>JAHVAK010000024.1:4812198-5540948 GCA_019845155.1 Luehdorfia chinensis | reverse complement strand
ATCCAAAAACATAATTTTAATATTAGAAAACGGAAAGACACTGCGTATAACGTCCATCAAAACGGTGAGGCGAATGATGTTGATTAGAAAAGGTTTGATAACTTACTAAATTTAAATCAGTTTTTGGATAATCAGCGTTTTCATTAAATATTTAAACTACTACTCGTATATACTTATCATCATCATCAGCTGGCCAATAGTCCACTACAAGTCACACTTGGAGGATGGAGTTGGGATCGCGGTACCAGATGCCCCGAGATTCAGAAGCTATGCAAATAAAATCACAAACCAAATACAATATTTAAAAGTCTTTCATTTTTATTCAGAATTTTAAAACAAAGCAATTCATTGACTTTATCTCTTAGGAAACACATGTCACACGAATACACAGTTGCATCACAATCCGTCACGTTCGTTTGGCCTATGTACGTTACCTGTCTGAGTTATTGCTTTAAACATAAAAATATGTTTTTGTTTTTATTTAGGAATCAAAGATACGTGGTAGCTCAGGGACCGGACGCATGTATTAATTTTCATAGTAAAGTAGCTTCCTGCGTTCGATCCCCAGTGGCCGCACCTCTAAAATTGTTTTGAAATTTTTAAGTGCCGATTTACCACGTGCTCAGCGGTGAAGGAAAACATCGTGAGGAAACCTACATGTCTGATAAATAGAAATATTTCGAAGACATGTAAAGTCCGCCAACCTGCATTGGAGCGGCGTGGCGGACTCTTCCCGGCTCCAAAATATTCTCAGAAATGAGGTCTCAGGTATGTAAAATAAATATGAAACTTGTACATAGAATGTAAAATATTAAGATAATTATAAATTTGTACAACAGCAGTTACACTTTAATTATTCCTGAAAATATATTGTGTTGAGTAGTACAACTGATACAGAAACAATAGTTTTTTTTATGTAATAGGGGGCAAACGCGCAAGCGGCTGACCTGATGGTAAGTGATCACCGCCGAAGTTTTTTTTTTTTTTTTTTCAGTTTTCTAAAATTTAATTTATACAAGCTTAGCTTTAAGATAATTCAAACGTTTTTATCTATTTTCTTTCATAGGCATTTTTTATTACCTGATACCTGCGAAACGACGGCCTAGTGTTCAGCGTACCTGAATTCGACGCTGCAGGTAATGGCTTCGAATACCCGCTCGATTCACATCGCTAACCGGTATTCTGCCACCAAGTTATTGTCTAATACAACTGTATTCCAGTTTGAAGGGCATTGTAACCAGTGAAAAAACAGAGCACACGAGACTTAATAACTAATTCTTCAGGATAGCAAGCACAGTGTAGTCCAAGAAATGAATTTGCAAATCCATTACAAATATAGGCATTTCGTTACGTGCAGGCTTGACAGAGTTAGATGTCATCTCTTCGTACGGTTTACTCTTGGCTGATCTTGTCACTTAACTAAACCTAACTGGTGGTAGGATGCCTATGCAGGAATCCGTCTAGGTAGGTACCACCCCAGGGTCAGTTATTCTGCCGTGAAGTAGTAGTGTGCAAACATTACTGTGTTTCGGTTTGAAGGGTGTGTGAGCTAGTGTAATCACTGGGCATATGAGACTTACGAACTTATGTCTCAGGGTGATGGGCACAGTGTGGTGTCACACAAAAATTTTCTGGGTGACACAGCATTTGTTATGGGCAGATGTTGCACTTAACATTAGGTAAACGTTTTGCTCGTTTCATCACTTTATACAATAAAAAAAATCATAAAAATAGGTAAACTCTTGAATTAATGTTAACGAAATATACAATAAAAGCTTTAATTAGTTTTCCTGTTTCTGTAGAAACGTTTTATGAAACAAAGTATTTTTTTGATAATTTATGTCGTCGTTTCAGCCTATCGCTAGTCCACTGCTGAACATAGGTCTCCCCCATAGATTGCCACAAAAATTAGTAGCCTTCATTTTGGGGAGATTTTGCCATAGTTGCCACGCTTGGCAGGCGGGTTGGCAACCGCAGTTTATTTATTCACATGTTCCCGGAAGATGCTGCTACCCATCTCCTGGTTTTTATTTTCCCTCTGTCGACTTTTACGGGATGAGATGGGGTGGTAGATTCTCTTAAGCCGCTCCACACGGTTCAATATTTTATATGAATTATATGATAATATTACGTGAATTTATATTATTACAATTTTTATTGAGCAATAAAAGTAAAGCTAAAATTAGAACTTACCCAGCTTTTCATAACACAGATATAGTTTGTCGGTATTTAATAAAAAATAAAATACATTAACATATAACAAGGATATAAACAAATGTAACGACGGTATAATTATCATATAACGAGCTTTGTATGTACAACAGGCCGCCAGTGTTACTCGCTGTATGGTAATTTTGTGACGCATTATACTGGCAGCACCGTGTCATTTGTTTTGATTACCTCCGCAGCCGTAGCTAATAAAGTATATATTATCTGAGGCTATAGCTTTTGAGTTTTTCAAAATTCATAAATCGTGCGACAATTTCTCGTCATATTCGTCTTTTATAAATATACGGTCGCTTTAATATGTTAATGGATAAAAGTTATTTTAATAAATAAAATTGAACGCGATAAAATCCGTAAAATCTAGTTTCATTTAAATGTGTGAAAGTTTGTGTGGAAATAGTAGTTATTTTAAAACAGACAGAATTTATGAAGTCTATAAATCTTGAGAGTTATGTATCACAGCTTCTCTGCTTTTGCCTGTAGGAGAACGTTTCTTTTCGAAAGGTCATCGATTCTATGGGCTGTATGTGGCTGGCTCATTGCCATTTTAGGTCTTATAGCTATGTCACACACATCTTTAGGGCTACGTTTGTTATTCTAGTTCTGCTGCGGATATCATCGTTACGAATTTTATGTATTTTCTCTGTACAGATTCAAGAGCTTCAACAATATATTGATTGTAGCATATACCTATAAATTGAAGTCGGGGGTGAATTAAGGCTTTATGGATGGTCACGTGAATGATGATGGTCATCGCACATTGCGGCACAGTACAAAATTTCATCTGCACCACCTGGATGTCCTGGATTTCACAACTGTGTGCATTGCCAAAAATTATCTGCCACGCACAACCATTTTGTGGAATTTGCTGTCGCCAGCGGTTTTGTCGGCTTAAGGAACCTTTAAGAAAAGAGCGTACTTCTTTCTCAAAGCCCGGCAACGCACTCGGAATTTGTTCGGAATGGTATTGCGGATGTTCATGGGCGGCAGTGATCACTTATCATCAGATGAGCTGCTTGCTCGTTTGCCCTCTCTTCTATTAAAAAAGTAAATTTATTAATAATATGTTTATATTTGAAAGGTAAAACCTATTTAAGGCAGCCACATAATGCTTATATTAAATAGTAAAATTACTAACAATACATAAAACCTTCGCCTAAATTTAAATTAATAACAAAATAAAAAAAACGAACAATAAATACAAAAAAAAACATTAAAAGGCCAAAAAATTACTTGTAATATCTCAGATTAAGTAATATTGTTTTTTGAAACTAAGGAGAGAGTCACAGAAAACGTTAACGGAATCCAACGAATTTTTGCTTGAAGAGATAGTCGTTCGGGTAATATAAATTAGAAACTCGAAAATACCCCGATATTTGCCTGGATTGCTGTCATGTTCCTCCAAAGTTCATGAATGTACATATATTTATTATATGCAACGTAAACAATGTATGTACAAAACGTGTCCACCACGATGAATTTTATATTTAATGCTACCATTACGTAACATTGTTACCGTTGAACACCCTATAAGAAAAGAAGATCTAATATTTTTAAAAAGAAAATATTTTCTGGCACGAGTATAAGCTGCGATGACGGCGTAAGCTACTGGCCGACGGCGTCATGGAATTTGTGGCTGTAATATTTGCGATTTTACTAAGTAAAGAGACATGGTTAGACTGCGTGGTGGCTTATAACATTCGCTCTACATTTTCATGAAGCTGATAACATGTTTATAATTTTAAGTATTTGTTACTAAAATTACCCTTTATCTGTTTATCCGAGTAATAAACAATATTGAATAAATAAACTGCGGTTGCTAACCCGCCTGCCAAGTGTTGTAACTGTTGCAAAATCCCCCAAATTGAGAACTTTTGTGGCAATCTATTGGAGAGACCTACGTTCTGCAGTGAACTAGTGATAGGCTGAAGTGATGATGAAGGAAGTTTTGAGGAATAAATAAGTGTATTGTTTCGTGTTATTATTAACCGCATGGTACGTTGCTAATTTGGAGTCTAGGTTCTATTTGCTAATTAGTCTTCACTAGTATTATTTTCTTTGTTCAGTCTTGTTCAGTTTGTGGACCTGTGATAGGCTGAAATGATGACGATGATGATGTGATAAAATAAAAAAAATATATTGTCTATGTGGTAAGGTCGTGATAGCTCGCGGGTCAGTGGACTAATTGTGTACTGAAATGATGATGATGATGCATAAAAACTATTGATATTTTACTGATATAAGTAAATCATAAAGCGCCATCGATTTGAAATATAAAAATTATCTATATAAACTTTTAAATTAGGTTGTCCACGGCAGGCCATATCCTTTAGGACTAACCACAATTTGTAGTTCAATGGCATCAGTGCTGGACGAAGGATGGTTCATATGAACCCCGGAAAACTAACTTTGAGCCGTCTAGAAAAATCTTCTGAAACGACAATTCGGTACGTTTCTGTAAAGTTTACCACTGTGAAGATGTACGGCAGAATTCTAAATAGTCTTTTTAGACATTGTGGCCGATGTCTTCACTGTCTTTTCACAATCTGGTGTAATACCCCCCACTAAACTGTAATCTACTACAGGATTATGAACACTTTTATTGCGTTACGTTATAATTTTAACCTATAAGCGTACACTTTGTAATTTTTCTTGTTGTAGTACTTTTCAGCTGTAAAAAAATATCGTCAGTGTAGATGCTAATTTTGTGCTTTCCACTTTCTGGGCTTTACGGTACAGCAGACGTTACGATTTTTTTTGGCTGAAGGCCAAATCCCTATTACAGTGTCGTAGATTTTATTATTTGCGGGGATTGGGAACAATACACAATTAGCCACAGATCTTGTCTGGTGAATCGCATCAAAGTTCTAGCGGAAATATTTGTCTATTAACTTTATTACTTATACCGTTTCAATGAATTCTGGCCTAGAATCTGAAAAATAGTTTACAATCTGTGTAGTTATTAGGAACGCGGTAGTCCCGAATTTTTACGTCCAGATTTTGAAGGATCTTGAAAAATAACTAACGCCTGCATATCCACTTAGTGCAAGGCAATCACTGCCATAAAAAACGCGGTATAGGCTTAAAGAATCTTTATTTCTCATAAGACATACAATCACTTACAATGAGAAATTATAACAATCCTTATGAACTAACATTTGTCCGATGAGTAGATATAGAGTGTGTGTGTGTATGTGTGAAACTGTACATGTGTTGATCTATCTGTGAAGTTAACTGTAATAAACATCAACATTTAACGTCGTCCAACTTTAAGTATGGATATGATAAGATGAATACTTTGCAAAATTTATATAAATAAATAAAAAAAAACAATTAGTTTTCTAATCGTAACAATATTTCAAACTGGCTAATTATGTTCTATAAGTGACATTTAGTGTATTTGAGTAGATGATACGCTCTTGCTCTTTTCATTACACCAACATCCTTGATATTCTTTCACTCAAGTCACCGGCAATTTGCCTCGTTATTCACCTCTCTCAGTTAAAACGCTTTGTTCTGTGGTGTTTCTTCTGTTTAGAATTCCTTTTGTCTGCGTTTTTTACGGCTACTGTATTACAGTAAAACGAACATAATTTAAAGAAATGTTCCGGCATGTTTTGTTTAGGCAAAATTGACAAAAGAGCCCAAGGTCCACTGAATGGTAATGGTGGCCACTGAAAAGCGTAATGTTTTTCGACGTATTGTTACGCTAGTCCATTTCGTAAACTGTTAGGCTATTTGCCCTTGAATATATCTTTGCTACTTATAATCATCATCATCTCACCCTATCTACTAGTGATAACTAGTACACTGCAGAACGTAGGCCTCCCTCGATAGATTGTTAAATTTTTTTATCATTGATTTGCATACACAAAAGTTAGCAGCTCTCATTTTTGAGGGATTTTGCCATAGTTGTCACGCTTGGCAGGCGGGTTGGCAACCGCAGTTTATTTATTCAGATGTTCCAGGAAGATGCTGCTGCCCATCTCCTGGTTTTTATTTTCTCTTTGTCGACTTTTACGTCACCCACGGGATGAGATGGAGTGGTAGATTCTCTTAAGCCGCTACCACACTAATTTATAATACTTATCCATAATTAAAAGCAAAGTAAAAAGAAAAAAGGTTTGATAGAAAAAAAAAAAGGTTTGATTGTTCTGTAATATAGAAATTTAAAAGTAATTAGTACTTAATTGGTTAAGAGTTTAGGCACTTAAAAAGATCAACGAAGTATTTAGAAAAAACATGCTTTTTTAAATTGCTTCTTCTTCCTATCAGCCTATAAAAAGTCCACTACTGAACATTCGCCACAATCGCCCCGCTATGCAGGCGGACTAGCGATCACAGTACCAGACTCTTCTTTTTTATATAGAAGGAAGTGCGGAGAAGAGCACGTCGATAAACTGGTGGTAAGAGCGAGATGGAGGAATCTGCCCATAATAAATTCTGTGCCACAAAGAAGATTTCTGTGTGGCAGTGTGGGCGTTTGACACAGAGGCATCAGTTCTCGGGCCTTTCAAACCGAAACAGTAATATTTGCACACTACTGCTTCACGAAAGAATACCTGACCCTGCTGTTGTATCCACCTAAACGGATTCCTGCATAGTAATCCAGTGAGTTTGCACTTAGACCCTGTTGCCTTTCATCGGCCTAGATAATTTAGGTCTGGCATAACATCCGCCATCAAAAGGAGGCCAGAAGATTATCTTGCCATTTTCTTAATTGACTGTTACGATATACAAGACTTAAAATGGAGAGGCAGATCTTACGCCGCCGCCACACGTTTTATATTGACTACCGCGTGACCTAGTTCTCAGAGTAACTGACTTCTAAGTCTCGGGTCCTGGATTCGAATGCCAGCCAGCATTTGTGCAATAAACAAATTATTGTTTAGCAGGTCTGGTTGTGTTTCGCATGTGAAATTTTTGTTTAATAAACGCACCTACGATACAGGAGAAGTCCCAGTGGGCAGCATCGTAAAAAAAATGTTCTGCATCGGTAGGGGAAATAAACTAGCACATATTCCATTCGGTGCAAGTGATAACGGTTACGCGTCGTTTTGAAACTTTTTGCGGGTGCTCTGTGAGAGTGTCCTACTCCCTTTACTAGAAACTGGGTATTTTATTGCAACAAGGATATCAAGCCATAGTATGTGATGCATGAGACAATCACAAGATGATCAGAACACTTGACTTCTATGATAATGGGTTCGAATCCTGCAAGAATAGCAAATTATGTAATTATTTATTCAAGCATATATTAATAAAATTTAGCATATTCAAATGTAAATTTGACGTTTGTTAGGTATAAATAAACAAACACACATTATTATAGCTCAACTTGACATCCGTGGTGCATTTAGATTCCAGATGAAAACCAGTGTTTGGTTTTACAGTCTGACGGTCTGATTAAGCTGATTTGGAGACCTATTGGTTCAGCCATGAAACGTGCACATTGAATATCTCTATTTTCATTTCTTTCTTTTTGTTTTTATTTTTAATGATTTAATTTTTGTGTTTTATGCATTTTTTTATTTTTGTTTGTTTGCTTTCTTTTATTAGTTTTTTATTAGTTATGTGATTTTATTGTGTCTAAGTGTGTTGTCATTTTGTGTGCCAATTAATGCTTTCTTTCTTTCTTTATTGGTCATTGGTCAGAATAAAGTGACATGTAAGAATAAATCGATAATTATACGTTAATCTAGGCCATAAGTTTATTTAATTAATATACTAATTTCAAAATTTTTTTTAAAAACTCCATCAGTTTAACAAAGAATTTTGAGAGTTACCCTCTTCTAAAGTTTGTGTTAAGTTTGTGGAACTCTGAATGAGGTACGGACATAAATTCCAAGCTATCTATACGGTCAACACTCGCTGTTACCAACCGTGAACTATTTCAAACTATGAAGTCAACTTCCGTAATGGCATCGAGAGCCAGTTAGCGTTAGTTCGAGCCCAGTTAAACTTCGAGCAAATCATTCATTTAGCAACGATGCAATGGATTGGAATTTCGATCTTTGTTGCTTATTTTAAAAAAAGTAATTTGAAAATTGGAACAAATTTTCAGGAAGATTTCTGTAAAGTTTCGTTTAATAATCAGGAGCAAGCACGCACAGCTCAAAGATTCAGTGACTCAATCAGGGGGCAATGCATACGTTTTACAAAAAAATAAAAAATACAGTTTTAATTAAGTAAAATTTTTATGAAAATCGATATATATATATATATATCTTTTAGGTTATAACGTTAAATAATATATGGATAATAATAACGCCTGAAAATGAAGTGATCACTGGCGAAAACTTTAGAATACTGTTAGAAGTTATCAACTGCGCAGGAGATTTTATAGTGCTTCATTATATATGTATATTTTATTGCACACTACTGCTTCACGGCAGAATAACTGGCTCTGGGGTGGTACCTACCTAGACGGATTCATGCATAGGAATTCTATATCCAGTAACATTGTGTTGATGTATCGAAGAATATAAATTTTATTGATAACCAATCAAATTCAGTAGCAGTGAGTTAGCAATTTCGAAATTAATTTGTAAAGTTTGTTGATTAACAGTGTTACTCGTAACACACAATCAAGCTGCCCAGTTTTACTCGTCAATTAAACGGCCTAATCAGCAAATGAAGCAACAGATACGTTACAGCCTACTTTAATGCTTAGGTACGAGTAGTATTAACATTCGAGGCGATTTATTTAAAAGTGCTATCCATAATAGTTGTATTTGTAAAAGATTAAAACTAAGAACTAAGAACTAAAGGCAATAAACGTAACATAAGTCATCGAATGTTACTCTGAAGCTGGAGAGTTTGTAAATTTGAACGCACTAATCTCCAGAAAGACTAATTCGATTTGAAAAAATATTTTGGAATTAGCTCGTTTATAGGAAAAGATTTAAAGCTATAAATCTTTATGATGGTGATATTCTCCTGGCCGATTTCGACCACGGCGACCACTTTTGTATATTGTCGAGAGCTATCAACTGCGCAAGATATATTATAGTGCCACAAATGTACGCGCAAACACAGAGGCACTCACTCGTCCCAACCTACTCGCGCCCGATGTAACACTGATGCGATAAGGTCGGAGGTAGGTCAGGATGGAGTGTTAGAAACACGGGGACAATCACAACACAACCAGACCCGAAAACCAACAATTTGTGTTTTAGCACAATTCGTTTCGGCTGGGATGCGAACCCAGGACCCGCGGCTTATAAATCAGGTACTCTGACCACTAGGCCACGCGAACGACAGAAATGTTCTGGGTGTCTCAGCATTTGTTGTGGGCAGATGTTGCACTTACCATCAGGTGAACGTTTTGTTCGTTTCATCATTTTATCAAAAAAAAAAAACCCGAACCTGACCGAGAACGACCGAACAGGTAATACTCAGGTCAGCGAGATACCATGCCGTACGGTGCAGTCACGTGGTCGGATTATTTTACGCTGGTAAACCTACGTGGAAACTGTACCTGAAATTGTATTTAAAATAGTTTCAGTAGTAGCAGTAGTGGTTTGAAAGGATGTTGTTATATCTTAAGATTCAGTATGATAAGAAACTTCTTTACCATTTGTTTAAATTAACCCAATCATAATATGCATAGTCGTCGTCGTCGTTTCAGCCTATCACAAGTCCACTGCTGAACATAGGCCTCCCCCATAGATAATCACAAAAGTTTGTAGTTCCAATATTGGAGGGATTTTGCCATAGTTGCCACGCTTGGCAGGCGGGTTGGCAACCGCAGTTGATTTATTCAGATGTTTCAGGAAGATGCTGCTGCCCATCTATTGGTTTTAATTTCCCTCTGTCGACTTTTACGACACCCACGGGATGAGATGAGGTGGTAGATTCTCTTAAGCCGCTACCGCAAGCCAAAAACAATTTTCTCAAAATATGTAAAAACGATACCAGGTAAAAACAACTCATGTCACCTATAAAGCAAAAGTTATAGAAAGCTGTGTGTGAAAAATAACGTAGTACCGGTATAAATGGCGAAAGAGAAACTATAACAAAAAATTATCTGCGTATATTGGCAGACTCTGATAGCGTAAATCATTTTAGTGATGCGATCCGAAGTTTTAAATATTACAATCGTAAAATTAAATACAGTTTTATAATCGCAATTAACCATTTCAAATCTTGTATTAACACACTGTAAATATTTGTTTGGAGATTTTAAGCGATTCTTTACGATCACAAAACTGGATTTATATACCCCTTATTGCGGTAAAATGACAGAAGGGTGTTAACTATATTGTACTATATTTGTTTTAATTATAACTTCGCATTTGGAGTCTTCTACTCTTTTAGCAGTATTTAATTGTACATGATTGCGATATCCTCCTGGCTGTTTTTGATTACCACGTCAACTTCCAATCACTACAGTAAGCTACCAACTGCGCAGGTGATGCTATTGAGTCACGAGTGAGCGCACAAACACGGAGGGACTCACTCGGCCTTACCTATCCACGACCGATATAGCGCTCTTGCGATAAGGTCGGAGGTAGGCTAGGATGCAGTGTCAAATATATGGGAATAATCACAACACAGTATAGCCCGAAAACCAATTATTTTGGTTTTAGGACAAATGTTGATTAAGGTTGGGATTCAAACACGAGACCCGCTGCCTCGAAGTTTTTCGTATTAACTGTAACTGCAACTTTATTTATGTGAAATTATTATATTTCTAAAAACAAGATAATGTTGAGATGTCATAATAAAACAAAGACTTACATTGGGGGGTATTATTTAAAATCTGTGCAATTTCATGGAATGTGGTGGACCAGGTCGTAATGATTTTCTGCAATTAATGCTTAAAAGAAAAGAAAGCCTTTTTCTTTTTTATTTCTTTTTTTTTAATAAATGAAAGATTCTATTGATTCAGACATAATTTATAATTAAAATATTAGTGCGTAAAAAAAAGATTCCATGTATAGAGGTACAAACAACAGTAGAGCAAAACTAAGGGCAGTATAAAGATATAAAGAAATAGCTCGCATATGTTCAAGTTTTATTTTACATCGAATTTTTTTAACTGACACTTAATTCATTTTTTATTTTTATCAGCTTAGAAAATTCATTGTTGTTTTAAAGGGTCCCGAAATGTTGTAGACTGCACGGTGAACGCACAAATCCGATTTCCTTTCATTTTACAAAGTATTTTAATGATACTCTTCCACTCGTTACGGCGATCAAACTCTCGACTTTATAACAAAGAAAATTCCATGAATGTTGTCAATAGCGCGCAGGGGAAAACTTGTTTTTAGAGAAAAGCTGAAATCGTTTAGATTATTTTCGGAATTCCAATCCCCAAACTTAGCCTAAGCCTTATATCTCGATGGAATTTTTAGAGGTTAAACCTTTTAGTGGTTATATGGTTAGGTAACTTACATACAAAGGTACTTAACCAACAAAAAAAATCAGTCTATCACGAGCCCACTTTATATGAGGAAGCATAGTACATAGAGTTTATTATTGGTGGTAGCATTCCTATGCAGAAATCCGTCTAGGTAGGTACGAGTAACGCCGCAGTGAATTTATTCTGCTGTTAAGCAGTAGTGTGCAAACATTACTGTATTTGGGTCTGCAGGTCAATGCTAGCCAGTGTAATTACTGGGCATGAGACTTAAAAACTGATGTCTCAGGTTGACGAGCTGTACTGTACTGTTTGGCCACACAAATTTGTTCTGGGTGACGAGGCATTTGTTATGTGCAGATATTTTACGTACCGCCAGGTGAAGAATTTGCTTGTCTCTTCACTTTCTTCCCTAAAAAACAGTCATACCAACAAAAATTATAGAAATCGATGTATTTTCCTTTACTCCAACTTTACGTAAATACTTACATACATACAATTACGTTTTTTTCCCATATAACAGATAGGCAGACCCCACACCTGTAGGCCATTTTTCGCCCCGGGAGAAACGAGGCCCGACGGGTGGCGAAAAGCGGTAAGCAAGCGAAACAATGGTCTCCAACGTCCTTTTTTCGTGTTCGCCTCTGCACTTAGTGGAGAACGTCGTAGTAAAGGAGGCTTCCAACATATGCTTTAATGGTGGAAGAATTCCTGCATCCGTCAAGGTAGGTACCAGTTATCCTGCGGTGAAGCAGTAGTGTGCAAAAATTATTGTATTTCGGTCTGAAGGGCACTGAGAGCTAGTGTGGATACTGGGCATTTGAGACTTAAAGACTGTAGTCTTAGGGGAACGGGGGCTGTATGGTATGTGGTGTGGGCACAGAGAAATAATCAGGGTGACAGAGCATTGCAACGGGCGGACTTTGTACTTTACATCAAGTGAATGTTTTGCTCGTCTCGACTCGTTCTCCAACAAAATATGCACGTTCCGCAGTCAACGCAGGAGCCTCTATTTGAGGAGCGGAAGCTATGTGGCTTTTCTTATTTTAGAACTCTTTATGGGAATCATCTGTTATGGGCAGACATTGCACGTATCATCAGGTGAACGTTTTGCTCGTCTCGTCACATTATCCAATAAAAAAATATAAAAAGATATGCCCAAGATCTTACATAAGCGGCGCATAAGTTTGCAATACGCTCCTGTTTCGGATCCAACGTCTAGGTCTCAGTGTACAAGAGCATCTGTAGGATGAAATTTGTAAGATGGAAGCCTAAAAGATTTCATCTTAGTCTTTCATCCATTTGCTCCCTTTACTGCTTTATTATATGGATATAGAGCATATAATTGAGCAGAGTGACATTAATTAAAATTACTATAATTATCATAATTCTTTTCTTTTTGATAAAAAGTAGCCAATGTCACTCTCCAATCCATAAACTTTATAATATAATATAATAATATTATGAGTTGGAATTTCATATTTTGTTAAAATATACATATATATTTCTTACATTCTTTCTCATGTTCAATTTCAACCTAACGCTCGACATACGACATTGCATACAGTAGCATCTTAATGTAATGCTCTGTAGTTTACAGAGGATTGATGCTTTATTTACAAAACTTGATAACTTTTTTTTGGACCGCGCGAACAAAGCCGCGGGTAAAATGTTGTATTAAATAAAGCTATCTGGAGTAAAAATCAAACACTATATGTTCCCACGTTCGGCAAAAACCAATACGTGCGCGCCAGGTGCCCAATAAAAAAAGCAACTTTACGCCGCGGAAACTCCGGATGTGGAGCTACTCGTATAATCTAAACAAATGGCACACGAGTGCCAGTTACCTTAGTATCTCATGATATTGTCGCATCGCAATGTACCTTAGTGGGTTGAGTTTCATAAACATGTTCATAAGTTGATGCGAATAAGGCTTTACATTTTTTATTTAGAAAAAAAAACGTTCATTTTTTTATAAAAAGTTTAGTCCATAATTACAGAGAAAAAAGGTAAAGTAACAACTTATAGGGAAGTCGATGGATGCAGGTGGCTCAGGACCGTGCTTTGTGGCAATCTATGGGGGAGGCCTATGTTCAACAGTGGACTAAGATAGGCTGAAATGATGATGATGATGATGAACAACTTATATATGTCCCACTGCTGAGCTGACAAGCCTCCTCTCTTTTCTGAGGGCTTAGGTGCCGGGAAGACTCCGCTACGCTGCTCCAATGCGGGTTGGCGGACTTCAAATGTCCTCGAATACTCGTTTTCATGAAAAAAAAATCATATAATTATGTTACAAGTATTTTACTACAAACGAAGTTACAAATGAAATATTTGGAGTCGTTGATTTAGATTTCGGACTTTTAAAAATATAAAAAAAATGTTCGCTTCATTTGACATGAAACACATGCCAGAATCCAATACACAATCGCATTGCAATCCTTCATGTTCGTTTGACCTATGGACGTTTGTCCTTTGACCTGTCTGAAATTTGCACGAGTTATTGCCTTAAACTATAAAACATGTTTTTGTTACGATTTAAGATATTATAGAGATTTAATTTGTTTTATAAAATATATAATATAAACACACAAACGCACACGTGCACGAACACACAGACCAATGGGTACACGCACACGCCCGTGCACACACATATTTGGATTACACAAATTGAGAGGATTTTCTTAATAAAGGGGATATGAAATGCACAATTAAAAAAAAAACTGCGATTTTTTTTAACTTAAGAAAACACTTGTTTTGGCAAACAATAAAAAACAATACAAAATTAAATAATTTCGGGTGTGAAAATGACAGAAGCACAAAATACGATGCCGCTCGAATTACGAGTATCTCGAACATGCACAGTTTGGCCTGTTTAGCGTTATTAAGGGCTTGGCTAAAGCAGGTAGGCAATCGCAGTGCCAGGCTGCCACTAGCTTAGAAGCCACCTTTCGTCACCTGGTCAAGATAATTTAGGTTTAGTACGAGTATATTTGAAATGTTTATTACGCCATCCGCCGGTAGTTATGATTGGCGCTGAAAGCCAAAATATAGGCTCTGTCTATTTTGGCTACAGATGGTAATTCATATTTTCAAAGAATTATTATTTGACGACCGCGTGGCCTTAAGACTTCTACGTCGCGGGTTCAAGGTTCGAATCCCAGACGGAACCGAAATTTGTGCTTGTACTTGTAAATAAGCTAATTTTATAATTTATTTAATAACAAAAATAAAATTTGGAATTTTCCTTAGTCGAGTTTTTAGATACCCACAAATAAATAAGAAGAAAAAGGAGTAGAACGCAAAGTTCAAATTATTAAATATCACTTACATTAGCATATTTATCATATTTTAAGGACGCTTTATAATTAGTTCAACTAATAATGTACTTTTAAGGAAAGTCTGTTTCCGTCATCTTTTTGGTTCTATGCTAATTTGGTTTGCAAATTATATCTTTTTGCCTCTTAATGACGACTTTTTAATGTTAAGCTCGCATTAATTATTCCCGCATCTGTAGTGCAAGATTACCATAATCTGTCATTGTCTTAATTTGAATTTAAAAACTTAATGTTGCAGTTGACTTGACTTGACTGCGGAGCCGAGTCATGGACGCTGACAAAGCAGGTGTTACACAAGCTCCAAGTCACCCAAAGAGTTATGGAACGGGCTATGTTAGGTATCTCTCTACGTGATCGAATCAGAAACACAGAGATCCGGAAGAGAACGAAATTGGTCGACATAGCTCATGTGATCGCTAGCAGAAAAAGGAAGTGGGCGGGCCATATATATCGTAGACAAGGCAACTGGTGGGGTAGTCGGGTGCTTGAGTGGAGGCCTAGAGTAGGGCATAGAAATGTAGGAAGGCAACCGATACGTTGGACCGACGACCTTTTTAGAGTGGCCGGAAAGGACTGGATGCGAAAGGCGCAAAACCGGGAAGAATGGCGTGCATTAGAAGAGACGTACACTCAGCATTGGGTGGTGAAAGGTTGAAAAAGAAAGAAGATTTGTATTATAGAATAATAAAATTCTTAAAAGTGTCACACAAAATTTGGACATAGATTTCAAAAAACTTGTCAAGAAGGTATTGTTAGATAAAGGATATTATAAAATAGATCATTATATAGAAGACAAGGATGTGTGGAAATAACTCTTACTCTGTACTATCTTCTTGCATTCCCTGGCTACTAAATTTATGGTGTAGTAATAATTTAGCCGTGTGGTGGCGGCTGAAGAGAATCTACCACCCCATCTCATCCTGTGGGTGTGGTTAAAGTCAGTAAAATAAAACATAGATGCCCATCTAGCAGCATCTTCCTGGAACATCTGAATAAATAAACTGCTGTTGCCAAAATGCGAGCCAAAAATTTTTGGGGCAATCTATGGAAAATGCCTATGTTCGGAAGTGGAATAGTGATAGGCTGAAGTAATGAATAATTTTTATGTAATTTATAAATGACATTATGTAATATGGCATTGAAAAAAAGAAAGAACCCAATTTTTTCCCGGTTCTCTGAGAATGTCTTATTTTTCGAGCCGGTGTATATTTAGAAGTTCTTATGAGCTTTGTACAAGCCTAAATTGAATAGAGAAATTTCGACTTACACTTTGTAGCTCAGATTATAAGCGGAAAGAAAATTTAGGCTTTTGAGTTCATGTTCATCTTTCTTTAACCTCTAATTCGATAATTTTCATTTCATTTACTTTATCATTTATATATTATATTATTTATATATAGGAATTTACTTTAGTGTTTGGTATTTACAGGTAATTCAATTTTGACGTATAGTACGGCAGTATGTTCGTTCCTTTCATTGCGGTTACAACATAAACTTTTATATTTTTTCGATTTTCGACCATGACCTAGCCGGGAAGAGTCCGCAACACTGCTCCAATGCGGGTTGGCGGACTTCACATGTCTTTTTATTTCTCAGCATGTTTCCTCACGACATTTTCCTTCACCGCTAAGCAAGTAGTAAATCAGCACTTACAATTTCAGTATAATAATAACATTGGCGGCACCGGCGATCGAACTCAGGTCACCCGCGTACTATGAAATCCAAAACGTGTGCTACAAACTTATCTATGCAGGAGGCCTATGTTCAGCAGTTGACTTGTGATAGGCTGAAACGACATCCACGACGATTTAATATATTACAATCGATAACTATTTCATTATTGATGACAATTTTTTCATTCCACGGTGTGATCATTAAAGAAAACTAATCAACATCATACAGAAGCACATAGAAGATACAAATAAAACTAATAATTATCTTACATAGTATTTCAGAGCGCAGTATGTAGTATGTAGTATAAAATAAACATATGATGAAGCGCAACAAGAGCTCAAATTAATCTAAACATAAAGTGGTATAAATTTTCATGATAGATTAATGCATCATACAGTCACTTCTTTTTTACATACATACATACATACATATAGTCACGGCTACGCGCGTCGTCGCCGCCATTTTGTTAGGAGTCGAAAAATTCTTACACCTGATTACGTTTTCCCAAGCAGTATAGTGACAACATTACATATTGACGTAGCCCAATTTTCAACCCCGCGGGAAACGGGATGTGACGGGTGGCGAACCACGTCGCCGCCATTTTGGTAGGAGTCAAAAATTTCTTAATACGGAAAGAAGGTTACTGTGCTAAGATCCGCATGCAGAATATAAAAGGATATTATTACCTAGTTTTGAAGAGCACCCCCTGTCCTCCCATAATAGCGTGCAAACAAACTAACACCGCCACCCACCACCGATTAATATAACTATAAAAATTTCTTACTCCCCCAACGAGTAGTATAGTCACAGCATTGCATATTATTATTTTATTTTGAGCAAATAAAGGCTGTCCGTACAATACCTTAGTCGCCTCTTACAACACCTCGGTAGGTCCTATTCTACTCTGCATAATCATACAATATGCGTCTTATACGACAGCGAGCCAACTTTACATGTTGTGTGATATTTTTGAGACGCATTGTGCTGGCAACACTGGTATCATTAATTTTAATTGCAATTAAATGTGTTTCCATTTTATTCAAGTATTCGTACAGAAAAAAAAACTAATTAAGTGTTCATCTATGTTCGTTTCCTTTTAAATTATACACACTTGATTTCAGTGTCGGTGACCCGGATTTTGTTTTCAATAAATATTAATGAAAAAATAATTTTAAAATATACAAACATATTTATGAAAAAAAAAAACATTTTAGATTATAGAAACATATTTAAAACGTTATGGTACGAAACACACAAGGTAGGAAACCCTGCAATTCCAATGTATTTAAGTTTCAATTTCAACCTATTCGTGCCACTCATGTATATGACTAGTGGGATTAAATAATTTAAATCACTCAAGTTTATTTTATCACGATCACAATCACCAATTATAAGTTGCCATTACTGGCGGTGGGATTTTGTAAATGTACAATTGGCAGACTTAATGCCACTGGGTATTCTCAACCATGAGTTAAGCAGATAATTTGAGAGGGTGCTTTCAAGTAAACAACAAAATTATTAATGAAATAAATTGAATTGAAATTGAATATAGGTTAAAACAAATAATTACTAATTGATATATATATATATGAAAAAATACAAAACGAAACAAAAAAAATATACATACAAACACTAGTCTGTTTACATTTACCATATGAGGTACAGCAGAGTTAGCTAGTTTCGTGTAGTAAAAATAGTTTATATTCTGTAAGAATGTAATCATTCCTTGATCGAGCCGACCTTTTTATCTGTTAAGCGGCTTGGCTTTATGTACGTAATGTGAAAAATCTTCATGTATCAATATGCAGATGTTAGCATAATTTAAAGAACAGTGCCCAAATTCGTAATTCTTGGCTTATTTTATGTTCTATATTTCAAAAACTAGAATTCAACGGACACTTCAGATTAATAAAAGAAAATTAAATATACATTTCATTAATTAAGACACTTTACCGTTCCCGAATAACATATAAAATCATCGCTTCACCGCTGGATCCGTTAGTCTAGAAACAGGAGCCATAGCTGCTTAAAGCGCTAAGTGCCACACAAAAAGCTGCACCTTTTTGTGTGGCACTTAGACTTAAAACCTAAGTAAAAATGACAGTGTTAACAGTGCGAATGTGAAACAAATATAGTTTATCTAAGCGTGCGAGTGTGAGAGATTTTGAATGTTAAATGACAATACAGGTATTGACAAAATCACACCGCAAGCGGCAACGTTTGATTTGATTTTGTTTTTAAATGTTATTTTTCCGATCTTCGTGTTTCTTTGTTAGGTGTTCAGAGTATTTTTTTTATTTATTATTTTCGACAACCGGATTATAACAACTGATATTTTGAAATAATTCTAAAATCGAACAGCAAGGCTATTTAGAATAACCTTTGGCGGATGACATTGCCAAGGAGAAGGGTACTTACCCGCCAGATCGGATGGTCTGATCTGGGGAGGACGTCTCCTACTAGTAATATTTAGATGTCGTATATATAGTTCGCATCTCAGAAAACTTTCATAGCGCGATTATGGAATGTATGAAATATTTTTTAAGCTTCTCATGTGACAAAGATGTCGCTACAAACCACAAAATCAAAATATTTTATGTAATACACTAATTCTGAGAAGTTTCCATCGTTTTAATATAATTCCACGGATGACGGTTGGTTCTTGGGCGAACTTTGTAGTGGAAGCTGAGCTAAGACCTTTAGTATCGTCGTCGTAGTTTCATCCCTTCACAAGTCCACTGCTGAACATAGGCCTCCCCCATAGATTGCTACAAAAGTTAGTAGCTCTCATTTTGGAAAGATTTTGCCATAGTTACCACGCTTGGCAGGCGGTTTGGTGATCGCAGTTTATTTATTCAGATGTTCCAGGAAAATGCTGCTGCCCATCTCCTGGTTTTTATTTTCCCTCCGTCGACTTCTACGACACCCACGGGTTGAGACGGGGTGGTAGATTCTCTTAAGCCGCTACCACACGGCGAACCTGATCGATGTCCGTCAGCGACTAGACCAAAAACCTCTAGTATACTCGTATTATGGCTTAAATTTTGTACCGATGCGAAAAAAGAATATAAAAAATGATTACCAACTAATATCCAGAAATTTGCAAACTTTTGTATATTCTTAATAAAAATAATATTCATAATAAAAATAATATTTGCATTATTTTAGTTTCGCTTGGCAACATTTTAAAGGTATTCTTTGTAAAGACTGACATCATCATTAGTAAAAAAGGAATTTCTTAGAATATCGGTAAGGTTAATGGAACTTTGAAAGCAGTACGATAATAAATTCCTAGTTATCGGTGCGGTTAACAGTCGCTGTTGCCGACCAGGAACTATTTTAACATCTGAAGTCAACTTCACTAGTAGCACCAAAAGCCAGTTAGCATTAGATTAAGTCCAGTTAAACTTTGTGGCAATTATTCGTTTAACTACTTGAATGAGGTTGACTGTGCCGAACTGCAATTATTTAAAAGTTGTCGTTTAACATACATAAGATCACGACTGTATCCCATAAGGGGTAGTCAGAGACTGGGCACTCACCGCAGAAACAGATGACTGCCACAATCCACGTTTCACCAAAACAATATAATGCACTTGGTCGTTTAAGTATTCACATATACTCGTATGATCGCTAAGCCTGAAATTCTTTAAATAAAATACCGTCGCGTAATCAGAGTACGTGAGCGTACTTTTACACCGGGCCTTGGGTTCGAATTCCAGCCGAAGCAAACATTGGTGAAATAACGCAAATTGTTGGTTTTCGGGTCTGGATGTTTTGTGAATGTGAAACCAATGCCTGTAAAACGCAATCTTATTGTGATACATAGTTTTTTTTTAAATATGATTAAACGTACAATGACATATCTTTACGGCATTCTGGAGTACATCTCTAGAAAATTAAATATGTTTTTGAGTAATTTCACAGAGTAGCATAACTAGTTTTATTGCTATTTTTTTTGTTATTGTATAAAGTGATGAGACGAGCAAAACCGAAGGTCTCGAATAAAAATATCGTCAAAACATACTAACCTACACAACCTGACTACGATTGTTTAGGAATTTAGTTACAGTATTTAAATTTTAATAATGTTGTTCTTTTTTTTAAGTAGTGTGATGTTGTCGTATAAAAATTGCCAGAATGTCTCATTCCGTGAGTAAACGTTCGTAAATAACAACTAAAGGAAATGCCAGGAAATAGCAATGCTACCAAAAATATTTCTATGTAGCACCATGCTGCGCCCGTCGCTCTGTGACGTCAGTTCTTAAGTCTCATATGCCCAGTGATTACGCTAGCTCTCAGTGCCCTTCAGACTGAAACAGTAATGTTTGCACACTACTGCTTCACGGCATAATAAATGGCCCAGCGGTTGTACCTACATAGGTTCCTGCATAGGAATCCTATCATTAGTATTCACCCATTTCAGTCTATTAAGATGCAAGTTGCTTGTTTGCTTTCTGCTTTGCCTATTATTATATTTAAATTGCGTAGCTTAGCGGACTTTTCCTATTTTTAAAATGGAAGAATGCCTGTATCCAGTAGTAGGAAATGTATATCCTATTTTATCACTTTTAATACACCTTCTATATCTTGTATATCGCAAAGTGTAGTAATTTTTTTAATCAATACACCAATAGGTTTCCCTTTGTATGGTGATTACGCTTTCCAGACATACTACATTTCATATGTTCAACAAAATCGGCTGGCATTCGAATCCAGGTTCCGCGGCGTAAAAGTCAGGAACTCTGACCGATATGGCATATGATCGTTAATGTATCTCGTATTGTGGTAAGTTTGCGTACAGTTATCTTGACTATTTACACGCCATCTGTTTTAATTATCGTTTAGCTGTTGAAATCTTCCACTCGTATTTGCTAGATCTATTGTGCGTTAATTTTGATTGAATGTGAGCCGCGGCCGCTCCATTGTTCCCGTGAACTTTATTAATGTATTTCTAAAACTTTTGAGATATTACATTATAAAAGTCCTCGGCTTAACGTCTTTAATCTAAACAAGTTACATATTTTTATAGATAAGAAAATATTTCTTCACTAATTGGGTATTGTTTCAAAATTTATATCTTATTATGTTCTTGTAATTCTTGTATATATAATTGATTTCTCGGAAACGGCTATTACGCTGTGGATGAAGTTTTGTATTTGGATAATACTTGATTTACCACGTTTGACAGGAAAGGTTTCGTTTTCGCACAAGTAAACTAAATATTGTTTTATATTATGTAACTTTAATATTTAAATTGAAATTTGCTACTCAACAACAGGTGACGTTACATGTCATTGTTAACATGACAGCAGGTTGCGTCACTGAACGGTATCAACCGCTTAGCTAATAAACGGGCAACTCTTATATATAATTAATTTCTCGGAAATGTTTCTAACGATTTTGATAAAATTTTGCGTAATATATATGGTATATTTTGTATACAAATATCTGTTCATTGATAAAACGGGATGATTATTCTGCCACCGAGGCCATAAAATTACCCTGACATTTTCTTAGTCAACTTTTACAACACGCACTGGATAAAATTAGGCTGACTGCTCTTTCAAAATAATATACTAATACTATACACGTTTTGTAAAATAATCCCTAAATGAAAACATCATTAAACTGGACTGTAATTGATCTGAACCTAGTACAATACATTTACTACATTTACTCAACACTCATGAATTATTATCTTTACGTAATTGTTACAGGTTCAATAAATTTGTTAAGCTTTTATAAAAGTATACTTAAGCAAATAATTGTACTTTTAAAGGCTTTAGTAATAAATGGGACGGTGACTGCACAAATCCGATTTTCGTTCATTATTCAAAGTATTTTAACGATACCCTTCCATTCTTTCCCATTTTAACGATACCCTTCCCTTCCATTCTTCTTCCGTTGGAGCTTTGATCGCTGTAGCAGCGATCAAAGCTCCAACTTTATAACAAAGAAAATGCCAAGATTGCTGTCAATATCCGAAAGACAAAACTGGTTTTCAGAAGATTCAGAAGAGAAGAGGTCGGTTATATTATTTAATTAGTATCGATCTTAAAAGTAAGTTACTGGCTTTTATATTTCATTTATTATTGAAAAAAAAAAATCACATGTATGGGAATTTTCATATTTTAATAATGAAAAAAAAATGGCGTAGTCTTCTGTACATCCGTCTTCAATAGCTTTTTGGAACCAATTCACTGCCACCTCTAGACTTTTGAAGCTTAAATCTCTAAGATATTCTTAATTTTTTTTAAAACAAAAAAAAAATTCAGGGTACAGTATGGGGGATGCGACCTTAGGTTCTCGTTTGAAATCTTAAAAACTTCGTTCTTACCTTAGCAGAGTGGGCATTGTAGTAGTGAAGGAGTCGTTGTGAGAACGCGTTTTCTTCTAAAATCCTGGTCAAGCTAGTGTTAACATTTTGATCTTCAGTTACAGTTCTTCAGTTTTATCTTTAGTCAATAAAAAATCTGTGGCTACTTTCTTGTTATGTTTAATTCGTGAAAAATAATAGATTGAAAATGTTCTTGGTTTAAATCCGTGGTAATGTTATTATAAAGGTATTGTTTCAGAGACAGTTGACGAAAGCACTGGTACTTTTCTTATTAAAAGGTACATAACAATGAACTTTGTTTTAATTTTGAGCTTGAAAAGCGTAATGCATTATAATAACTTTAACGCTACTACCACAGTTACTGAGTTGCGTCTTATTTTATGTTGGGGGATATACCTATAGTTGTTTCATCTGCTGAAAGCCACTAGATACTCTAGGAAAATAATTCTTATTGTTCTAAATTTCTTTTTTTTATTAAGTGACGAAACGAGTTACACTTTCACCTGATCGAAAGTTAAACCTGTCTGCCCATGACAATTGTGTCACCCAGAAAATTTCTGCGCCACTGCGCCCGTCACCCAGAGCCATTAGTTCTTAAGTCTCATATGCCCGCCCGTCATCCAGAGACATCAGTTATTTTACACTAGCTCTCAGTACTCTTCATACCAAAACACAGTAATGTTTGCACTGTACTGCTTCACGGCAGAATAACAGGTCCTGGGGTGGTACCTACCAAGACGGATTCCTGAATAGAAATCCTACTATCAGAATCGAAGAAGACATTCGAATCAATTGTACATATTGGCACTAACATTGTTGCAATAATAGTTTTTCTAATGTGTACATAGACACCTAATACAAGGACACAAGACAACACAATACATGACACCTAATACACCAAATCATTAACTTATTTCATTTACTTTAATATAACAAAAAGTATTTTTAAAATAAAACATTCTGAATTCTTGTTTAACTTCTTATAATTATTTTTATATCATAACAAAAAGTTTCATGTCTTCCCCAACTATAAATACTTGTCACATGTTATTTGTCTATACCGTATTCTCTTCCTGTCAGACATTTTTGGGTTTATAATAATAGGTCATATGTATGTCAGACAGGCGTCATCTATACGTCAAACGAATGTGAGAGATGGGTAGTATATCGAAATCGGCTTATTATTTTTGTAAAAAATGTTAATATGTTATTTGATTTTCGTCGTCGTAATATTGGAAACGGCTTAGCGACATCGTTTTTTTTACTAATCTTTAGTTCATACAGTTTGTCTCGGCCGTTTGATAGACTTCTGACAAGGTAGCAAGATCGCCTCCTCCGGAGATTATTTGCACCCCCTTTCCTGCCGTTACCATGACCGCTACCGTAGCCAGAACTAGCACGGCCGCCGGAGGTCAGGGAGCGCATTAGCACGCACTGATTGTTGTGTATGGGAAATGAGAGAAATTGGGGTAAATAAAATAAAATGAGAGGGCTTTTCATTGTGAGTACTGTTTAAATTTTTAAAAGTTTGTAGCATTATTATATAAATACTTAATGCTTTTGAACCTGCATTAACTATACGTAATAATGTATTTCATTCAATACAACTAAAGTAAACGGTTTCGATTTTAACGAAAATAATATCAAAGCTGGGCATGAAAAAAGACGATGAGCTGGTAGTGGGGCGATTTGGAATAGGGCAACGGAACCAAAAGAGCCGACAGCTGGCCGACTTTATGCAGAAGGAGGGACTCTTATGATGAACTCCTTCTTTTAAAAGCGGCCCCACAGAAAGTGGACCTAGATGAGCCCGTAAGGCACCACCAAAAATTAGATCGACTTCATCATAACGACCGAACGACAGCTGTTCAATGATGTTTCTGTGATCGCCAGGGTGATAACCGGCAGTGATCACCGAATGGTAAGAGGCACATGGAACCTGAATGTAATGCTGGAGAGGTCGCGTCTGGTGAAGTCCACGCTCTGACCATCTCGTGCCCTTATCCCCAAAAGCTTCCAGATCGAATTGCAAAATTGCTTTCAGTGCCTGGATAATTGCGTCACAGTGGACGATATGAACAAGAGGCTCATGGAAACTGTCGATAGCGGTAGCGTCATTTCCGCTGGACCAGAGATTTTGAGTGAGATTGAGAGATTGTTTGGACAGCTGCACATCGTTGTTGGAGCCACACACTAGTGTGATTAACGACACAAGAGCAAATCTCGTCCGACATTATTCCGATGATATCCCGGACGTCAGTCTGAGTGAGATTAGTGTGGCTCTCAAACAGCTTAAGAATGGCAAAGCTCCGGGTGAATATGGAATCACAGCGGAACTTCTGAAAGCGGGTGAGAAACTGGTACTGGTAGTCCTTCAGAAACTCTTTAATTCCGTCATCCGGGGTGGCGCTACGCTGGAAGCGTGGAGTAGAGGCGTGTTTGCCCTGTTCTTCAAGAAGGGCGATAATACCCTCTTGAAGAACTATTGATCGATATCGCTACCGAGCCGCGTCTCCGTGCCGTTTTCGAGTCATCACGAATCGTGTCGCAAGCAGACTTGATGACTTCCAGCCTCCCGAACAAGCCGGATTTCGAAAAGGCTTTTGTACCATAAACCACATACATACCCTTCGCCAGATTGTGTAAAAGATCGAAGAGTACAATCTCCCACTATGTATGGCGTATGTGGACTATGAGAAAGCCGTCGATTACGTTGAAATTTGGGCGGTGCTACGTTCAATTCAGCGGTCCCGAATTGACTATCGGCATATCGATGTGCTGAAACACATCGATTCCGTCATCCGGGGCGGCGCTACGCCGGAAGCGTGGAGTAGAAGCGTGGTTGTCATGTTCTTCAAGAAGGGCGATAACGCCCTCTTGAAGAACTATAGACCGATGTCGCTTTTAAGCCGCGTGTACGTGCTGTTTTCGAGAGTCATAACGAATCGTCTCGCAAGCAGACTTGATGACTTACAGTCTCCCGAACAAGCCGGATTCCGAAAAGGCTATAGTACCATAGACCACATACATACCCTTCGCCAGATTGTACAAAAAACCGATGAGTACAATCTTCCACTATGTCTGGCGTATGTGGACTTTGAGAAAGCCTTCGATTCCGTCGAAATTTGGGCGGTGCTAGAGTCGCTTCAGCGGTGCCGAATTGACTGTCGGTATATCGATGTGCTACAGTGCTTGTATGCCAATGCTACGATGGCTATCCGAGTACAGAACCAGAGTACGAAACCGATCCAATTGCAGAAAGGTGTAAGACAAGGCGATGTAATATCCCCGAAACTCTTCACCACTGCATTGGAGATGTCTTCAAGCTACTAGACTGGTATCAACATCAATGGTGAATACATTCACCTTCGATTTGCCGACGATATAGTCATAATGGCAGAATCGCTAGAGGTCCTCAGCGCTATGCTCAAAGACCTCAATAGTGTCTTCCAACGGGTAGGTCTTAAGATGAAGAACGTCCTGTCCATGTAACATCTAACGTCCATGTCACACCTATACCGGCAATGGGCCGGCCACATAGCTCGTAGAACTGGTAACCGTTGGGGAAGAAAGGTTCTCGAGTGGCAACCTCATACCGGCAAACGCAGTGTAGGGCGACCCTCCACTAGATGAAACGACGACCTGCACGGTTTTTCGGGAAGTCGATGGATGTAGGTGGCTCAGGATGGTGTTTTGTGGCAATCTATGGGGGAGGCCTATGTTCAACAATGGACTGTGATAGGCTGAAATGATGATATCAGTTCGTGTCTACTTTTCAATTCTTTAGAATCAAACAGTGCATTTATTAAATAAAATTTTATAACATACATACATATAGTCACACTTTTTCCCATATAAGAATAGGCAGGGGCCACAGACGTAGCCCACTTTTCTCGCCATTTTTGTAGAAGTCAAAAAAATCTTACTCCCCATTGCGTTCCAACGAGCGGTACAGTGACAGCACTGCATATTATTATCTCATTCTGCACGAATAAAGGCTGTCCGCACAATACCTTAGTCGCCTCTTACGACACCTCGGTAGAAAAGAGGTAAGTGCTATTCTACTCTGCCAGACACCTAGCCTACATACCTTTTATAAAGAAACATATATCGACAAATATAAACAGTATATGTAAAGTTAAATACAACAAAGCTTTATGAAAGCTTTAATGTAGAATGCACGAACATTACTTCAATAACAACCGAGTTCCACTTTTCTTCGTGTTACTCTTTCATTACTCTATTATAAAAGAAAGATATGTCGCCGGCGAGCTTTTTCACATTTTCCGTGATTCCCTTGTCGTTAAGGTTGCTAACATTAAGAACATTTTGTAAAAGCTTTTTATTACGTTGTAATTTTAAAGCACAAGCGCTGTTTAATACTAGCTTCTTCCTTTAGTTTAAACTCTATACACCTACCTATTTCCTACCGAGGCGTCGTAAAAGGCAATGCAAGGTAGAATAACACCATAACAGGCAATGCTGTCACTATATTGCTCGTGGGTATATAACGCAATAGAGAGTAAGAATTTCTTGTCTCCTAACTAAAAAGGTTTGCCACCCGTCACGTTTCGTTTGCCGCGGGGGCGAAAAGTGGGCTACGGGTGTGGTCTCTGCCTACCCCTTACGGGAAAGTCGAGTGAATGTATGTATGTACATAATACCCATTTTGCTTTTTATTTTATCGCGTGGAAGCTGAATTCATAAAGTCAGTTCCATTAAAATTTATTAACATATTAAAATAGATCTCGCACACATTGAATATATAAATGTTTGCTGTGCAACTTCAGCGTTAGACAATACATGAAATATATTTTTTTTGCAGGAAATTTAAATTTCGTTCATCAAAACATTGAAATTAACATTTCAACAACTATTTACTACTCTACAATAATAAGAAAAAAGGTTGGTGAATTTGAATGATAAATCCGCAGAACGCTTAAAGGAAACTAAGCTGGCCGTGGTTTACTCCGTCACGTCGTTGAATAGGGAACAAACGGAGCATTCGGTTTTGAAACTGCCTTTAAATTTTGCACAGCAGGGATCGCCTTTGCCTTCGATTTGGGATTCAGCAAAAATATTGAAAAGATTGTATGAAAATCTACCGAAGCATCCAGCAGACTTCATTCATTTAAAAAATAAATAATTTAATTTCATCGAAGGTCAAATTCGTGAGAAGAACTGTAGGCTCAGTAGCTTGATAAATAAATTGTAATTACAAATTCCACGCAGACAATACACCGATGAGAAAATTTATATCTTCTCTATATCTACTCATATATACATATAATAAAACTGTATAAAAGTCAATTCTGTGGATTGAAAGTATTTTGAAAAAAATATATGGGTGTACTGAGATAGATCAGTAGAACCCAAAAGCAGAGTACTAGGAAAACGACCACGGCCACCTGAGCTACTGCTCTCTCCTCCTGCTCCTTCCGAGATAGTAGTGCCTCTCCTAACTTCCGAATTCCCTACTCCAAGTCCATTTCCTATCCTAATCCTTTTCCATTCCTCTCCCTAGCAGCGGCGATGGGGAGAGTCTAATCGTTAGCGTGCCGATTTGCCCCGGGACTGGAGCTGTTTTGGTGGACAGCATCTTCCCTAGCTACTTGTGGGAACGCAATGGGGAACGAAAATTTTAGCTCGTACCAAAATAACAGCGACGTGGTTCGCCACCCGTGATGTTACGTTTCTCGCGGGGTCGAAAAGTTGGGGATGTAGTTTCTGCCCACTCCTTATATGGGAAAAAGGCATGACTGTATGTATATATTTAGTTTTGTGATTTGGCTGTTGATTTTGCCTTATTTGAATTTTTTTTAAATTTTAATTCTTCTGGTTTATAGGATTTCTATTCCATTAACGAATACATTTTGGTCTGATTAATGTATTCATAATTAAAAGCTGAGGGTTGCCCGGATTAATCAGGACCTCATGACATTTAACAATTTAACCTTTCCGTGACAAGGGGCTCGAAAGTCGGGAATATAAAGTAACAAACACCAAAAAATCTGTAAACATAGTTACATTCAATGTATAGTGTTCGCGTAAATATATCATTACGAATTTGTGATCAAATACCCGCGATGATCGCTTGCAGCGTATTAGCAAAACTCACCGCGCTAACTACCCGTTCCCGTTATTCTCTAACAGTACCCGCTTACATACTGCGGTAGTGAATGCGAGTATAATTTTGGTGTATAGCATGTTGACCTCACTGTCACACTTACAACAGATAACATTCTGTCAGCAGTCCCGTTGTTACCTTTTGCAAATAATTGCCATGTTTATTTTCAGCGTTGTCACAGTTTTTTCAGCCAGTTGGTGGTCGACATTCGTTATTAAAATTAACATTCGCGCGACTCAAAGAAGGTTGTTCTCTTTCGGAGCACATCGTGATATTTGAGACGTCATACAACAACACAAACAACTTTTGAGAGCGTTTTGAGAGCGAATAACGTCGGTATAGTTTTATGTTCTAAATCACCGCGTGTCACCAGAAATTATGAAAATCTTTAAATTACAATGTTTTGTGCGGATCTAGAGCACATCAACGATCATGTTTAAATCTTACAGTGCGCTGTGATGATTTAGGGTAATGGATAGATAGATTTAGGATTAATATCAATGAAACTACATTTATGTACAGAAACTTGTCGTTATTCTGTCTAATCATTTCGATTAGACTAGTCAAGCAGTAGTAATCTAAAAATGTTCTACTGCTGAGAAAGGGCATCATCTATTTCTTAAGAGGGTTTCGGTCAAGGTTAGAGGAGTTCGCATGTCATCGAAATAGTTTTATGTCACAGATTTTCAGGTTTCCTCATGTTATTTTGATTTACTGCCGACCACATAGTTAATCAGCACTTAAAATATAATTATCCTATGCCCGTGTGTAATTTATTTAAGTTATAATAATAAAAAAAAACTAATATAAAAAAGTAACCTGAAAATTTATCTCGCTTTTGTTTAAATTCAACACGAACTACTTGGATTTTTGTGGGATTACCGCAAATCCTGTGACGTCATCGCCTTGTGGCTTAGACAAGCACCGAAGCTTATCCCTGGAAATATTTTTACAAAAAAATATTTCTTCCAATTTTCTTAAGGGATATACTGTTTTGATAAGGTTTACTTGGGCTTTACTTCTTTTTGTTACAAGTATATTGGTATATCATATTATTAACGTATGTATGCGATACATATACCCATAAGCAAGCAAAACTTTTCCAATATACGGTTATGTACAAAATGCAAGAACGTTCATAATTTCTATATCTTATTTGAAGTACATAGAATTTTCTATTTTATGCTTTTACTACTATTAAGATCTAAATTCAATAAAAAATAAAAGAAACTTATAAGTGAAAACATCAAATTACAAACAAAAATCTAAAAACTGTTATACGAGTATGTAAACAAAAATAATAGAAGTTGGTAAAAGTATGTTTTTCAAATAATTGAATCAATAAGAATTGAATAATCAAAAGTCATATTTATTACTGACGGTCCTTGCAAGAAGTACGGAATTATAATAGTAGTGTGACTTGCGAATTAATGGCAAAAGTATAATTGCCATTCATGCAAGTTGCTAGCTTAATGCTGTAACTACATATTTAATGTGTAGCGATTTTTTATTACCAGTTATTTTTAAAGAAATTAGTCAAATATTATTTTTTTATATGAGAAACGAGCTTAATGTCTACCTGATATTCATTGTGCACTGCGGACCTTAGGAGAATTAAAGACATTAAAGACGTTTATTCCGACACTTTCATCTACACACATAATATAACATAATAATTAGGAATCTTCATCGATCATCGATGAGGATTCATAATTTTTGCTGGTGATATGATTCTTACGTAGTAATCAATCTAGGGAGGTGCCACCTAAGTACCAGTTATTCTACCGTTCAGTTGTTTCTGTTGGCTAGAGGAATTGCTGGTTGAGGTTACTAAATTTACCTTAAAATTTAAGGTAAATTTAGGACTGATCTCTCTGGGTGACGAGTGCAGTGCTGTACAACACAGAAATGTCAACAGCAATTGTTATAGATAAATGTTGCGCTCACCATCAGGTGAACGTTGCTTGTCTAGTGAATTCCCATAAACGTTAAAGTATATCCCTTATCGTGTACAAGGCGGTAACCCGCTTGTTCTGAAACTATTTGAAAGATTCCTATATCAAAGGGCCGTCGATTTTTCCGGAATGTGAACTTGGCAAAAAAGTACGTCTGCGTGAGTTATTGAGATTTTAAACTCTTTGGGAACATTGAACTCAACAGTCAACAGTCTTTTTGTCATTTCGGAACATTACTCAAAAAGCCTCGGAACATCCTACGATCTTGCAAAAAAAATATAGATTTGTTTTTTCCTTAAACATGTCGTTCACTTCACTAAGGTTACTAATTTTTTTTTGAAAAGTTAACCTCTCTGGAATTTGTATCGACAGGTTTAAATTATAAAAAACATGGAAAGGTATTGAACTGTTCGAATATCGATCTTTTAATGTTATATATTGTCTTCAATTCAAATCTATTCTTATTAGTTATTAGTTAGATATCTAGCTAAATAACACTTTTTGTTACGGTAGGATTCGACAGTTATCGTGCCATATTTTTAATATGGTAGTTAAGGGCTTATCATGTTAAATATTTTGATCTGACGCTTTTGCGCTCGATAATTGTTTTGAACGATTGCGTTATTATACTAAACTACACCTTCATAAGACGTTTTTAAACAACCTATATTTCAAAAACATCTGAAATAAAGACAAGAAAAAAATAAGAAATCAAGAAAAAATAAATACGCCCCGCTCTAGCATTTCTCCTAGGTCGTGGGTGCTTTTGCGTACATTTGTCACTATGATTTTACCATTAAACACATTAAACAATTGTGGACAAATTTTTGATTGAATTTTTATATGTTTACAAGATGTTTTTTAGTAAGTGAGTTTTCAAAATCATAAATATCTGCAGTCAATCATCAGTAAATATTCTCACTCGTCTATTCCATTTCATCGACTTTTATTGAGTTGACACTGAAATACGACGTGGCAATTCCTGACTGACGTCCATCAAACACTGATTGAGTTTGAAGCGGATATTCGTACTTTAACAATTCTAAAAGTTGTCCATTTTAATAAAAAGAAGTCAAGTTAATACAAGTTCTAAGTTTTCTGATCGGATTTCCTTTCCTATAGTAATAATTGTACAATCCCAAATAAAATTATCCATTTTACTGTTCACGCTAATAAGCTATATTACAGCAAGGCAAGTCATAATCAGTCTGTCTTTTGATAATTATTTTTGGAACGAAGTGTTTTTATGCGGCTTACAGTAGAGTGTAATGGCAGAAGTCTTCACGTAAGGAAAAGGGAGAGAGAGAGAGAGTTGAATAAAAAGGGCTGCGCTATTTAGCGTGACAAAAATACACTAATATAATCAATAGAGATCTACATATTAAATAACGTTTATGAGTGGAAAAACTTAATGTAAAGAACTTCGATCCTGACAGGGGGTCCCCCTGACCGCACATTTTTTTAACTGAATGAGCAATTCAGTAAGGGTAGAGCATTCGTCAAACTTTTAAAGACATACCTGTTGTTTATGGACAAATAAACTATTAGGCGAGTAGGTGGTGGGATTCCTATGCAGGAATCCAAGTAGGTAGGTACCATCGCAAGGTCAGTTATTCTACCGTAAAACACTAGTGTGCGAACATTACTGTGTGTCGGTTTAAAGGCCACTAAGAGTTAGTGTAATAATTACAAACGGAAATCTTCTCGGTGACACAGCATTTGTTATAGGCAGACATTAAACCTTTCTCCTTTAAAAAAGATTTAGATTTAAAATCAAGTCAAGTAAGCTATGTAGATATTCTTATGCCGTGTGCTGGCCGCGTAAAATAAACCGTTATCCAATTTCGCACAGATGTTGTGTAATACTTAAAGGTAAACCCAGAAAAATCCACAAAGAAAAACAAACCATTTAAAATATCAGAAGTAAAATCGGCGACAAGCTGCGGCGACTAAGTGCTAGAAGTAGTATTTTACAAGTAATTATACGCTGTACTCCCATATTTACAGCAAAAATTGCCAACATTAGCTACATCAGAGCATGGCACCAAAGCCTTACTGTCAGAGACGCAGAAGTCAGTTGCCGTGGCCGACATCGGGATGGATGAAATGATTATTATATATAATTAGCGAGATTTTATAAGTAGGTACATTTTGTTAACAAAAAAAGGATACAAATCTTTTTATTGTAGGGCAATTTTATTTGGATCATCTCCACCGCAGAGACTAACACGAATAATTTTTATTTTTGTGCTCTTCGTATTCTGTAGCTTTATGGCAAAGGCATGTTTTGTAATTCAAATAAATTAATTTATATGCATTGTTTCGACCAATATAATTGTTACTAATTTAATTCCATGTCGAAGATTTTTTTTTGTTAACAGATTTCGTTTACTTCAGTGATAAATGTAGACGAAATAACGCACGTACATGTACTCAAATTATATATTTTTAAATCGTCATTGCGGCTTAACTTAAAATTCCATTCACATCACTTTGATTTTGATTCAACCAAATTGATCACTTGATCACATTCCACCAAAGTGCGTTTTTCAAGGAATTTTCTGCCATGTAGAACCACTTTGTAGAATCTACTACCGCCAGGGGTTTTATCCACTCCTTCATCAAAGGCTTTCAACGCACCCGCAATACCTCTTGCGTGATCACTTACTATCAGGCGCCTGGTGGTAAGTATGTCTTCTAAAAAAAATGCTCATACGCACAGCTTTATCACCTATATCGCACAAATGCAGCGATTGTGACAAATCTTCTAAGCTTGGAATATCTCATTATTCCTTATATTATTATTTACATACAGAAGATGATGGCGATGATGATAATAATTTTACATATTGATTTCCATCATTCATCAAAATAGAAAAAAAGACTATATGAAAAGTATTTCAATTAGAATTGCTACAAATCGTTTTCACCCCGGATTTCAGTAGTCTCGACAGAAGTTGAAAACGGGAACCGGCGGCAAATTAAAAGTTTTTAATAATTAACTAGTGGCAATGACGCTTTGTTCGGTGTCGCGCCATTTTATGCTCGAAACTCTTAGCGTTTCTTTTTAAACTAAATTGTAACGACGCATGCTTTTTGTACTATATTTGAAAATATTTTTTTTAGTTTTTTTGGTTATTATTAGATAATAAAACAAAATCAAACCCTTTCAGAAATGGAAGTCTTATAAATTTAACTTTTTCATGAAACCTTCTTTTATTACTATAAATAAATGTAGATCTAATTTAATAGCTTGACGACTGCGTGGCCTAGTGTACAGATAACATGACTTCTACTCTGTGGATTCTGCGTTCGAGTACCTGCCGGAGCTATCATGTGCAATAATAAGAAAGTGAAGAGACGAGCAAATCGTTCACCTAATAGTAAGTGAGAAATCTGCATTACTTTATCACCCAGAATATTTCTGTGTGGCATCATTCTGCGCTCTTCACTCTGATACAGTTCTTAAGTTTCAATTGTGCAGTAATTATACTAGCTGCAACTACTGAAGGGCAATTGCAGCAAGACTGAAACACAGTCTGATTTACGGTAGAATATCTGGCACTGCAGTCGTACCTACCTAGACGGATTCCTGCAAAGGAATCCTACCGTTAAAAAGAATCCAGAGGTTCATGCCGGTTCTTCCGTGTAGATTTTACATCCATTTTAAAAGCTAACGGTATAGCATTACTTCACCTGGCTATAATAAAAGTTTTTTAAAGGTTAAGCCGTGTGGTAGCGGCTTAATCGAATCTACCACTCCGTCTCATCCCGTGGGAGTCGTAAAAGTCGACAGAGGGAAAATTAAAACCAGAACATGGGCAGCAGCATCTTCCTGGAACATCCGAATAAATAAACTGCGGTTGACAACCCGCCTGCCAAACATGGCAACTATGGCAAAATTCCCCCCAAAATGAGAGCTAAAAACTTTTGTAGCAATCTATGGGGGAGGTCTATGTTCAGCAGTGGACTAGTGACAGGCTGAAATGAAATTGCTTTGGAAACCAAGTTTAATAAAACCGCGTTTTGCTTAACTGAGTTCAAATGTATCATTAGATCTCGGTTTTCGTCTAATCGATTTCAACGACTCCATTTTGATCGCGTTTAGAAAAACGAAGTTTACATGAAATATAGTCACGATCTAAAACAAAAAGATTTATTTCGTATTTTGCGATATCAAACAGCCTGTTTTTATGCATAGGTTACATAGGTATGCTAACAATAAATAATACGAATTAAAAATAAATTTTGTTTTTACATAGTTGTGCAATTGACAATGACAGCTCTCTAAACGCGTTTAAAGAGCTGAACGTCGAAAATTGGGCGTTCAGAATTTGAACCGCGTTTAGCATTGACTGCGTTCATTTGATGTTGATGAAATGCAAACTGTAGCATTGAACTCAGTTAAACGCTTATACTTCGTTTTTCTTGAACTGATCGCGTTTAGTTTCAACGGTGAAATCCGCCTTATGAATTAAAGAATTCGTATAATTTTAAAAAAATATGTAGAAATTAAACGAAAGTTAGTAAACTCATACCGTTATTTGAAAATTGTTATACGAGTAAACTTATTTTAGGTTCATTTGAGCATTATATTTGGTACAACATTATGTAAAGAAAAGTTCAGGTCAATAAATCTATAATATAAATAGAGGCATAGAATAAGTCATACAAAGTCGTTCTACAGCCATATAGGCGATCTTTAAAAAGATGTGCAGCACTGTATTTGAATTCGTGATAGCAACATATAGGCTGTAGTCGATTGGAGTCCGGCTATGCTATGACAGTCATCTGCATCGGCCTTAGCGCCGAGCAGGTACGGGTCTCGAGGATAAAAACCTCTTTACCCGGGAAAATCATCACGGGGGGGCACTGCTCCCCCCGGGCTTGGGTACCGCTTTTGCGGATTTTTTAGGAAGGGTGGGTGTTGCAGTGAAGATTAATATAATAAATAATAAATACTATAAATAAACATAATGGTTGCTGCAACACCCACGGACATAAGAAAAGATAAACGACGACGACAATAGCTCGACGGCCATAGAGCAAGACGCCCGCCCGAGCGGGCGCGACGCCCCGCCGAATACGACGAGTGAGACGCACGCCTGAGCGAGCGAGAGCAACGATGACCGGAGTTTGCCGTTTATGAGTAAGATAGCTGCGTTGATCTGCTAATATAACAGACCAACGCAGCTTAATCACATATAGGCTGTCGCTTTGTACTGAAAATACATAATATAATAAATAAGAAAAATAGATTAGAAGTAAGTATATATAAGATAGGATAGCACGAAATAAGAGTATAAAGTTTTTCAGTACAGATTTGGTGTAATGGCGGCCTTGCTGAAACAATAATGCCAAAAAAGGGAATTTGCGATTTACTGTAGGCAGACACTACAAAAAACAAAAACAAGACTGGAATGCCCTGCTGAAACAAAAAATTACAACAAGGCTAAAAAATAAATTGTACACATTTGCGTCGTCAAAGGCTAATCCCTGCTAAACCGTCGGGCCTGTCGCTCTGCCTCGATTACTGGTCGGGTGGCGACGGGTGCAATAGCTCGCGTGGGAGGGGTCGTCCCTCTGGTGGTCGAGCGTGTAGTGGCGCTAGGCACAGATGTTCGTGCGGCCCATTGTCGGCTCTGTCATAGAGCTGACGCGCTACCCGGGTTACAAATTCCTTGATTGATTCAATTTTGAGGTCCCGGGCTATTACGTTGTTTCTAACGTATCGACCCGCTCCCAAGATTGTCCTGAGTGTGAGGTTCTGCTGTGCCTGGAGTCGTTTGCGCTGCGTCTCAGACGTAAGCGCGTACCACGCCGGCGCAGCGTACGTGAGTCTAGAGCGGACGTAAGTTTTGTAGACCGCCATCTTAACCCGGGTCGGCAGATGTGATGCCAAAACAGGTCGGAGGACCGCTCGCGCAGCTCTGGTGTGGCGGACCGCTTGGTCCACCTGCGGAATCATGTGCAGCGAGCGGTCTATGATGCACCCAAGGTATTTGACGGCGGTCGTCCACTCGACGTCCTGCCCGCAGAGTTTGAGAGTTGGTAGTAGGTGTGTTTTCATTGTGGCGTAGGCCGTCGTTTTGCCGACGTTGACGGCAATCCGCCACTTGTTAAACCACTCCGGCAACAGGTCGAGCAACCGCTGCAACTTGTTTGCTGCAAGTTTGGCCCGACGTGACGACGCAAAGTAGGCGCTGTCGTCTGCAAACAGCGCCAACATGACATCTTCAGCCCCCTCCTGGAGGCGACCTTCCAGGGTAGGGATGTCATTTGTGTACTCCGCGTACAGGAGCGGCGAGATACAGCCGCCCTGAGGTACTCCTGCACGTATCGGTCGTGCTGCCGAGTTTGAATTTTCGACGCTGACGAAGAAGGTGCGTCCTTGTAGGTAGCACGCTATTAACCGCACAATTGCTTGCGGTAAGGTGGTTGATAGAAGTTTATAGATTAACCCGTCGTGCCACACGCGGTCGAAGGCCCTCTCTATGTCCAGGAAGACCCCCACTGTCTGTCGGCCTCGGTTCTTTTCGGCCGACAGGTGGTGTAGCACGCGGGTCAGTTGCGTTGTTGTTGAATGTCCGCTGCGAAATCCATGTTGTTCCGGCCTCAGTTTAATGCAGGGCCGGATCCTTCGCAGCAGCAGCCGCTCAAACAGTTTTGCAATGTGCGGCAACAGCGTGATAGGCCTGTAACTAGCTGGGTTACGTCTGTCTTTCCCAGGTTTTGGCAGCACGATCACCTTGCCCACTTTCCATTCAGTGGGAAAGTGTCCCGTGCGGAGTATCCCATTAAATAGTCTCGTCATGGCGACGACCACTCGCCTGGGCAGCTGTTTAATTGCTGAATTTGGTATCCCGTCCGGTCCTGGCGCCTTTCGCACTTCTAGGCGCCTTATGCCTCTTTTCACCTCTGCCGGTGATATAAAATTATCACCCGACAGAGGCGGGATGTCTTCGGACAGGAATTCCTGTACGCGGCTTTCAACACTTCTGTAGTGCTCATTTTGATTGGCATCTCTGGGATTCGGGCTGAACTGCTCCTCCAGATGCTCAGCTAGTACTTCAGCCCGGTCGATGGCCTCGTAGCTACGTCTGCCATTCTTGATTAGTGGGCAGACGGGTGCTTTTATCCGAGACAGCATTCGGTTGAGTTGGTAGAGCGACGTCTGTTTCTCGCCGGCTTCGTCGATGCGTCGCTCCCACTGCATGCCACGATGATTTCTTGCCTCGTCCGATAGCTTCTCGGATAGGTTGTTAAGCTCGCATTTCAACCTAGGACACCTAGTGCGAGCCCAGAGTTTCCGTAGTGCGCGCTTCTTCTTAATAAGTGCGCGCAAATGTGTTGGCAGTTGGTCACGGTTGCCTGTTGATGGCACTAGCGTAGAGGCCTCCTCCTTTGCTTTGGCAATTGTGTTGCTTAGTTTGGAGGCCTCTGTCTCTACGTCCTCCGAGGTATGTAGTGGTCCGCTGAGTGAATAGGTTGCTAGGGCCTTATAGTATTGGCCCCAGTTTGTTCTATACCTCGGGGCTCTGGGCAAGACTGATCCTGCTACGAGGCCCAAAGTAATGAGTACTGGGAGGTGCTGAGTATTTACTTCGTGCAGCACCTCTATATCGACCGGGTGGTTCCACTGGTGACTGAGTACGATGTCCAAGACGTCCGGGCTACAGTTGTTCCGGAAGGGGTAGTGGGTCGGCTCGTCCGGTCCCCTCACAGTGTAGTCGCCGTTGTCTGCATCCTCGTAGAGTGCTCTACCTGCTGGGTTGATGGTCCTTGAACCCCATGCCGGGTGTTTGGCATTCATGTCCCCGGAAATGATGGCAGGTGAGCTACCATCGAAGATACTTCGGACATCTGATGCGTGGAAACGTTCGCCGGGAGGGCGGTATGCTGCAAATATCCGTATATCCTTCCCAGCTGTGCTGAGCCTGATGCCAATCGAGCGTGTTGAGATGAAGTTCTGTAGTTCGACTTCTTCGTGTATAAGGTCCCTACGCACTAGCACCGCCGTACCTCTGTACGGTGTGCCTTGTGGAGAGACCTCGTCGCGCCGATACACGAAAAAGTTCGGTACTTTGAAGTACGATCCCGGTCGTAGTTTTGTCTCGCCCAACAAAATAATCTTTATATTATGTAGTTGAGCGAGCAATCGCAGTTCTGCAGCACGTGCCTGTACGCCGCCGGGATTCCAATACATAACGTTTATGCTGTTGTACGCCATTGAGCCGTTATAAGATGGGTTAGCGCTCTCGATAGAGCCTGTATTGGATTAGATCCTGCCGAGATGGCAGTTATTATCTCTGTGATTGTAGTGATCAGCAACCCTATCAACTCTTGATTGATGTCGCCTCTTATGGGCAATGGTGGTTGCTGATCTGCTACTAGGTTGGTCAATTTAGCTCTCGGCAGGGTTCTCGGGCCCCCCGTCTGGCTGTTCGCTATACGCACTTGAATGCCGCCGCTTCTGTTTCCTATTACGACGCGTCCTCTGAACTCCGCTGGTCCGGTGCGTCGTTGTGTAGGTTTCGGCCTTGCTGTGGATTTTGCTGGTTGAACGCCGGTGTCCACAGCTTGCGCGGCGGCCTCTTGCAGAGGTGTGGAGGCTGGTACTTGTTGCTGTCTAGGTGTTTTGCGTTTTTTGCCCCGTCGCTTCTTTTTTGTTGCCAAATTGGTTGCTACGGGGAGTCGCGCTATGGGCAGGTTAGCAGGTGTAGCCAGGGTTGTCGACTGAGTGCCGACCATCCGGTTGCTCTCCTGTGTTGGTACTTCCCGTTGTAATCGCGGTCTCCTAGGTTGGGTTTGTTGTGGTTGCTGTGGCATGTGTGGCAATGATGGTAGTGAAGGTGCTAATTGTCCTCTCCTCCGTGCCACCGTTGTCCAGCCGTCCCTGGTTGTCCTCGGGGGCGCTGTTGGCGCTTGCGCAGGCCTCCTCGACATCGGGTACTCTGGAAGGGGTGCTGGAAGTTGGATGCCTCTTTTCCTGGCTTCCCTCTTCAGGACTGGACATCTACGGTCGTTTGCCGTATGTTTTTGTGCACAATTTGCGCACTTTGGTTCGGCGTCGCGCGGCTTGTCGCAACTAGAGGCCGGATGTTCACCGGCACAACGGACGCATTTAATGGGTCGGTAGCAGTTTCCGGATGCATGCCCGAATGCCTGGCATCGGTGGCACTGTGCCGGCCCTTTTCTGCCCGTCCAGGCTACTATAGCCACACCAGGCATGTACAGAAGCTCGGTGACGGCGTATAGCCTGGCTAGCTCCGTTTGGCTGAGATGTTCGAATTGGGCGTGGAATAAGCAGCCCGGTCGCCCTCTTCTCGGAGGGATTGCCCTTACAAATCGCACAGGGAAGTTTAGTGCCCTTAGGGCCTCTTCTATGTGTGCGGGATCTGTGTATACCGGGAGCCCTCTTATGGCTACCTTTGATGGCAGCTCGTCGGCTGGCGTGTAGCAATACCACGACAGCGCGTTGTCCTCCTTTGCTAATTCGGCTAGGTAGCTTTGCACTGTTCGGTATTCCTCCGGGCTTTGTGGAATAAAACGCACACCTTTTCCGAATGGTCGTGCGTTCGGAGCATGTCCTAGTAAGTTCCTTAATGCGGTGAAATGCTTCACCCAATCTGGCAAACATTCGACCACTAATGGCGGATAGGTTGCAGCGGGTCTGTTTGGCCTTTGTTGCTGCTGCTGTTGTTGTTGTTGCTGCTCCTGCACTGTAGGTGATCTCATCGATACATTCCTCGGAGTTGCTGCCCTGCTAGCGTAGGTCGGCGTTTGCGCCGTTGCTCTCTCGCTTGCACAGGGTGCGGGGGCAGGGGCGGGGGTGGGGGGGGGGATCTCGATCCGACATGTTTGTCAAACGACCTGTACGCCGTTGAGTCCCATCCATAGACCTCCTCGCCTCCCTGCTGGTGGATGGTCGCCACACTTTCACCGATGTGATGGTACGGAGATGCATCGCGTGAACGTGCTGGCGTGTAATCTGAATCTGAGTCTGTTGAGGGGGAGCGGGGGGGGGGCAGTATGTACCCTCCTTCCCTCCTGCGTCCCTGACGTAGATGGTACCGGCGGGGGTGAGGGGGACGGGGTTCTTTAAATAACCACCCTTTGCCTTTTCTCGTAAAAGGCGTCCTCCGTTTCCGGCGGTGTGTGCCTGGGTGCCGTTTTAACACCTCTTGGGGTAGCGGGTTCGTTCCCGATAGGACGCTCAGGCCCTTCAGTCGCGAACACGGGTCCTCCTGTTGGTGTTTGCGGCTTAATTGTGATGCCTGTCCTGGAAGCTGGTATGGGCCTCATGCTTCCTGCTGGTAGGATTCGTGACTTGTCAGGTGTAAATATGTCACGTTCGCATAGGGGGCGATTGAACACGCTTTCGCGGCGTTGTCGCGATTTACGTGTCTCTCGCTGCTCCCTAGGTTCTTCCTCTTCCTGTGTTGTGTTAGACGCCTGCATTTCCGAGATATCTTCCCGGTCGTGCGACTTGCGTGGTGCTTCCTCCCTGTCCATTCTTCCTGGTTTGTATATCTTGCTGTGCCCGTTTAGGGCAAGAAACAGATAGAAACAGTGACGTTTGCCTCGTGAGGCACACTATTTACCCCTTTTTGACAAAAAAGGGCGTAAATAGTGCTGTATTTTGCGATCTGTGAGACGTGGGCACAGATGGTAACTGACACACAGTTGCGCAAAAAGCCGAAAGTTCTTAGGTGATGCAGTTTCCCGCGCGAACGTAGGTTACTGCTGTTCACCTTTGATCAAACGGCGCAGTGTTATACTCTGCGCACTGCCGTCAACGAGTGCACGCTCAAATCGACCGAAGCCCACCGACTTACGCACTTTGCTATTTATAAAAAACAACAAAGCGACGCAAGCGATGTTCAACGAGCGACGAGTGGGCACACAAAGCCGACGAGCAAGTGCGTGGTAACCCACACTGCGGAAGTGTCCCGAGTACGTGGCCGGGGAGACGTCTCGACGCCTTTGAAAAGGCGGAGTTCGTCGTCCGACGGGTGCCGTGAAAGTTTCCGTGAGAAAAGTTTCGAGCGCACCGCTACACGAACACTGGACTATCCGATGCTTGAGGCCAGTACGACGTTCTCAACGTAAAGCGGAGCGAACTCAACGCTAGACGGAAATTCGTCGACCGGCGGGTGTCAGAGGGGCTAAGTTCTCGACCCGGGGGGAGAAAGTAGTTCCGAATTACACCGCTACACAAGATCAGATGTCAGAGATCAGAAGGAGTCCGGCAGAGCAGAATAGCACCTACTTCTTTCTTACCGAGGTATCGCAGGAGGCGACCAAGGAGGAGGCAAGAGGAGTACGGACAACCTTTATTCGTGCAGACTAATAACATAATATGCAATGCTCTGTAACAAGTTGTTCCTGTAAAAGTAGGTTTCCTCAACAAAATACTATAATCAAAATGTCTACAGAACTAACAATATATTATAGAAAAAAGAGATACAATAATAACAGGAATAACCATAACGTACGAGTATAATCCAAAATAGATTATACAATTAATATTTTATTTTTATTTTCTTAATAAATTAAATAAAAAAAATGATTAACTGTGATGAAACCTAGAGTAATATAAAGGTGGTAAACATTAAAATAAATTATTACATTCATTTTACGGGTTTCACGTTAAAACAATAGTATTTACAATCAAATCAATTCATTAAAAAAAACGACTGTATGACTTGAATTTTGTTTCTTACATACATACATACATAAGATCACGACTGTATCCCATAAGGGGTACTCAGAGACTGGGCACTCACTGCAAAAACAGATGACCAAAACAATATAATGCACTTGTTGTGATGGATGGTGAGCCCATCGCCACCATGCGCTGTTGGGTGCACAGTGCAGTTTAATTCCTTACTCGCCTTTCGATCCATTGGATGAGAGGATCTTAATGCAGCGTTTAATTAATATATCTCGTCAGTAACGTTTTTATACACAATTTTGTTGTGCAACAAAATGCTTACAGCAACTACGTAAGCTTTGCCTTTCAATTAAATTACTCTAGATAATATCTTACAGCACAGCTGTTATTTTATAATGCCTTTTATAAATATTTCCTGTTATCCTGACAACATGCGTGATATTTATTTTGATAACGGCTGTAAGTCCGGAATGTTCAACCACATTTCATATTTATTTTTTTTACTTGTGGCGCAAGTATTGGACTTATATTTTTTTATTAGATTACTTCCATTGTTTTAGTTTAAATTATTTTCATCATTATCTAAATGTTATTTATATGTTTGAATCAATACTTAGTAAAACTAAATGTCTTTATTTTAATCTTGAAAGAATAAACTTATATTAAAATGTTTAATAGTAAGTCATGTCCGTATTAATGTTTTAGCGAAAACACAGAAACACGAAAAAGTTTTTTTTTAATTTTTTGATTTTAAAGCTTCTCGTTCAAGCAGTTTTAATGTCACTAACATTTAAAAGTATCTTTCTTACGCTCACCAAAAAACCTAAATATGTATGTATGAGTATTACGTGCTAACAATTTGTTTTCTAATAACTTCCTAGGTTGATATACATTGTATTCAGTCAAAATGTAATTGATATGAAATGAAATGAAAATTATTTATTATTAACCATTTTATTTTACAATCTACTACCGTTTCGTAAAGAGGTTCCTCTAACGAAAAAGGTACAGGTGAAAAAAACTACACAGGTATCCACCTTTTTTTTTGATTATTTTATATTTATTTGTCTGTATCAATTAATTATGATGATGAAAAACTAACGAACAATAAAGCTCTCTATTATTTTTAGTTGCAAAATTGTTTCGGCTAAGAACCCTCAACGCTCTGCCACCTTTCAATCCGGCGAAGCTGTGAAAGCCATAGGGCTAACAGTTACGATCAGTCCTAAAAAAATCCAAAATTTTATTTGGATGTATATACATCCAAATGTCTATATGTCTGTATATCCAAATTAATTGTAATGATGAAAAACTAACGAACAATATAAAGTTCTCTATTATTTTTAGTTGCAAAATTGTTTCGGCTAAGAACCCTCAACGCACTGCCACCTTTAAGCTATAGGGCTAACAGTTACCATCGGTCCTAAAAAAATCACAAATTTCATCAATGATGTACGTGAACTTCTTTTTATTCCCCGACGTCGACAGAGGGGTGTTATAAGTTTATCATATGTATCTGTTTATCTGTCTGTGGCAGCTCCCAAACGTATAGATCGATTTTGACTTAATTTATTTTTGTTTAAAAGGCATGATCGAGAATGTTCCCAGCCATGATTTAAGAAAATCCGGTAGAAGATCATCAGCTTTTTTCTAGTAGATGAAGGGACTTATACAGGTCTGATCGATTATAAATTCGATATCATGATTCATGTTCATTATGATAATATTAAATTTTAAATTTTGATACAAAATTAATATTATGCGTGATATTGTGTAAAAAACTTTTAAGAATATTAACTCTAAACACTCCAAGTGTTCTTTATTATTAGCATTGTGTTTAACAAATACATTTTTTTTAATAAAGATTTGGTTCAATACGCAAAGTCTTGAGTAGTAATTAGGGTTATGTGGTAATACATTCATAAAATGTAGAATGGAGGTATCAAGGCACCAAATTGACTTTGTGAGGCCGTAACAAATCGCCGGCGATGCCAGAAATTCCGTAGTGTTTCTCTGCAAACATTGGTCGCTAAAAACGAGAGAAAAAGGTAGGAAACGATAACACGGATCGAGCGAAAATTTGATATAGCGGACCGCTCTGTGATCCGATTTCCGGACATGACTTGGCAAATTACGTGATCTCGCCAACACCTACCAATTTCATTTCTTTTTTTAGCACTGTTAGGTTCTAGAGTATTATTAAAAATACATTATATTTCAGAAATCCTTTTTAAACCTTACTTTACAAGGACGTATCACAAAAAAAGTATTTTAGGTACAACAAATTACATATACAGTATACCTTTTAAAATTTTGAATGTGGCAAAAAAGCTTTGTTGCCTATACTTATATAAGGTTCCCAAATCAGAAAACAGATCTGTAAAATATGAATAACGAGTATACATAATAATTTTATATTAATATTATCTATACAAGTATATAAAATTGTAGTGTCTATCTGTGATTTCGCAATAAATATGTTTTTCTTAATGTTATATGGTAGTAAGATTTTACTGGTGGTAGGATTCCTATGCAGAAATCCGGCTAGGTACGTTTTCCACCACCCTAGGACAGCTACTCTGCCGTGAAGCAGTAGAGGGTAAACATTAATGTGTTTCGGTCTGAAGGGCTCTGAGACTTAAGCACTGACGTCTCTGGGTGATGGGCGCAGTGTAGTGCCACACAGAAATGTTCAGGGTGACACAGCATTTGATATGGGTAGACGACATATGATTTTTTATTATGCAATAATTGAAACTGCGAGATTTGTAATTCTGTTTTGTAGTACAATTTTGAATGTCATAGCTCACTAACTATGTGTTCAATTTTTTAATACATGGATTCACCGAGGTTTACAAATTTACGACGTGCCCAGCTGTAAAGGAAAATATCGCGACAGAGCACGAAATTAATATAATTTCCGGGGTTTTTAAAGACGTCCAAGTTGACGATTGGACTACGCTTCAACAGAACAGATCCCACCTTCTTCTAGTCACTAAAAACTGGTATAAGGGCAGTATAGCAGTAATTTTTAAGAAGATTATTGTCCACAAATGAATAAGTGTATTTAATTAATTTAGACTTCACTGATGTCCTATTTCTACCTACAGCTTTAATGCCACCATTTGCCAATCCCTCTGTATTATATTTATTTAGAAATTGTGCACACTTAAGAACCCTGATAGATAGACCAGCTGCTGAATCAGGTTCTGTTTTTGAAACACGAACTGTGAAGGGGCCAACATCATTCTCAAAATAATAGATTTTGAACTCCTTACGGCCAGGAAGTATATACTTACATCGATCGAATAGAGTTGCTAGGTGGATTATTTTTCTTTGCTTCAATTACGAACTCGGATCCTGCTGAGCGTTTCGTACCAGTTTCTGAGAGCTATTAAGTTCTTGGTTTTGAGACATCTGATTAATATAGGGAGGAGAAGGGCCTTCCCCATCCAGAGGTCCATCTTCATCCATTCTCAGGAACGGGGAAGTCAAAATTACTATTAACACTTACCGGTTAGTAGGACAAACACAGTATCACGAAAAAAGACAATACACGTAATTACATTTACAGAGTCAACAAATAAACTAAAACCATACTATAGATAATATTTTTATAGACATTTGTTTTACTCAATTTTATTTGTTCACGTTCTTAAATTTTGACATTGGCTCTATCTAAATGTACTCCTTGCGCTTAAATATCTATTAATAAAATTTACTTGTTGTCCAATAATTATCTAAATAATAACGTCACGTTAGAATAATAATGAGAATTTTATAATACCATTGTATTTAAATTTTACAGTATAGTATTTTTAAATCGTATTTCAAAAAAAATGTTTAAAATTATCTCCTGCGTGTATCCAGCTATAAATTGACATCGTTTCCGGTTCCGATTTAATCTTCTCACGCTACGCCGCCCGTGTTCAAATATTTCAGACGCCACGCTCAGTTTAACAAACGCCCGCCGAGCGTCCTATGAAATGCCGCAAATCATAATCACAGATTTTAACTTTGGATTTTCTCTTTTGTTGGGGCGAAGTAAACAATAACAATTGACATTGATGAATTACAATTTTTATTTCCTAATTCATTAACATAATAACAATTTAAAGTTATTGACAAACTATGTTTTAATTTTATAAAAACAACGTATTAAAAAATGAAAACCGGCCAATTGCGTTGCAATAAAAATATTCCATTTCTCAAAAACTATATTCAAATAAATTTTTGTTGAAAGTGTTTTCTTAGATTCTACCACCTTTTTTGGAATTTGCCACCGCATACTTGAAAATAGGAATTTAGAAGTCCATATCTGACCAAATATTAGCTTAAATAAAGAAGTACCTATCTAACGACACCTCTCACTTGTATGTATGGTGTTACCACAATATCTTTTTGTAATTTTACTACACTGATTTACCACATGCTCAGCGGCGAAGGAAAACCTACAAGCGAGAGGAAACCTGCATGTTAGGAAATAAAATATTTCGACGACATGTGAAGTCCACCAACTCACATCGGAGCAGCGTAGCGGACTCTTCCCCGCTCAAAAACTCTCCTAGAAATGAGAGGCTTATTCTCAGCAGTGGGGCATTTATAGGCTGTTCATTTTTTATAAAAAAGGTAAAGCAAGCCACTTTTAAAACTGATTAATTTTATATATTTTAAATTTAATTAAATTTAATTTGGTTCTCACAGATTTCATATTTGTAGTGCTGTAAGATATAATTAAGTTAAATAATGTTTAAATACTCCTATGGACAGAGTTTCCACGTCGCCCATCTCATTGACATAGCGCGGCTGGTTTTCGATTTTTGACTGGTCCGATTTTTTTATCGGATCTACCATTTGGGAAGTGTTCGGATTCATTCCAAACGGTGAATTATACCAGCACCGTCATGGTTGGCACTACAGTGCATTTTTCACGGAATTTACTGCTACGCATATACACTTTATGGAATCTACTGCTGCCAGCGGTTTTTTCGGACCAATACGATTTAGGGATCATCAAGAAACGGGCCTACTCCTTTTCAAAAGCCGGCAACGGACCAGCAATTCTTCTGGTGTTGTAGATGTTTATGGGCGGCGTTAATAACTTACTATCTGTTGAGACATTGCTTTAAAAAAAAATGATTATTTTTTTGTATCGGTGTTTAAATTTCTTTTCCATCCTAATCTGATTATGAATATTTTTTCCTTGGTCTATATCGTTTTATTCGAATGTATTACTTGGATTCCACTAAAGCCATTATTGGAAGCATGAAACATGAGCACCATTAGTATGGATAGAAATACTGAAATGATTTCGTTTTTGTTTCATCGTAATATTATAAAAGCCTCTGGAGTTACATGAATTATCAACAAATTTAGGGAAACTATCATACAATATGGTGCTGATCTACATCATACAGTCATACATGGCGTACGTGTGTACCCATGTAAGTAGCGGGACTGTTAACAAAGGTCCGTCTAGGTAGGTACCACCCCAGGGCCAGTTATTCTACCGTGAAGCAGTAGTGTGCAAACATTACTGTTTCGGTTTGAAGGGCACTGTGAGCCAGCGTAGTCACTGGGCATAGGAGACTTAAAAAACCTATGTCTCAAAGTGATGGGCACAGTGTAGTGTCACACAAAAATTTTCTGGGTGGCACAGCATTTGTTATGGGTAGACGTTGCACTTACCATCAGGTGAACATTTTGCTCGTTTCATCACATAACGCATTAAAAAAAATACGAAGATAGATGAATCGCCATTATTCAGATTGACATCATTAGTAACTTGTAATGGATACAATTGTCAATTTAATATCTTTTATCCGATTCAAAGGAATGTAATGTTAATGTTTTCTTTGAAGTTTCACAAACATTTCTAGGTAGGTACCACCCCAGGACCAGTTATTCTACAGTACAGCAGTAGTGTGCAAACATTACTGTATTTTGGTTTGAAGGGCACTGCGAGCTAGCGTAATCACAGGGCATATGAGACTTAAGAACCGTGACTTAAGAAGTCTCAGGGTGTTGGGCGAAGTGTGGCAGACATTGCATTTACCATCAGGTGAACGTTTTGTTCGTTTCGTCCCTTTATCCAATAAAAAAAACTACACTCCGCGATGAGATTGAAGTCATTTTCTATAAAAATGTGTTATCAGTTTGGCAACTGAGAAAACTGACGGAACAACTGAACGGTTTATGCTCTTTAAGTCTTAAGTTGTCCAATGAGAGTGCTGCTAGATGAAATATCAGAATAAAATGAGCAGGAGATTGGGGTAAAAATATCTATGCCATTTCATTAATAAATTACAAGAAAAATAAAATGTATAATCCAAGGAAATATCCTGTCAAGAAATATTTTATTAAAATTCTGTCGACCTTAAGAAAATATTATAATATCCCGGGCGTTCAATAAATTTAAATATGTTTATTATAATTTTTATATGAACAACCCGTCGGCTCCGCTATTTTTCTAAAAGAGTTTGTTTTATCTCTTTTGAGAAAATGGATTTTATTACATGGAAAATACTTTTACTTACATGCAATCATACCTACCTGTATAACAACCGTGCGTAGTGAACGTATAATACTTTCATTCAAAACTCTTTATGGGCTTCATAAAGTTACTAATTAATAAAAATATGGTACTGGTAGTGCTAATTATAGCATAATCGTTATTAACGTTCCTGTTAACCCAGTTAAGCTTGGACTAGATTGTTCACGACGACAGTCGAATGGCGGGCACGATCTTGTTTCCCAGACCGCATTTTAAGCTATTAGGTAGGCTATTATTTATATTTCATTTTTAATATATCAAAAGTAACACTTGTAAATATTTACTTTTTAATATTATAATTGAAATTGCAGTGCAAATGCAAATGTTGCAAATAATTCAATTCATTTCTAGATAGGCTACTATAGTCAGCCACTACTAAGGGTCTACTACGAACATCGAAATACACATTTCGTTTGTCGGATCGCACGTTTCCTACTACGATATCACCCTTCACTTAACATTCATTATTTTGGTTGCCTATGGATCTGAAAGAAGGCCGTCCCTATAAGTCGCATCCGAAGTAATTTGGTAGTAGTTATGTTTGACGCCCGTCGTTGCTTTGAGTCGATCCAAAATTTCGTACTTGAAACTATACACTTTTTGATGGTTCTAGCTAAGGATTTAGAAAGAAAGAAGAAACAAAAAGAAATAAAAAATATATATATAAATATTATCGCTTAAGTAATGGTAAAAAGAAACTAAATTAAAAAAAATAACCTACCTTCAAAATTCATTAAGACTAATAAAAATAAAAATAAATAAATAAATCGGCTATAATCTTTGCACAGGCTTGTACTTGCGGGCATGCTTTTAACAGGCTTTTGTCTTTACTTAATTGCAGCATAACAATACATATAAAATAAAATAAAGCACTTTAGCAAAACATTAAATAAATAGTGAGTGATTTTCTTAATCACGTTTATTTATTGTGGAAGTGAAAAATTAATTTACAAGAATAAGTTATATAGCACTTGTGTCTAGTTTATGAATTACCTCATTCTTTGGATGCTCTTAAAGATATATAAGGATATATTTTTATATGCTGTATTTGTCGATACGAGGTTGATAACCATTTCCTTCTTCAATGGTTTTTCAGATAGTTCATTGACTATTCGGTTATTTATTATATTAAACAGGTAAAATGGACGCGCACTACTACGCCCCTATAAAATATGTCGCGGCTTCGCGACACGACGCCTGACCTAACGATTCCCTCTGTCGAAATCTTACGCTACGCACGGACTGAAATCTTACGGAAAGGTACGACGTTCTGTTACCAACTCAATGATATTCACCGTGCGCAGATAGCCTTTACTATCGGCGTCGCGACGCTAATAAGCCCGTCAACAAGCGGGACGGACGGTGGACGTATCACACTAAATACGCGGTGCACCTAACGCACACCACGTATAACTCTAACGTCCGTCCTCCTGGGAATGTGGAAGGTGCCCTATTGACGTTCTGTTTGTAAGACAGAAGTGAGACGCTGTTATTATTAGGAACACCACATTCCCTTCAAATAAATGTACCCATAGGACGCTGGCGGGAATTATAAAGCCGATACCGCGTTCCAAGACGTTTATTCTTGCGAGAAACAATGATCGACGTTTCACAATACTAGTATTCACTATACAATACTATTCACTATACAATACTATTCACTTTTTTCTTGCTGTTGTTGCTTCTTGGAGAGCTTCTTGTAGACTGATGAACCGCCGATGGTTTAGCCGCCAGAGCGCCGACTTTTATAGCCGCGGCGATCGTTGTCCTGCACCCACATCTCGCTGTCCCTCTCCTTCGCCGAGGAACTATTAAACAAAACATAAAATCCCTAATTTTCCTAACTTATACAATACTAGTGGCTATAATTATTACGAATTATGAAACTTTATTTAAAAACTTATCAAATTAACTTTATACAACGCTAGGAAATTCATTAGTTTTCACGTAAATCGTCTTTTAGAGTTTGGTGGAATCGCGATGTCCGTGCCGATCCGCTGTTGTTCTCCCTCGCGAGTTCTTGCACCATTGTTGAACGGGGTCACTCTCGCGAGGAGTGGGCGTGGCCTATTCGCTTACGTCGCTAACAATCTCCCCCCGGTGTTCCACACCATCTTCTTGGTATGCGACGTTGCTGCTAGGGACCAATACGATGACTCTTGATGTAGGCCTTCTCAGGATTCCTCCAGCGGTCCGGACATCGACGATCCTTGTTCTTCCATCAGGGCCGGTGTATCTCTTGACAATTTCACCTCTCGGCCATACGTTGCGCGGCAGCGTCGAGTCTACCACCAGCACGATGTCACCCTCCTGTAGTGTAGGTGCCTCTTGAGCCTTCACTGTTCTCGGTGAGAGTATTGGCAAATACTCTTTGAGCCATCTTCGCCAGAAGCAATCTGCTAGCCTCTGTACAGTCTTCCAGTTCGCCTTGCCCACCAGGTGGTTATCGGTGAAATCTCCTAATACCGGTGCGCCGTTAGATCGTCCAATCAAAAAATGATTCGGAGATAGTGCTTCTTCATCGCAGGGGTCCATGCTGATATGTGTCAGGGGACGCGAATTTACTGTGTGTTCTACCTCAGTGAGTAGAGTGTAGAGCACTTCTTCAGGTGGTTGCCTTTCACGCAGCGTTGCCGCAAGCGCCGTCTTCACGGTCCTCACCATTCGCTCCCAGGCTCCCCCCATGTTCGGTGCGCCTGGTGGTATATTTTTCCACTTGATGCCTCGTTTTTCAAGCTCTACCTCAAACTCGCGTTCTTGAAGTTTCGCTGATTCTTCTTGTAGTTCTCGGTTAGCTCCTATAAAATTCGTGCCGTTATCGCTGAACACGACGCTCGGTGAACCTCTTCTGGCGGACAATCTCCGCAAAGCCATTATTGTCGAGCTGGAACTCAGTGATGCGGCTAACTCTAGATGTATCGCCCGAGTGGTCAGACAGGTGAAGAGTACCCCCCATCGCTTCTCCCTCCTCCTTCCCACGGTGACCTCCATTGGCCCGAAGTAATCCACTGCCGTGCAGGTGAAGGGACGCTGATGATGTTGCAGCCTCTCGACGGGCAGGTCTCCCCAGGGCATTGGTCTCGGTAGCTTCTTTCGCAGCGTGCACCATTGACATTGCCTTGATATGCTTCTGACTGCCGATCTGATGCCGATGATCCAGTATCGTTGCCTGAGTTCATTGATGATTGTCGCGTGGTTGCCATGATACAACCTCTCGTGGTAGTGTGCTATCAGTAAGCGACACATACGGTGCTTCCCGTCTAGTACGGCTGGACACTTCTCGATTCCTTCCATTGCAGGTAGCTTTCTAATCCTGCTGCTCAGACGCAGGACGCCCTCGTCATCCAGATGAACTTCAAGTTTCTTCAGTCGGCTGTTGTTTCTTAACGGCTTCTTCTGTCGCAGCGCATTAATCTCTTCCTCGAAGCAGTCCTCTTGACTCTTCTTGATCAGTAGTTGCGTAGCCTTCTCTAGGTGTTCAGGTTCTAACGGCAGGAGCTTCTTTTCTTCTCTGTCGAGGTTGTTGGGCATCTCAATCTTCTTTCTTAATTTCTTCGGTTGCGGCTTCTATGGTGCGTCGACGTTTCGCGCTACGTTGACTGGATTCTTCCGTCTGCATTGCGCGATGAACATTATCACCCTTGCCGCGGTGCGCAACAATATGTTCCATTTCGATATTCGATCTTCGGATGGCGTGACTTCACTTGTGCTGGTGGCCTCTTTGACGTGCGCGACTGCTTCGACTTTCCTTTCTTCACCGGTTGGTTCTGCTGGTTTCTCAAATTTATTCGCGGGCCATTGTTCCTCGCCTTCGTGCAGGAACTGCGGTCCGATGAACCACCTGCTGTTTTCGCTGAAGTTGTCGGTGACGTCTCTCGTCGCGTCGTCGGCGGGGTTCATCTTCGAGGGAACCCATCTCCATTCTTGAGGACTTGTTGTTTCCTCTATCTCCGCTAACCGGTGAGCAACGAAGGTCTTGAATTTTCTTGGATCCGTCTTGATCCACTGTAGAACGGTGCTGGAGTCTGACCAGAATACTCTCCTGGTCACTTGCAGCCTTGTCTCTTGCACGATGGTCTTTGCTAGTCTGCTCCCTAGCAGCGCAGCCTGTAGCTCTAGGCGTGGTATCGATGTTGGTTTCGTCGGTGCCACCCTTGTCTTTCCGGCGATCAGCGTCACACGAATGGCCCCATCTTCTTCTTCGCACCTCCAGTAGGTTGCCGCTGCATACGCTGCCTCGCTAGCGTCCACAAAGGTGTGTAGCTCTCCTGTTGTGTTCATCGTAGTCAGGCTTCTTTCAATCTTCAAGGCCGGAAGTTGATGAACTCTGCATACATATGTTTGCCAGGCGGTCAGCAATTCTTGTGGCACTTTCTCGTCCCACGTCAACCCAGATCTCCACAGCTCTTGAAGCAATAGCTTTCCCCGTATGAGGATGGGAGAAGCTAATCCTAACGGATCGAACGTCGACATCACCGCACTTGTGATTTGTCTCTTCGTCGGTGCTTCTTCCCCCTGTATCACGCGAGCTAGAACGTTCCGCCACCCCTGACTGAAACATAGAGTATCATCTTGTGTCTTCCACCGCATTCCCAGTGTTCGTTGCTCTTTTTCCGATATTAATTCTCTTTCCGACGCTGTGCTTGCTTCTTTATCGAAGTTCTTCAATACATCATCTTCATTGCTTGCCCACCCTCTTAGTTCGAAACCAGCCTTTCTGTGTATTTCATCTATCTGGTTGGCTATCCGCACGGCCTCCTCGGCTGACGTGAAGCTTTGAAGGTAGTCATCCATGTAGTGGTTTTCCACGATGGCTCTGCACGCGTCCGGGTACTCTTTTTCGAATTCAGCGGCGTTCTTATTCTTCACGTAGATGGCAGTCGTCGGCGACGATTTCGCTCCAAATATTACGGAAGTCATCCTGTATTCTTCCGCAGGTCCGGTGCGATCGCTTCCTCTCCATAGGAACCTCAGACTGTCTCTATCTTCTTCTCTGATTCTGATCTGCAGAAACATCTCCTTAATGTCCGCTGCGATCGCTATCGGCTTTCCTCGAAATCGAAGCAGTACCCCGAACAGTGACTTGAGAAGATCTGGTCCTGACACCAATACGTCGTTCAGGCATTTTCCCTCGAAGCGTGCGGCAGCGTCGAACACCATTCTCATTTTCTTCTTTGTCGGGTGCATCACGAAGAAATGCGGCAAGTAGAAGGTTCGGTCTGTTCTTTTTTCTTCTGGGGCCTTCTCAGCGTAGCCCTTCTTCAACAAGTTTCTTACTTGTTCCTCGTATTCTTTCTTCATGGCTCCGTTCTTATTTAGCTTCTGTTCAATGTTGACCAGCCTTTTGTGTGCTTGTTGACGGTTGCAAGGTAGGGTGACGTCCTCCTTGGCCCACAGCAAACCTGTCTCGAAGCGCCCGTCTTGCAATCTTCTTGTGTTCCTCTCTAACAGCGTGAGTGCCCTTCCCTCTTCATAAGTCGACGGTAGTTTCGGCTCCACTCCCAGTGACTCGATGCTGAAGTGCTGCTGTATCAGGCTCTTTATGTCATCCTCTCCATTATCCTCGGCGAGTCGACAATGGTTGTCGAAGTTGACGGGATCGGTGATGCTTGAGCGACGTCCATGAAGCACCCATCCTAAGCTGGTCAGCGACGCGACGGGTTGCGACGGTTTTCCCTTAATAACATTTCTTGTCACGATGAGGTTCCAGTTATCTTGTCCGATGATAAGCTTCGGTACCTCCGGCACGTATATAATATCTTCCTTGATATTCTTCAAATGATCGCAGGCTTCAATCTCGCCCTTGTCGATTTTCTGCGGCGCCAAACGTAGTCCGTCCATTGTCCGTACGCCAACTATTTTCCGTTTGTCCGTGCGATGTAATCCCTTTATCTTCAAATCAGTGCGTAGTGAGTCCTTTTTCTTGATGCGTCCCCCGCCGACGGTTTCAATTGCCAATGGTTCGGTGGCCCCCTCTGCTCCTATCTGCTTCGCTACATCGGAGTCCAGGATGGTGATGGCAGAGCCTTCGTCCAGGAGGGCCAGTATCTGCTTCGACCCCTTCGGCCCGTACAGCATGACGGGCATGACCTTGAGGTAGGTCCCGGCGACACCGCTTGCTCCGCAGATCGTAGTGTTGACGGCGGCGGCACCTTCCTCCTTGTCCTTAGGTGGACGGCTGCTCGTCGACTCCCGGCGTGATGTCACTGGCTTTGCTGGTCTCTCTGAATGCAGTAGGGTGTGATGGTCTCTCTTACACTTCTTGCACGGAGGGCCTCTGCAGGATGCTCGCTGGTGTCTTCGCTGCAGGCACTTGAAACACAGTTCTTTCTTCTTCACCATTTGCCATTTGTCCTCGACGCTCGCCTCCATAAACTTGTTACAGTCGAAGATGCGATGCTCCTTATCGCACAGGAAACATGCGATCTTCCTGACGTCCGAAGCAGTGTAGGTCGTCTCGACTTCTTCACGGGCGGTGTGGACGGGCTGACGGTGATGCGCGGACATCCTTTTTCTAAAATCTTCTCTCTTAATCTTGTCGGCTTCTACGGGTGCATAGGAGACGCATAAGTCGGCTTCTGTGTTGAGGAATTTGCTGATGATCAGCAACTCCGGTTCCTCTTCACTCTGTCGTGCCTTGAAGTCATACCATCTGTATCTCCCAATCGGCGTAAATTTATCTACAATAGCCTTGCAAAGCTCCGGTGAGTACAGGTAGTGCGGCTTCTTCAACGCCTTTATAATCGCTACAGCATTATTCACGCGGCTAGCGAAAACACACACTTCCTTTGGTGCGTCTCGTAGCGGCGGCAAGCTCTTGATCTTATCAACTTCACATAGCACGATGACGTCCGGCCTTCCATATCGTCGTTCTAATGACGTCACTACTTCTCTAGGATCGGATTCCACGAACAACAAATTCTTCACTAATTCTCTTGCAGCTCCCTTGATTGCCTTCCGTAACCTCCCCATGTTCTGAGCCTCGCTGAACAAATGAGCCGTGTCCTCGTAAGTCCTCTTGAATGCCATCCATTCTTCATAATTGCCCTCGAACACTGGTAACTCGTGCAGGTACTTGGGTGGCTGAGGGGTTGCTTGCGACGCTCCGGTTTTGGCCGCTTGCATTATTGCTTCAGCTAGCTCCTTGATTTCACTCTTCGGTGAGGCTGGTGACGGCAGTCGCTGCAGTTCTCTTCCCGTGGCTTCAGGAATTTTCTCCATCGTGGTGTTCAGCTCGACGGCGCGATTGACCCATTTATCCACATGAACGGATCGTTCCTCTTCGAACTCTTCGTCGACGTCTTCATCTTCAGAGTCGAGCTGCACCAACTCCAATTCCAATTTTGTGGCTTCCGTCGCGGCCCTAGCTTCTTCAAGGCGTTTCTGCGCCAACTTAAATTTTGCCTCTGCTTCCACACGACGTCTCGATGACGATTTAACAGATCTGCTTTGCGGCACCACCGTGCTTCCATGGCTCGGTCGTTGTTCGCGTTGAGCTTCCGTAGGGACGTCTTGTTCCTGCGGAGCGCGCCTATTTGCTGGCGTCGCGACGTTCGCGGACGCAGCGGATGGCGGGCAGGTCCTATTCCTGACGGTTGCAGAGCTTCTTTCTTCATTAGTAGTGACGACGACTTCAACTCGCGTCGGCGATCGTCTCTCGACCGAGCGAGACGGCGGCGAATGCTCCACACGTCGGCGCGTACCCGGCGTGAAATCGGTGAGGGGCGCGGGGATGGACCGGTAAGCTCTCTCTTCTACGTTGTGTGCGGGGGGCGCTCTGTTGTCCGTACGGCGGGCGGGGGACGTTCTATCGGTGCGGGGTGCGGAGGACGCTCCCCCCTCTGTTCCGCTCCCTGTCGTATTCCTCGACGCCATCGACTGCTGACCTGACGTGGTCGATGTACTCGGCGTAGCCATGAACCAGTCCCTCGACGTATCGGTTTGCTCGCGAGACGATACGGAACGGGTAATCGGCATAACGACGTCCTATCCGGCTCTTCGAAGGACCAAATAAAATGGACGCGCACTACTACGCCCCTATAAAATATGTCGCGGCTTCGCGACACGACGCCTGACCTAACGATTCCCTCTGTCGAAATCTTACGCTACGCACGGACTGAAATCTTACGGAAAGGTACGACGTTCTGTTACCAACTCAATGATATTCACCGTGCGCAGATAGCCTTTACTATCGGCGTCGCGACGCTAATAAGCCCGTCAACAAGCGGGACGGACGGTGGACGTATCACACTAAATACGCGGTGCACCTAACGCACACCACGTATAACTCTAACGTCCGTCCTCCTGGGAATGTGGAAGGTGCCCTATTGACGTTCTGTTTGTAAGACAGAAGTGAGACGCTGTTATTATTAGGAACACCACATTCCCTTCAAATAAATGTACCCATAGGACGCTGGCGGGAATTATAAAGCCGATACCGCGTTCCAAGACGTTTATTCTTGCGAGAAACAATGATCGACGTTTCACAATACTAGTATTCACTATACAATACTATTCACTATACAATACTATTCACTTTTTTCTTGCTGTTGTTGCTTCTTGGAGAGCTTCTTGTAGACTGATGAACCGCCGATGGTTTGGCCGCCAGAGCGCCGACTTTTATAGCCGCGGCGACCGTTGTCCTGCTCCCACATCTCGCTGTCCCTCTCCTTCGCCGAGGAACTATTAAACAAAACATAAAATCCCTAATTTTTAACTTTATAACTAAATTAGGCTAGCTAGGAAATTCATTAGTTTTCACGTAAATCGTCTTTTAGAGTTTGGTGGAATCGCGATGTCCGTGCCGATCCGCTGTTGTTCTCCCTCGCGAGTTCTTGCACCATTGTTGAACGGGGTCACTCTCGCGAGGAGTGGGCGTGGCCTATTCGCTTACGTCGCTAACAACAGGTAACCCGTTTTTCATAAGCTTCTTTCTTATAACTATATTCTACTGAGTGTATGATATATGGATCGTGGAAAGAAGGGTATGGACTTGTTATTGACTTCAATAGAATTAAAAATGTTTCGCTCACTCTTTACTTATGTTACGTATGTATATCAGAGGCTTTCGTATCGCAAAAATAGAACGTGACACATGTACACAGAATATTATGCAGAACAAATATAATTAATTGTGATATCATGAAATAGTATTTTTTAACCATTTAACCAAGTTTTCATAGTTGGGTACTATCTTGGCGTATCAATGCCATGTTGATTTAATACCATGTTGGAAGTTTTAAGAAAGGAGACATACAAAATATAATATCTTTCAAACATCTCAATAAAAACAAACAATAAAATTAATTACTCTTATCACAGAATCCTTAAAATATAATACCAAAACCATTTTTATCCCAAATAGTAAAACAATTATTAAACCCTGGATCACGCCTGGTATTTTAAAATGTATTAAGAATAGAAACACCTCATAAAAAAACATGTAAAGACGAAACAAATGATATACTAAAAATAACATATCGTAGATATAGAAATCATTGTAATAATCTGATAAAAAAATTAAAAAAGAAACATGAAAGAGACTTACTGGAGAAAGCTAAATCAAATAATAAAACATTATGGAATTGTATAAAAAATATTACTAACTTAAATAAACAAAAATCTGTTAACTCTGTTACTGATAAAGCAAAAAAGTAATCCATTAGAATCTGCAGAACACGTGAATGAATATTTCATTAGTGTGGGTAAATCATTAGCCGAACAAATAAAAATTGATTCTAAGTGCACAAATGATTATTTGGCAACTCTTCTAAATCAATTAAATTCAATTGTAATAATTGAGCCTGAATCTTCTGAAATAGAATCAATCATTATGAACCTTAAATCTGAGTCCGCAGCTGGTTGGGATAACATACCTACCACATTTCTGAAAATGGCAAAAAAGGAATTGGTCCCTGTTACCCACCTCTCTGATTTGATTCTTCGACACGGAATTTTTCCGCGACTTCTAAAACGATCAATAATAAACCCTATATATAAGGATGGAGACCGAGACAACTTAAGAAATTATAGACCAATTTCCGTATTGCCAGTTATCGGTAAAGTAATTGAAAAAATAATCAGTAAGCGACTTATCAAATATCTAAATACATATCACATACTGTCTAATGCTCAGTACGGTTTTCGAGAGGGTATTAGTACGGAGGATGCCATTCTAGACCTAACTAAAAATATAACCCAATATAATGATGATTAAAATAAAACATTATGGATATTTTTAGATTTAAAAAAAAAAGCGTTTGATACCGTCTCTATCGATATTCTTCTTCGTAAATTAGAAAAGGTGGGTGTTAGCGGTACCTTTTTAACCTTACTAACGCACTATCTTAACGACCGCACACAACAAGTAAAACTGGACAAAAAAACTCTAAGTAGCGATATCTTTACTACAAAATACGGTGTACCACAGGGAAGGGTTCTTGGACCTGCCTTATTCCTTATTTATATGAATGACTTGACTGAATTACAACTGACTGACGGATAAATCGTTTCATATGCAGATGATACAGCATTGCTTTTTACAGGTAAGAACTGGCCAGAAGTTTTTAAAATTGCTGAAAAAGGTTTACACGAAGTCGATAAATGGCTAAACCTTAATATACTTACTTTGAATACCACAAAAACTTGTTATACGACTTTTTCTATTTACGACTCGTTGCAGCCGGATAATGACATTACTTTGACAGCTCATTGTTATAATCAATAACACCGATAAATGCGACTGTTCTCATTTAGAAAGGGTTACTTCCACTAAATATCTGGGCATTCTTGACCAAAATCTTACGTGGTACCCCTATCTTGAGGGGGTTGCAAATAGGGCCAGAAAATTTATCTGGCTATTTAGATACCTACGAAATATATCTGATAAAAAACTACTCACATATATTTACATAACTCTGATTCAGTCTATTCTAGCATATTGGCTAACAATTTGGGGTGGTACTTTCAAAACTAAATTTATTAGTGTAGAACGAGCACAAAGAGCCATACTTAAGATAATGTTATGTAAGAAAAAAAATATATAATACAACAAAATTGTACAGTGACACAAACGTACTGACGATTAGACAACTGTATATATTAAAAAGTATTCTTAAAATTCATAGCACTATTTCAGTAGACCCTAACATCCTCAATAAAAGAAATCCGTATATAGTCATAAATAAAAATATAGTAAGGTCTGCATTTGCGGCAAAGCAATTTTCTACACAGTCAATTAAATTGTGCAACATAATAAATAGAACTCTTAAATTCTACACTATAAATTATCGTGAATGTAAAAAAGTCGTGTCAACGTGGTTAAAAAGTTTATCCTAAGAAGAAACCGAAAACATATTTAAATGAATGGTGACACACACAACATACAACACACAACACACACACAACACACACAACACACACACAACACACAACACACACACACAACACGACACTCACACACAACACACAAGCGCACGCGAATGCACGCACTCACACTGTCACAAACATCTACACAGTTTAAATATAAAAACAAATTAAAAATAAATCATTAGCATGACTATGTATCTCACCTATACTTATCGTCTAAAGACAAGTGTATAATGATAAATCGGAAGAGCGGGCCTGCCCTAACACAGGTTTTTTTAAACTTAAAATGGGAGTCCCAACCCGTGTAATTTATGTACTTGTTATGTAATAAAGAATTTTGAATTTTGAATCTCTATTAAAAAACAAATTTATACTATTTATATTGATATAAATGTTATTTCTAGCTACGAAATCTGTTTGACAAATCAGATTTTTTTTTTAATATAAAAAGTGTTTAGTAATGAATGATGTATGTAGGAATTGAGTATTGAGATATGATGATTTCTTATATTTACGCGAATATTATACATTTAATAAAACTAATTTTACGAATTTTATCGCGTTCAATTTTGAACTATTTATAACCCGACGTTTCGAGCGCTTTACAGCACTCATGGGCATGGGGGACTGTCCAGATGTGCTGTATAATTCAAAATACGTAATTGCTAGTAGTGTTATAGCAATAACAAATTTCAGGGAAGAAAAGTCCTCAAAGCTACGCACTCGTTCATAGCGTCACGTTGCTTGCTATAATTACGTAGTCGGCGCGTGTCAGTACTACGGCGGCGTGACTCACTTGTAAATCGCTGCTGGGGCAAAAGAGTTGTACGTGACCTCGTCCATGGGATATCGTTAATTTCAGAGTACGTGAAATAGGCTGAATGTTTTTGAGATATACACTTTTTTCAATGGTTTTGGTATACTTACGTTCTTTAACCCAGTTGAATCTTTGAAATAATATTTTAGCAATGTATAGCTCGATTCTGGAAGGAACAAAAAACCTGACCATGTAACATTCAAGTTATATTTATGTATGTTTTAGTATATTTTATTATTTGCTTAAGTATGATTAGTAAGACATTGAACTATAAAAAATGCATGGAGCATTGTAGATTGTTTAAATTAAATTTGTTTTTTTTTTTCGATGTCTGTTTAATAATTTAGTTTGTTTACGCATATCGCATTGCACTATATATGTATAATCTGCATATTGATTTTTAAATTCTTCTTCTCTTTTTTCATTCGCCGGCGTCATATTTAAATGTTATGCTCTATAGGACTCTCACAACTAAGAGGAATCTAAAGACATCTCATATGATAAAATCTATCAACTCTGCCAAAGAAATAGACATACTCGTACATACTCGTACATTCCAAAAACATTACCCTTCTCCTGGGGCAGTCGGGTGAAAACATATAAAACAAAGGGGAAATAGCTCAAGAAGCAAATATAAAAAATATTTATGTATCAAGATTAATTGAAGATATTGAAACTAAATACAAAAAACTTAAACTTAAATGTACGGTACATATAAGTTTAAGTTTTTTGTATTTAGTTTCAATATCTTCAATTAAATTTTAATCTAATATGGACTTTGAATATATTTTATTAAATTAAGACATGATTCAAAGACGACCTAGCTAAAATTAACAATTATTCTTTCTAATTATAGATTTGATAAGCGACATAACAAAAATTTTAAGTTTTAATGCCAGACGTTTAATTTTACTTCTTACAAACCCTCGTTTCTAGGGCTTTACAGCGCCCATGGACTAACAGACGTTCTTTTCTGTGTCTTGAAATCTTGCAGTGGTATGCTTGGTTTTTGATTTAATTTTAGTAATAATTTTATGTATTATCCATGTCTTGGGATAATAATCCGTAATACCCAACCATTTTTTCTATTTAAATTAGGATGTTTTTTTGATTACACTAGCCTTGCGAATCATCCTTGGTAGGAATCGGCACAGACAGCAGACTTTCTAGAGCGTCGATGCTTCACGTCAGCTGTTCTTTAACGCAACCAGCGTTATTGACGTTTCTGTCTGACCTATTATGCGTCTTGTAGAGGGATGTCACATTTGACAAATGGTAAAAACTGTCTTATGACTTTCGGCGTATTAAAAAAATGTTAAATCTAGCTAATCCTGTCCGTGACTCATGTGACATATGGTAGGACAGTAAGTACATGCTCGACTGTGGCCATTGTCGCTCGGTCACTACGACGTAGGCGCGTGTTAATTATCTTGTTTTATTTAAATGTGTAGTAGTCGCGTACATATAAGAAATCATTACATAGTTCTTATTTATTCATAAGTATGAATAACTTCTCTATGCGACTATAGACTACAGACATGCGACCTCCGACCGAATTGTCAGTCTTTGGAATTTCAAAAATGCTAACATCTGGTACAACATTAATGAGCGCTCGTCGGCAAATTCCCAGAGCAAGCGCTACGTTGCCTAAAAATGCAAACAATAAATGTAACAAATTCCATTGCAGAGCGGAGGAAAAAGAAGAAAATTTGTTAATTTTTCACTTTAATTACCTGCTGAGAAAATATGGAATTATTAATTTAAAATTATCATTTTAGCTTTTTCTACACTACTTATAAACATTTGAAATATTAATATTATAGTAAAGAAACAAAAGAAGAAACAATTTAAATAAAACTACTTTTTACGGATTTTATTGCGTTTAATTTAAACTGTTTATAAGCCGACGTTTCCAGCACTTTACAGCACCCATGATCATAAGAGGAATGAGGTGACAGAAGTCCGGATGTCATAGTTAACCCGAGGTACCTTCAGCTTTTAATTATTATATTTTTAGTTCGATCTACGCAGAAAGTAAAGTTGAAATTAGAATGTTTTTTAATTCGCGAATCATCCTTGGTAGGAATCGGTGTTCTTTCGCAAGGATTTGTGGTCAATCAAGTCTGATGTAATGATTGGGTGATTGGGATTGGATTCACAATCCAGCTTGCATACTCCTGCATCTTGTAGAGGGATGTTACACTTGACAGATGGCAAAAACTGACTTATCTTCTTCGGATGTTGTCATAGGAGAAATGTTTTCATAGAAGCTCACTTCAAGATATAGCCAATCTTGTCTGTGGCTCCTCTGACTCTTAGCAAGAACACACTCGACTGTAGCCGGTTTCACTCGGTCACTGCAACAAAGGCGTGGAACTTGAAGCTTGTTGTATTGCAAAATTTGCTTGACATGCTGAAGCACGGCAGTCAGGTGTTTACTGTCACAAATCCCTTGTGCTCTCTGAAACAAAAATTTACCCAGGGTAGCTAACTGTGGTGTTGAGATTAACCGTTTAATTACCCATCAGCATGGGTCTTTTTTCTATTCACAGTGTGACTCAAGGTGTTATCAGGATTCCGAATTGCTGAAATATCTAGGAAAGCTAAAGAGTTATTTGCCTCTAACTCTATTGTAAATTGAATTTTAGTTTAGGGAGTTAAGGTGGTTTTGAAATGCAGTTACTTTATGTGATGGTATAATTGTGAAAGTATCACTACGTACCGCTTGTAAAATCTTGGATTTACTGGAGAAGCACGGAGGGCTTTCTCCTCAAAGTCTTCCTTGAAAATTTCAGCAACAATGGGAGATACTGCGGAGCCCATCGCTACACCACCTACTTGCCTGTAGTATTGTTCCTTCCAGAATAGATAGCCAGATGTTAGGCAATGTCTAAGTAATTCTGCATGTTCTACTGGCATGTAGTTTTCTGTTAGCTTCCTAATTACAATCGAAATGCAGTATTCAATGGGTAGGCATGTAAATAACGACTGGACTACAAAACTGACCATAGGTTTATTGTCAGTAAGAACTGACTCACTGAATCATAGTTTCACAGTCAGTTCTTAATGACAATAAACCTATGGTCAGTTTTGATGTCCAGGTTATGTGTAGGTCTTTGTCTCACCGACAAAATGGTATGAATCCTTTGTGTGTCCTCCTAGTGGTGAAAGTATTTTAGCCACATGATGAACCAATCTGTAGGATATTGAATCAATCTGGCTCACTATTGGACGTAGTAGAGCATTTGGTTTGTGTATTTTAGGTAACCCATACAACTTCGGTGGTTTGGCACATGATGGTATTACCAAATTTACGTCCAGATTCAATTTTTCGGAGTGCTTCTTTACTAGACCGCTAGCTGTTTTCAGCCTGTTCGTGGTTGGGTCTGTTATAACCTTTTTATAAATATTTGCATCCGACAAAAGTTGTTTTTATTTTAAAAATTTAATTTTGAATTTGTAATCTGACGTATCCATTACTACCGTAGCATTTCCTTTATCTGCGCGGAGGATCGTGAGTTCCGGTCTGTTCCGTAGTTGTTCAACGCTTTAAATTCGTCTTTGTAAAGATTTAGTTTAGGCACTAAACTAAAAATCCGTAAAAATAGTTTTAATTAAATGTGTAGTATTCGCGTGAGTATAAAAAATTAACAATTGTTATATTTCTGTGATAATTTGACGTCGGGATGTGTGTCCGAATCCAAGACTGAGACGCCATTTGTGAAAAATAGCAATAGTCCGTTTTCGCGTAGTTGTTCTTTTTGCATATGACATTTATGCATTAAAAACGCACCAAACGAATAAATTTCCGTGTGGGGCTACGTTTCTTCTACAAAATAAAACGTTTTGTTCATAATCTTTTTTATATATGTATGTCCTACAGAGAGTTATTCCTTGTCTTGACGTTTATGGATGTTGAATTTATAATGATAACGAAATACGAGTAATTCTAGTGTGCGTCAACATTTAAAAAAAATAGTTAAGACAGTTGTCAAGAAAGAATATATATAAGACGATTTGAATTATAAATTATTATTTGTAGGTTTAGTGTATATCTTTAATCCGTGTCCCAGGTTGTATTCAGATAACTTCTTTTTGGTATCACTTATTTATTAATTTCATCTTTTCGAGTAAATTGCTCGATTAAAAATATATTTACCAATAAAAATAATTAAGAGATTAACAGGAATTAATATAAACCATCGTTCGTTACAATTATAATAGGGAGCTCGAACCAAAATATAAATTACTTACATAACGTTCATTAACTACAGAATACCAAAATGTAAATCTGAGTCATTGTTTTAAGCGAACTCCATTACGAGCAGCTATAAATTCGTACGCCGCATAGCGACTTCACTGTCATACACTTTAATAGGCCTAATTTTAAATTTAAAAATTCCTGGTGTTAAAAACGAATTTCACAACATATATATATCCTATTCAATTCTATTGAAATAAAAAAAAACATCCTAATTTTAATAGAGAAGATGGTTGGGTACTACCACCAGCTTGGGATCCCATAATTAATAAAATTAAATCAAAAACCAAGCATACCATTGCCAGACTTCAAGACACAGTTAGCTCTTTCTGCGTAGATCGGACCAAAAATAATAAATAAAATCTGAAGGTACTCCGTGGTTAACTAGACATCAGGTCATCTATCAACTCAGTCCTCCCGTGACCATGGGTGCTGTTAAGCGGTCGAAACGTCGGGTTATATATAGTACAAAAGTATTTGCGTAAATATAAGAAATCATTATTAGTCATTATTACTAAACAACTGTAAAGGAATATGTGAATGATAATAACCCGTACGGTGCAGTGGTGGAAGATATTTGTGTCTTTATGTAATTTTTTTCAATATCTCTAATTATATCTTATCCTTTATGAATTAATAGGAAGAAAAGATTTCGCTCTTTTTAGTTTTTCTTTGTAGAAATGAATTATTTATAGGCCAATTCTTGAGGAAGATTATAGGCGCATCACGCTACGATTTTTAGGAGCGATTTCTTTAAATTAAACAGCGGGTGAAACCAGCGGGGCACATCTAGTATTTAAAAAAAAAATTCTCTCTTTAGGTTCAAATGGTCGTGCTATTCGAGCATGTGCAGCTATACGATTTACTGTCAATTGAATCTCATTTCATTTTATTTCATTTCTCACGCAGAGAAACATCGTGCATACCTCTTTTCATAGCTCGCTAAGCGACTTTGAGGTTCCTAATGCGACGTGCAGTGAAGGACCACGTCTCTGTTTCGTATGTAGCAACGTACACTGGTTAAAGACTTTGGTTTAAAGACTTTGAAAATGTTTGATGAGACGTGATGCAGTTTTTCGCCCAGTGGAGTCGGATCCGTCGGAAGATGTCAATCGATAGATCCAACTAGTCTTATAATATTATGATTTATGTTTTAATTTTAACTGGATAATATTTTTTCACCATCCTCGTATAACCTAAATACCTTAGCGAATACATATACCGCTTTGAACCAGAAAATTAAAACCAGAATATGGACAGCAACATCTTCCTGGAACGTCTGAATAAATAAACTGCGGTTGCAAACCAGCGTGCTAAGCGTGGTAACAATGGCAAAATCTCCCCAGCAAATAAGAGCTAAAAACTTTAGTGATAATCTTTGAGGGTCGCCTATGTTTAGCAGGGGATTAGTGATAGGCTGAAATGATGAATGATGATGATTCATTTTTAAAGTATTCACATTCTAAAGGTAGACACGACATGACAACGTATATTGATTACCTATTTAATCTTTATATTTTCATAACAAAGACATTTTTAAAGCATCTAAAACCTAGAAGCTTATATATAAAAGCATGATTTTGTGTTTTAGTTCTAGATAGTTTAAACAAAGTCAGTTTTTTATTATACGCCGCAAAGTTATAAGCAGAGTTTTATATGCACATTTCACATGGGAGAGGAGGTCGTTGCGACCAGTTAATTATTTTAAACTTTTAATAAGCTATTTCCTTCTCCATAACAAATAAAATGTGGCATAATAAAGTACCATGAAGTAGTAGAAAATAAGATTTTTTTTAAATATTTTAAAAAACAGACATTATTCAAATTTGTTACAATAATTTTTAGTTGCAATGTTTATGAAATTAAAATGTTTAAGAAAACTTATACTCCAAGTAACAGTGACTCATTTTGTTAGATATATAAACTTGTTTTCTGTTTTTCATAGAAGCTTGCGCCTCGCATGATGGTTAGTGATCAACACCGCTAATAAACATATATCTCGCCGTGAGAGCACTCTCAACAGACGCGGTCTTAATTCCTTCATCACCATTAATATTGATTTTTATCACATAAGAACTCTGTATTTAAATCATTGAACAGTTTACAATAACCGCCTTGTATTGGCCAATTTTACATCCTTCGTCGCCTTTTAAATTATCCAACGTAATCTTAACTCCTTCGTCGCCTTTCAAATTATTTAATCACACGAGTATTATTCCTTTATAAATCAAGGAATCAATCAATCAATCAATCAATCTTTTGCCTCCTCTAACATAAAAAAAAAAAAAGTTTAAAAAACTTGTATCGGTGACTTGAGGTGTCGCTGTGAAAGCCCCCACTTAACAACTTAGTCTTAATTCCTTCGTCATTTTGTTATCAGCATTTTGTTATCGAAGTATTTATGGGGTGCCCTGTATCGCTAACTTTTATAAATCAATCATCAGGCAATCGTCATTGTATGCGTCACCAGTGAACTGTTATTATATTACGATTTATATTAAGTGTTGTGAAGGTATTGGCTGCTTGGATAACATAGTTAACTTGTGTATCAGTGCTTGCTGGTGCAGGTTGTGTATTTGGCAAGCGTTCGATAAGTGTATTACTTTATAAAAATTATAAAATATAGTGTGAACTATAAATCTGTGAAAAATAAATTATTTGCAAGTAAATTTTTTTTTGTGCAATGGAGCAAGAGAAGGACAGTACAACTGAACCTTTGTCAAAAGGGGACAGTAGTACTGCTCTCCCAAAACCGTGGGTCTTCAGCTTCGACATATACAAAACTCAAGGAATAGCGGTAGCGTAGCCGGCCTTTGGTAAAGGAATAGGCTGTTTTCTTGAAGGTCTCTAAGTCGCATCGGTCCGGAAAAACCGCAGACGGCAGCAGATTCCATAGAGTCGTTGTGTGTGGCAGATTATTTCACATTTTTCTACCCGCCGGCAGTAGTCTGGTGCTGTGACTGCGATGGCTGCCGATGACGTTATTGCTGTGGTTCGGAGAAAATGGCTGCGTGATGTTCATACAGGGGTCACCAATTTGGCGTTGCGGAAGATCACGTCGGGGTCACCATTTTAGCGGACGATATTGCCAAGGACAAGGGTAGCTACAAGCCAGATAGGATGTTCTGATCTGGGGAGGACGTCTCCTCCTAGTAGTAATATTTAGATGTTGTATTTATAGTTCGCGTTTCAGAAATCTTTCATAGCGCGTTTATGGACTTATGGTAATATTTGTTGAGCTTCTCATGTGGCGACATAGATGTCGCTACAGTATCCATACTAACATTACAAATGCGAAAGTAACTTTTTCTGTGAATCTGTCTGCTTGTTACCTTTTCACGGCTCAACCGTTGATCAAATCTTGACTTAATTCGGCACAGAGATAGTTTACGTCCTGGAGTCGGACATAGGGTACTATTTACTTCTGAAAATCAAAAGGCTTCCTATGTTAAAAAAAAAACCTTAATAACACGGGCTCAGTCGCGGGCTTCAGCTAGTAGACTATAAGTTCAATAGCCACAAATACGGTAAGTAGTATTATATGGTAAAGTAAACATAGTACTTTGAACAACTTCACGCTCTTAGCACGGCATAGTGCTAAGAGCGAGGAGCTTGTTTGAACTACTTAAAACTTACCCGGCTAAGGTCATATCATATTTATTATCTCCAATCGTTTATAGAAAGATGTGTATGAATATTTAAAATTATAATGATGGTATCCTCCTGGCCGATTCCCGACCACGCGACAACCTTTGAATATTGACAGAAGCTATCAACTGCGCAGTAGATTACAGTGCCTTCAGTTATTAGGAGTCGAGATCACGTCGAACCTTGGGCGGTTCATTGAGTCTAAAGCTGAAGCAGCTGCAAGAAAATTGGGAGTTCTTGCAAAAGTGCGGCGTTACTTTACTCCGAGACAGCTTCTGACTTTGTATAAAGCTCAGGTCGGGTCGGCTGTAGAGTAATGCTGCCACATATGCTGGAGCTCTTAAACATTAACTGGCAGCCTTGGAGACGGGCCAAGCGACTAATCGGTGATCCTGACTTGGTTACTACCAATTTGTTCAGTCTCGAACACATGCGTCGGGTGGCCGGTCTCTGGGTGTTCTACAGGTTACGTTTTGGAGAGTGTGCGAATGAGTTACATGAGTTAATTCCCCCTTCCCCTTTTCCATGGGTTTCCATCCTTTTGTTGTGGATATACCTTGCATTCAGACGAAGCGTTTTGCTTCGTCGTTCGTAATGCGTACAGCAAAGGACTGCTATAACTTGCCTGCATCACTCTTTCCGTCCGATTACAATGTGGGTGTCTTCAAGAGAAGAGTGAATAAGCTTTTTCTAAGCTAGTGTGTTCTGAGCATCAAAAACTACATCGAAAACTACATTGTTACCATCAGGTGGGATTGTAGATAAACGCTAGCTTATAAAAAATCAGTAGTGTGCAAACATTACTGTGTTTCGGTTCGAAGGGCACTGAGAGCTAGTGTACTACTGGGCATGACTTAAGAAGTGATGCCTCAGAGCGACGGGCGCATTGTGGTGTCACACAGAAATTTTCAAGGTGCCACAGCATTTGTTATAGGCAGTCGTTTCGCTTACCACCAGGTGAACATTTTGCTCGTCAATTAAACTAATAAAAAAATGTGACGAAAAGAAAAATCTTGATCATCAGAAATGGGAATCTTCCGGCGCCACCACAACTGGCGCTAACTTTTGCTTACGTATCACGTTAAAGCTTTTAGACATCACGATTGCCTAATACAGCATAGTTTAGCTAAAACGTATTATTTTCAGCTTAAATTAAAATTGGATTTCAATTAAAATAGAATTCAAAGAATCATATCAAAGAGGGTCTGTGTTCACAAAATCATTTACATGACAAAGTAAATGAAAAGATAAATTAAACAGAATTAATTTTAAGTTTAGAATTGCACTAATAGTATTTTAGAACGGCGCAAACGTTTCTACATTCATAGACTTTGCACAGAGCTTAATTATCTACAGTGTGCAGTTCTGCTACAAGATATAATAATGTAAACACAGTACTGTAAGTCGGAGATAGAGGTTAGAAGAGAGATCCTAGAGAAATAACACTAAAGCTTTAAGCATAGTGGACTCCTTTTGCCACAGATTTATCCGACATAATTGTTATTTAAATTTTAAGAGTATTAATTATATTAAACAGTTCTAAAAACATCATTAAAGTCCCTTCGTGAAACATTATTTTCCAAATTTCTTTCAAATGTAAAGTATTCAATAAATATTATATATAAACCTGCGACTTGAATTTCGCTGCGTATACGGTTAATTGAACTATACCACATAATTATTTAATTAAAAGATCGATTTCAACGCAGCAGCTCCAAACAGAATTTCATGATTTTCTCATGGATACCATCATCAGAAACTTGACCAAAATTATATAGTACCACCCTTATAATATCCCCTTTTTAATAAAAGGATCATTAAAATCGGTTCATAAACATAGATAATTTCTTGCTAACCGCCCGAACACAAATACATACATAGCAAGCTGAAGGGGCAAAGGCCGGCCATATAACTCGTAGAACCGTTGGGGAAGGAAGGTTGTCGAGTGGCAACCTCGTACCGGCAAACGCAGTGTAGGGCGACCCTCCACTAGATTGAGCGACGAGCTTTATGGTTTTGTGGGAAGTCGATGGATGCAAGTGGCTCAGCACCGTGTTTTGTGGCAATCTATAGGGGGAGGCCTATATTTAACTGTTGACCAAGATATGCTGAGACAGTATTAACGAAAATATTCATTCATAGATAACAGTGTATGAAAAAAACCGCGATTATAAAAATAAAAATATGTAAAAATTAAAATAATCAACTGGAGCTCAACTAGTCACTTATCGTACAGTGTAAGATGAACTCTAGTAAAAATAAATTTAATTAATTTATTTACTGTTTTTGCAATTAATTATTTATTAGTGAAATAATATGACATCTTTCTGGAAACTGGTATCATCTAATTGTTCAAGGCGTGATATTTATTTTCACTAATTTTTATTTGCTAACGTGGAAGTGTATACGGAGCACGCACGTAGTCGCTACTAATTCAAAGTTTTCGGACCGATAAGTCTGATGTACAGACAGAAAGTGCTTTCCTATGATTAGACGTGTTTTGGGCTGTTTCGTAGTTGTATATAACATACCGTTTCCTGCGAATGAATGTAATAGAAAAGTGGTCAATGGTCCTGAGCCACCTGCATTCATCGACTTACCGCAAAACCGTGCAGGACGTCTGTCCATCTAGTGGAGGCGCTCTACACCGCGTTTGCCGGTACGAGGTTTCCCGTTGCCAATTCAGCTTGCTAATCCTTAAGGAAATAATGTATCCTAAATAGATATCAAGAATAGACTGTCGTCAGTTAGCCATTGGAATGTTAAATTTCCGGTCGTTTTTTTCCAAAATGCCGAGACAACATTTAAAACATAATTTCCATGCTATGCTCCAGTCTACTTTTTACAATGCTTTTCACGTTGGCAAATACCTCAACAGATTGCTTAACTGAAAATAAGAAAGTGGTATCAAAAGACATTTACGGCTCCCAGTTTTTAAAAGACGATGCAAGGAGTAAGAGCTTTGTACGGGATTTCAAAAAACAGACCTCATTTAATGTTTTTTTTTTTAAATAAAGATATTATTATCCTTTTGTATTCAAAAAGTCAACGTCCCACAACATGGTACAATATTCTTCTCATTTTAAACCAGTTTATGCTGGTTTATATCATATATCATCGTTGTAGACGAAGCCATGAATTTATTCATATGTTCGTAATAATTGTTCCTCTGCGCACTAATTTTACCGAGACGCAGATTAATATTTACATTTGCAAATGCAGACAAGAGAATTCACGCGACATTTGCATTTAATATAATAATGTAACATTATATTGGATATTATATTACTTATATATATTTTTAGTACGTAGTACATAGTCACTATGACCCTACCACGTATTTCTATCGTATTCATAATAGTAGAATACACATATAAAGGGCAATAAACAAAGATCCTGGTTCTGTAAGTAATATACGTTATATACAAGTATACGGCTTTTTACGTTCACTGAAATAACCACTGGAATAAATGCACGGCATAACTTTCTTATCAAACAGACATTTCTTATTTTCTTTATTTATACCTAAAGTGCTAAGAAATATCCAAGCTAGTTCTGATTTGAACCAATAAAACGATAATCCGTAGATAGATCACATATTTTACACAAATAGATAAAAAATATATATTCCATGTGGAACAGCCTGGCAGCGATAAACTCATTCCCAAGATTATTATCATCCATGTATTCTACATACATACATACATAAGATCACGATTGTATCCCATAAGGGGTAGTCGGAGACTAGGCACTCACTGCAAAAACGTTTCACCAAAACAATATAATGCACTTGGTGTGATAGGTGGCGAGCCCATCGCCACCATGCGCTGTTGGGTGCACAGTGCAGTTTAATTCCTTACTTGCCTTTTACGAGATCCATTGGATGAGATGGAGTGGTAGTATTCTTTTAACGCGCCGCCATCACACGGCCTTAATTCTTTTATAATATAATAACCATTAGTACATATTAATAAACTTTTTGAATGTAAGGATAGTAAGACCTTTGCACTTACCGGGATTTTGTTGTAAAAACGTAAACTTTGCCCCATGAAAGAGTTACTGACTCTGTTAAGTCGAGTAACTGGCATCAATGATTTGTGCTTCTTCCTGGTCTGACATTATGAACATAACTTTTTTATAAATGTGAATAATATTCTTATATACATACAGAATGATTTTAAATATTGAGAGGCCAAGGTTAAAATATTAATATATTTAAATTTATCTCTAAGAGAGGCTTTAGAGCCAAGATTGTAAATTGCCCTTTGCGTCAGTGGCATTTTCAAGTTTCTATTTTTTTTACAGCATAAGCTGCAGAGCTAAGTCTACTTGGTAGTTTAGATATATGGCAGCCCCATTGAAGTTTCGCGTCGAGAGTTATTCCAAGAAAGACAACAGTATTCACAAGCCTCAACTCTTCCCCATTTACAAGCATATTTACATTTAATCGCTTAACATTTGTAGTTGTGAATTTAACACATGATATCATGATATACATTTAAAAAAAAAATTACGCGCATGTAACTTAGTGACACCTTTTTCTAGGTCTGCTAGAAAAAGATGGAAAGACATTTCCAGTCATAGATGTGGATCTCATTGGATGCGAAAGGCACGGGAAAGACATGTATGGTAAGGTTTAGGAGAGGCCTATGCCGCAGGGGCGACTATTACCAAAAAGCATTAATTTTTTTTTATTATACTACTTATTAAACATGCATTTTTTATAGTTGTTAGTGACATAAATTGATTATACATATCATTATTTTCGTATAGGTTTAAAATTTCATATAAAGTTTAATTACAGTAGTGGTAGTAGTAGCAAATAAAGGCTATTTTTATTTTATTTTATTTTTATTAACTCATTGACACACAATTTTTTTTCTGGCGCAACACGTGACAGAGTGAAATTTATATTATAAATATTAGAAATTTGATCAAACAATACACGTTAAGCGTAATTACGAGTAACACAGATATTGCACGCTGTAAAATAACTGAACGTATAAAAGTATTGAGTGAATAATTATGAATTTCTATTGCTTTTATTTAATGGGTAACGTATTAATTATATTAAAAACTAAAAATAATGTAATTTTTCAGTGAAATAGTGAAATAGTGAAATATCACCAAAGTAAAATAAAATGCTATTTAACAAGTACTTTGAGCATTTAATTTCCTTTGGTTTTATATAATTTCGTCTGTAAAAAAATATGTTTACGCTTAAAGCTTGTTCTGACTTTCGTTCTGAATGGCAAAACCCTTGGGGTTGTTGCGGTTTGGAGTCAATATTTGACTAGTTAATTACTTGACTACGGGATCTGGGTACAAATCTCAGCTAAAGTTAATGTTGTGCAGTCTACAAATTCGTAATTTTCAGATCTGTACCTGCTGTTTCTAAAACAACGTCTGACCCCTTCTCCAATTAAAGCGTTAAGGCGTTAAATTAAATACCAGGAGGCAAGTGATTGCCTCTGTATTGTAGTATATTATTTGCAAATAATTGAAGATCGAGCGTAGTTTTTGTTCGTGATCCTAAACAAATTTTGTAGATTTTTTTAAGGTTTATCAACGATGATTTCTGCAATGATGCTCTAAGTTACTCTTGAATGTTTTTTTCGTGTGATTTATTTTTATTCATAATAATGTAAAAAAAATCATTCAGTACGTAGTGGTTATTCTAGCTTCATTACCGATACCATAATAATTTTGAAATATCTTTTGGACCTGTAAAATATTGAACACCAACAACTATATAATTTGTCATAAATAAAGCACGGATTTAAGGAATAACACAGACTGGTAATATTACTAAACACTAAATAAGTAGGTGGTAGGTTTACTATGCAGGAATCCGTCTATCCATCATTTCAGTTTGTAGGGCACTGAGAGCTTGCGGAATCACTGGGCATATGAGACTTAAGAACTGATATCTCCGGGTGACGGGCGCAGTGGGTGTCACACAGAAATGTTCTGGGTGATACATCATTTTTTATGAGCAGACGTTGCACTTACCATCAGGTGAACGTTTTGCTCGTTCCGTCACTTTTGTCAAATAAAAAGAAAGTTACTGCCTCTGTGTTTGCGAGAAGTTTCAGTGCACTATAATAACTCCTGCGTAGTTGACAGTTTCCGACAGTATTCGTAAGTTGTCACCATAGTCGAAAATCGGCCAGGAGGACGTCAGTATAACTATTTGACAAAGTGAGATTTTCAAGTAGTAAATGGACACAATCCCATATTTTGCCACATCGTCGTCGATGTCGATTCTTTGATTAAATAAGTATGGTTCACATACTTATTTAATCAAAGAATCGACCTCAACCCAACAGATCCAAACATGCTTAAGCGATTTTAAAAGTTGCATGACTTTTTCATGGATCTGTTATAATGGAATTTCCACTACGTATAAAAATTTATATTGCTGTCTACAAATTATATTGACGTCAATGCAAGTTGAGCCTTCTCAATTTAAATACCAGCCTGGGTAAATCTTTCCGTAAAACAGGCAGTTCGGGTTTGAGCTTCATGTTAGGCACTACCGTATTTTTCTATTCGTAATAAAATTCTTAGAATTTTTAAGAAAATATCTTTTTTAAAAACCTAAAACTGACCAACCCGTTACAGAGGTGTCAGAAGTGGGATAGTGGCGCTAAAACATATCTTGTGCTGCAATCCATCAAGCAAATTTCGGGGTTCTTGGAAACTATTTAACTCAGTCACTCAGGTCAGAAACTTATTAACTCGATAAATATTTTCTGAGTTGACTAGACTCTATAACAAAAAGTAAACCGAACTCCGGGGTGTTCCTACCTGCGTGTACTCATAAACCTTGCAACACCTAGTCTTCAACTTCCTAACGCCTCGTCACTACATCTTTGAACTTCAAACCTCGTCGCGATGCGGGCCGATAAGTCGGACAAGAACTCCTCAGCAGCTGCCAAATAAGAATCTCCGCAGTCTTCAGAGTCCGTTATGCTATACTATACATTCATCTCCTCGTGTTTAGGTGAGTAAAACTTTTTATCTATTGTTATCGTGCTACATATACGCTCTCTTATATCGATTTTATATCGATTTCTGTACTTTTTTGACCCTTTTTTTAATATCCTACTTTGATTTTAAATAATGGCAACGTGTGGCAAATTAGTGAACGAATTTCCTGTTCAAGTTTTATGCAGTTATATCAATCCCAACAAAGGCGAGCGTGAGACGCTTGCTGCATTTATAACTAATTGTCAAAATTCTTTTAGTTTAGCCCAAGGAAACCAAAAAAAAGCTATTGTTAAAATATGTTATATCTAGGCTAGAAAGTAAAGCCCAGATTGCCTGCTTTAACAAAATTTTTAGCAGTTTCGAAGAAGTAAAAAAGTTTAAAAAACAAAATTTCGGGAAAAGAAAACATTACAATCATTTGCTCTTAGATCTTCAATCATGCAAACAACGAAACGGAGAAACAGCAGCCCAATATTCGTTACATATTGAAACTTGCTTTACGAGCTTATAGTCCGAAATTCGCAATTCAGACTCTCTTAAACAGGAGTTAGCCGGTCGTATTGCAATGACTGAAGATCTTGCCTTGTATACTTTTCAATTAGGATTACTCCCTAGAATAAGCAATATTGTTAGAAGTAGAAATCCTCATAACCTAAATTCTGCAATAAATATAGCGATGGAGGAAGAGAAAATTCAAAATCTTGTAGCGAAGACGTCCGTTAAAATTAGATTCTGCAAGTCATGTAATGAATCTGGTCACAGTGAATTGGAATGTTATAACCTACATAGACGTAAGCCATATACAACCTCATTTAGATACCGTAGAATTTTTATTTGAGAAAATATCGTTTTATTGTAAGTCATCTCAATCTTCTAAAGAACAAAATGACTGCAAAATTCCTTAAACTCTTTACAAAATCAACACGTAATTATCGTAAAGAAATTTTCCTCGATCTCGTATCTTGTCCAAGGATAGGCACCTAATCGCGTATTTAGTACAATTTTGCATCCAACTGTACTAAGTCCGCATCAGCTATTCAATGACTTGGAACAAAACATAAATAATTTACCTAAACATTATGAGCTTCCTACTTCGCTATCCTTGCAGAATAAACACGATCTCATAGATATATCTAATATAGATAGTAACTATCATAATAAAAAAGTCATCGTTGTTATACAAATACCGTTCGTATTGCCACAACTATACAATCTATATCGTGTCATCCCATTGCCAGTCCCATATGAAGTTAAGAAACCTGTCACCTTCGTACTCATTGCACCTAGTAGAGCGTATGTAGCGGTATCAATTGATAAATTGCTTTATTCCCCAACAGACAGTATTGAAAAGTGCAAAATAATAAACGACAAGTGTAACATCTGTGAATTAACCAAAGTTAAGTCTAGTATCGCGAATCCGATATGTGAAACTGTGTTGTTAAGAGAAGAATAAGTTACCTAGCGTATGTGAAACTAAATTAATTCACGGTAATGTCAACATATTTCATAAGTTAATTAAAAATAGATGGTTATTTGTACAATCTGTGCCTGGTAAATGCCATGTAACTTGCGAAAATGACCCTAATATTTATGATGAAACCTTTTTTAGCATCGGAATATTAACTCTCCAGAAACAGTGTCCAAGATGACTGCTGTGAAAAAAGTCGATTAAATAAAACATTATGTCGCTTACCCTTTGTTAATGTCTCGGAAATATTTCACAAGATGATGCTAGCGTACAATCATTACCTGTTCCTTTAAGACGTAATATTATAACATAAAAATAATACTGATTTTTAATTTATGAAGTGGTAAACTTTATATTATCCTTTTGGATAGATATAACATGTAGTAAACATATCAAGTCAGTAAATACTTTAAACTTTGTTAATTTTGTTTAAAGCTATAATAAGTTTTCTTTCATCTTAAATAATAATGTAATTGTTCAATGATTTATAATTATTATACTTAAACTATATTATAATTAAGGCAATTATGAGAATGTTATTGTTTTTACTTTTTGTACAATAAAGAAAAAACAAATTTTATAAATAAATGAAGAAAAACCTTATCCCGTTTACCTTTATTTCACATCACTTTAGAAGGCGAGATGTTTAATTCTAAATTCCATTATAACAAATAATATGTTGTAATGGAATATCCTCAGCTACGTATGAAAATAAAAATATCTGTCAAATTGACGTTATTGCAATGTGAGCCTTCTTAGTTCAAATATCGGCCAGGGTAAATCTTTCCGTAAAACAGTCAGTTCGGGTTTGAGCTTCATACAAGGCACTACAGTACTCTTCCATTCGTAATAATAGTCTTAGAAGTTTTATAGGAAATACCTCATTTTAAAACCTGAAACTGACCCGCCCCGTAACAGATCCCATCATCAGAACTTGACCAAAATTAGGGACCACCCTTAGGGTATCCCCTTCCAAACAAATTGGCCGATAATTGACGAAAATGTCAGTGCACGTACTTTAAAAAATACATAGAGAACACGGACCGGCTCCTTTTACGAAGACGGTTAAAAATGAAATAATAACTTATGTATGTAACGTAGCTTTAGCTTTACTGTTACCTCACTTTTTGTCATTTATTATTTCACTAGACTTGACTGTAGATAGTCAAGTCACGCTCCCGACTCGGAAACTGTCTAGGTGTCTTTGTTACTGATTAATGTTGTTACGGTGATATCATAAAATTATCACTGAAAGAGGCAAAAGAAAATAAAACATATGTCACTCAAAAATGGATATATATTTATTTTTATTCTAGTCACGTTTATAAAGATAATTTTAACTGCTCAATCATTCCCCGTTCACGTTTCAAAACACTTTTCATACAGTGGGATAATTTATTATTATGTATGACAGGTGCTATTTATAGGAAAATAATCAACTTATTTATTTATATATATTTTAATTTTACAAAAATATAGGCATAGAGTTGAAATTTTAAATTTTAAAACATATTACATGTTTAAAACATAACTTAATTATTTTTTTCATTTCCTTTTAACCACCGTAGAATAATATTTGTTCGGTGCGAGAATTTAACCCTAGTTTCGTAGCGAAACTTGTTCCGTAGTGAAATTCTCAGCCAATGCGCAATCGAGCCGTTAAAGATGCTATTGTCTGATCGACGACTCTCTCAGCGAATTAATTCTCAGCAAAAAATCTCAGCGAAATAAGCGAGTGCTTAAAAGAAAGAATTATTGTTGATTGATTATTAATTACAAAATATAATTCCTATATGAACACCACGTGGCGTAGCGTCCAGAGTACCTGACTACCATTACGTTGCCGGTGCTGGGTTGGAAACCCAGCCGGAGCCAACATTTGTGCAAAAACACAATTGGATGATTTTCGGATCTGGTTGTGTTGTGTTATCTACGTGTCTGCATTCTAGTCAACCTTCGATCGTTATATCGGCAGCTATAATATAATTAGAACAAATGAGTGCCCCTGTGTTCGCTATGTTATACTTTCGCACTATATAGCGCAGTTGATAGTTAGTTTAGTAGTTGTTGATATTAGAGCTTGTTTCTAGATAATTTTGTTTAATTATTGTTATTCTACTGTGATTTTTGTTGCTTTAATGAAGTTTCTTGTTGTGTTACGTTCTTAGTAATGTGTTTCGTTATTGTGATTTTGACGTTTTCGTGGTTAAAAATATTTGTGAACTGGGACCAAGCAGCGCTTGTACTTTCTCTTCGCCGAGTGCTTAAAGTTTCATCGTTTTGTTCAAGCAACTAGAAGCAGCTTTTAAAAGAGTCCCATCATCTACAGAAACCTGACGCAGCTCTAAAAAGAGCTATTCCATCATCTTCAGAAACTTGATAAAGCTCTGATATGAGCTGGTTAATTCTTCAATCTTAAATGTTCGTTATCGCGAGCGCTGTATTGATTTCTCTGCCTGTTCTTCGCTTGCCGCCGCCGAAAAGAGCGAGCAAGAATTTTATTGTTCATAATTTTGGATTTTTTTTTGATTTTTTTGTTTTAACAATTTTCATATCTTTATTTATCATGACAATTTTTAATAATCCTTCTTTTATTCAAGTCCTTCCTCCAAACACTCAACAGAAAAGGAGACTGTTATCAAAATGTATATTAAATAAAAAGAAAAGCAGTGAAAAAAAAGCTACAGGGCAGACTTACTTAAGTAAACTCAAAAACCGTCGTCTATAAACATTTGTACTGCAAAGTTCTGAGTAGCGATGCAACTATTATGGGCATTTACCTTCAGGTGAGGGACTTGTGGTGGTGTTAAATGTTTCAACTCACTATTCAATAGTCACACAAGAACCGTGTTTTTAACATTTGGATTTTTAGGTATGCGTTTTCATAGCAGAGCTTCACTGAAGTTAGTCACTGGCTATCATACATATGTAAATAAAATGCATGTACCCTTTTATCTGTCTGTCTGTCTGTCTGTACGAACGGATTTAACTTGAGAAATGACTTAAGCTAATGACATACATTTTCCATTAAATAAAACTTAGACTATATTGCATAGTGTTTGTTTCACCGGTTTAAATCCACTCGAACAAAGCAAGGATTTGTATGGCAAGTGGAAACTACATATACGAGTACTATAACAGTAACAATTCATATCCGTAATTCTTCATCGAGGATGGATCTACTCGTAAGTTTCTATGGGCCATGGCCATCAATACAGTTTGGCTAGTTTGTCTTTCTTATTGAAATAAAAAATATACCTTCATTATTAAATACATGTAAAAGAAATATGATTAAAATATTTAATGCGGCGGTTTCCTTGTAGAGTTCGGTTCATAGCTACTTGCCTACATTCGCTGTAACAGGCTGGTATTGTATTTCCTTATTTACGTTACCTACGCTTTGTGTATTCACGGAGGCGATAATCTCAATCTGTGTAGATTGAAATAGGGGATATTAATAAACTGGTTGAATTATAGAAGAATGAAAGAGCGTTTCCTGCTTTTCATTGGACCAGCGCTTTAATGTATATGTTCATGTAGACAAAGTTAAATAGTATTAGAATTTGTATTGTGTTTCGGTCTGAAGGTCATTGACAGCTAGTGTAATCACTGGGCATATGGGACTTGAGAACTGATGTCTTAGGATGACGGGCGGTACCACACAGAAATGGTTTGGGTGACACAGCATCTGTTATGGGCAGACGTTACTTACTCGTAACATCAGGTGAACGTACTGCTCGTCTGGTCACTTTATCCAATAAAAAAAATATTAACTTTTAATTCTATTAATTATCAATTACTGGCATTAATTATATATTAAGTATTTTAGTAATTTGAAAAAGTCATAAAAATTTTGCAGGACGGAATTTTTATAACTTAAAGTGTCAATAATTTTAAAAAATAAAAAGTTTATTGACCTTTCACGGATAAACTTTGTTATATAGAAAAGTGGTGTAATAATTGATTATTTTTATGCTTTTCGTTGTGTAAGACTTTTGAATATGCGCCACAACATTAATATGAATATAGGTAAACATGGATCGCAGCATCGATTACCTGACGAAATATTTTGTTAGCTTACAAGTAGTTGTTCCGGGTCTGGGTGTTTGTGAGTTTCCAATTTATGCCGATAATAGATATACATGATACACGACCATTCATACACATCTAAGAGGTGTCCTAGTGAAGAGAATCATTATGAAAACGTCTAGTTAACAATATCAAAAGAAATAAACCTCATTTATGTTTTTTTAATTATCTTACGGGCTCATTACGACATTTACAATAACATTTTCTGGTTGCTGTAAAGCTGGTACTTAATATTACTTGCATAGATATACCGCTCGTTGAATTATCACGTTCTCATTTTAATTTTACATTCGTATCCATTTTAGGTATCCAATTTTTTTTACATTTCGCAAACGACAAATGTGACAGTAATGTAAGTGAAGATGTGGGTAATACTTATGTCCAAATAAAACAAGAAACTCCTTAGGCTCAAATAGGGAATACTGCTGAGAAATAATCCCTCGTCCGCAAAACTTGATAACCATGAGTAAGCGTCGTTAGTCTCGCGGGGCCCCCGGAAAGGGACGATAAGGCTATACTTTATGTAGGCCTTCTCACAGAAGTCATGTTGCAATATTCTACGAATAAAAACAATATTTTGTATTGATCTTAAAACGTCCGATTTTCAAATTCAAATTCAAATTCGTCCGATAAAAAAAGAAAAATTTGAAAACCAAAATGTATCACTTACTCGTACTACCTTATGGTACCGAAACGTTAATATTAAATTAAAAGCCCCCATGCTATACACTCTGTCTATTATAAGATAGTTAAGACAGTACATACAAACTTAGTTACATAATATATCCACTTAAAAACGATTACAGCTATATATAAACATTTCCAAGATTATTGAAAATTATTGTAACTAACCTCGGTCTTCGTTTAATTGTAATATCGTTTTGTACATTGAAAATCCTCGTTTTTTTTAAAGAGGGTAAACGAGCAACCGGGTCACCTGATGGTGTGATTACCGTTAACGTCCGCAATACCAGAGGAATTTTTTTTGCAATTACGTCAATTTAAATTAAATTTTACTAGCATAAATAAACTTTACGTTATGCAATATGATAGACTAGAAACATAGAACTTGCTTCGCTGTGGTTTTCTAAGATAATTTAGTCAGATTGTCACAAAAGCTATTTATTTCCGACGAACAAGGAAAGATAGTGCTTATATATAAATTCTGAAATGTGGCATGTTAAATATTCTACAGTGGATATTCAACCGTATCAAAGAAGAGTAAAAATATTTTGGTTTGAAATCAAAATTATTTGTTTTTGTTTTACTACTGGTGGTAGGATTCCTATGCAAGAATCCGTCTAGGTAGGTACCACCCCAGTGCCAGTTATTCTGCCGTGAAGCAGTAGAGTGCAAACATTACTGTGTTTCGGTTTGAAGGGCACTGTGAGGTAGCGTAATCACTGGGCATATGAGACTTAAGAACTGATGTCTCAGGGTGACGAGCGCATTGTGGTGTCACACTGTTCTGGGTGACATAGCATTTGTTATGGGCAGACGTTGCACTTACCATCAGGTGAACGCTCGTTCCGTCACTTTTATTAAATAAAACAAAAAAAAATACTATCTTAATGTGTTTATATTAACAATGCTACACTGTCAACGAGAACGTAATTCCTCAAGGCGTTAAGTGTTTTATAATTAAAAGGGTACTTGAAATTGCCTAAAAAGTATAAAATTTTTTGGTTACTAATTTTTCTGCTTTAATCTACCACTCCATCCCATCCCGTGGGTGTCGTAAAAGTCGACAGAGGGAAATTAAAACCAGGAGATGGGCAGCAGAATCTTCCTGGAATATCTGAATAAATTAACTGCGGTTGCCAACCCGCCTGCCAAGAGTGGCAACTATGGCAAAATCACTCCAATATGAGAGCTAAAAACTTTTGTGGCTATCTATGGGGGAGGCCTATGTTCAGCAGTGGACTTGTGATAGGCTGAAACGACGAATCGACGACTCTCAAAAGCGAGGTATCCGATTTATTTTTTTATTGGGACAATAGATGATCCCAGATGACGAACCAGGACCAAAATTCTTAAAGATGCGTTCTGTATTACACTCTGAAGATGAAACTTAAGATTAACTTAAAATAAAATTGTAGACTAAGGGATTGTAAGTATATTTTGTATCGTCATACATACATGTGCATTAACTTGTTCTAATGCCTTCAACACGTGCCAACGATACATGATAAATTCTGTTGAAGGGTCATCTTCTAAAAATTAAGTTTACATCAGAAAGCAATAATAATATCGATGACCTCGACCTAAACTCAATCCCATATAACGTACCTTAATACCTTAACGTATAGTGTACCTTATTCAAACAAAAATGTGTCATTCCGTAGATTAAGGAAAGTATTTTAATAAACTTTAACAAATTGTCTTCGTTTTAATTTATTTATTTGAGAGAATTTAATAATAAAAACCTTTCGAAGATTATTTAACACTGAGGGGCTAGATGCGGCATTTTAATGAGCTTCGATCGGTAAAGGACTACTCTCCAGCATAATAGCTGCGCAAAATAACGACATAACGTTATTGCGATTTGCGAAGTAGGTCCCGTTCGATCTCACTGCATATCGACCTATTAGCCTCCTCAAGATTCTAGGCAAGATATATGAACGCCTGCTTCTCGCCCGCTTATGTGGATATGACGTTCTTAAGAGCTTTAAACAAGCCTAAATTGTTTAATAAAACTACTTTTGGACTTAGTGACCATGGGTATTGTAAAGTACCTACTCGAAACGTCGTGTTATAAATAGTTTAAAAATTTAACGCGATAAATCCGTGAAAGTAGTTTTATTAAATGTGTAATATTCGCGTAAATATAAGAAATCATTAAGCCTGAATTGAATAAAGATTTTTTACTTTGACTTCTCAAGGGATTCCCATCCACGAGCAGTTTGGATTCCGAGCCAAACACTCAAGTACCCTGAAGGTGCAGCGCATAACGTAACACTTTCAATCCCGCTTCATACGCGGGCTTCTTACCGGAGCGCTCTCCTTTGACGTGGCAAAAGTATTTGACAAGGTCTAGCACAATACCACTTTTGTGCACACATTAACCGAGTAAGGATCCAAGCGGCGTTCGTCCTCGGCCGACTACATCCGTTATTAAAAAAAATTAGTCAAATGACCCTACGTAATAAAATTACACTATATAAAGCCTATATTCGGGCAATTATGACATACGCAAGCCCCGTATTTGCGCATGCCTCCCCGCATCAAACTCATCGACGTCAAAACGACAAAATCGATTCATGCGCAAAGTCACGAGAGCACCGTGGTTCGTGCGTAATGTAAATCTTTACATCGATCTTAAGTCGACTCGCGCGAAAAGGAGACCGAGGCTCGTTCTCGAGGACCCTGATGACGCGACCACTAGTTCTAAACGATCTACTCAATACGTCACACACACGTAACACAATCACGATTGTACCGCCCCCGCCGACCGCGAGGGCGTATGAGTTAAACTTATTCGCGATTGTTATCTGTTTGTTCCTGTAAGTGTCATAGGCAACTAATAGTTTTTACAGTAATGATGATGATGATGATTATGATTTTTTTTATTGAATAAATTAATGAAACGAGCAAAACGTTCACCTGATAGTAAGTGCAACGTCTGCCCATAACAAATGCTGTGTCATCCAGATAATTTCTGTGTGACACCACACTGTGTCCATCACCCTGAGACATAAGTTCTTAAGTCTCATAATATGCCTAGTGATTACTCTAGCTCACAGTGCCCTTCAAATCGAAACATAGTAATGTTTGCACACTACTGCTTACGGCAGAATAACTGGCCCTGGGGTGGTACCTACCTAGACGGATTCCGGAGTAAGACCATTAAATGTATATCACGTAATAAAATTCTTTTAAGAACTTTAGTAACAAAGTCTAATTAGTCTTGATTTCATTTTTGTTAACATATCTCATATGGAACTTAAAATTATGAATTACCCCTATATATATTTATTACCCCTGCTTATTTTTTAGACACAAATAGATTACATAAATATGTCATTTTTACAAACGTATAAAAAGTTAATGAAAGATGAAAAAGCGATTTAAAAATGTGATTTGGCACGGAACTTGTAGCATTAAATCAGTTAGGTTGTTAGTACGTAATTTGCGAGTTATTTTAATGTTAATTCATTGCCGCCAAGCGCCAGTAGCGACCACAGGATATAAATCCACGTTGTCGACGCTTTACTGCGGGACCCATTATAATCTCTGATTTCCGCTAGGAAATATTTTAGCTAACTAAAAAAGGAAAACTTGGATGTGTCTTTCATCGACTGAAGTAGAAACAACAAAATATCTTTATTAAAACATCTTACATTATAGCGTTGAAAATTAGTTAAAGGAACGCATATAAACCAATAACAGTAATTATTTAAACCGGTGTTACACTATCTGAAATATACAAAAAATTAATCCGACGAAAGAAGAAACTGAAAAGCGTGAAATAAAATCATCTTTTTTTATTTAATAACTGAGCTCCTAAAGGAATGTTATGTAAAATCGCTTACCGTGTGGTAGCGGCTGAAGAAAATCTGCCATCTCATCTCATTTCGTGGGTGTCGTAAAAGTCGACAAAGGGAAAATTAAAACCAGAAGTTGAGCAGCAGCATCTTCCCGGAATATCTAAGTAAATAAACGGCAGTTGCCAACCCGCCTGCCAAACGTGGCAACTATGGCAAAATCCCCCCAAAAAGAGAGCTTCAAACTTTTGTGGCTATCTATGGGGGAGGCCTGTGTTCAGCAGTGGACTAGTGATAGGCTGAAATGGTGATGATGATGAAACGATTTCACGATGCTGTTATTTTTAACCGACAAAAAAGGAAGAAAGGCTCAAGTCGACGCCTTTATTTTTTACGCATAAATATGTATAGTCCGATGATGATTATTATTTTTTTAGTGGACAGTGGGGGACTCAAAGTTGGTCTATATAAGATATAAAATACGAGATGATTGATTGTTCACCCACTGAATTTCTACTTATTAACCGATTCAGACACGCACAACTTTGTACTAAGTTATCTGATTACGATGATTCTTTTTTATAGAATAGAGCATACCTCGTAGTTGGTCTTGGTTAGGGGGGGTTAGTTGCGAAGGGAAGAAAAAAATACACATAGACCTGGATTTAATCTTACGATGGACACAGAAGATCGTTGATGGAACTCCTCAACTGTTTACAGCAGCTACGCGTTTGAGCTAATTTCATTCATCTTGATGAGAAATTTAGACCTAACTGGGTTATGACTGTCTTCGAGGGTCTTATAATGGAGACGAAATACTGTCGAGGGAAGTTCTTATTTGGAAAACAACGTAGAATAAAGATCAAAATTGAAATAACCTTATTATAGCGACTTATGCAGGTTTACCGCCATTATTTCAATAGGCCTGGGGTGGAGTATTATATTTTCTAACAATGAGCATCGTTAACAAGTTATTCTTACCCTAACTTTAAGTTGCCGGTTAATGGCCTTTTTAGAATATCTGCATTACACTGGTTCCACCGCCCGCAAGCCACTTGCAACGTTGCGCCCAAAATATTAATTCTCCCCCGGGAGTTTCGTGGAATACAACCCGGAAACTAAGATGTGAGTCATCGTTGTTAGTAATATGGACAACACTATTAATAATATTATTTCCAGCGATGTAGATTTTTGTAATATTGAGTCTCAGTTCATCATTTCTGCCTATCACTAGTCCATTACTGAAAATAGGACTCAACCATACATTGCCACAAAAGTTAGAAGCTCTAATTGTAGGGGAAATTGCCATAGTTGCCTTGCTTGGTAGGCGGGTTGGTAACCGCAGTTTATTTATTCAGATGTTCCAGGAAGATGCTGTTGCCCATCTCCTTATTTTCATTTTCCCTTTGTCGAATTTTACGACACCGATGGGATGAGATGGGGTAAGATATTCTGTTAAGCCTCCGCCAAACAGTTCAGAACAGTTGTATGCTATTTATTACGTATACCACCGACTTTTATTACGTATTTTAAATTTTAAGGTTTTTAAATTCTTAAATGGCGTTCGTCACTGAGCAGCAACTGAATTAAAATCAAAACAAAGTATTTCGTTAAAAACATATTTCCACTCCAGTCTAAGAAGTATTATGCAAATGGAAGTAATAAAACAAGCTTTTAAAGTCTGTTGAGTTTACAGCGTATTATATCGAAAAGAGAAAATAAACTTTTGTTATTCGCAATTAACTCTTAATGTCTATATTGTGTTCTGAAATTTGATGAATTCCTTTTTTTTTTGTTTTGATACTGCTCATATTTGTCAGTTAGTTTGACGTTAGGTTAAGAAATATTTTTTGTTTCATCTAAAGACAACAAATCGCTTGTTATACTTCAATTATACTGTAACAAAGCCAATGCAATTTGCTCGCCGCTTCCGTCAACCGAGGATTGTGTTACATTGAGGCGAGATAGCCTCGTTGACCCAATAAAATTTTATATTTGTTTTAAAAACTTGCTCTGAATTGCTTTCTTTCTAAAAGTACATTAGAAACTCGATTCACTTACATAGCTAATGATTTGCGTGCGAAGAAATGTATAAGATAAAGTTTAAAATTGACTAAAAATTACAGTATTTTTCACTGCCTTAAACAACCACAGATCAATTATATGTTTTAGATTGTTAATAAACGATGATTTTTGAATTTTTGTAGTTTCATCATCATCCCATAGATTGCCACAAAAGCTAGCAGCTTTCATTATGGAGGATTTTGCTATAGTTGCCGCGCTTTGCAGGCGGGTTGGTAACAGCAGTTTATTAATTCAGATGTTCCAGGAAGATGCTGCTGCCCATCTCCTGGTTTTTATTTTCCCTCTGTCGACTTTTACGATACCCACGGGATGAAGTGCAGTGATGAAGGCACCTGTAGTTTATTATTGACCAATTACTATATTAATTTACTTATTCTAATTTAATTAAGTTATCAAAGAAAAGACATTTCAAATATTGTTGTTTTTAATAAATTTGTAGAAAATGAAAGTTAATTGGTTTTCTAAAATACAAAATTTTACGTAAATGCCATATCGGTATTATCATAAAACTGTGCTAAATCTTCATGACTAGTATATCATCTACTAAACTATTTCGAACAAAGGTGTAATTTATTGGTAGTGCCACTGACGACGTACGGAACCGTTACTTGGTTCTTCATAGTTAGCCTAATAAGGAAGTTCAAAGTTGAATGTTCAAAGTCTTAGATTTATGGACATCGCCATTTTCAAAGTTTATCGGTGAGATGTAACCCGCAGCGAGAACAGCCCCAGAACAACAAGGATAACTGACATATGTCACAGGATAATTAACTTGAGGAAGCAATGGATTAGCCGCTTAGTTCCTAGTACCAACAACTCCTGGTTAAACAACTTCATACTAACAAATGGCGTGTTCTAAATTCTATCGACCCTCACTAGATTGAGCTGTAACTTGTCCATGTGCAAACATATTGTATGCAGCTGATTTAGGATCGTGGTTTGTGGCAGTCCATCGGGAAGGCAAATGTGTATACGTTAAGATATGATACTGGTCTTTAAACCTTCACGTCATTAAGTCCCCAAAGACTTATATTGTGTTAGTAATGTACAATTGAATTAAACAATTAAATTTATGTCTAAAACAAACTGATGTTTCCTTATGAGTAAAAACTGAGTAAGTAAAAAAAATAGCTATTCTAATGGCATGTTCATTTCATTCGATGTTGTAGCTAAAAGTTGTTATTTGTCTTGTTTTCTTATCTGACGACAATAGTACGGTACCTTACTCGAAATTCAAAATCAAAACTTATGTATTTAATTAATGTTTTTTCAATCTCTATCGTCTTTATAGGTGAAGTCAAAATCGGCGACTACCTCCATCTATATATCTATCCTTTGCAAAAATAAATAAACTAAAACTGTTTTTAGTGAAATATAACTTAAATACCTTTATCAGCTTCACTACTCCAGAGGCTCAATATCGCTCAGAGAGTAATGAGTCTGGAGACTGTAATAGCAATGGGCTGGTCGCATTCTCGCATAACTGCCAAATGCGGGTGTAGGCAAATATATAGACGTAGTGTGGGGCGCCCTCTGGCTAAACGGAGCGACAATCTGCCAAAGGCTAGCAGCAACTGGCATACATGGAGCTGAAAATCAAGTTAAGTGCCACTTATGGCCACCATAAGTGGCACTTAACTTGATTTTCAGTAACTATGTTCAGCAGTGGACTACTGCAGGCTGATGACGATGATGATATCCATTTACTTAATATTTCTCATTCTATTTAGTTTATTTGGTGCCTCGTTATAAGGTTTCTTTCCTGTCACTTTATTGCAATCTAACTCTTCAATACATAATACACGTAAGCTTGTCTCTCCTCCTAGTAGTGTTCATTATAACGGTTGACCCCGAAGAAGATATGCCCAAGTCTTGAGGGAAAAACGCCAACGACAAATAATTTTTGATATCACTGATGTCCTCCTCCTGGCCAATTTTCGACCACGGCGACAGCTATCGAAGACTTTCGTAAACTATCAACTGCGCAGGAGATATTATAGTGGCACTGATACTGGACACATACTCGCTCCATCCTACCCATGTCCGCTCATGCGATAAAATCGGAGGTGGGCTAGAATGCAGTTTCAGAGACACAAACACAATCACAACACGGTGATCACTTACCATCAGGTGAGCTGCTTGCTCGTTTGCCCCCACTTCCATAAAAAATTAACTAGATCACAAACGTTGGCTCCGCCAGGGATTGAACCCAGGACCCGCGGTTTGGTATTTAGTTACTGTAACCACTAGATCACGAAGACGTCAAACTCACTAGTAGAACAATTTTTTTTACTATTTTTTTTAATTATCCTTCTTTTTTACTGTCTTAGTATAACACTTCTTATCTCTGACAATTAAATCAAGTAAACCAACAAAATAGGACATGTTTATTTTATATATATATATATATATATATATAAAATAAACATGTCCTATTTTGTATTATATATTTGTATATATTAATAATTTATAATATATATTATAAATTATTAATATATAGGTTATTCAACAAAAGTAAACCGAAAACATAATTCCATCCTTTACACGTCTCACTGCGGACCACGGGCCTTCTCTCATTATGAAAGAGTATTGGAGCGTAGTCCACCACGCTGCTGAACTGCGGTTAAGCGGGCTTTATAATCGAAAATATAATGAGTTTAAACGGAAATATTAAAATAAATTATTCCAGTATTTCTAATCTGATTAATAGAATGACAATAATTTAGTATTTTCAGGCTTTACTTTGCCTAAATCCATTACGGTATCAGAGAGAAGGAAGTCCCTGTTATGGAGTCTATATGTCACTTAACTTTGATGGTGTGTATTTATTACTATAATTTCAGTGGTAGCGGTAGTAGTTGCTTGTGTACGCAATTGTGGGAGTGCGGGTGATGCTATTCCAAAACTATTTTAATTTTTTTTTTATTGAATTAACTAAAATAATTTTATATTTCTCCTATATAGTAACACGGTACTTTTAGTAGTAAGTTGAAAATAAGTAATATATCATTATTAAGAACCATTGTTGCTCTGGGGACAAGCACTCGGGGTCGGGGTTTGATCCCTGGCATTAGCACCTCAAAAGTTGTTAAATTTCAATTTTAAGTAGCGATTTATCAGGTATACGATGACGAAACTAGACGTCGTGAGAGACGTTGCATTAAAAAAAATAACTATGTCAGAAGTCCGCCAATCTACACTAAAATGACGTGGCGAACATTTTCAGCTTTCAGAACTGTTACTAAATTGTGGGTTAGGGTGCATTAGTAATACTCTTATAGGCTGTGACTTTGAGTGTGAATTTGTAGTTTTTTTTTTCAGGGCATGAGTGTTCACTTCCACATTCTTATCAAGTTCATAAACAAACTTGAAAAGTGCGACGTGCATATTTATCTTACTTATAATTGTGCATCAATGTTAGTTATTAATCCGAAATACATTTAACTTATTAATTCTGTAATGCTTAGTATTTACAAATATTATATAAAGCACCTAGAGATGATTGATGAAACAGATTTATGAGGCGAGTGTGAATGGGCAAGCCGGTAAGGGTCGACGTAGGCAAACGTATCACGATCAGATCGAAGTCGTTTTATGGAAAGGCCACGTCAGAAGTACTTGCAACCGACGAGCTTGTGTGAAAACACTAATGAAAGTAGAAGAAGCGTAAGGTGTGTCAGGATCGTAGCAAATGGAAAAATATGCTCTAATGGGAAAGAGGCGACACTGTATGTCTGTACATACATACATAGAGTATGCTTTATATACATATAAAAAGCATACTATATATACATATACCCATAAACGTAAGAACAGTTAATGGAAAATAGTACCAGTAATCAAAATGTACTCGAAACGAAGAAACAAAGAATTATCCAGTATATAATTTTTTTTTTTTACTTTAATCAATAAAGTGACGAAACAAGCAAAACGTTCACCTGATGGTACAGAGTGGTTTACCCAGAACATTTCTGTGTGACACCACACAGCGCTTGTCACCCTGAAACGTCAGTTCTTAAGTCCCATATGACCAGTGATTACGCTAGCTCTCAGTGCCCTTCAAAACGAAATACAGTATTATTTTGCACACTACTTCTTCACAGCAGAATGACTGGCCCTGGGGTCGTATCTACCTGTCTGTAATGGTAATCGAACTAGAAAAAAAGAAAAACTTTATTCATAACTACAACACAACATAGATATGTATTTACAAATATACGTTAGGTTGCAGTAACGAAAAGGATAATGCTCTCATATCATAATCATCATCATCATCATCATTTCAGCCTATCACTAGTCCAGTGCTAAACATAGGCCTCCCCCACAGATTGCCACAAAAGTTTGTAGCTCTCATTTTGGGGTGAATTTTGCCGTAGTTGCCACGCTTGGCAGGCTGTCCGTTCGAGCATGGAGAGATAAATAGAAACTCCAAAAACTTGATAATGTAGTTTATTGTCGGAGCGTAATAGTAGTCGTGTTGGTTTCGTAAAAAAGTGACATCAGTAATTACGTTTGGCATTTAGATAGCAAAAAAAAGTGCCGACGATAATCGAAAGGCAACGACGTTGATGTAGTTATATGCTGGTGTTTTTTCTATAGGCGCAGAGTAAGCTTTAGGCGCAGACATCCTCCCCGACGTCAAAGGATGATGTACCTTTGACTTTGACTTCGTTCATTAGGAGAGGACACAAGCGCGTTAATGGTCGACGCACGCATCCCTTCGAAGTTACTATATCTGCAACACGTGTGATTTGATCGGGTACTGGATGAAGCGCTTTTACGCGCCCCATTCTCCAACATAAAGGGGTGCATGATCTTCGTGAAGAAGTACCAGGTCTCCAATATTTAGCTTGCTTCGGTTGACCCGCCACTTGGATCTCACTAAGATAGTCCTTTTGCCACCTTCTCCAAAAGTGTTGCCGTAGCTGCTCCAATCTTGCATAGCCCTGGTTTTGGCTTCCTGAGTCCTCAAGGCTGGGCGACGGCAAAGAAGGTAGCGGCCGGCCTATCAGAATTGCCCTGGAGAGAGAAAAAGGAAATCGGACAAAAAGACAGGAAGAAAGAGGAAGTAGCGGACGACTGCTAAATGCTTCAACTTGTGCAAACAAAGTAGAGAGTTCTTTATAAGTCAGATTATTTTTCCCTAGTACGCGCTTAATATGAAATTTGGCTGATTTTTCACCGGCTTCCCATAGGCCCCCGAAGTGGGGAGCGTAAGATGGCGAAAAAAGGAACTTGATCTATTCCTCTGTAGCAAAATCAGAAATAACTGTTTGATTTAATTTAATGAATGTACCAATTTCCTTAGCGGCTGCTACAAAGTTACGACCGTTGTCGCAAAATACTTCGGTGGGTTTGCCGCGGCGTGATATAAAACGACGAAAGCAAAGAAGAAAAGCATCTTTAGAGTGATCACTAACGGCCTCCAAGTGAATGCATTTATATCGATGCATATAAAGAGGCACATATATGCCTTGATAAGTTTTGATCATTGAACCAGTGAGTTGTTCTGTTTATTTTAAATTTCATCGATGACATTACGGCCTTGCATAGTTTGGCGGCAAGCAGAGCGGCATAAAGCTCTAGTCGCGGTATAGAGACAGGCTTTAAAGGTGCTACCTTGGACTTGGAGCATAACAGACTAACTATACAAGAGTCTGCGTTCATTGACCTCAAGTAAACGCAAGCACCAGAAGCCCTTTGCGACGCGTCGCTAAAAGAATGAAGTTCTACTATGTTTGGCTTAAAGCAAAACACAAGTCGAGGTATTTGAATTGTAGCAAGAGAATCGATATGACTAACAAAATTGTTCTATTTTTCCATTATATTGTCGTGGATGGGTTCATCCCAGTCAACTTTATCGATCCAAAGTTGTTGAAGTAATAACTTGGGCAATATAAAGCATGGACTTAGGAGACCAAGTGGATCAAAAATCTTAGAGGATATGAATAGAATAGAGCGCTTGGTAACGAGTTGATTTGGCACCGAGGAATAACTAATTTTGAAATGTAATTGGTCGGTGGTAGAGTTCCAACCCAAGCCTAGAGTACTATAGAAGCTTCGCTTATATAAAGGTCGTTGTTCGTTTGTGAAGTTACCGTATCAAGAACTGCTTTACAATTAGAACGATACTTTCTCAGAGGAAAACAGCCAGATGAAAGAGCCTTTGCGACAGAAGATTGGAGGTAAAGTAAATCACTAACTGAGTTAGCCCCTGTGATTAAATCATCATCATCATCATCATTTCAGCCTATCTTAGTCCACTGTTGAACATAGGCCTCCCCCATAGATTGCCACAAAGCACGGTCCTGAGCCACCTGCATCATCGACTTCCCGCAAAATCGCGCAGGTCGCCGCTCCATCTAGTGGGAGGGCGCCCTAAACTGCGTTTGCCGGTACGAGGTTGCCACTCTAGAACCTTTATTCCCCATCGGTTATCGGTTCTACGGGCTATATGGCCGGCCCATTGCCACTACAGCTTGCTAATCCTTAGGGCTATGTCGGTTACTTTAGTTTTGCTGCGGATATCATCGTTACGGATTTTATCACGCAGAGAAACTCCGAGCATAGCTCTTTCCATAGCTCGCTGAGCGACTCTGAGCTTCCTCAAGCGGCCCGCAGTGAAGGACCACGTCTCGGTTCCGTATGTCATCACTGGCAACACGCAGTGGTTGTAAACTTTGCTTTTGAGACATTGAGGTATACTCGACGAGAAGATGTGACGTAGTTTCCCGAACGCTGCCCAGCCGAGTTGGATCCGTCGATTGACCTCTTGGTCGAAGTTGGACCTACCTAGTCGGACAATCTGTCCTAGGTATACATATTCGTCAACAACTTCGAGCTTTTTGACATGGACGTTAGACATGATCTTCGTCTTGTCCATGTTCATCTTAAGACCTACCCGTTGGGAGACACTATTGAGGTCATTGAGCATAGTGCCAAGCTCCTCCAGCGATTCTGCCATTATGACTGTGTCGTCGGCAAATCGAAGGTGAGTGATGTATTCGCCATTGATGTTAATGCCGTATCCTTTCCAGTTCAGTAGCTTGAAGACATCTTCCAATGCAGCGGTGAAGAGTTTCGGGGATATAACATCACCCTGTCTTACACCTTTCTGCAATTGGATCGGTTTCGTACTCTGGTTCTGTACTCGGATAGCCATCGTAGCCTTATTGTACAAACACTGCAGCACTTCGATATTCAATTCAGCAACGCTGAAGTGACTGTAGCACTGCCCAAGTTTCGACGGAATCAAAAGCTTTTTCATACGCCAGACATAGCGGGAGATTGTACTCTTCGGTCTTTTGTACAATCTGGCGAAGGGTATGTATGTGGTCTATGGTACTAAAGCCTTTTCGGAATCCGGCTTGTTCGGGAGGCTGGAAGTCATCAAGTCTGCTTGCGAGACGATTCGTAATGACTCTCGAAAACAGGACATAGACGCGGTTCAGAAGCGATATCGGTCTATAGTTCTTCAAGAGGGCGTTACCACCCTTCTTGAAGAACAGGACAACCACGCTTCTGCTCCACGCTTCCGGCGTAGCGCCTCCGTTGATGACGGAATTAAAGAGCCTCTGAAGGACTAAAATTACCGGTTTTCCACCCGCTTTCAGAAGCTCCGCTGTAATTCCATCCTCACCGGGCTCTTTGCCATTCTTGAGCTGTTTGAGAGCCATACTAATCTCGCTCAGACTGACGTCCGGGATGTCGTCGGAATAGTGTCGGACGAGTTTGGCTCTTGGTACGTAACTCACACTCGTATGTGGCTCCAACGACGATGTGTACAGCTGCCCATAGAACCTCTCGATCTCACTCACAATCTCTGATCCAGCGGAAATGACGCTACCGCTCTCGGTCCTCAACTTTGTCAGTTAGCTCTTCCCGGCAGGCAGATCCCTGGCAAAGACCTTGGAGCCTTGGTTTCGCTCTATCACTTCTTCAATACGAAGTGTATTGAAGTTGCGTAGGTCTCGCCGCATACATTGGGAGATCTGTCTGTTAAGTTGCCGATATGCTGACGCGTCAGTTGAGGACTGTAGCTTCATTTCACGCCTGGCCTCCATGAGACTGAGAGAGTGATCGGAGAGCTTCTGGATCTTCTTTTTGCGGCGGGTCTTGCAAAACTTTGCCCCCACCGCCTGGACAGTTTCCACGAGCCTCTCGTTTAAATCGTTCACTGTAACGCAATCATCTAGGCACTGAAAGCGATTATGCAATTCGAGCTGGTAGCTCTCTCGCTAGTGATTAAATCGTCTACATAAAAATCATGTTGTAAAACATTCTTAATATTTTCGTCTTCACACTCTTCGCCCAACTGCCAGACACATCTAGTGCTCAAATAGCTGGCACTTGCGAAACCGTAAGTGGCAGTATTGAGACGTAGTGTTTTGAGGGGTTGAGACTCCTCTTCTCTCCACAAAATCAGCTGTAGATTTCTGTCATCAGCGTGGACGTCGATTTGACGGTACATTTTTTCAATGTCCGCAGTGAGCAGATATTTATACAGTCGAGCTCTGATTAATATGGAGAAGAGAGAATCTTGAATTGTTGGCCCTATATGTTGTAGGTCATTAATGGAGAGTCCAGAGGAAGTAGATTGTGAACCATTAAACACTACTAAGATTTTAGTGGACTCACTGGCCTCCTTAAACACGGTGTGATGGCAAAGAAAGTACGATGGATTTGGTATTCGAACAGGCGACTCTGAGGTGTCCTAACTCGGCGTACTCACGCACGAATTGAACGTTTTGCTTCTTAACCTCTGGGTGTTTTTGAATCGTCTTTCTAAGCTGAAAAATCGCTTTCTTGCTATTTGATAGGAGTCACCCAGACAAACAGGAGTATCGATTAACGGAAGACGCACACAAAATCTCCCAGAGGGATGCCGAGTTGTATTGGCTATAAAATGATCTTCACAAGCTTGCTCAGATGGAGTAAGTATGGATTTATAAGGAAGATCTTCTAACTCCCAGAACTTGGCTATACTTTGGTTGATACGACTGTAAAGAAGGATTTTTTTTAGTTTTCGGAGATTGATAGATAAAATTAGAAGGTATAGGGCCGGAGATAAGCCATCCTAACTTTGAGTAATGTAAAATAAGGCGATTTGCGCCAAGTGAGCGTTGTTCACATCCTAGTATATCCCAGAATGTGTCAGCTCCAAGAAGAACGTCGACGGAGTCAGGATTGTAAAACATTGGATCGGCTAAGAGTATATCTTCTGGGGTCCTCAAGGATTCGGGAGGTATAGATAGTTTTGGTAGTTCACCAGTTAGGCGAGAAAGAACATAGCAGTGTAGAGTAGTGCTATATGTTGTATTTGTGGATTTTAACTTAATGAGACATGTTTTATTGGCCTTTGTGGTTGAGCAATTACCAATGGCTACGACGTTAATAGCGTCAATAGAGTTAGTTTTTAAAGATAGTCGTCTCTGTAATGAGAGGCTTGCAAATGATGACTGACTACCGCAATCAAGAAGAGCGCGAACCCGAACCGTTTTGTTTGTAATTGGATCAACTGCGTCGAGTAGAGCAGTTGATAAAAGTACTTAGCGAGAGGGCTGACTATCAATCGTTACCACTGGAGCCAACTGCAGCTGCTTCTTCTGATTTGTGTAATAATGTATTGTGTCTCTTCTTACAATCTTTGCAAGGCCCTAATTTACATTGACGAACATTATGACCAGGGCGCAAGCAATTGAGACAAAGTTTAAGCTGATTCACCTTAGTTTGGCGCTCCGGTAGGTTCATGTCTCTAAAAGTCGGACAATCATAAATTCTATAGGGACCCCGACATACCGAACACACAAAAGAATTAGTGAAAGAAGGACTAGATACATTTCCACTCATGGTGGCTAATGATTTAACTGGTAGATTCTCTGTTTTGAAGCCAGAAGAACCTGATGGCCTAGAAAGGTTGGGCCTTGAAACATTTTCAGGCTTAGAGCGATTAATAGCCTCGAGAACAGAGGCGTGGTCGGTTAAGAATTTGTTAAATAAGTTTAAGGTAGGTAAATCGTCCAATAAACTACGCTTCTCTTCCCACTTTACAAGAGTTTGCCGATCTAGTTTAGATGCCACCAAATGTATAATTAAAATATCCCACTTATCTGTATCTTGACCTAGGCTATTTAAGGCGCGAAGATTTTTGGTACTGTGATCCACTAGAAAACGTAGTGACCTATCAGATTCTCGGCCTATAGGTTGAATGTTAAATAGCGAATTAAGATGATAACTAATAAGCATTCGTTTGTCATCGTAACGTTCGAGTAATAAGCGCCAAGCCTCGTTATAATTTGCAGCCGATACCTCTAAATTAGTAATAACTCGCGCCGCTTCTCCTTCAAGGTACGACAGTAAATAGTGAAATTTGTTTATAGGACGAATGCGCTCGTTCTTATGTATTATAGAAATAAACGTGTCACGAAATTCAAGCCATTTAAAAAAGTAACTGTCGAATTTACACACTTGTATTTGCGGTAATTTAAAATAAGTTTAACTATGATAAAAATTACAAAGAGTTACGTTATGCGAGATATTTAGATCGGAAGTCGGGTGAGTATCCTTGCCGGAATTCCTTATCAAATCCTGGGCTAAAGCCAGACTACTCACGATATCGTCTTCAATTCTATCTCTTTCCTCTAAATCTGTTGATAAATTGTTGCGATTATAAACTTCTATATCGCCTTGTAAGTTATCAAATTTGGTTGACAAATTGTCAAATCTACTCAATTTAAGGGAAAGTTCTGCCAGTTCAATTGACGAAAGACTATCACTGGCACGTAATCTTTCTAAATAGTTCCTAAATTTCGTAATTTGGCTCTTAATCGAGCTACGTTTAGTTATTAGTTCAGCGAGTTGCTTGGAAGAATCACTATCGGACCTTGGCATCCTTTTTTGTGGTCTTTGTCCAAAAATGGGAAAAGTGGTACGATAAACCTGTGTAATAATTTCAAATAGTAAAAGTTAGGTTAGTATAGTTGTATAAATCTTACTATTTTAATCAAAATATCACATTAAACTGTTGACTATAAAGGAAGAGAGCAAGCAAAAAAAAGTCATCAATAAATGAAAGATAAAATGAGGAAATCTTACGCCCCTCACTACAAACAGCCCCGTGCGCCTACGGTGTATGATTCTGGGAACCCGCGACCCCGCTGCGGGGAGCCGGGTTGATGAACAGCTGAAATCACCGAAGTAATAAATATTAGTAAAGGTAATAAAAATAGCCGATGTTCTAATATTCGAACGAGGAATTTTTAAAAATTATAATAGGAGGTAGACGCAAAATTATTTGCAAAAATTTCCTTTTAAATTTTATTGTTTTATGTTAAATATCGTACATTTGGGCCTTTTACTTTGAAATGAAACAAAAGTAATAAATAAGTTAATGTAAAGATTATTAATTAATAATCGTTCACGTTCGTTACAAAATTCTTATAAATATTTAATTACGCAATCACATTTATTTTGCACAAAAGTTTTATTAATATGAATGAATGGAAAATAGGACAGGGAAATAGGATGATTAAAGATGTTAGGCTTAGTAAGTTGGAAGAAAGTTTTAGGATGGCACTTATCTGAAAATAGGTCCAATGGCGGCTTCGGTGATTCGTTGTCCAAAGCCGAGGACAGAAAATTACTCCTTTTTCTTCGGTTTTTCGAACGTCGTTCTGTCAGGGTCGCCAATTCATGTCCGTTCGAACATGGAGAGATAAATAGAAACTCCAAAAACTTAATTATGTAGTTTATTGTCGGAGCGTAATAGTAGTCGTGTTGGTTTCGTAAAAAAGTGACATCAGTAATTACGTTTGACATTTAGATAGCAAAAAAAAAGTGCCGACGATAATCGATGATGTAGTTATTTCTGGTGTTTTTTCTATAGGCGCTGAGTAAGCTTTAGGCGCAGAAACAGGCGGGTTGGCAAGCCTCAGTTTATTTATTCCTTTGTTCCATGAAGATGCTGCTGCCCATCTTCTGGTGTTAATTTTCACCCACGGGATGAGATGGGGTGGTAGATTCTCTTAAGCCGCTACCACACGGCGGATGTTCTCATATTACTCAGCATAATGCTGTAGCAGTAGTGCCACAGTAACATTGATGTTATTCTGTCAGTGCCTTGCATTTACCGAGCAGTTACTTAAAAAAAAGATAAACAAAATAAATGGATCTATCTGGCCTCTTCGCTTTAGCCATTGGCTTCCTCAGTCTTAGGAAGTTGTCGCCGTGGTTGAAAAGTATGATCTTCGATTACTTGTTTTCTGAACAAATGTAGGTCTTTTCACTAAGTAATTGCTAACCAGCCACTGCTTTTGAAAACTGTGAACAGGTAGTTTATAAAATGTATGCAATATTTAAAATTATTTAGAATTAAGTTTTATATGTAACCCCGTTTTTTTCTTCTACTTCTACTTGTTTTGAATAATATTTAAAGCAACAAAAATCCAAATAATATATATGATTGATAACAATTGAAAAACAATAAAAAAACCTTTTTAGCTGCTGGTATATACAAACTAAAAACAGTTACTCATTTCCAGAAGATTCCACATGTTATGTTGTTAAAATTCGTGGCAAACAACCAAGTGTCGTGTTGGCAAGAAGCATCATGTCGCACCTTGTAAGCACGTATCGCCTACATGTTTTACTATTGCAGTATCCTTGCTCTACAGTTAGTAATTGTAATATCCGACGTACACTGAAGAGTACTGTTCAGTTAAATTTATGTTTTCAAAAAATAATACAAAATCAAAGTTGTTGACGATACATACCTACAACATAAGTCAAATATTTTCCCAAAGAAAATAAAACCCTTTCATATTTCGAAATCTTAAGAAGTGGAATCAGTTAGCAATATCATTAATAAAAAATTAAATGAAAAAAGTCAAAATTAAACACATAACAAGAACACCCAAAATAGCTATTTATTTTCTGATAGTTTAGTAGTATTAGAAAGTACTAAGAAAAAATCTACGAGTATGTCACACGGACTATATTGCACTAACACCAGTTTTCAAAAAGTTTTAACATATTCAAAGAGATTTTCTGCTTTAATATTCTACGCGATCTCCTGAAACAACAGAAAGCAGGTAACTAACCTTTCTATTTCCTTCAATCTTCAAGCAAATCAGTAATAATTAAAATCAATTAATTAAAATGGTTCACTAAGCGTTTCCTTAGTCCAAAACTAGTATTTTTCGCTTATGTTTACTTCCATTTGGGTAGAGTTTCAAGTTACGCTACTTGAATATATTATTATTGCAGTCAGGTTGCTTTAAATTTAGCTAAACCTTTCGAAGCTCCTCTGCTTTATATACTGAGGAAAAAATTTAAAAAACTTGGACACATGTTCACATAACTTACCACTGTCATTTCTTTCGAAATCGTGTGTTTCGTAAACGTCACTGTAATCTGGTATCCTTATTTTACATATTATTACGAATTCTCAGACTGTTGATGGCAGGTAACATCTAAAGTGCATAGAGGTAACGATACGTAAGAAAGAAGAAAGAAAGAAAGATAAGTTTATGCACTCACACAATAAATACTGGCGGAATTGTAAACAAAACAAGGGAAAATGGAACCACGACTAATAAAATAATACACATACAACTAATAACAATAATACAACTAATAAACAGTCATAAGAGAAGCCCAACGCACATTCTATAACAATAACAATAACAGTGAAATACAAAAGTGAATGATACACGATATAATTAACTATGACACCTATATAGTAAATGTCTGGATTTGAAATAAATTATGAAAAGCAGTAAAAAAAACGATATCAAAATAATGCTACTCTATTAAAGAATGCTACTCGTGATGTCCTGAGATGTGACGATCTAATACAATCTCACCATGATTTTCAGAGACATCCTAATACGGAGATTATTGCGGCATGTTTTATCAATTTAAAAGAAATTTTGTAATAAACTGACAAATGGCGACATGTTATCTATCTTATTAGCGCTATCTCCGAGGCGAAATAACGGCTATGAGAGTAAGCTTAAGGAGTACAGAACGGAGATTGTAGGTTTTTGTAGCTCTCTGGATAACCTTAGCGTGCGAATTGACAGCACCGACGAGCGTGTTTCCTCACTTGAAAATAAATTGAATGACACCTCAACTTTAGATCATTCCTATGAGTCCATTATTCAGGACCTTATAAGATATGTTACATGATGATGTTCTGTTATCAGATGAGCTCGAGGTTAGGGGGGAGAATGTCATCTACTTGGTCAATGTTGTTGCAGGGTTTTTGCTGATAGGTTTGGAGCGGTGCTTCGAAACCTTGCGGCCGGCGAGGGTGAGACAGCCCCCAGGCGCATCGTGTTGCTGTTCGCGGGCCGCGCCACATAATGTGCGCGGTGCGAGTTCGAGTTCGAGGCCAGTGCGTAGCGAGTTCGCCACAACTGAAGGTTTTGGGTTGGCGAGTTAGGTCTGCCGGTTTTATGTAAATGAGTACCTTACCCGCTACAACTCGGCTCTTCGACAAAGCACGAGATTCGGGACGCCGCCTGAAATTTATCTGAACGAGGGCTGGTAAAATTTCCTTTTCCTTAGCAAGTTCCTTTACATATAAATGACTTTAGCTTTCAAAGGACTTTGAAATTGCTGATAAATTAAAGAACTTTTAATTTTTGCCTTGGAAATTGTGTAAAAAAGTTTTAATTATTTTGTTCCGTCAAGAGTAAGTTATATCTCATAATAACGTACATAGTAAATAATACAAATAACATAAAATTACCTTTCAGCTATGATAATTTTTTACAATAAATTTATCATTACTAAGACTTTTTTCTTCATTCTTACCACTAAAAATTTCAGCTCCAATCGACATAAATAATATTTAGTGTTATATATTTATAAATTCACATTGTTTTCCATGATTAATCTGTTTTGTCAAATTGCTATTGTCAATTTGTTAATCCAAGAGGGGTAAATTATTTCTGAAGTTTTCGTAAATTGAGTTCTATTCATAAGACGCAATCACAATTTTGCCACAAATTTTCAGCCTCCGGAAACTTTTGAGAAGAGGAAATATGTCGACCGGCATTTTCCGACAAGCTGATATATATCTTATCGAAGTGAACTCGGAGGGGCTCTTATGGTTTCATTTTTCCTTTACTTAAAACTCCTTTGTTGCATAGACACTGAATATATTATTTTTACTTTAACATACATTTCTTGCCAGATGTTAATTTAACTTTAAAATATTTTAAATATTCGACAATATCCCATGTAATACCACAATATACAATGTAATTAAGTTATTACTATAAATATGTGATATGTACTATAGTCTACCTGTAACGAGTGGCGACTCACCTGTCAAGTTTAATTTATGTCTTTTCACGATAGCGTGGCGTAGTGGTCAGTGTTCGACCATTACGCTCTTCACCCTGAGGCAACAGTTCTGAAGTCTCATATGCCCACTAATTATACTAGCTGTCAGCCCTTCAGACTGAAACACAGTAATGTTTGCAGTACTACTGGCAACTGTGCTTGCCTCACACAGGAAAACTATTATATTAGACAACAAAGAATAGTGTAATTCACCTTTTTTTAAATGTTTTAATTAGAAAAATATTTTATTTTACTGGTGTGGTGTTGTTGTAATTTTATCTAGATTACTAAAAATATTTAAAAAATTAATGATATGACAAAATAAATAAAAAAATTAAAATGAATAAAACAAATATACACAAATAATGATTTCTTATATTTACGCGAACACTACACATTTAAATGAAACTAAGTTTACGGATTTTATCGCGTTTAATTTATTACTATTTATAACCCGACGTTTCGAGTGCTCTATAGCACCCATGGTCACGGGACCACTACCACTGCAAGACTTCAAGACACAGTTAGCTCTTTCTGCGTTGATTGGACCCAAAAATAATAATTAAAAGCTGAAGGTACCCCAGGTTAACTATGACATCAGGACATCTGTCACCTCAGTCCTCCCGTGACCATGGGTGCTGTAAAGCACTCGAAACGTCGGGTTATAAATAGTAATAAATAAAACGCGATAAAATCCGTAAACTTAGTTTCATTTAAAAAATATATACAAAATTAAACTAGGTAGAAAACGATAGCCAAAACGCCGCGCTCTATTTGCAGCGTGCCTAGCAAGCTCGCGGAGTTGTCGTGCTGTATCGCAAGGCTTGGCTTGGCTGAACAAATTACGAGTCAGTCTGGTTTACCTGAATTGTTAACCAGGCGCTGGCAGACATACAAAAGTCACAAGTCTGACTTTCATCCCATTTGTCTCCAATCCTAACGGTACAAATATACAGCCTCAACCGAAATCGGATTATTCGCGTTGCTTCATCAATTTCGCCGTCGCTGCGGCCACGCCTGCCATGCATGCAGGATACATGCGCCGGCAAGAACGTGCCATCACAAGTCACCAAGGTGCCACCAGACCAAGGTGCGCCCGTTTTTCTGAAGAATGTTTTTTTTGGGGGGTTTTTAGGTGTGCAATAAGTAACAACTGTTTAACGAACTCCTATATTTTATTTAAATTTAAAGTATTTACAATCAGTTTTGTTGTACTTAATATTTTGTGGAATGATGTTCATATAAAGAAGTTTTGTCTTACTTGCCTTACTTACCTCCCATTAGTGTAATCCTACTTCACTTATTTACACTTCACTTATGTTCACTGCACTAAAGTTTTTGCTCTTAAAATGGCAAATGTAATCGATGTGGAGAACATACAGAAGGAACTGGAAGGAAGCTGGACCCGAAAAATGGCAGAGCTTAAAAGTAGATAGAAGGCCGCTTCTTCTCCTTCTAATCCCACTGTAATACAACACCAAGAAGAGTTTTACGCCTTGATGGAGCTGGTAAGCTCAATGCTTCATCTTCTGCGGCAGCAGGTTCGTACCCGTTCGAATACATTGATACAATTGACATGAAGCACAGGCATAAGATTCTTCTATTCAATGGAGTTAATGAGAAACCTGAAGTTGGTTTAGAGGCAAAATTGGCTTTTTCACAATAAATTAGGTATGTTGCATGTAACAAATGCTTCTCTTGAAAGGTGTCATCGGATTGGAGTTAAAAAGGATGGTCAGATGCGGCCCATTCTTGTTCATTTCCATGAGCATTGCACAAAGGTTGAAGTGTGAAATGCCAAAAGTAAATTAAAATGATCTCAAGTCTCAGTGTCCTAATTTTTAACTACAAAGAGAGAGCTCGGCAACACTTCGGGATTAAGAATGTGTGGACTCTTGGATGGTAGAATAATCATCAAACTCCCCAATAATGATAGGGCGAAGATCTCTACAGAGGAGGAATTGGAGACTCTTCTTGATCAATTTTCTGTGGTCAGTTCACCATCAAGTTCATGCTCAGGTTCCAAGAAAAGCGACACAATAGATGTACGTATTATGCCCATACAAACGCAGCAAATCTCCTCTGGTACAAATCGTCACAGTGAGGCTGCACGTCGTAAACCAGTTGTTACAGTGGCGCAAAATGAAGACTCTAAGAGTTCTCGTCGCTTCATAGTTAAAAAATAAGTTGTCAATATTAATTCTCTTAAGTTTTTTGCATGTTTGATGATCTTATATATTTTGTTATGGTATGTGGCGTTGTTATACTTTTTCAATTTTCAATTATTCATTTTTTACCTTTGGTGTATTCGCTTTTAAATATGGATTGTGTTTCTATTTTGTGAACTCTTTTTAGTGTCAAAACTACGTACGTGATTTTAACTGTTTTGTTTACATATTGATAGACAAAAGTTGTTACCATACTGCCTACTCATATGTGAATCGATACATTGATGTTTAACGTCGATGGATTAATAAATTAATTCTGTTTATTAGTATTATAGTGTTAAATCCTTTTTCAGTATTTTTTTGTTTTCGATTTTCAAATCCTGATGTAACTTTTAGTGTATTAGATTATTTTTTATAATTTTATTAGTTTATTTATATATTTTGTTACCTGTTACTACATCTAACTGTATCTAACAGCTGGACTTCATTTTAACATTCGTGCTGATTTTTTTTTTACTTAGTTTCTTTAATTACTTGTTAAGTTTTGTAAATACTGTTTTTTTTTGGTTAATATTGTTTTGTAAACGGTTAACTAATGGCATGATGGTTTTAGTCGATAATTCTTAAGTTACACAGTGTCATTTATAAATAAATAAATAAATATGTATTTTAGTTTGTTTTTGAGTATTTACTGATTATATATTTATTTTAACATACATTCTAATATTGATTATGTCTGATGTATAATCATTCTATTCAGCACATGACTCAGATTTTTCATTTAAGTCTTGTAATGATTCTTTTAACGCTTGTATGTCTAATCTTCATGATTTACTTGGAGTAATGGAGTATCTACCTGCGATAAATATTTGAATATTTGTCATATTAACGCTGAACTTTAACGCAATTTTAGTTTCGGAAAGTTGGCTGAAGCCGTCTTTGCAGTCAACGTTATATCCCTTACCGGGCTTTGTGCTTATAAGGAATGATCGCACTGATAAAAGTGGAGGTGGAGTAGCTATGTACATGCGAGCATCGATTCCTCATAATATAAGTTTAGCCTTTCCATCTACCTACACCGCTTCATCTGAGTTTCTGTTTGTGGAACTTGATGTGACGGGCACAAGGATGCTGCTGGGGATAGTGTATTACCCTCCCACTATTACTTCGCCAATTTGGAATCGGCTCTCGGTGTCGTATGGTCATGGGTGATTTTAATACTGACTTGTTAAAATAATCCCCACGCTCTAAAAACTTCTTTCAATAGTGGAGTCGGTCAATCTTTATTTTCTTCCATTAGGGCCAACACATAATAATGTTGATACCAATGACTCCTTAATTGATCTTATTCTAGCTGCTTCACCTGTCACTGTGATGCAACACACGGGCAGATACCCGCCTTGGGTATTTCTCGTCATGACCTTATTTATGCTTCATACAAGCGTAAACCTCCTAGGCGCTCTTCTTCCATACAGGCTTTACGCAGTTTCTCCAAAATAAATTATGAAAAGCTAATGTGTGACGCTCTCAATCTCAATTTCGCCGCATTGACGCCAGATACTACAATCAACGATAAAGTCACATTCCTTAATAACAAAGTTCTTAGCCTGTATGATGCTAATGCTCCTGTTCATAAGGTTAGATTGAAGTTCCCTCCTGCCCCCTGGATAACGGAGGGTGTACGGATGGCAATGTCTAGACGGAACCGAGCGTTTCTTAGATGGCCAGGAATAGGTGCAATCAGATGGTACGTGCTGCTAAACGCCGATATTTTCATAACAATATTAATAAGTTATCATCTGCCAAAGTGTGGAAATTCCTTAGAACTTTTGGTGTTGGCAAACCGGCCACACTGGATTGTCTCTTTCACTTGATGAGTTAAATCTACATTTTCCTTGTGTCAAAGCTATGGACCCTACAATCTGTTTCAAAACTATGGCTTCCATGTAATTCCAAACTATGGTATTGCGTCAATGCATTCTCTTAACATTCCGGTATTCAATTTTTCTCCTGTTGACCAAGATCAAATTAAAAAGTTCGTATTGGATACGGCTCATCTCCGTCTTATTCATAACGCGCCCATGATACAGGAATATTTCCAGTATGGGAAAACGTTTAAATAAACAAAGAAAAAACATTCAATGCATTTACAGTCCCCACGTAATAGAAATTGTTTTTTATAGCATCTAGATAAATATTAAAAATCTTTGCACGCTTGAATGGTCTATATTTTCCTACTTCATTTAGTTTCGTTTTCGTTATTTAATAAACATTCAAAGGAAGTTATTTAAGTACCAAAAGGAACCTAATACTTCTTGCAATATCTTGCAATTAAAGTAAAGAGTTTATATAATCAAGGAGTAATGAAAGCGTAAGAATTCATTTGAAAATTAATAGAAAATTTCGTCACAGTTATATTTCGGTCGGTAGAAGTCAGGTAGAATTTGCCAAACAGACTATATTACTTAAGTCGCCGCTCTACAATTAGAGTTAAGTCATGGATTCCAATGCTGTTGGCGATGACTCGGCGTCGTGACATCACCCGCTGTTCCGCTTCACTTCGACCCTTTGTTAACAAATTATATGATACCTGACTAAAAGGTGCAGAATCGGAACGATGAACGTGGGTCCTTTAAGATGGAACTTAAGGAGGTTTGAAGCTTCTACTTGAATCGCTGTCGATGTAGTACTCCGACACTGTGTTAAGGGACGATTTAGTAACGGCCTGGGATAACACGACATCTAGCTAGTAGGCTTCGAGTACAATATTTTTTTTGATTTTCGTATATTTAGTATATTACAAATAAAATAACATTTACTTATGAAGTTACTTTATTAATACGTCAATAAAGTTTTAAATCGACTAAATTGCTCAATGACTGTGAAGCCCATATTGAAACTCCGTTACAGAAGTTATAGCAGAAGGAGTGTTAATTTGGCTGTCAGTGAAACTCTCAAACAAATATTCATTTCCTTATTAAAGTAGCAATACAAACTGTTGGAAATAGAGCTCAGAATTTATTCGATACGAATAATACTCTTGTATTTAAAATTACTTATTCAATAAGAGCTTTTTTAAATTAGCTATAATTAGTTTATTGCAATCTTAATAAACTTTTAAATTATCCTTTTGGTTTCCCGTGCATTACATACAATACATTTTCGCTCTGGCTGTGGTGTTCGTGGACTTCATGTTATATATTAGTTCTAGTTACTCCACGCTCACTACGACTTCCAGTCTCAGTTAGTTAAGAAATATCTCACACATTCCATAATCTACTTTTACTGGTGCTAGGATTCCTATGCAGGAATCCGTCTAGGTAGGTACCAGCCCAGGGCCAGTTAATCTGCCGTGAAGCAGTAGTGTGCAAACATTATTGTGTTTCGGTTTGAAGGGCTATGAGCACTATGAGCTAGCGTAATCACTGGGCATATGAGACTAAGGAACTGATGTCTCAGGGTGACGGGTGCAGTGTGGTGTCACACAGTAATTTTCTGGGTGACACAGCATTTGTTATGGGCAGACGTTGCACTTACCATCAGGTTTTGCTCGTTCCGTCACTTCTATGAAATAAAAAAAAATAATAATCGAGCTATGAAAGTTTCTGAGATGCAAACTATACATATACAACATCTAAATATTACTAGTAGGAGGAGACGTCCTCCCCAGATCAGACCACCTGATCCACCAAACTTCATTAACATCTTTACAATTTATGCAGGACAAAATAATAAAAGCTCCTAAACACTTTTGGACGCACATGAGGTCTAAACGCCGTAACCAATATGGCTAACCGAAAATTTTTCATTTAAGGAATTAAGTATACAAGAACGAATTGGAACAGTTTAATAAATTTTTTAAAAGCGTTTTCATTAAACCCATGTCATCATATCCTGATGAAATCTGCCTAACAAAAAATAAATAAATCAGTACTTCATTACACAAATGCGACCGTGTGGGCTAGTGGTCAGAGTACCAGACTTCTACGCCGCGGGTCCTGGGTTCGAATCCCAGTCTTTCCCAGAATTTTTGCTAAAACACAAATTGTTGGTCTTCGGGTCTGGTTGTGTCGTGTTTGTCCCCGTGTTTCTGACACTGCATCCTAGCCTACCTCTGATCTTATCGCATCAGCGTTACATCGGGCGCGGGTAGGTTGGGACGAGTGAGTGCCTCTGTGATTGCGGGGAGTGATTGAGATATTATAGTGCCACGAGTGGGCACTATAATATCTCCTGCGCAGTGGATGGCTCTCGACATTCGGATTCGGAAGTTGTCGCCGTGGTCGAAATCGGCTAGGAGAACATCACACAAATGCACACACTTATAATCTAGCTCACACACTCACACACACAAACACACAAAAGAAATGTCATCATATAGTAATAGTTTTAAAGATAAATCTGTGGGAATCCATAATTCGCTATGTTTTTTATATAATAATTGTTACTGAACTTTTCTATTTTGTAATACGCTGTTGTGTTCCTTTAATAAATACGAGTAATTAAATAAATTATCCCATTACTTAAATACACTGAACCGAATAAGCTGGGGTACAAACAGTTGTAAACACGCACTTATGGATTAGATATCTTGTAAATCCAGAACCTTTTTTCAGATATTTCGACGAAAGGGATAATGTAGTATTAATGTTGTATTTTATCTTGTTGACATTTACATTCTGTATTCAGTAGAATATGTTTTCCTAAGTAATCTTGAGATTTAAAGCCTTGTAAATAAGAGATGTTCGTTCTATAGTTAGTCACAGTGTAATCTATAATCTGCTGTGTGTAATTTTTTTGCTTACCTTCGGATAAACAGACAGACATAGTAGGCATATTGCTTTATTTAGACATATTGAAAATATTATTTCACTGGCGACATTTTCATATCCGTTCGTGGTCGGTATTTAATATCCGGCCACTGTTATTTATACATTCGTATAAACGTTATATACGGTGTAGATCGAGATGTAGATTTTAGTTATTATTAATTATTTGTTTCCATAAAAAAGGACTCATCATTAAAATATGTAGAGTAACTTAAGGTAAAAAAGTTATTATATATATATTATAATGTTTGCACACCACCGCTTCACGGCAGAACAACTGACCCTGGGGTGGTACCTACCTAGAGGGATTCCTGCATAGGAATCCTATGTTTGTCTGGAAGAAATCGCTTTCTGAGCGATAAGACCGCCTATTGTACATATTTATACACTATTTTTTTTTTGGTTAATTTTTGTGCTTTTTCCTGTATTTGGTGTACAATAAAGAATATATTGATTGATTGATTGATTGAATCCTACCACCAGATGTGTTCGTGTTGAAACTTCTTGAAGTAGCTTTTTCTTTACAAATGTTACGCCTAGAGCTCTATATGAATCAATCATCTATACGGAAAACGTCTATTGTTTTCACTTAGTGGCTTATATTTCCGTCACTTACATTAATTCCGATGTCTAAGATGTCACCGTCTGCCTCTGACAAAAGTACATTTGTTGTGAGAGGTTTTATGTCTATCTAGATGTATCATACAGAATAGATTTGACCCTCACCCCAGATAGTGAAATATTGCCGTCATGATATTCCACGGATTCCTGGAAACGGGAGAATATTAATGGACCCAAGAAACATCCGTGCTTTACCAGTTTTTTTAAAGAAGATTAATAAAATATTCCATGAACACATTTTTGGCGTATAACTGGACTGCTACCATAAAGAAACGGAGGTGGTCGACTGGTCGGCACTCGGATTATATATACATGATATATACTTGATAGATAGTACTATATATGTATATAGCATGACTTATGAATGGTAAAGAATGTTTATCTGTACTTGCATTCCTATTTTACATTTCAAAAAGGATCATAACCGGTAGTGCCGGTAGTGTTAGTGCGAGGCGGATAAGTGTCCGGCAGAGTAGAATAGCACCTACCTCTTACGGACGGACATCGTTTATTCTATTTCTTTTTTTTATTGGATAAAGTGACAAGACGAGCAGAACGTTCACCTTATAGTAAGTGCAACGTCTACCCAAAACAAATGCTGTGTCACCCAGAAAATTCCTGTGTGGCACTACACTGCGCCCGTCACCCATGGACATCATTTCTTAAGTCCCATATGCCCAGTGATTACATATCCAGATCTTTCAGAGCCCTTCAGACGGAAACACAGTAATGTCTGCACACTACTGCTTCACGTTAGAATAACTTGCCTGGGGTGGTATCTACCTAGACGGATATCTGCATAGGAATACTACTATAATATGCAATGCTGTCACTATACTGCTAGTGTCAACGCAATGGGGAGTAAGAATTTTTTTGATTCTCTCACGTCTCTATTCCCACGGGGGCGAAAAGTGCGCTACGGGTGTGGTTTCTGTCTATCCCTAATATGAGAAAAGGTCCAGGGCGATTCTCAGGCACGGCGTTTCTTACCGTCCAGAGTTACCGACATACAAGTCGACAGTCCCAATGGACACCTGCAGCCTTCTTCGGACGGTCATTAGACGACTTAAAGTCATTTTGAGATATTCTATATCGCGCAAGCACGCAGCGAACGCGACAGTCCGAATTTCGAGGTTGTTGTAGTTTATTTTTAGCGGGCCCCTGGCCTGTGAAAACAGTATCCGATGAAGCTGTAAAAGCTAAAAAAGGCTAACAACAATTACATCGCCGAAATTATATATATATGAGAAAACAGGTGAATATATGTATGTAATTACCAGTAATATCATTCAGAGTATAGCGAACATAGTTAATTTAAATACTTTTTATAAAACCAGTATTTTTTTGTGTATAGAAATAATAATTTTGTTGTACTATATTTATCTGTTTGTTCTACCTTACTAAATGAACATGTTGACGTTACGACTCTAGAGACTATATTATTTCATTATAATTTCTTCTTTATTATCTTAAGCTCGGGCAAAGCGCAATAAACACTACGGTTAATGGGGCATTACGTTTACTAACGATATTTGTATGCTGATAATGTGATATATAGACGTTTATTTTGAACTTTGGTTTCATTAGGAATACAAGGAAGTTATTTTGCCTTATTTTATTCAGTGTCACGAAATAAATAAAGTCATTTTTCTGATGTGTTTTTGAGTACCTTCACGATTCCGATCCTCGATCGAAATAAACTCAAAATTTCATTTTAGACGAATTTAATAAAGTTGTAACAGAAATTTAGACAGTGAAGTATGCAGTATGGTGATCGACAAAAATGTTATTTTCACGACAGGTAGTAACACAAAATATAAATTAAACGCCAAAAGAATTGCAAATTGAAAACACGTTGCTATGCTTAAAATATAGGCGTTGCGCCGCAACATTGAGATTATAAGAAAATATTAAAGTAAAAATACCTCCTCTCAGTACAAACTATTCGGACTGGTTGTTTTTACTATAAGCTATTTGTCTTTGACATGCACTGCTTCTATCAAGGAGATGCGTTCAGTCCTTTTATAATTGAAGCTGGTAGGGTTTCAAATCATCCTGCTTTTTGTATGTCAAGATATCTAATAATTTATCTTAACATTTCGACGTAATTTCGATCATATTATGTGTTTAAATATTATGTTGTTAGATATCTTCGTTTCGTTTATATGTCGCCAACTTGATGTACGTTATATCTACATTATTTATTTCCTTGATTTTTTTATTGTTATGCAATAAAGTGTATCTGTCTACTTATCTTATGGAGAAAAACAGAGATAGTATTTACCCGACTACGGCGAAGCAAAAAAGAGTGTTATGATTTTGACCGGTATGTATGTATGCATCGGTATGTATTGTGTGTATGTTCATATGTTCCCTTATAACTTCTAAAGTACTTACTCGTATCATAATCTAACAAATAAGTTATTGTTGCAAGCGTCTTGCATCCTACGAGTTATTTACACAGTAATATTTTATAATGTTACAATATATTATAATATAAGTAAGCGATATATAAAAAACACGGCTATCCTCTGAACGTCAGTACGTCACTGTATTAAATAGAATGTATATGTGAGCTGTCTTTATATTAGATGATGAATATTGAATAACTTGTAGATAACTGTGTCAGACAAGAATATTTCTATGTTCCCTACTTTTTAGAGAGCATTTTTTATGTAGTCGGGTTTCAGCTTATAAACTTATTTTTCTTTAAACACTTTAATAGGCCCTTATACGAGTTTATTGAAGACTTATTTGTGCTATACAGTTCTAAGAAAAATGCGAGTCTGAAATGTGTTTAGACAGGTTACAGTATATTAAAATATTGCTGTGGAAAAGTGACTTATAGAAGAAATGTATCGGCTCTGATGGCGCAGTAGCGCTTGGCTTCTGCCTGAAGTGTCATCATCATCATTTCAGTCCATCACTTGTCCACTGCTGAACATAGGCCTCCCCCATAGATTGCCAGAAAAGTTTGAAGCTCTCATTTTGCGAGGATTTTGTCATAGTTGCTATGCTTGGCAGGCAGGTTGGCAACCGCAGTTTATTTATTTAAATTTTCCATTTCCCTGTTTTCATTTTCCCTCTGTCGACTTTTACGACACGCATGGGATGAGATTGGGTGGCAGATTCTCTTAAGTCACCACACTGCGCGTTCGTTTCCCGCACGGGACAAATATATAAGGCCTGCAAGATAGTTTTTGCGGGTCTGGGTTTTTCGTCGTCGTCGTCGTGAAAGACGTCGTATGTAATGAGTATTTAGATTTAAGTATTTTATATATGTTCTTTAACAACCTGCAAAAGTCCACTCATCTCTCTGTTGCAGCATCTCCCAAGTTTGGTTCGCTGTAATCGCCACGCTTGGCAGGTGGATTGGCGATTGAAGTATCAGAAATTTGGCACTTTAGACGCTGCTTTAGGTCTGGAGTAATAGAGATGGTTATTTCGCCATTAACAGAGGCCACGTGATAATGTTGGTATTTCCCTTAGTCGAATTTTGCGATACCCACGGGCTTATATCGGGTAGCAGATTATAAAACGCCGCCACCACACGGCCGTTTTTAGTATCTTAGTAATTTGATAATGTAGGTGAATAATAACATTAAATATTTAGAAATTAATTTTAAATTATTTAGGGCTACGGGTAGGCTGGGGAAAAAGCTTGAAGGTTTGTAAATACTTGGAACAAACAAAACATTACAACGCCAGTTTTGTGAGACCGTAGAGAGAAAAAATCCCAGAAATTGTCAAAGTCTTCCTATATATATACTCTATATAATAGTTTTCACTACTACGAGATGAGATGTTGCAGATATAAGAAATGTAATGTTGTTTCTTTCATTAAACATTGAGTTGTTATATCTTTAGCATTAATCGTTTATAAGTAGGAAACGGAACCGTTAGTTACCAGCCCCGTAATCCTTTCATAAATAATTGGAATTTACTTCTGCATTAAAGAGTTTTAGACAATACAGAGCGTGGCGTTGACTGCTGTAATTAATTGTACGCTAAGACTCGGAAGCTATTGTATAAAATATTTGTTGTCGGAATTTATTGTAACCGCATCTAAATAATTTAAACCATAAAATAAATAAAATTATTTTTTGTAAATATTTCACTGATGTACAACTCTTTCATAATCATCTATCATCATTCAATATATACTTTTGAATTCCTTAATATAACTCTGTGGATAAATCACAATATTTTTAAGCATATATTGCAGTTGTAACTACTGTACTGTAAGAACTTTTTTAAATTATAGTATTTCAGGAAGTTAAAATCTGAATAACCATTATCGTTTTTTTTATAAACCAGGTCACAAACTATAGTCTTATAACATATTATTTTATTTTCTGTAAAGCAATCAATAAGCAGCATGGTTTTCTATTTTCATTTCTCCGTGTGATGTCGACTTGTTATATTTCGTTAAATACCTTGGCTCTGGTAAATTATTAATTTAAATTATTTGTTATAAATTTTACATAATTTATTTTAAATTCTTCAATAGCTTATGTGTGCAGCTATCAACCGAATTGCTACCCTTAAGTATAGTTTTTTAACAGATGCCCCACACTGGGATTTCTTCTGTATCGATGGGCGTTTTACAGACATAAATTTCGCAAGCGCATCACAACTGTACCCGAAAAGCATCGATTTGTCTTAAAAAATATTCTTGTTTTAATAGCATGGTTTATGTGTCATGTCGTGTCAAAAAAGCCTCTCTCTGTCTGCGCTCTGACAGTTAAAGCGAAGAACACAGGGAATAAAAGCATATGATTCGACGGCATGTATAAGCTTTAGCAATGACACTCTGCTATTGGGCAGAATTATCATGAAAGAAACAAAATGTTCAGGCGTTGTAAATACATTCGATATCCTATGGAAAGTGGCGTCATCGTGTGATTAAAATAATTACTTTATGATTACGAAGCAATTACATTGGACAGGTAAAAATTACGAGGATTAAGTGCAATTAACAGCAAGTAACCGTAAATAAATTGATCGACATCGAAAAGATTGCCATCATAATCATAATATTTGTATCGTAGACTACGCAGCTACTAACAAACACACATGTTACACGTTATACTCACACACATTAAAATATGGGAAAGAAGTTTTTAAAATCATACATAACATGTAAATCGATTATTTTTTTATCCTCTCTGCCTTTTTTATACGAGTACTTCACTACAACTTGTAAATGGTGTGGGACGTAAACCAGTTTATTACCTAAACAAAACTTTCCTCAACGTGCCGACATAAAAACGCCAAGTTGAAGTTAAATTTATGTCCCCGCATATTTTGTTTGACCCCATAACATTGTTTTGTGACAGAAACCTTTGACTTTCGCGGATCCTTGCTCCCTACTTTACTATCAGTCATGAATAAAAGAAGAAAAGGGTTGAAGGTATTTTGCCTTAGGAAAAAGTGAATAAATAAAAAATGTATCTCGTTCAAGAGTTTTTACTACATCGAATGTTACTTGTATTATTACAAAAAAAATTATATGTTTTCGTAACTTGATTTTTGTTAAACTTACGTATTTATTTATTTATTTTATTTTATTTAGGACCATCAAGAATCATGTAAGTTTATATAGAGACAAAGTTTACATGGTAATTGTTCCACCAGTAGCAGATGGTCACAGCATGCGTTTAAGAATTAATTAAATTATGAACATGAAAAAACTGATAAAAAGACAAGAAGTACAATATATTAAAAAATACTATGAAAAAAAATTGACTTAAATTGCAATTAATTTCATAGCAATTAAATTTTGCTTAAAATTAGAATATTATTTCATTCAGTCTAAGTTAAGTCAAATTAAATTCAGTCTACTTAAGACAATTTAAATTAAAAGAGAGATAATAATATTATTAGTGTACATCAATTGGCATTCCAATTACTACAAAATGTTATCTACATGATCGCATTAAAGCGATAATTTTATTTAATTTTAAAATAAGCTGGAACGCGGAGCGAAATACTAGTCCACAATAATACTAACACTAATAGTAATATAATAATAACACTAATAATAGTCCACAGCATAAAGCTTAAAGGTACGTTAATATATCCAAATCATTTAACTCACTACATAATTATGGTGTTGTACCAAACTGTAGAGTGCTGCTGCAGTGTATGTTGAATTTAAGCTTTTTTAGGTTAATAATTAAATTAAAGGAAAATAATAATAATAATAATACACTTGGTCGTTTAACAATCTCATTACTAAAGTCTTTATATTTATTTTATTCTATTTCATTATAGTGTTTTACTTACGATTTTTGCGGGAACTGATAATCAATTATGACAAAAGTACCGGCCCTGTTAGCTTATAAAACCAATATTTGTTGAGCAAATCTGTTCTTGACTGGCAACCTCGTACCGGCACGGGAAATGAGGGACGACCATCCTCTAGTAGGAGCGATGACTTGTTTAATTTTGCGGGAAGTCGATGTGTTATTTAGCTGTAAAAATCATAGTTGTTGAGATCAGTGTCATCGCATATTTTTTAAACTAGCAATGCTATTAACATTACTAACTATCCTGTTAACCACTCCAACTAACCTCTAAGCTTGTGCTAACGAGATGGTTCACGACAATAGCCGAATGGCGGGCAAGAGTCTGCGACGTCATAACGCCTAAACCATGGCTTTTGACGCTTTATTTCTTTGTTTAACGTGTCGTAATTATGTATAATAATCCACAATTATTTTATAACTAAGAACGTATCTCTTTCTGTCCCTCTGTTCGTTTGTTATCTTTTCACGGATCAACCGCTGAAACGACTTTGACGAAATTCAGCGCAGAGATAGCTTGGATACTGGGGACGGACGTATGATACTTTATTTTATTCCCGAAAAGCACCCGATTTTATTCCCACGGGATATTTAAAAAACCTAGATAAGATAAAAAAAACCATAATCTTTTGTTATGTAGATACTAGATAGTACTATTTTACTATATAATGATGTAATTATTCATCTTATTTATCTCAATGTCAGGAAAATGTACGCTTCAAGAACTAGATATTTATTTAATTTTTGTTTTATAAAGACTCGGAAGCTAGCTTTCCTTGTGGCGAAAGACGGAAATAAAGTCTTTCAAACTATCTTACGGAGTGACATTTGTTTGCTGTTGCTTCTATGTATTATAAATATACGACATCGGCATCTTTTTTGTATAATCTACGGACTTCACATTTCCAAAAAAATATTTTTTTCCTCATACATACATAGTTTCCTGACGATGTTTTCCTTCATAGCCGAGCAGCTGGTAAATCAGCACTTAAAATTGCAGAACAATTTTAGAGGGCCGGCATTCTGACATTATAAGATAATTAATTAAGCAAGTGCCGTGTGGTAGCGGCGTAAGAGCATCTACTATCCCATAATATTCCACGGGTGTCGTAAAAGTCGACAGAGGGAAAATAAAAACCAGAAGATGGGCAGCAGCATCTTCCTGTAACATCTGAATAAATAAGCTGCGGTTGCCAATCCGCCTGCCAAGCGTGGCAACTATGACAAAATCACCACAAAATGAGAGCTACAAACTGTGGCAATCATTGGGGGAGGCCTATGTTCAGCAGTGATCCAGCAAGGCCGCGCTCGCATAAACAGAAGCGCCTTTTTTATAAACATACACAGCATATTTAAAAGTAATTTTATGAATCACCAAGCGCCATTCGTTCTTTTACATTGATCTTATTCTTTTTTATTCTCACGCATGGGCGACCTTAATCGTTATTGCTTAAACCATTACGCCTCCAGTTGGTAATTAAAAGTTGCTCATTGAGGTTAGGTAGTTAATGCCTCGGCCGCTCTTTCGTGTCTACAATACGAACACGTTTAGGGCTGTCCCTTTCCAAACCGATTCACTAAAGTTAGACAAGTTAAGGAAATCATTAACTTTACTAATTTGAAGTACAGCCTCAACGGAAATACGGTTAACTTATGGTGGTAGGGTGGAGTAGGATATTAAATAAGTTTTGCTCAAGTTATAAATATAAATAAGGAATTTATATAACTCTACTATATTTATAACTCGTATTTTTCTTTTATAATAATAACTAAGGTGTTGTAAGGCTATAACACACCTGCCACAATGCTTTTCGTGAGAACGCAATGGGGAGAATAATTTTTTGACTAGTACCAAAATGAAGTCTTGAAGTTGTCTTGAAGTTGAATTGAAAAATAGTCTTGTCTAAAAATGTTGCCAGCAGAAAATTACAGAAAGCGGCCTTGCGTCTGGTATTACGATCGTTAATCCACTTGCTAAGTGCGATGGTATTGCTAAGTCCTTCCATGTTGGGAGTGGCCTCCGCCCAGAAAAAGAACGTACAACAGGCCGATGATGCTAAAAGCTATGATAATGAGTACGCAGCGATAGAAACTGCTACTCTTAGGATCTATAAATAAAAAGGAGGATGTAGATTTCTAGTCTGAAGACGGACTCATATTAGGTATATGAGTCCGTCTTCAGACTAGAAATGCAATAAACTTATAAAATGTATAATTATGTCGCAGCCAATAGTCCTTTTTACTAAACGGCATTTAAGCCCGCGGTCTGAATGACATTCATCCAATGCGTCTAACACAATATTTAATGAACGGGCTGGTTGATGCATATGTGCATGGACTAGGTGTGTCATGTGACGAAAAAATCTGAAAAGTATCTGACATTGGTAATTATTGAAGTAAAATATTTTTAAACAGAATAATATTGTCCTCAATAGCTTACCGTAATTGAATTTTTAAGTACCTGTTACAAAATATGGTAAATATTCACAGTCACGGTTTTTCAAAAAACCATTCCAAATTTTTCTAGCCATTGTTAGTTGTTTTTTAATCAGTGTAATAGTCGCGATTAAATTTTGCAAAGTTACATAAAGTACTGATTACACAAAACACACTTACCCTGTGGCGTAGGTTACGGTGGGAGGGACCAGGCCTCCGAATCCCATACCCTTTCGGTGTGCCCAGTTTTGGAATCGGAGCGGAGTATCCTGTTGAACCGAATCGGACGGAACCTGTCCCTGCCAGCACTAGAGTGCTATGCTGAGCGTCGTGGAGGGCCGTAGCCAATTTCTGTGAAACCGTCATGGTCCATGGTGGCTGCCGAGAGGGATCGGGAGAGGACAGAGCAATCTCGGAGACGACGAAGCCGAAGCAACAGCGGGTCTCGCCACGGCGCTCCTATCAGCAACGGTGTGCCCCTACCACAAACGGGGCCTTCGGGGTCGCGTGCAATCGGGATAGTGGACTCGAACGCCCAGTAAACCGACCCCGGGAAGGACGATGACTCGAAGTGGTCTTGGGTAATCGGGATAGCACCGAGAGAGTACTGGGGGTAGTGAATTCTGAACCGGGTCAGTTAGAGAGGCAACGTTTGCGTTCCGAACGGAGATCCTGTGACCCTCTGTAGCGCTGATGGAGACTACTGTGGGGTTTTAGTCCGCAAGAGTCCGACATAACCTGGCTACCTCCCCTGCTAGGTCGGGTACCGCTACAGGGTTTCCCCACGAAAAAAAATTGGCACCCGGTACGGTTATCGATGTGACATCCTACGAATGAAAACTGACAATTAAAAAAATAGACAGTTTTTATTTTCGTAGCCCTCGAGTTGGTAATTCCTTCGAAATCGACGTTGCTTGTCGCTTTTTTCGTTTGAGTGTCATATGAGTGTCATATGCCGGACATACGTTTGTGTCCATACTTAACCTACTCTGGGAGCTTCGAAACCGAATGTTTATTAAACGAATGAAATAACGTTGCTCAGTTAATACAACAAAGAAAAAAAAGGTAAAAAATTGTAGAAATCAATATAAATTTTTGGCGGTTTATTTAAGTATTTATTTTTAGATCTCGGTTAGGTGTCACCCTCTAACGGATGGCACCCGATGCAGGTCGCTCTCGCTGCTTTCTCTTTACTGCGCTACTGCAATTACCTTGATGCTGTTGGTCATATTCAACTAGTTATCGATTAAAATGTTTAAATGAAACTAAGTTTACGGATTTTATCGCGTTTAATTTTTACTTTTTTACTATTTATAACCCGACGTTTCGAGTGCTTTACAGCACCCATGGTCCTCCCGTGACCATGGGTAAAAATTAAAAAGTAAAAATTAAACGCGATAAAATCCGTAAACTTAGTTTCATTTAAATGTGTAGTGTTCGTGTAAATATAAGAAATGATTAAAATGTTTTTATAACTCAAACTGCTCGAGACAGTAACAGCTAAATCTATATTATTTTGGCCACTATACATTTCATTGTAATAATTTATTGTGTCAACGTATATAAATTGTGAGAAACACCAGAAATATTGCCAGTTTTCGACGCCATTTTGAAAGATTGGGTTTCAGCGCCTGGTGACAGAAAATGGAACTAAATTGAAATGTCTTGGCTACGAAAGTCGTTACAAGTTATTGAACCAAGTCGTTTGTTGTTCGATTCAATGGCTGAATTTCATCCAGGCCGCTGGTTGGACGGCGTCGTTCAGTAAAAAGACTTAAGCTATTACTTGAAAGACTAATTTAGCTAGTTGGTTCTGGCATAAATATGGGCCCCAGTTGATTAGAAAAGTACTAAATAAATGCCATCAAAAATCATCAATCACAAAAGTTTCAATTTTTATTTAGTTTGACTATTTTCTTATTGTTCTTTCTATTCGTATACTTAAGAAAATTTTAAATAATTAGCGAAGAAACTCCACCGATTTTAAGTAATGCAAACGGTTTTTAAATTTTTATATATGTTTCTTTATGTAACGTCAATATAATGGTCGTAATGGTTAGGTTAAAAAAGTAAATTGTTACTTTTCATTTGATTATTTTTTTATGTCTTCATTATTTGAAACTAATTATATTACTAAGAAATTAACAATGTATTGAAGATATTGCAGGAGTATCACGAGCTCATTCACATAATTTTTTAAGAACACTAAACCGAAAACTAAAACTGTTGTGCATCAACGTTTCTGTCATTTTTATTTTCGACTTTAGTTTTTTTTTTTTTTTTTTTTTTTTTTTAAATCCCATAAGAGGTAGTCAGAGACTGGGCACTCACTGCATATGCAGATGACTGCCACAATCCACGTTTCACCAAAACAATATAATGCACTTGGTGTGATAGGTGGTGAGCCCATCGCCACCATGCGCTGTTGGGTGCACAGTGCAGTTTAATTCCATACTCGCCTTTTACGAGATCCAATGGATGAGATGGAGTGGTAGTATTCTTTTAACGAGCCGCCACCACACCACACATTATTCAATTCTATTCTAATTTTTGTTGTCATTCAGGGAACCGTCCTAAGGAATTTTGAGTAATAACCCCAACCAATATCGTTATTTCCCTTTGTCCTTTAATATGTCACTTCCGATTCCATAACTATCACTTTAATTTCATATAAATGTCCATGTTCAATATCACAAAAAAAATCAATTATTTTAGTGGAGTAAATATCATTCTTCCTATATTTTATTCGTAAGTAACTATGGCAAAATCCATCCAAAATGAGAGCTACTAGCTTTTGTGGCAATCTATGGGGGAGGCTCATGTTCAGCAGTGGACTAGTGATAGGCTAAAACGACGACAACGATACACAATGTAGTTTGTGTTATACACAAAATATATAGTTGATAGCAGTTAAAAAATATACAGCCAATATAATATTTCGATTGCAACTTGATAGTAAATTTATAAAGACAATTATAATAAATAACTACAAATGATGTGGTTTTGTTCAAAGATTCATTTCTATTTCATCAAAGTTTCATTAAAAATCTCGTGGCGAAACTATGCAAAACAAATTATTGAATTTCTGGTCTAGATGTATAATTACTGTTTCTGTATTTCTACCAAAGCATCGGAACGCCCTCCGATCGTTCAAAATTGGTTTTACCAGGTAAAGGAAGATAAAGAACGCTCTACTGCTTGACCACTGAAATAAATGTCATTTGAAAAGAACATATTTCGGAATGATTTAAAATAATTTTAATATTTTAAATCATTCCGATTCAAAAAGCCTTCTTTTTGATAAATGATTTTCACAGAAATTAAATGTGCTGCTAATAATATCAAAATGATTCCCTTATCATGATAAATGCAATGTTAACACAATTTATAATCTGTTAATATTGCGCATCATTGGACTTTATTCGAATCCATTAGCGGAACGGAAATTAATTGAAAATATACAGGTGAAATAACAGATATGGGGAGTGAAAATTAAAAGTGATTGTTCAGAAAAACAACATTGTATTTTCTTTATATTTTATACGTGGCATGTTTTAAGGGTTCCGTAGTAACTTTGTTTCTCTTTTACTTGGAGACGATTGGCACTTCATCATCATCATAATTACAGCCTATCAATAGTCCACTGCTAAACATAGGCCTTCCCCATAGGTTTCTGCAAGTTAGTAGCTCTCATTTTGGGGGAATTTTTGCCATAGTTGCCACGCTTGGCAGGCGGATAGGCGACCGCAGTTTATTTACACAGATGTTCCAGAAAGATGTTGCTGCCCATCTCCTGGTTTTTATTTTCCCTCTGTCGACTTTTACGATACCCACGGGATGAGATGAGGTACCTGTAGTTTATTATTGACCAATTATACTATATTAATTTGCGTATTCACATTTAATTATGTTATAAAAGAAAAGACATTTAAAATATTGTTGTTTTTAATAAATTTGTTGAAAATGAAAGTTAATTGGCAAACAAATGTAAGATGGTACAACCTAGTAAACACTTTCAACGGAAATTGGTTTGATATGTTGTGTAGTTTTGGAGATACGGGATATTATCGAATTATACGGTTACATGCTATTTTCCTTTTTATTGCTACTTTCGTAGTAATATTTACTACAAATATGTCGTAGTTCTTGTTATACCATGGGTCGCAACGTGAAATTAAATTAAAGTAATTAATTAACATCAGGCGAGCCGCTTGCTCGTCTGCCCCCTCTTCTATAAAAAAAACCCGTAAATTATGGTGTGTAGATGAATTAAAATAGTAAATTTAAAGATGTGAAGTAGTTCAAATTGTCTAGGCATATATCAACATTGAAGGCATAATAGCTGTTAAGATCTTCTATTAAGAATAGCTTTATAGATAAATCGAAACCAGACTACTAAAAACCTAACAGATGAAAAAAAAAACAAATTGATGCGAAAGAATAACTAACGAATTATGTGACTGTTCCCTAACGTAATCTACCAGTACCATTTTAATTTTTTCAGAATTACGACATAGTTGAAAAGTTAGAGCAGGCGCTATATTGTCAAATATCACCATTCATTTCAAATAAACCCGTACTTATGGGACTTCAATTTATTTTAAATAGAATTTAAACAGAGATAAGTACGGCCCGACGTCGCGAGTGATGATACTCAGGGAGGTTTTTTTTTATGACGGATGGTCACTGTTAGCCCATGGGCTTTATCAGATTCGCCGGATTGACACCTTTTTGTTGGTAACCAGCAGAAGGGCCCCGAGTGGCAACTTTCCTTATATACTAATTGGATGATACATAACTAGTATTCCATTGGACAAGCTTTTTGTGTGATTGGAAGTACTTTAGGCTCAGAACTTTTCAGCCGCCCAGTAGTCAGTCTCTTGTTCCATTTTCTATATTTTTTCGCAATTTCTAAGAATATTTTTCTTTGCACAGTTACATGGACAGTTTTTTTAAGTCTGTTTAGTCTTTATTCTCTAATTTCTGAACTTATTTCTCGACGCAACCGAAGGGTAAAAAAAAGAGAATGGCAAGAGGAGCGTACAAAATACTCTAAAATTTGAGAAAAGTCGGATGGTGCATGAGATAGAGAGAGAGTTGTCGATGGGAAATACTATGGCGCACACGGCTTGTCTTTTATAAAATTGTCTAAGTTAAATCAACAAAATTAAATTGAAAGTATCTGCAATTGAAAAATAAAGGTTTAGTTGAGATCCGAACAGTTTTAAAACGGATAACTTATTAAATATCGTTTTTTTTTTTGAGATCGCCAATTGAGGTTAATATAACGCATACGCGCGAATGTATAGCACTGTGTTTAAAATAATTAATAAAACATATCATATTGTATTGGGTTATCGTGTTATTTTGCCTCTTAAACAGCAAGTAGGCATTAAAGTCTAAAAGAACTTTCTTTTGTTTCAGAAAGTTAAAGGCATCAAAGGCGGCATTAATGGCGCTTCTGCTGCAATCAATTTGACTCGGGTGAAATTAGAAGAGTTAAGAACTCACTAACTTTACTTACGTATGTGTTCGAGCCAGATAATGAACGATTCAGAAACTTTTTCAAATTTTATTAGATTTACTTACATTCTTATGTATGAATCATGTTTACAGTCATTAACATCATCATAGTTTCAGACCATCACCAGTCCACTGCGGAACGTAGGTTTCCCCCATAATTTGCCATAAAACACCGTCCCGAACCACCTGCATTCATCAACTTCCCGCAAAACCGTGCAGATCGTCATTCCATCATGTAGAAGGAGAGCAAGCTGTACACTGTCGTTTGTAGTGTTATAATATTTTTCATGCCCGAAACTCTGTATTTGCTTCTTCATATTTACTGAATACTGGACTAAAGAACAGCTTTTTTTTATTCCCAGTACTACTGAAAGTTTGCCTATAATAACTGCTTTTTGGATCTATGACACAGAATTGCAGATTATAGATCTTCGATTGCATCGGGCCGGTTTCCAAAACGTCTATTCACGTGTACGGGATATAATTTTAAAAATAAATTGTATCCATGTGTAAATTATTACTATAATGTAACAGTATAAACCTGTAAAAACTACTGACATAAAAACATAGTTGCCACGCTTTGCAGGCGGGTTGGCAACCGCAGTTTATTTATTCAGATGTTCCGGGAAGATGCTGCTGCCTTTTAATTTTCCCTCTGTCGACTCCACGGGATGAGATAAGGTTGGTGGATTCTCTTAAGCCGCTACCACTCGGCTTGTTTTATCTGTAAAGTTTCAGCCTATAAATGTCCCACTGCTGAGCACAGGCCTCCTCTCATTTCTGAGAGGGTTTTGGAGCTAGGAAGAATCCGCCACGCTGCTCCAATGCGGGTTGGCAGACTGCACATGTCTTCGAAATATTTTTTTTATGTCTCACACTTGCAGGTTTCCTTACGATTTTTTCCTTCACCGCCGAGCACGTGGTAATTCAGCACTTAAAATTGCAATCAACAATTTTAGCCACTCGCGTACTAGGAATAAAAATTTTCCGAATAAAAATAAAGGTGTTCGCTTTCATCTTTAACAATATTTTAAAGATCGGTCATTTGTCTGTCAGATTGGTGACCAAAGATTACTAATATTTTAAATAATTCTAAAGAAATAGGAAATTTAAATTTAAACAGAGCGTCCCGCCCCTGAAAGATCCCCGATGCCGGTACTTCTAAAATTGTTCTGCAATTTTAAGTGCTGATTCACTTTGTTCTATGCGGCGAAGGAAACCATCGTGATGAGACCTGCATGTCTAAGGAATAAAAATATTTAATAACTACTTTTACGGATTTTATCGCGTTTAATTTTGAAACTATTTATAACCCGACGTTTCGAGCGCTTTACAGCACCCATGGTCACGGGGGGACAGAGGTGACAGATGTCCCGATGTCATAGTTAATCCGAGGTACCTTCAGCTTTTAATTATTATTTTTTGTCCGATCTACCCAAAATGAGCTTACACTGTCATGAAGCGTTGCAGTAGTATGCTTGGTTTTCGATTTAATTTTGTTAATTATAGGATCCGGTGGTAATCACCAACCTTCTTCTCTATTAAAATTAGGATGTTTTTTAATTTTCGTTAATTAATGAATCGGTGTTCTTTTGCAAGGATTTGTGGTCTATCAAATCTGATGTAATGGTTGGGGTGATCTAGAACATGGTCACATACTGCAGACTTCCTAGAGCATCGACGCTTCACGTCAGATATGGGCTTGGGATCCTATAATTAACAAAATTAAATTGAAAACCAAACATAGTACTGCAAGACTTCAAGACAGTTACTATACTATGCTATGAATAGAAAACTAATATTTATGCAAGTAGAACATTATTTTACCTTATTACAAGCTACAGCAAGCTTAATTAAATAAATGACTACGTAAGCAGCAAATTTTAGCAACGAGCAAATTAGTCTGTTGCAGTCTAACGGTCTACAACTCGTTTATAATGCGATTATGTATTTTCAAGATAATTCTAATTCATACCAGCGGTTTTTTTTATTGTGTTCGTAATTGGGAGTACAAGGTTTGTATGAAAGGAAGAAATGTGGTTAATGTTTCTTGGGTTGCAATTTTTTTAGTTTTGTTTTTTAGATTTATTGGCGATGGCTGCGATGCTGCAACATATCCGGCGTGACAGTAATTTCTTAAATAATTAAGTAACAAAATTACAAAAAGAGTAGTAGTATTATAAATATTACACTTCTGTTGTGTGGCCGGTGTGACAGTATTTACCCATTTTGAGATGGTTTTGGAGTTGGGAAGTGTCCACTACGCTACCCCCAGTGAAGATTCGTGAACTTCACATGTCCTCGAAATGTTTTTTATTTGATAAACATGCAGGTCACATTACGATGTTTTTCTTCGTCACCTATTAGGGCGGTAGATACATACATACAGTCACGCCTTTTCCCCATATAAGGGGTAGGCAGAGGCCGCACAAGTCCACTTTTCGCCCACGTAGGAAACGAGACGTGACAGATGGCAAAACACGTCGCCGCCATTTGGTCCGTACAATACCTTAGTCGCCTCTTACGTCATCTCGGTAGGAAAGAGGTAGGTGCTATTCTTCTCTGCCTGTCGGCTAAATAGTATTTTAAGAATTTTAGTTTATCTTAAGTAATCCTTTCGTCATATGATGACAAGTCAGAAAGTCGTTAATAAAATATGGGTTTAAAACACAAAATTTGTCGGATATAATGGGATTTTCGTGTTCACATCCATTAAAATTAAAATCGCTACATGGAAACAGATAATGCTAATGGTTCAAAACCATTACCGCCAACACAATAAAACAAAATTGTTCCTGGCACAATTTTGTTATTCTAAATCATAATTCCTGAAATAATATTTTTTAATTCCTTAAATGTATATAATTAGATGAGAAGAAAACTGACTGATTGAGAAAATTTACTGGTGGTAGAATTTCAGGAATCCGTCTACGTAGGTACCGACCCAGGGCCAGTTATTCTGCCGTGAAGCAGTAGTGTGCAAACATTAAGGTGTTTCGGTTTCAGGGCACTGAGAGCTAGCGTTATCACTGGGCATATAAGACTTAAGAACTGATGTCTTAAGGTGACAGGCGCAGTGTGGTGTCACACAGAAATGTTTTGGATGACAGCATTTGTTATGGGCAGACGTTGCACTTACCATCGTGAACGTTTTGCTCGTTTCGTCACTATATCAAATAAAAAAAAGAATGAAAAGATTCATTGTTAATCTTTTTCACTTTAAAATTGTAACACGTTTACCTTTTTGTATATTCATATTACCTGTGAGACAAATAAAAAAAACCTTATTAGTCAAGATAGGCTTAGTATTTTAGGGAGCTAGGAGATTACATATAAAAATATGAAATAATAACGTTTCTTTGTATTCTTATTACTGACTCAGATAAAAATAAACATATCAATTTTCAGTGCCTACACTATCATTTAATATGTTTATATTACGCCTGTAAGTGTGTTGTTTGTTGTATAAATATTATTTAAGGGTGATATTATGACTAAGAGCTAAGAGCCGTGAGAGCTCAGGGGCTAAGCGCTCGCTTTAAATTTCATAGTACGCTAGTGACCTGCGTTCGATTCCCGGTGCCGGCACCACTAAAATTGTTAATTGCAATTTTAAGTGCTGATTTACCACGTGCTCGGCGGTGAAGGAAAACATCGTGAGGAAACCTGCATGTCTGAGAAATAAAAAATATTTCGAAGACATGTGAAGTCCGCCAACCCGCATTGGAGCAGCTTGGCGGATTCTTCCTAGCTCCAAAATCCTCTCAGAAATGAGAGGAAGCCTGTGCTCCGCAGTGGGACATTTATAGGCTGAAACTTTACTTTTTTTTTATAATATTAAAGTATGGATGAGGCAACGTGCCTGTAAAAGGAGTGATGTGAATCTTTAAATACTCGTACATTTACTTAATATAGATTAAATTTATTCAGCGCTGTTCATCTGTGACTGCTTGAAGCTGTACGAAAAGTAAATCTACAAAACTAAGACGAAGTAAATGGACGGACCGGATGTTCGCTGTAGCGAAATCAATTAAAGAAAAGTTAAGATAGTTATCTCGATTGCCAACTAAGCATGTTGCTAAGAAACTTGAAAATAATCCTTCCGTAGAAACTAACACGTATCAGTACAATGCTATATTAGACATACATACTATTTAGTTTCAGGTGCTTTATTTATAAGGATTTGCTTATTACTTACTACGTTTTGCTCATGGTATTTGATAGGTTTGATATTTTACTTATATAACATTTGGTTTTTTGCAGTTATTTGGTTATTTCGATTTTTTATTGGTTTGTGGTAAATCGCACTGTTTTAATCCGTGTAAAAAGTGATCCTATCAAATTCCACTATACCATGCAAGTAAAAGTAAAGTTACAGCCTATAAATGTCCCACTGCTGAGCATAGACCTCCTTTCATTTTTGAGAAAGTTTTGGAGCGGGGAATAGTCCGCCACGCTGCTCCAATGCGGGTTGGCGGAAGTAATATTTCTATTGCTCGGATATGCAGGTTTCCTCACGATGTTTTCCTTCACCGCTGATTACGTGGTAAATCAGCACTTAAAATTTTAGAATAATTTTAGAGGTGCTGGCACCTGGGATCGAACACAGGTTACTCACGTACTATGAATTTAAATTAAAGGCGGACCATGCAGAAACAGAAATACTCTATGATCACATATGAGGTAAGGCAGCTGTTGAATTATGAAAAGTCATTAACGAAACTCTTTTTGCTAACATAAGAGAGTTATTGTCAATTATTTCTTTCACGTTGTTAACAAAGCTATCTACTCATATATCACCGCTCATACCTTCCATTCTTATGTTAGTCTATAAATGAGTGTAATCAAAGTTCACAATAACCAATCGAGATTTAAAAAAAATCATAGATTACATGAATTACCATAATAAACTTTGAATTAAAGATTCTCGTACATTGAATTGATAACATGAAGGAAAAATTCTACGGTTTCTGTGATTTCTTTTAAGAGTATTTCAGAAACTAAATCCGGATATATATTTTGGGATCCGGTTTTGTATTGGGCGCTCAATATATGTTCTATTGGACGTCAGGATTTCACGCACCAGCACCCACGTACACGGTCGACCGCTCGTCAATGCTTTACGATATCATTCCGTTATTTTCTCCAGTGAGAACTGTTTTACAACATCATAGTTATGTCAGTATTTTTTGTGTTTGTGCAGATTTTTGCAAATATATGGAGAAAATGTTTTTTTTATTAAATATTGTTTAAGTCGTCGTGTTATTATTAAAATAAATACTTATAGGTGGAGGTAAATCAATCATAAGTTATGTTATAGACGATTCTAGAAATGTTAGAGATAATTAATTATCTCTATGAATGAATTATTTGAAAATAATACAAACGTGTAGTTGAAAGATGTGCATGCATTTCCCATGATTAGATATTCAAAATCATAAATTTTAATATTTAATAGTGACAAAAAAAGTAGTTTGGTGATAGGATTCATATGAAGGAATCCATCTAGGTAAATACCACACCAGGGCCAGTTATTCTTCCAGAGGCAGCAGTGAGCAAACATGTTTCGTTTGGGCATATGAGACTTAAGAACTGATGTCACAAGGTGACGGTACCATAGTTTCATTGTAAAATCCCGCGTAAAAGAACATATAGCTGATGAAAAGTACCGTTGCTCCTGGAAGTCTGCAGTCTATGACCATATTCTAGATCATCCCAACCATTACTCAGATTTTATAAGTCACAACTCTTCGCAAAAGAACACCGATTCCTACCAAGACTAATTCGCAAGGCTATTGGTATTAAAACATCCTAATTTTAATAGAGAAGACGGTTGGGTACTATCACCAGCTCGGCATCCTATAATTAATAAAATTATATGACAAACCAAGCACACCACTGCAAGACTTAAAGACACAGTTAGCTCTTTCTGCGGAGATCGGACCAAAAATAATAATTAGAAACTGAAGGTACTTCGGGTTATTTCTGACATCAGAACATCTGTCCTTCCGTGACCATGGGTGCTGTAAAGCGCTCGAAACATCGGGTTATAAATAGTACAAAATAACGCGATAAAATCCGTAAAAAATAGTTTTATTGAGATGTGTAGTATTCGCGTAAATATGAGAAATATTTATAACAGATTATTCATTTATATTAAATAAAAGGCTTCATTTTATTAGTAAATTACTTTTTGGAATGCAAAGTAGTTACAATATTATTACGAAAGAAGCCATAAAATTGCAACTTTCATTAATGTTTAATTCAAATTTTGCGTTTACTACGTTTTACTTACAGTATTCAATATCTCTAAGGGCTTGTATAAGAAAAACTGAATTTCAATATTTATGTGTGTATATATGTTTGTGTATGTATATATATATGTGTGTGTATGTATATGGATATGTATGGATAAGTGTATTTAGTTCCTGTGCATTTTGAAATCGGATTATTGTCTTGTTTCCTTTCACTTATTTGTTTATTTATTTTTTTCTTAAATTATTTAAACCTTAGCACTAAGCACCCTCAACATGTTCTCTGCTCAACGCAAAGGAAAACTGGTTGAGAATGTCTTTAAGTCCGGCTTTGTGTACACTTTTTGTGGAAACAAAGTTTAAATAAATAAGTAATGACTTCTTGACAAGTTTTTTTTGAAATTCATGTCAGTTTTTTAGGAGCTTTCTAGATCTTCAAAGAAAATACTTTCTAGTTTTAATCAGCATAAATGTAGGCACCTCTAGTGAGCCGCACCCCGACCCATTTTACATGATGCAGTCACTTCTTTATAAGATAAATTCGTGCTTTATCGTTCGTACATAATTCCAATTGTTTTTCAGCATCTGCTTCTCAAATTTTTCCTCTTTTGTTAAGATTGGTGGTAAGACTCCTGTGCAGGATTCTGTCTACGTACGTAGTATTTCCACGACCGCGTGGCCTAGTGGTCAGAGTACCTGACTTCTAAGCCGCGGGTCCTGGGTTCGAATCCCAGCCGGAGCCAACATTAGTGCTAAAACATAAATTGTTGGTTTTCGGGTCTGGTTGTGTTGTGATTGTCCCCATGTTTCTGACACTGCATCCTAGCCTACCTCCGATCTTATCGCATCAGCGTTACATCGGACGCGGGTAGGTTGGGACGAGTGAGTGCCTCTGTGTTTGCGCGTACAATTGTGGCACTATAATATCTCCTGCGCAGTTGATGGCTCTCGACAACACATCACATCATCATCATGTCGGCTTAAAAGGCTTCTAATATCTCATATTTGTATTGATTTGTTCTTTAATTATTGGTATAATTCCATCATTTGCAAGTCTCATTAGTTTTTCTCTTTAAAAAAACTTATTATATTATAATAATAAACGACGACTAGGTTATTTTTTTGCGCAATAACCATTTCAAATATGCTAGACGTAAATAATTCAGAATCGTTACGTGTACCAATGTTTAAGGCTTCGGTATTCTGCGGAAGGCTCTTTAGAAGCTGAGAATTTAAGAGAATAGAAGAATAGAAATAATATAACACATACTATAACCTCATAAGTTACATGGATCAGACGATTATTTTGATAGTTGATAAATCTGGCTGACCACCAAAACAGTCGTAAACGTATATGTGCCAGAAAATTTCGTATCTAACCAAAGTTGGAACGTAGTTAAGACCGTAGTCAGGTATTTTTGACTGTGTTTAGAGGAGTAACCTTATGATAACTGTAGCGATCATGAAATAAGATTACTATCTGGAATATTCCACAAAGACGTGGCGCTTAAAAAAATATCTCAGTAGCTCATCACTAAACATCGGATTATATCCACTATCAAAATGCCAAAAAATTAATCTAAATATGCACAAAATACACAATCAAAATGCCATTTATTGTTGGAATTTATGCTTATTTGCACAACATACATTCTTAAAAATATATATTTTAATAATCAGTTGTAATTCTTGTGACAACATACTTTTAATATTTTTCTAGATTTTCTAGAGCTTGCGACGTTTGATCTCTCTACGCCTACTGACATTACTGGACAGAACTTAAAATTTGGCGCGATTTCTGCAGAAACCTCTTCAGGGAGATTGGCCTATGCCGTTGATAAATGCTTCTCCCCACGCACGCCGCATCCCGCCAATGCGTTCGTCTAGTGCGAATACGAGTGCCAGTAGATCAGGTTCCGTGTGTTTGCCGAGTATGCCGAGTTCGTGTTTTCATGTTTCGGTGATGTAATCGCTGTTAGCCTTTTGGCTTTTACAGCTTCATCGGATGTTGTGCTCGCGGGCCCGAGGCCCGCGTGCCATGTTTGGTTTGACCCAAACATAAATACATAAATATAACTCCTGCTAAACATCTAAATTCGGACCGTTGCGTTCGCTGCGTGCTTACGCTACTGTGAATATCTCCATAAAATTATTATTTTAAGTCATCTAATGACCATCCGAGGGAGGCTGCGGGCCTCCGTTCGGACTGTTGACTTGTGTGTCGGTAACTCTGGGCGGTGAGAACCGCCCTGGAACACGGGTGTATCTCGTGTACGCGGTATGATTTACGACACTTGCGCGCCGCTCTCTACGGCGGTCGCGCGACGTTGTGCGTGTTATGTTGAAGCTATTGACTGTGTGTACAGTGTTGCTTGGATCATGGCTGATCGTATCGTGGTCAGAGAGTGCTAAGACGTCCGTGTCGTCTAGCACGTTTCGCGGGCGACGTATGCGTTCGGTCGCGTTTTTGTCGGATCGGTAATTCGCTGCTTTAACCACCACCGGGTTTCGATGAACCGCGGCTTTTTCTAAAAACCGCCGTGATATTTCTCTGAAGTGTTCAGAGAGTAAGGGCATTTCACAGTCGCTGTGAAGGTCTACGTTGCGTTGGTACCAGCCGGCTCCGGTGGCACCTCGCAAGAATCTATTTTGCACGGTCTGCAGTTTCTTTATACGATTGCCCGTCGCGTGTGCGAACGCGACGCATGCATAGGCCATTACGGGTCTAATGCATGTCTTGTAGAGGCGAAGTTTGTGTCTAAGGCACATTTTGCTTGAAGAGCAAGTTAACGGATATAGGCGCCAAGTTCGTGTGAGGCGCTCGCGCAACTCGCCACCGATTCCACGCAACACACTCTTAACGACTGAAATGAGCGCTATCAATGAAAAAGTACTAAAATATGTATGTAATAATGCTATGAAAATAGCGTTTCACTAAAGAACATTGCTCAGCTGCCATACAAAGTTCACCCAAGAACCAACAATCATAAAACGTTGGTCATTGGGTTCAAAATAACACATAAGTATCCTTGAAAACAACGGACACTTCTAAGGATTTATTTATGACCTAAAATGTTTTCGATTTTGCGGTTGATAGCCTTGCTATTGAATTTTTCGATGATTTTATATGTTAACGGGACCGGTGAAGTGTCGTTATTATTGAAATGCCTATTTACTTTTCTTTTATCAATCTGAAGTGTCCGTTGTATTCTAATATTTGGAATAATGGGCATAAATAAGCTCACAATTACAGTATATGTCAAACATATGTTGATTTAAGAATTTTAGGCAATGTCCTTTGCCTCTTCTGTTCTCCTAAATGACTTGTATGTACTTTTGTTCAAAAGAAAGCATAATACTCGGTGTTTGTTTTTAGTTTTTTCAGTAAAGTAGTATTTTAACAAAATCCCTCCAGAAACGAGACGAAGTCAATAATCAGACATTTCAAGTTTAAGCATCTTGGGCGGTTTAGGCGAACTTTCGAACGAAACCATTAACTGATACCATGATAGCGACCTTAGCCACGTCTATTAGGTCCGGCTGGAACTGACAACTGTGTTTTGTACCTAAATGTTTTATTATGATATTTTTAGGTATGTTTTAAAGATGATAAGCAAGATAGTTTACGTACATAAAATAAAATTATTATAAATATTTTGTTCTACTTAGCCTTTTATCAGTCATTGTCATAGTTCAATAAATTTTATTAGTATCTCAAACAAACAAGTTTGCTTTGATAGATACTAACAATACGAAGTACTTAAACGATTTCAAGGAAACACATAATGAACGTACTTTACGTAGAAAGTTATTGTGGCTTTCCGCAATAACTTTCTACGTAAAGTAGTACAAAATACTGAATGGTTATTTTTAATATTTTTATTCAATAAAGATTGTTAGCAATAAGCCCTATGTTTTCGAATTTAAAATTACTTATAAATGAAACAGCTAACTGACGACTAACTCTTTCGTTGAAATTTGATAAAATCTTTTTTAAAAAAAAGTTCCCCTCATTGGGATTACTTATCCTGTATCGTGTTTTACAGACATATATTTCACATGCATAACACAACCCGATCAGACCCGAAAGCCAACGATTCGTTTTTTTGCAGAAACGTTGGCCCCTGATATGATTCGAATCCAGGCGCGGCGTAGAAGTGTCTTACCACGGCCAAGGCAACTAGGCCACGCGGTTGTAGAGTTATATTATGTATTGTTATATATATGAAATGTATTGTTATAAATATTACATAATTATTGTAAACTGTAATGTTGCTGTGAATTTACGACATTGCTCGGTGGTAAAGGAAAACAAAACCAGGAAAGCGACATTATTGAAAATCGTTTCATTATATTCTGTTTTATATCTAAATAATAATTGTATTAAAAAAATTTAATTGTAATAAAGCTTAAGAATACATGGATAGTCTAACCGTTTAAATTAGGTAATATTCGTCGCCGAGTATAATCTCCGGCAACAGACAGTTCGTTTACCGTCCCCACCGCATTGTTGCGTGCTGTGCCGTTATCAAATGTATCAAGATATTACTGTGTTTCTCAAGCTCTTAGCTTTTGTATATTATACGTTCAAGTTTCAGTTATTGTTTTATGTTTATCTGTCTCATATTTACATTTTTTGTTTATTTATTATTTGACGCAAATCCCTTTAGATAGTAATTGGTATTACGGTCGAAGACGATTACACGTTAACCTAATATGTAGAAGGCTAATTATTCTTGATTTGAGAAGTTTCTGAAGAGTATTCTTGAGCGGACAACAAGTTTTATTCTTCACTATGACCAAAACATTTATTACACCTTCGCAATAAGTTAAGCGGGACGTTAATGCCCGCAGTGGGTGGTTTATTAGCTGTTATTATTTTTAATTTACATAAAATTACAGTCACGTACAAAAGATATATTTTTTTGAAAGAAACTGACGAGACGAGCAGACTGTTTACAAATGCTGTGATACCCAAAACTTTACACCACGTTACACTTGTCCCTGAGACATCAGTTCTTAAGTCTCATATGCCGTGCACTGGCTATCAGTGCCCTTCAGACCGAAAGTCACAGTAATGTTCTCACACTACTGTTTTACGACAGAATAACTGACACTGCGGTGGTATCCATCTGGACAGAGAAATCCTGTAAAGTCCTGCATAGGAATCCTTCCTCTAGCAAGTAACACCCTGGTTAGAAGTTTATGTATGATTTCCTCAGTATTGTAACACATAATGTAATGCATGACTTAAAATATCATAATCGTCTGCGGTGCGAGGCGGCTCTTTCTACGATCATCAAACAACCTGACAAGCGCAAAAATTATCGAGTCTCTTTCTACAATACTACTACAAAACAATGGAAGGACTAGATGCCTTTCGGCATTCTTTACATATTTTCATGATCATCAACATTGCGGCCTTTTCGCAAAGTCGCCGTGGTCAAAAATCGATAAAGTGGACACAAATCACTCAATAACTAATGGAATTATTTCAAATTATTACTATGGTAAATTGATTTTGATTATCATAAAGGCCAAAAAGCATAAAAAAGTCTTCGGCATAGCAATGATAAATGATGAATGAATTGTGGGAGAATTTAACAATACAATAAATGACGTAACGTAGCATGAGCGGACGTACGGACCATACGATTAGTTAGTCTGAAACGGAGACAAATATTCTTTGTAAGTTATATAGAATTATATTCAGTTACCCAGGATTTCGGCAACGAATTGTTTTATCCCTCTAAATTCCTTGCGGTGTTGAATATTTTAGATTCAAATTGGGACCGTAACGAACAGTTGTGGTGCGGTGATATTATTAATTGCGGTTAGCAAAAATTTTCCAGGCCTTTTTTATCGTGACTTAATAAATCCACATAGGTAACTATCCACATATATACCTTCTATGGGAGCAACGAATAGCATATTATCGAATAGCACCGCAGTCTCGGAGGCGATTGCAATTAACTGGCTCCACCTAGATGTAAAAGTAGATTCAGGTATCTCCCCTCCAGAAATAGCGCACATAAATATCGTGCGCTCTACCTCGACCCAGACGACGGATCGATTACATACTCACCACCTGGGCCTCATTTTTAAGGACCGAAATCTGTTCGCCTCGCCGCTCACCTTTACCAATTACCCCATCCGCAGCTGTAATTGGACTCTTGCACCTACACTCTGCCCTCTTTCATCGTAGAGACACGTTGAGGAGCCTCTCCCGTCGCCATAGAAAAGTTACTGACCGTTGCCTTGGACTCACCAGCTTAACATGTCGCTATCCCTGCGGATGCGTCAAAACGTTCAAGCAACAGTAAAGCGAAGAGGGTACCCCAGCTAGCACCTAAATAAATTTCAATAACTTTTTTGCCATCTGCCATGACAACGTTGTTCTGCCGAGCGAGAATCTCAGATTTTTAAAATTCATCCATGACTAGATAAAAAACTGGTTTTTTTTTCAGTAAACTCCTAATAATAATGGCTTGTTATTTATTAATGCGAGATCTATGTATAAGCACATATAAGTTTCATAAATATTGCGTAACTTCATGAAATAATAATTACATACGTAACTTTCATTCGCAGTCTAGGTAATTTAATCATACGAGTAGCTACTAAAAATATAACATAAGATGGGTTCGTAATACTAGGGAGATACAACACGACATTCGGAGGTACCAAAGGCTACGTATATAATACGATCTGTGTATAGAACGGCAGACACCGGAAAACAGCTGTTGTCGATGCAGTACGCTAGCAAAGATAATTCGATTGACGCCAAGCGACCGCGGACTAAGGAAGTCTGCTTTGACAAAGTCAGGCGTAGGTAAATTATTTAAGTTAAAAATTGTATACGTACTGGTATAAATGTATAAATTTTAATGATACAATTTTAAAAGATTTTAGTAGGAATAGTGACATTTGCGTTTAATTTTTACTAATATTACCCGATTGTTCTAAGGCTTTACAGCACCTATGCAGCAGCAACTGAGGTGTAAGACGTCTTGATTTCATAGTTTATCCGAGGTACCTTCAGCTTTTTAATTATCATTAACTGTGTTATTTAAATGTAAGTTTTATATATTCGCGTTGGTATATTTTTATTATTTTCAAGTATTTTATATTTATTTTTTAGGTTTTAGTAAGTTACCACCTTAGTACCACATAAGTATTTTTACTGATGGTAAAAGTCCAGGCAGGCATCCGTTTAGGTAGATACCAACAAAGGGACTGTCAATCTGTCGTCAAACAGTAGTGTGAAGTGAGTAGTAGTATTGTAATTACGGGGCATGTGATAGTCGAGAAATGGTAAGTCAGGTTAATGGGCACAGTGTGGTGAACACAGAAATGTTCTGTATGACACAGTATTTGTTATGGACACACGTTGCAATTATGAGGTAAACAGTTTGCTCATCTCGTCATTTTCTCCCATAAAAGTAAAAGTCTAATCATAACGGTGGGCACGTAAATCATTATTATCTTACTAAGATAGTCTTTGTATTGGAGTATCCCTGTGCTGTTTCATAATTGCTCATCCTTTACAGAACCCACCTTCCACAACTGACGCGCTAGTTGCAATAGTAGTGGTTATTCGGAATCTCCAGAAAAGATTTACTGTAATATAAATTCATGGCCCGGGCAACATACAACTTAACGACTCCCAAGCAAAAGAGGAATGTAAGAAATGGCATCAATAAACAGGGATCACAGTTGAATAATTACACGGGAAGGGAGTGAGTTCTGAATTAATCACAATGACCAAACGGCGTTCGCTCAATGAATATCCGCAATTGTCACCAAATATTAAGAAACAGATTAAACCTAAACAAAAAGTTGCTAATGGATTTCCTAATCCAAAACCAATTTAAAACGATTCGATGTTTGCATCACTGATTATTTGTATTACCAGCTCATATTAAAGTTATGAGTACGGGTTTTTAAGGACACTCTGTATGTCAAGGTGTCTATAGAAAATGAAACAGACAGATGTATGCGATACGTTAAATGTATACCGTGAGACTATACGACTTTTATAGATGTAATCGTAAAGAATCGATGTGACACTGAAGCTTCAGTGTTCGCTTGAGATATGCCTGTTAGAAGGAGCCAGCTGAGCCAGTTGAAGAGATTAGTCACCACTTATTATTTTTTGAACATTTAAAAAATTTTAAATTTTGATTTTAAAATAGAAGCTGAAAGTTTCGTTCACAAAATGGCGTGAGGCAAACAGAGCGCCATTGGCACTAGTTTATTATTAAAAACTTTTAATTGGCCTCCGGTTGACGTTTTTAGCTTTCCGTTGAGACTACTCGAAAAGAGGACGAAAATGATTTTCAGCATCATTCTAAGTAGTCGTAATAATGCAATGATTTTCTATTTGTGTAAATATGTTTGTTAACAAAACATTAACTGTAATCTTTGTAAATATAATGCATTAATCTGTGTAACCTTTCTCAAGTAAGATGGATTTGGCGTAATCGACACGACCGAACGAACTAGTAGAATCGCACTATATCTTAGAAGACCTTTCATTTTAGATGCTGCTTTAAATTTTGCTCTCCGTCACTGATTCCAATACTTTACTAAAATATTTCGGTATACACAGAGTCTTAACAAGTTTTATTCAGTCGTTCCGATTATGCACAATAATCTATATTAAGTTTAAAACTTTTTGATATGTTTATTCCAACATCTACAGGAAGCTACGAGATTTTTCAAGCGTTCCTCTTAGTTGACAAACTCTGTAATGATTCTGTTACATACCGTTAATATGTATATAGGCGTACGCAACATTGAACGTAAATGTATTGTACTGCACCTGTTCTGTTTTTACACTTATGTTCTCTGGAATAATAGATAGAATTTGCCGATATTAATAAAGCTAACTGAGACACCAGTTCTCATATTCTCCTCAAATCTTGCATCTCCTGTATGTATACTTTGTTTTATGTTATCTTTTCATAGCATGAGCAGTTCTTTTACTTGTATTAAAATATATGATATAAATTCTATTAATTATATTTTTAAGTGTTCTGTTCTAACAACCTCTGTTTTTACGAGTACATTTTTTATATATTATTGTGTGTGAGGTATTTGCAGCAGCTTTATTAAGCTCATGTAGTGAAATATATTAATACTAGTGAAATCTATTGTATTATATTAAACAAAATTTTCGTGTTATTTCTAGCTGTAGCTGTAACTACAAACATAATTTCTTAGTTAGTGCTACCATTGTTCTAACTCCAAAACAAATTTGGTTTCTGTGTCTATGTAAATACTTATGACACGGTGGTCTAGATATTCTAGTCTGATCTAAATGATCGTCAGAGAAAGTCTTTGTGATTGAAAACGACCAGTAAGATATTATTGTTATCTGTGTTAAGTTGGTCAATTTCATGAAGTCAGCGAAAGATAAGGAACTTATATCGAATGCGAAATATAGAAATGGTTAATATCTCTTTAAGGTTATTTGCAGGGCAAAACAGGCATAAGTAGGCATAACTTTTATTTTTTAAGGGAACAGCAAAGAAAATTTGTTGACTTGCAAAATAAAATAAAACGAATTCAAATTGCAATAATTACTATAACATTAGGCAATTATTTTGCTTCCGAAATCCTTAAAGATATTGGGAATATCCTTTGATGTAGTTGCATCAGAATATGGCAATTTAATAGCGAGCACTGAAGCTCAGTACCGCGCTTTGCGCTTTGTGCCACATAAAGGTAAAGCGAAGGACTAGTTGCACTCTATCAAATACGTACTGCATTAATGAAATCTCGGCCTATGCCTTACTATTACTGTACATAACCGATGATATTACGAGAGCTTTATTTGTTAATTTACTAAATTATTCCTCATATTCGTTTAAATATTTTTAAGCGATTGTTGATTCCTAATTGCTCTAATGTATATACTCGTATATATATATATAACCTGGAATTAATAACAAAATATTAAATATAATTTTGTGTAATTGTATGTCACGAAAACTGGTATTTTAGTCAAAATTTATTACGCTTATTAGTTCAAATAAAGTTTTAAACTTGAACAAAGGCATAAGCAATTGAACGTAAATAGGTAGTTTTAACATTTGAAGTAAATTTCTGTGGTAGCACACCCTGAGTCAGTTAGCGTCAGTTACAAACAGTGTATTAGTCAAATAAGGCTAATGTTTCACATCTTACTACGGGAAATTCGTCTTTATATTCACTTACTTAATGTATAAACTTTCATGTCAATAAAGTTTAAATGATATTTGGTAATATGAAGCCATTCTCTTTGTGAAATATATTTCTTTACCCGCATGACTAGCAGCGTGTCAGGCATACTCGTAGAGCGCTCCTAAAACGTCAAATCTGCGGCGTCAATATCATTGTACCCGTATACATACAAACAAATAATTATTTATCATTTCTGCGCAATGTTCTTTGTACTGTTGATTATTTTAAACACGAGTTTGAGTGCGTCCACTCAAACACATTTAGTCTGTTTCGGACGATTGCCGCAAGGTGACATAATGGAGTGGTAAATTTTACTTACAATAAAATGCCTGCCTATAAAAAGTAAAGTAAAGTTCCAGCCTATAAATGTCCCACTACTGAGCACAGGCCTCCTCTCATTTCTGAGAGGGTTTTGGAGCTAAGAAGAATCCGCCACGCTCCTCCAATGTGGGTTGGCGGAATTCACATGTCTTCGAAATATTTTTTATTTCTCAGACATGCAGGTTTCCTCACGATGTTTTCCTTCACCGCCGAGCACGTGGTAAATCAGCACTTTAAATTTCAATTGACAATTTTAGTGGTGCCGGCACCGGGAATCGAACCCAGGTCACTCGCGTACTGTGAAATTTAAAGCGAGCGCCTGCCTATATACGAGTACAAGTGAAAATCAAGGAGTAGTTTTTCATCCGTATGGTCACGTCGGTATGGTCATATCGACAAAACACACATAATTTAATTGCATTTTACTCTATTACCGCATTGTAATATATTATTTAGCGGATAACGGTGATGCTTGTTATTATTAAAGATTTCAATGTAACGGTTACTAGCAATTGTTATTACATGATTGTTTGGTATCCTAAATAAAGTCCTAAATAATTTTACTGGTGGTAGGATTCCTATGCAGGAATCCGTCTGGGTAGGTACCACCCCAGGGCCAGTTATTCTGCCGTGAAGCAGCAGTGTGCAAACATTACTGTGTTTCGGTTTGAAGGGCACTGAGAGCTAGCGTAATCACTGGGCATATGAGACTTAATAACTGATGTCTCAGGGTGACGGGCGCATTGTGGTGTCCCACAGTAATTTTCTGGGTGACACAGCATTTGTTATGGGCAGCCGGTACACTTACCATCAGGTGAACGTTTTGCTCGTTCCGTCACTTTTATGAAATAATTTTTTTTTTATATATCTATAATACTCGGCGGCTATATATTTTATATATATAATACTCGGCGGCTGACTGTCGTACTCTGACATCTGTCTGACTCTGTCGTCACTGTCGAGTCAATATCACTTGATAATGCCTCGTTTTGACGTGAAACACGTGTCGTGTTCTCGACTTCAGTAGTGTGTATTGCTTAGTGATAGTGTTGTCGTCGTGGAGGGTATCTGGTGACGGCTCCCGGTGGCGGTATTGGTTTTCTTGGGCACACTGTTGAGGGAGGGCGGGCGGTGCTATTCAAAACTAGGTAATACACACCATTTTACATTTTGCATGCGGATCTTAGCAAATTAACTTTCTCTCTAGATTTCCGCAAAGTAACGCCTGATTCTATTAACTACATTAAAATATATTTTATCAATTGGCGTCGGCTGGCATGTTTAGATGAAATTCATAGAGTAACATAATTTCTATACGCCGGTGTGCCACTATCGGCGTGTAATGTTAAATAATTACAGACAACAAAATTACTCTTATATTCACGACAAGAAATGTTATTTCATTAAAATTCATATTTTTTCCCGACTACGCAAAGCGAAAATGAGGTTATGTTAAATATTTTCATATTATTTACTTTTATTTGGATTTATATTTCCTCGGCAATACAACAAAAACTTGTTGAGAAGAATCGCAGTAAATTTAATTTGAGATTATTCATTCATATATTTTGTACATTTTAAAGCATAGATTACATCACGAACAAAAACTTATAAAACTGTAAATACAACGACTAAACGGCAGAAATTAACTAAACTTATGTTATTTTAAAGAAAATTGAAATACTTCTTTGTAATTGAAATACTTTCTTATTTATTTCCTATGTACACGGCAGTTGTGCCGTGTGGTGGCGGTATAAGAGAAACTACCACCCCATCTCATCCCATGGGTGTCGTAAAAGTCGACAGAGGGAAAATGAAAACTTGGAAATGGGCAGAAGTATCTTCCTGGAACATCTGAATAAATAAACTGCGGTGGCCAACCCGCCTGCCAAACATGGCAACTATGGTAAAATCCCCCCAAAATGAGAGCTACAAACTTTTGTGGCAATCTATGGGGGAGGCCTGTGTTCAGCAGCGGACTAGTGATAGGCTGAAGTGATGATGATGATGATGATGATGATGTACACACAGTATTAAGTAGGCAAAATAAACAGTATGACGCATCTGCGCTCACTAATTGTTATCTATGAGAAGATAAACTCTCCCGCTCGCATCGCCCGTGCGCAAGCGGCGCAAAATCTGGTGTTTGAAATAACTTCTCTACGTACGTAGTACATGCTAACTCAATATTTCTGCACAATATTGTTTACTGTAAAACTTAGATCTACCTCAAATATTGTATTCATTGCTTTTCATACATATTTTTAACGAAGTGCTTTTTTAATATTGTTTTAAATTTATAACTAATACATTTGCAAGACCGAAAGAGAAAATATTTTTAAACGTACAAATATTTAAACTCAACACCTTAATCTACTGATAAGTATAAATATAAAAGAAGCTCATACTGGCGACTGTAGGTAGCGGCTTAGGTGCGAAGAGTTTGGCAACTTGATTGGAAGTCTGTCTGAATGCATAGCAATCATGAAAATTGTTACAATTTGGAGAAGAGTAAAGATTTTAGACACCAATTTAATTTAAAAGTATTACGCCTAGACCGCGTGGAAACCTACAAAATCTATACAAATAAAAATCAATTGCCGCAAGTATGAAAGATCATCACGTTGGAACGGTTCGACTGATTTGGCAGTTTTTTTTTTGTTGTGTCTATTTAGTTAGGACAAGGTTTCTATGAAAGAAATGTCGGAAATTTGAATGGTATTTTTGTAATAATTTCTGAATACTCGTATCAAAAAAGGGTGACGTTCAGTTTGACAGTTCGAGTACTTAATATTTTTTTGCTAGGCGCACTTGTTATTTTCATCATTAGTAAATTACACCCGTATGAAGCCGTGGGGCGTCTAGCTACGCGCTTATTTTTTTAATATTAAATATTTATTTATTAAATAATTATTTCTAAACAAACCGTACTGCTGACCGTTTTCTGATGTATCTATAGAATCGGCTATGTTTGTAATAAATGTGGAGCTCCTGCTTCTTACAGTGGAACATATTAAAGTACGTGAAAATTATATTATTATATTTGTTTATATATTTTTATTTCATCCCACCTTAGACTACAGTACAGTTTGTAATGTTTTACTATTAGCAGAACATATATTCGTTGTCTAGTGACGAAGACTTATACACAGACAGGATTTATATAAGTTAAGAGTAGTAATATTGAAATAAAACAATTTTTTAGCCGTGTGGTGATGGCGTTAGGGAATAAAACCCAATTTCATCCCGCGGGTGTAGTTTAAAGGAAACGTAGGTGCCAGTTAAATCTCATGGTCTTTCACTGATTACGGAATACGAGTCTATCTTAAGTATGATAGACTTATATCTACTACTAGCAGGGGATTTTAGGCAGACTTTGCCCGTTATCGAGCGAGACACGAAATTAACGCATGTCTGAAAGCATCGTATGTGTGGATTAAAGTTGAAATCCTGCTTCTCTCCACTAACACACCTGTCCAGTTATTCAGCAATGTATATATGCTATAATATGCTAAGAAACTGCTCGAGATAGGTGATGGTCGATTAAATCCAATATTATATTCATGTCGCATTTTGTTTATTCTTATCTAGCTACTAGCTGTGCCCTGCGGTTTCACCCGCGCATTAACGCCGTCCCCGATTGATGATATACATATATTTCCCTATTTGAATCAGATTTTCGGGTTATAATTTATTTGCGCGAAACCTTAATTATTTTTTCTAAAATTAAAGTAGCCTTAGTTACCCGCTATAATTTAAGCTACCTTTCAGTGAAAGTCCCGACAAAATCGGTCCAGTCGTTTCGGAGATTTGCTGGAACAAACAGACAGACAGACAAAAATTTTTAAGTACTGTAAACACTTTCATAAGAATTGAGTAAAAAGCTGTTATTTTGTTATTAAAAAACGACACTTCAATTTTATTTACTTGTATAGATTTAAATTATACAAAGGGTTTGTTGTATAATGTAACAAAATCTGCTACTCCGTCTTATCGCATGGGCGTCGTATAGGTCAACAAAGGGAAATGCCTGGAAAATCTTATGAATCTTATGTAAAATATTATACCGAAACACGGGAATAGTTGCACACTACTGCTTGACAGTAGAATAACAAATGCTGTGTCACCCAGAACATTTCTGTGTGGCACCATACTGCGCCCGTCGCCCTGAAAAATCGGTTCTTTAGTCTCATATGCCTTAATTACACTAGCTCTCAGTGCCTTTCGGGCCGAAACACTGTAATGTTCGCACACTACTGCTTCACGGCAGAATAACTCGCCCTGCGGTAGTACCTACTTAGACGGATTCCTACACAGGAATCCTCCCACTAGCAAAGATGCTGAGAGGATTCAGGGCTCAACGAAATTATAGGTTCGTTATTTTAAGATTTTAAGAGATTTACCAATCTCTATTTTTTTTTCTTATTGTAGAATGTGACGAAACGAGCAAAACGTTCACCTGATGGTAAGTGCAACGTCCGCCCACAACAAATGCTGTGTCACCCAGAATACTTCTGTGTCACACCACAATGCGCCCGTCACCCTGAGACATCAGTTCTTAAGTCACAAATGCCCAGTGATTACGCTAGCTCACAGTGCCCTTCAAACCGAAACACAGCAATGCTTGCACACTACTGCTTCACGGCAGAATAACTGGCCCTGGAGTGGTACCTGCCTAGACGGATTCCTGCATAGGAATCCTGCCACCAATAAATGAAAATTACGTACATTCCCTCCATAGATTTTCGGGTAAGTAAATTAACGTTTAATTAAGTTGTGTAGCAGGCTTGCTTTGATTTGATATTTAATCTTATTACTGTTAGTTTGCATCAATATTAACCTTTGGCTTGGTATTTCTATATAATTGAAATAATTAAAGGAATGTGGCTTGTTTGTAAGTGCAATAGTTTAACAGTATTAAATGGTATAATATACTCGTACAACCGAATACTGTAAGTGAATCGTGAATTTTTTTTTAATACTTATATATTATAATATAAACAGCCAAAGTACTGTCATGTCCTGATAACGGCATCTTGCAGTTTGTATCCGTCATTTGTATCGTCATCGGGGTCTGAGGTGATAAAAAGCCGAGGTAGCACAGGTGTCGGGCGCTTGCCTTAAATTTCATAGTGCGAGTGACCTGAGTTCGATCCCCGATGCCAGCGCCTCTTATATTTTTCTGCAATTTTATGTAATAATAAATACTACGTACTATAATATCACGTGTTCAGCGGTGAAAGAAAATGTCGTGAGGAAACCTGCACATATAGAGTCCACCCACCCGCATTGGGTCTACGTGGCGGACTCTTCACGGCTCCAAAACCCTCTCAGAAATGAGAGGAGGCCTGTTCCCAGCAGTGGGACAATTACAGGATGTTACTTTAAACGCGATAATATCCGTTAAATTAAGTTAATATTTTAGACATATAGTTTATTTCAATTTTCGTTTGTCATACCACAATCCACTATAACGGAATTTACTATTATAGAACCTGCTAGTGTAGGTCAATGTAGATTCACGCAGCGTTGGAAATCCCAATTATCGTTTTTTTTTTAAGTTGATGATGATGTTCTCCTAGCCGATTTCGACGACGGCGACAACTGCCGACTACTGTCGAGAGCCATCAACTGCGCAGGAGATATTATAGTGCCACAAGTGTACGCGCAAACACAGAGGCACTCACTCGTCCCAACCTGCCCGCGCCCGATGTAACGGTGATGCGATAAGATCGGAGGTAGGCTAGGATGCAGTGTCAGAAACACGGGGACAATCACAACACAACCAGACCCGAAAACCAACAATTTATGTTTTAGCACAAATGTGGGCTCCGGCTGGGATTCGAACCCAGGACCCGCGGCTTAGAAGTCAGACCACTAGGCCACGCAGTTAACAAACAGTAAACACAATATTAATTTGTAAAAAAAAGTTGTACACAATTATTACTTATTGTGCGTGCTACCAGTACCGTTAACTGCAAATTAGTAAGCAAAAATATAAAGGTGGTGTAACATAATTTTTAAAGTATTACAATTAAGTGTAAACACTAAGGTCTAAATTTCAACTAAGTGTAAATAATAAAGTCTAAACTCATAACTAAAAGTGAAAAACTTCTACTGCCCTTTTTAACAGATCGATGCGCAAAAACACTATGTCGATACAGTTGAAATGTATACGGTATATTCAAGTCACTGTTTTGCAATTATTTAGACTTTTAGTTAGAGTAATTGTAATATTTATTATTTACGGTAATAGGAAGGACAATGTCAATGTTATCTCATATAATGTTTGGTTTATCATGTGCTGCTGTTCCTGTGGAATAGTAAAACTATACTCTAATCGATTACAAGCTAAACGGAGATTAAAGTTTTTCAAGATTGATACTACATACACTCTTATGAATATACATGTGTTATCTAGAAATGAATGGCCTTAAATAATTATTGTAAACTAGACGTCGCTAGATTCATATTATTCACATTATCCAGAACATGTCATGTGTGAAATTATTTGAGGCAAAAAACAAATTAAATTAATTACTAACGATTGAATAGACTGCAATTAAATATATTGTACAGGAGGGAAACGTTATACATGTTTATGTGATGAAAAGACTAGTATGTCATCATAATCATTTCAGCCTATCATTAGTTCACTGTTAAACATAGGCATCCCCCGTAGATTGCCACAAAAGTTTCTAGCTCTCTTTTTTGGAGGGGTGGGGGGTTTGCAATAGTTGCCACACTTAGCAGGCGGGTTGGCAATCGCAGTTTATTTATTTAGATGCTGCTGCCCATCTCCAGGTTTTCATTTTCCCTCTGTAGACTTTTACGACACCTGCGGGACGAGATGGGGTGGTAGATTCTCTTAAGCCGCCACCGCACGGCTCAGACTAGTATAGCAAGTATTAAAAAAAATATATATACCTAGTATTTAAAGAGCAATTCTCGCAAGGAACAAATTTTGAATGACTTACAGATAGTACTCGTGGTTCCGGATGTAAGTGTCTGTGAATGTGAAATTTACGACTATAAAACGCACCCACGACACATGAAAAATACTTGTCTGGGACTACAGTTAAAAAAAAAATATTATCTGCCCGAAACCAAATTAGTTTCAACGCAATATGGAGTAAGACTCGTATCGAAAAGGCGAGGCAAAAGGGCGAAAAGTGGGCTACGTGAGTGGCCTCTGCTTACTCCTTATTTGGGAAAAGGCGTGACTGTAAGTATGTATGTCATTTCCCTTAGGGAATAGATACGGTATGGATGTGGATGAACCCCGCGAGCACAACATCTGCTGAAGCTGTAAAAGACAAAAAGGCTAGCAGCAATCACATCACCGAACGACTCTGCAGTATAAAGTTCATTTTGCAGTATAAAGCACATTGCAAATGTTATAAATGGTACCATAAAAAAATCATATTTCTGTTATTTGAAAAGCTTTTCCATTTACCCTTTGAAATGCAGCGTGAATATACAATAATAAAACAAATAAAAAAATAAACGTTACTCCATTTATAATTTAAAGTAAAAATACAATGATATATTCGCATAAAAATAGTAAGCCGATTTGGATATGCGATCGTGAACCTATCACTCAGATTCGCTTGACAAATGGATGACGATCGTCTGACATCCATATAAGTTATAACTGATAGCCTAAAAATATCTGACCGGCGGAAAATACAGTTTAGATACATGAAACATGTATTGATTAATCGTGGTAAACGTAAATTTCTTTCTTAACTAATAAAAATATTTTACATAGACATAGACTTTATTCGACGTATACAATACAAAAACCAGAGAATGCAAATAAAAAATATAAACAGTACAATAAAAAAAGAACCAAACAAGATCTGTAAAATACTGGAAACAAAAGTGACGCTGTATTGTGAAGTCGAAATGGACTCAACTCAGCAAAGAATGCTGCGGAAAGACCGCAGCGCTGGTTTTTATAATATTTTAAATTAATATCGGTAAACTTTAATTTCTATATCATATATTTTTAATATCTAAGTAAGAAAAACGTAATGCATTATTTAATTTATCGTTTTATGTTTTTGAGTTAATTCTCATATAAGATCTCGTATGCGGGAATCGCCTAGGTCATGCATTTCATTATGAAGGACGCCGAAGCTAGTTACTTACAGGGCGTATGAAAATTTAGAACCGATGTCTCGTAGTCGAAGTTTGGTGCTACAAAACTATTGAATTCGAAGTTCTGCGTGATACTGCAACGTTATAGGCAGGCGCGGCGCTTACCATCAGGTAAACAACTTGCTCGTCTCGGCACTAATTTTTTTTTTAAAACGATGCCCCACAGTAGTATTTCTCCTGTGCCGTGGGTACGCTTTACAGACATAAATTCCACATGCACAAACCACCCAGACCCGGAACAACTATCTGCAGGCTATACAAGTATTTGTCCCCTACGGGATTCGAACCCGCGAGCACCGGCGCAGAAGCCAAGGGCTTAACCACTGCGCCAACCGAGCCGACATTTCTAAAGAAAACGAAAAGTTTTATTTCAAAGTAGAAAAAAAAATACATGACTGCAAATTCGTAGAACCTCAGGCATTGGCATGAGCCAAGTGTAAAATATTTTCCATGTATACCTAAAGGTTCAGAGGCTTTATCCGAGGATACGACATGAGATAAGAGAAATTTTGAAACGACAGAGTGCAGAGTGATGTCACTGAATTGTCTTAAAATTATGATGAAGAGCAATCATGAGCTGTATATGATATCGTAGTCGAACGCTGGATGTAAAAGAAAAAGAAAAAGAAAAATCATTTATTTGCTTGAAGCAGACGTACACCAAAGTAATACATAATAAAAAAATAAAAATAGCAGTACAAAAATATAAAAAAAAGAAACTAAAAACACAAATAATAACTAAAATAAAAGTATGGAAATTGTACGCCATACTCCAGCAAACGAGGTTGACCAACTCAGCATACGCTGCGGCGGAAGCGAATTCCGTCACAGCACTGATTTTCAGTGTCAACCCCCATTTGCACTCCGATGTCGTTTAAAGAAAAAAAAATTAATATGAAATATATAAATAATTACAATATTACGGTAATAATATATAAAACAGTAAAAAACTTAAAAATAAATACGTAGCTTTCTGATATAGTAATTCCTAACAATAGATTTCATAATGGCGATGGCAAATCTTATGTCGTGCAAGCAAAACTTAGCAATAAAATTAAATTCTAATAGATGTTCTAATCGATGCATTTTTATATATATTTTTTTGCATCTTTATAACAAAGGATTGCAATTATTAAGAAATGTACACAATAAAATAGACTTGGTGATGTGTTTCTTTGACGGAAAGAATATAACAACGAGCAGAAAGAAGCAGTATTTTTAGCAAAGACGACCCATCACTTCACATATCGAAGGTATGTAACATAAACCAAAACATTTTACAAGCACCACAGTGCCAATTAAAAAAGAGATAAAAATAACTAATAAAACTATATTTAACCGTGCCTTAAAATAATCAATCAAAATAATAAATAAAGAAATTTGTTGCAGGTTTTAAATTCTTTTAAGAACTGTAGTAAGAGGCAGAGAGTCATAGAACATTACAGGACAACCAATGTCGAATCTCACGCAGGCCGCCCTCAATTCTTCAAATCCCCATCTCGCACAGGGACCATACCATTTAGGTATGTACACAACTAGATGAACTTAATTCATTTATAATATTTATAAACTGTGTACTATTTTCAAACTGAAAGAAAAACATAATCGATAGAATAGGTCTTTACTTTTGAGTCCGACAAAAGTCTAGAAAGTCTAGAAATATCGAAGCACAGGTAAACAGTTGATTGCTATTTATTTCAGAGATTCTAGAAAAGTTACCCGAAAAGCGTCATTGCAGCGACAGAGAGACAGACGAGTAGTCCTTGACAATGCCTCCGGCTCTTTCGCCAATATAACAACGGAAATTGAGGTCATGGAACTAATGATGCGTCCTCCATACAATACGGATCTTGCACCTTGAGTTTTTTTTTTGTTTACAAATATCAAGAATAAACTTCGAAGTATATACGGTGAAAATATTTCGAGATTCTTTAGAAGAGACCTCTAGAGAAGACACGGCTAACTGTTTTTTTTTTTTAAATTGTTGGTAAATGTGAGGATAACGACTCTCTTGGTCCTTCTCATAAAACCGACGGTTCTCTCTCGGCCTTTTACAAACTGAGCGCCACGCTCAACAGTCATGGACTGTGCCATTACCAAATCCAGTTAAAAGGTCTATATTGGAGTATTATATATTGAATATATTCAATACATTATAAACGCAAATAATTTATAAAAGTGACTGAAGAAGAGAAATTCAAGTTATTTTTTAAAAAAAATTATACATCATCATCAATTCAGACTCTAACTAGTCCACTGCTGAACATAGGCCTCCTCCATAGATTGCCACAAAAGTTTGTAGCTCTCATTTTACGGGGATTTTGCCATAGTTGCCACGCTCGGCAGGCGGGTTGCCAACCGCAGCATATTCATTCAGATGTCACTTTTATAAATTATTTGCGTTTATAATGTATTGAATATATTCAATATATAATACTCCAATATAGACCTTTTAACTGGATTTGGTAATGGCACAGTCCATGACTGTTGAGCGTGGCGCTCAGTTTGTAAAAGGCCGAGAGAGAACCGTCGGTTTTATGAGAAGGACCAAGAGAGTCGTTATCCTCACATTTACCAACAATTTAAAAAAAAAAAACAGTTAGCCGTGTCTTCTCTAGAGGTCTCTTCTAAAGAATCTCGAAATATTTTCACCGTATATACTTCGAAGTTTATTCTTGATAGAGGTATTCATTTTTAAAATTCAATGTTGAACGAGTAACACGCAAAATACACAAATACACAACCGTTTTGTTCGAAGGTCTGACTTCAAGTGGTCACTGTGAACTCGACTTTTTGATTTCTAGCATTGCAATTGAATGACTATGACTCACTATTTTTCTAACGCGAATGGACTATAGTTGTTAAATGAAACGTCTGCCACCCGGAATTTATTTGTTTGTTGTATAAAGTGACGAAACGATCAAAACGTTCAACTGTCGGTGCAACGTCTGCCCATAACAAATGCTGTGTGACACCACACTGCGCCCGTGACCTTGTAACATCAACTCTTATGTTTCATGTGCCTAGCTCTCAGTACCCTTCAAACCGAAACATAGTAATGTTTGCACACCAGTGTCATATCCTACCAGTGACGAGCGCGGTGTGGTGTCATACTTAGCGCTGGTCACTCTGGGACATCAGTTCTTAAAGTAGTTTTTCATTATTTTATTGAATGGATACGTATCATACAGTATTCTATAAGCAAATGAGATTGAATGGGAGTTTTCAATCTTCTAGTAAGTTGGCAATTATTTATCATAATATTGTATAAAAAGTGGTGTCGCCGTGTGGTGGCTTAAGGGAATCTACCACCCCATCTCATCCCGTGGGTGTCGCAAAAGTCGACAGAGGGAAAATAAAAACCAGAAGTTGGACAGCAGCATCTTCCTTGATCATCTGAATGAATATGCTGCGGTTGGCAACCCGCCTGCCGAGCGTGGCAACTATGGCAAAATCCCCGTAAAATGAGAGCTACAAACTTTTGTGGCAATCTATGGAGGAGGCCTATGTTCAGCAGTGGACTAGTTAGAGTCTGAATTGATGATGATGTATAATTTTTTTTAAAAAATAACTTGAATTTCTCTTCTTCAGTCTCCACCTATCCGAAAGGATAAAAGTGGATCAATAATCCATAGCGGAGAGAGACGCATAATTTACAATGTTTATAAGTTCAGTTATAAGTACAGTACAGTACAGTTTAAAACTGTGTGATTTAAATGCGACTATGGAGAGCACAGTAATAAAAACAGCAAGTGCATGCGGTGTGTCCGAAACTAATGTTCATAAAATTATTAAAGAACAAAAGGATACTAACACCTTAAAATCACCCGTGAAAAAAAGAGCTCGTCTATCCACGGTTGATAAATTAGATGAACTAGACAAATGTGCAATAAGGATAAAAGTTCACTCAATATATTTTAATAACGACTACCCGACATTGGACAAAATTATGACACTTTGCGAAGCTGACGAAGATATTCCTGTTTTCAAACGTACCACACTTCATAAAATAATGCACGAGCTTGGTTTCGATTTCAATAAACAAATCGAGATGTAAAAACTAGCGAACTGAAAAATAAGTACAACTCTGCCTCCAGGTCCTTCAAAAGAGCTATTTACAAGTCAAAGTCAGTGCACATTGGTAGAATTGGTGAGAAATTAGTTTGCCTCCTTTCGGGAACTCATGCATTCTGGTCTCTCGCCAAGGCTGTCGTCGGGAATTTCTGTCAGCCATCCCTTCCATCTCTGCACAGGGAGGATGACTCGCTGGCCCATGCCGCAAAGGAGAAAGCCGATCTTTTAGGCTCCCTTTTTGCGGCCAACTCGTCTGTCGATGACAGGGGGAACACGCCGCCGATCATCCCGCGGTGTGAGTGCTCTATGCCGGAAATAAAGCTCCTGCAGAGCTCTGTGCGCAAAGCACTATTCTCCCTGGACATCCATATGTCGAGTGGGCCTGAGCTGAAGATGTGTGCTCCGGAGTTGGCACCGGTCTTAACGCGTCTTTTCCGATACTCCTACTCTCTAGACGTCGTCCCGAACACATGGAAGACAGCTTTGGTGCATCCGATCCCTAAGAACCCGCTGACGGACCGCTCAAATCCGTCCAACTACAGGCCGATCGCCATCACCTCCTTGTTCTCAAAAATAATGGAGTCCATTATAAACTGCCAGCCCTTGAGGTACAGGTAGAGGAGCACCAGGTGATTAGTGACCGCCAGTACGGTTTCCGTCGGGGTCGCTCAGCTGGTGATCTTCTAGTCTACCTTACGCATCGATGCGCGGAGGCAGTCGAGAGCAAGGGGGAGGCCCTAGCAGTTAGTTTGGTAATAGCGAAGGCCTTTGATCGGGTTTGGCACAAAGCGCTTACCTCGAAGCTTCCTTCTTATGGGCTTTCCGAGAAATTATGCAAATGGGTCACCAGTTTCCTCGCAGACCGGAGCATCAAGGTCGTAGACGGAGCATGCTCGGACTCCAAGTCTGTGGGTGCTGGAGCCACAAGGCTGCGTGCTATCGCCAACCCTGTTTCTTCTGCATATCAATGATATGTTGCAAATTACTAGCATTCATTGCTATGCAGACGACAGCACTGGTGATGCCTTGTTCACCGGCCGTGCTAATATTTCTTGGGAACACGTCGACGAGTGCCGGAGCAAACTTTTGTCTGAAGTCGAGATTTTGTTAAACAAAATCTCGGACTGGGGCCCACTGAACTTAGTCTAGTTTAACCCGAATAATACACAGATTTGCGCGTTTACCGCTAAAAAGAAACCCTTCGTCGTAGCACCTCATTTTGGAAGCATTCTCCTCGTTGCCTCAGCCAGTATCGAATTCCTTGGCATAGACATATCGAGTGACGTTTAGTTTCGCGGTCACTTGGAAGAGAAGGCTAAATTGGCTTCTAAAAAGCTTGGCGTGCTCAGTACAGCGGGACAGTACTTCATGCCGGTCCACCGCTTGCAACTTTATAAGGCGCAGGTTCGGCCTCGCATGGAGTACTGTTCTCATCTTTGGGCGGGGGCACCCCAGTGCCAGCTCCTTCCATTTGACCGTATTCAACGAAGAGCGGCTCGCATCGTTGACGACCAGGTTCTTTCCGATCGGCTTGATACACTGGCCTTGCGAAGAGATGTTGCATCTCTTTGCATTTTTTACAGGATTTACAACCGGGAGTGTTCCGAGGAATTGTTCGGAATAATTCCAGCCTCTGGTTTTCACCATCGCACTTTGCGTCAGAACACAAAATATATCGTCACCACCTGGATGGTTGGTATTCCACCACAGTGCGTTTTTCGCGGAATTTTCTGCCACGCACGACCACTTTATGGAATCGGCTGTCGCCGGCGGTTTTTCCCGACCGATACGACTTAGGGACCTTCAAGAAAAGAGCCTATTCCTTCTTCAAACGCCGGCAACGCACCCGCGATTCCTCTGGTGTTGCGGTTGATCATGGGCGGTGGTGATCACTTACCATCAGGTGAGCCATTTGCTCGTTTGCCCCCTCTCCTATAAAAAAAAGGACAGTAGAACATTGTTAGTCTAAAGGGAAGATATTGTTTTATGGAGGTGTAAATATCTGAGGCAAATAAAAGAATACAGAGACGCTAATAAAACTATTTACTATCTTGACGAAACGTGGGTAAACGCCGGACACGTAAAGACAAAAACATGGTTGGATACAACGGTAAAAAATAAAAGTCAAGCCTTTCTAGATGGCTTATCAGCCGGTCCAAAAGCTCCGACAGGAAAAGGTAAAATGTTGATTGTATTGAACATTGGCAGCGACAAAGGATTCGTGGAAGATGGTCTACTGGTCTTTGAATCTCTACAAAAGACTATCATGAAGAGATGAATAGTAAAAGATTATTTAATTGGTTCATTAATATAATGGCTAAGGTAGAACCAAGAAGTGTCGTTGTCATGGATAACGCTCCCAACCATTCGGTAAGAGTCGAAAAAATAACAACCAGCTGGAACAAGCATATAATATATTGACAGCAAAACAAAGGCAAATACATGGACATGAGTTATTTAAAAAATGAATTATTGTGCCGAAATCGATGCATAGTATAATAAATATTTAATAGATGAGACTGCCAAAAGTAATTGCATCACAATTCTTCGCCTACCGCCTTACCATTGTAAACTTAATCCAATTGAATTGGTGTGGGCCCTAATAAAAAATTATGTTGGTGCCTATAACTCCACGTTCAAAGTGAGTAACGTAAAAAATTATTAGATGACGCAATAGCGTTCATCATCATTCATCATCATCATTTCTGCCTACCATAGTCCACTGTTGAACATGGGCCTCCCCCATAGATTGCCACAAAATGCGGTCCTGAGCTACCTGCATCCATCGACTTCCCGCAAAACCGTGCAGGTCGTCGTTCCATTAAGTGGGGGTCGCCCTACACTACGGTTGCCGGTACGAGGTTGTCACGCGAGAACCTTTCTTCTCCAACGGTTATCGGTTCTCCGAGCTATATGGCCGGCCCATTTCCACTTCAGCTTGCTAATCCTTAGGGCTATGTCGGTTACTCTAGTTCTGCTGCGGATAACATCGTTACGGATTTTATCTCGCAGAGAAACTCCGAGCATAGCCCTTTCCGTTAATAGACGCTAATCGTTGGACGAAGTGCTGCGATCATGTGATACGCGAAGAAAATACCATGTTGAATTTGGATGAGTAAGTAAGTTAGTAAGTAAGTAAAACATTTATTTACCACTAAAAAACATGACGTCGTGTAACTCGCAAAACAGAATTCTTTCAAAATAAATGGTACTGAAGAATGTAGCGATACAAATTAGTGATTTAAGTAATTTAAATACAATTTATTTCCCTTAAACTTAATTTTTTTTTTAATTTTTAATCCACTGTGAATACACACCACTCTTACCCTGTACTTGCACTGATGACTCACTATTTTCTTAACGCGAACGGACTATAGTGAATGTTTTGCTTGCCTCATCATTATCTTGAATAAAGTAACAAATATAGTAAGTAACATTGTAGGCAGGTTCATGGATGCATCCTTTGATTTTTTTAATGAATTTCATCCTCTCTATTCAGAGGACAATGTCTTTTCAAAGAAATAGATAAATAATATTTCGAAACGAAAATAAGCGATGGAGTGGTAAATAAAAATATTAATTAACAGAACAATTTCTAAAACACTGTATTAAATTATTGGTCAGAGTTTGATTACATGGAACTGAATTGGTAAGCAATTACTACGAAGAAGTATTATATTTTATGAATGTTACATTAAAAAATTTTGCCAAAAAGAATGCTTAGTTACTAACAGACTACATAATATAGATAAAATATTGTATAATATTTTTGTCTAATATTTCGTAACTGTGGTACACCCCCTTTGAATGATAGTAATAGAGCTACGTATTTAATACTAAATGCAAGCTGCAGATAAGAGAATGAATAGATGAATAGTTGTGAAAATAAGAGTAGGCACCGTAGCGTTTGTAGAATTCGTATTTTCTTAGTTATCGAATTACAGGTTAATTTTGTGAACATACTCCTAAATTTTCCTGAAGTAAGCAATTGTTTTTAACTAGAATATTCCTTTTATATCGCTCAGTAGAGCGCCTTATATCAGTTTTAGTAAATCTTTAGGGCTACTTGATCTGATTAAAATTTCTAGTAACTTTTATTCTTAAAAATTTTCAAGATAAGGCTATTCATAAATAACAAAACATGCAAAAGCAGCCCTCTGTCGTAATAACTTACCAACACAAATGTATGCACAAATGTACCTTACTCAGACTCTCAAACGCTAACGTACCTTGCAATGCGGTGATATTATAAGACGTTATCCTGGCAGTCGCAAGTCATTTCTTTTGATTATAGCTACGTATTTTCCACTGCTTACTGTTGTTTATTTTTTATTTTATTTGTGCAAATGGCACACGTGTAGCTCTGTCATATTTATTGCATGGAAGCATCGCGATACAGTACGACTGACTGTGGCACATAAATGGGTTCGGCCGTTCATAGAATACAAGCGTAAATTGTTCTAGCCTAATGCTATATTTCGTATGGTGAGTTACGAAAACGAAATTACTGGCAAAGGGACATTTCATTATAGTCTTCACAGGTGGCAAAAGTCAAGGCTTTGGTTGAAATTTACATCGGTTCGAAAAGATAAACTAAATACACTCAAAGCTCCAAACGCCTTGCCTTAGCAAGCACGGTTCCTGGTGGCAGTCTTAGTTTGCTTGTGCACGCTACTGACGGAGCGCGGGCGGTGCTCTTCAAAAAACCAGGTATTATAAACCATTTTATATTTTGAATGCGGATCTTTATATAAGTAGCAAATTTCCTTACTTTCCTTCATTATAATGGATTTCCGCAAAGTAACGCCTGATTATATTAACTATATTAGGTTTTTATGTTTAATATGCAGCAAGAGTTCGGGCAATTACATATTTCATTTTGTCTCAATCAGTCCTAAAAATTTTCAGTAAAGGTCAACATTATCATTTTACTGTCGATCGAAATTAAGTCTTGGTTATAATTACATTATCACTCGACATTGGCAAAAATGGCTCGATTTGGTATCTGATTGCCAGGGTCTAAAAAGAAAAGAAAGAAAACATGTGACAATAGAACTGTTAAACTAACCGTAACTTAGTTTCATTGTCTTAAAATGTTTTATAGGAATAAAAAAAAACTAATAACTAATCGCTTTAAAACCTTCGAAGTAATAAATAATCGGGAACAATCCAGACCGCTGACAAGCGAGAGCTAAACATGGCATCGTTAACAACAGTCAATTGTACAAAAAATTTAATTGGATGAACGTTGCCGTTTTGAAGTTGCCAGTGCGACCCGGGTTACAGTCCTACGAAAGTTTTACAATTAATAGTACAATTGTATTTTTACCGTACCGTACGGCGCAGTATAGTGGTAGCGGCTTAAGAGTATTTACCACCCCATCTAATCCCGTGGGTGTCGTAAAATTAGACAGTGGGAAAATTAACAACAGGAGATGGGCAGCAGCATCTTCCTGGAACATCTGAATAAATAGACTGCGGTTGCCAAACCGCCTGCCCAGCGTAGAGATTATGGCTAAAACCCCCCAAAAAGAGCTGTAAGCGTTTGTGAGGTAGGCCTGTGCTCAGCGGTGGACTGGTGATGAGCTGAAATGATGATGTGATGATGACGGCGCAGTTATGAGATCAACTTAATTTACGGGGGCGAAAATGATCGTTTGGCTGATATTTACAATAAGTACTCTTGTCATTAAGTATCTTAAGAACATTTGTTATAAATAAGTTAAATTGAGAACTTATTTATAACAAATGCAAATGATGAAATCAACACCAATAGTAATGTCAAGGCGACGGTGGCAAGGTGAGTTGCTGTCGGTAGGTCTCTAGATATGAACAAAATTTTAAACAATCTTCTCGAGCATGCATAAAACGGCAAATATAATTTTATAAAGCGCCTCTCTTTCTCAGTTGGATGGATCGAGGACTACCCCTCCTAGACAGTCGCTGGAACTTCTGCGAGAATTTCACGCGCTTGGCTTATCGGCGCCGTAGTTGTATAAAAAGCGGCTACTATCCAACTTCGGGGGCTAGACTACATATAAGAATGCGATATATATTCCATCGTTCAAGATAAAAATAATCGTGTAAATGACGATGGAGATGGGCAGCAGCATCTTCCTGGAACATCTGAATAAATAAACTGCGGTTGCCAACCCGCCTGCCAAGCGTGGCAACTATGGAAAAATCACCCCAAAACGAGAGCCACGAACTATTGTGGCAATCTGTGGGGGGGCCATGTTTAGTAGTGGACTAGTGATAGGCTGAAATGATGATGATGTGATGATGAATCATGTAAATAAACTATCTATGGTATGCATATTTCACATGTTATATTAATTATTTTTATTTTCTCCAAGCTGAGCATGTTTTGTTACAACCTCAAACTCAAACATTTTTTTTTTCATTTTATTGATCAAAATTATTTACAAAAAAATACAACAAAAAACGCCTACAAAAACCTTAATGCGGTTTAAGCTTAGTTCGAGTAAGTCACTATTTACATTGGTCTATCGGACTCGGATTTCGGGGTTTTTAATTTTTTTGCGCGGCACCCTAATTATTTTTTTTAAATTAACGCACTCTTAGTTACCCGCAATATTATGTTACCATCTAAGTTACCCGCTATATTAAATTAACGTACTCAAAATTACCCGCTATATTATAAGCTATCTGTCAGTGAAAGTTCCGTCAAAATCCGTCTAGCTGTTTCGGAAATTAGCCGGAACAAACAGACAGACAAACATTTTAAAAATTGTTTTTTTCCGTTGTACGGTACCGTATTTTACCGTATATACTTTCATAAGCATTGAGTAAAAAACTGTTATTACAAACAGACGCTTAAATTTTATTTATTTGTATAGATTGCCGATAACATGTTTGTATTCCCAGATCTTCATGTCATATATATGATTGTATTTAGGAATTTGGTACATAGGTGGTGGTTAGTAGGGTAGGATTCCTATGCAGGAAGCCGATTGCCGTAGGGCCAGTTAATCTGCCGTGAAACAGTAGTTGGTAAATATTACTATGATTCGGTTCGAATGGCACTGAGAGCTAGTACAACTGCTGGCCATTTGAGACTTAAGAACTGATATCTTAGGGAGACGAGCGCAGTTTGATGTCATACTGAAATGTTCTGGGTAAAACTGCATTTATTTTAGGCAGACGTTACCATCAGGTGAACGATTTGCTCGTCTCGTCACTTTATTTTATAAAAAAGGTAGGTCTACTAGATTTCTCAATTTGTGGCATCTACATTGTTGGAATAATAAATTTAAGACCTTTGCTTCTTTGTCTGTGGTTACATAACTATGAACTCTGTTGTCTGTGGTAATCTCTTAAATAAATTACATTGCAAATTCTTTTCACTTTGTCTTTAATTTAATAAATATATCAGGTTATGGGCCCAGACCCACAAAATTCTTCCAAATTTATATAACTAATAGTAAATACAGTTAAAGTAAAAGTTATACAGGCAGTACTGCAGTTCGAGCGACTTTAACTTAAAAATTCGCAATGTGGTCGCGTGGTCGTGCTTATAAAAGCGTGGTGCAAAAATATTTATCAGCTAAAATGTCTGTAAATACAATGACTCTGATCGAAAGGCTGACGGGAAGGGATAATTATCCAACGTGGACATTCGCGGTTCAAACTTATCTTGAACATGAAGAGTTATGGAGTTGCATCGGCTCAGTTGAAAAAGTTGACCCAAAATTAGACACGAAAGCTAAGTCAAAAATTATATTATTAGTTGATCCCATTAACTAAATACACATTCAAGAAGCCAAAACAGCGAAAGAGGTGTGGAACAACCTATCTAAAGCTTTCAATGATAGCGGTCTAACACGACGTGTTGGTTTATTGAGAGATCTGATCACTACAACCCTAGATAGTTGTCAGAATGTCGAAGACTACGTAAATAAAATAATGGGAACTGCCCATAAATTAAGAAACATTGGTTTCTCTGTGAACGATGAATGGCTTGGAACCTTACTACTTGCTGGGTTACCTGAAATGTATCAACCAATGATAATGGCACTTGAAAGTTCCGGTATGGCAATTACAGCAGATTCTGTAAAAACAAAATTACTTCAAGATGTCAGAAAATCAGACACTTCTGCTCTTTATGTAAATAAAAGTAAGAATAATTATTCGCAGAATGCTAAACAAACTCCAGATAAAATAAACAAACCTAATAAAGGTCCAAGATGCTATGCATGTAACAAATATGGGCATATAAGCAAGTACTGTAGAAGCAAACGTAAAGAACAAAAGGCAAATGAGAACTCCGGCTATGTGGCAGTATTCTCTGCAAGAACAACAAAAAATGATCATTGCTGGTATATTGACTCTGGAGCATCAATGCATTCCGTGACTGGCTTTATGATGAAATACCAATTCCAGTGAATACAATTAAAGTAGCTGATGATAAGAAGCTTACTGTGAAAGCATGTGGAAAAGTGGATCTCAGTGTTGTTGACAAGAATGGCAAATCTAAAATGATACAAATACAAAATGTTCTCTTTGTTCCAGAACTAGCCACTAACCTTCTTTCTGTAAGCCAAATCATAAAAAATGGCTGTCAAATACAATTTGACAAAGAAGGATGTAAAATATTTAACAAATTTAGTGATGAAGTAGCAAGTCCAAAATTAACAAACAATATGTACCGGCTAAATACAAAAAGTATTCCAGCATACATATCTAAATCAAAAGAAAATGATTGCTACCTATGGCATCAAAGAATGGCACATTTAAACTTCGAAGACCTGAACAAACTATTAGAAAATACTGGAGTGAAAATGGAAAACAAAAATAAAGTAGTATGTATATCTTGTTTGGAGGGCAAGCAATCAAGAAATCCATTCCCATCAGAAGGTTCTCGAGCAAAAGCGATGTTGGACCTTATTCACTCAGATGTCTGCGAGCCTATGGAGGTCCAGTCCCTTGGCGGAGCATACTACTTTGTCACATTCATCGATGACTTTTCTAGGAAAGTATTTTTTTATTTAATTAAAAACAAATCAGATGTCTTTGAAAAATTCAAACATTTTAAAGCACTAGTCGAAAATCAGCTTAATTTAAGAATGAAGACTCTCCGTACAGACAATGGTAGAGAATATCTAAGTAATGAATTTCAATCATTTATAAAAAAAACTGTGGAATTCAACATCAAACATCGACACCTTACACACCCCAACAAAATGGGATGGCAGAAAGGATGAACCGCACCTTGCTGGAGAGAGCTCTTTGTATGCTCATTAATGCTAAATTAAAGAAGCAGTACTGGGCAGAAGCAGTGTCAACTGCAGCATATATTACTAATCGCTGTCCAACAAGAGCTCTAGCATTCTTAACACCCGAAGAAATATGGACTGGAGAAAAGCTAAATATTAACCATCTAAAAATATTCGGTTGTGAAGCAATGGTGCATGTACCAAAAAAGAAAGTCAAAAAATGGGACTCGAGGGCAAGTAAAATGATATTTGTTGGTTACAGTGAACAGACGAAAGGTTACAGGCTTCTCGATCCGAAAACAAAGAAAATACTAATCAGTAGGGATGTATTATTCATAGGAAATTCTGTTATGAGAAATTGTACTATGCTACCATTGTCAGAGTCTGTACCATCAAGTAACAAAAGTAAAGATAATTCTAGTACTAATAATTTGTCTTTACAAGACTCTTTAGAAGAAAATGAAATTAGTGATGAATCTTTTCACTCTGATGAAGGGTCTTTATATGAGCCAGAAGAAAAAGTAGATTTAACTGAGATAAATAAAAATATAATGATAAGATCGAAAAGTAGAATGATGAAAAATGAAGATTTTACATACATATTTAGCGATGAAGTTTCAGAACAGCAAGACATCCCACAAACTTCAGTGAAGCTATATCAACAAATAATGTCAATGCAGAACAGTGGAAGCAGTCCATTAAAGATGAATTGAATGCACATGCAGAGAATAAGACTTGGCAATTAGTGGAAAAACCACCAGGTGTGCGGATAATTGGATGCAAATGGGTATTCAGAATAAAATGTCATCCAACCGGTCCGCTATATAAGTCAAGACTATGTGCCAAAGGCTGCTCACAATCACAAGGCGTAGATTATACTGAAACCTTTTCACCTACTGTAAGGTATGATTCTGTTAGAGTGTTACTTTCAGAAGCTGCTCAGCATAATCTAGAAATGGTCCAATTTGATGTGAAAACTGCATTTTTGTATGGAGATATAAGAGAAACCATATATATGACACCACCACAGGGTTTGGAAGCTCCATCAAATTTGCTGACCCTCATACCACACTAGAGAAATGCTCTACTGTTCCGGACTACAACATTCCTTACAGAGAGGCTGTTGGATCCCTAATGCATCTGGCCATAGTAAGCAGACCTGATATTATGTATGCAGTAAGTTTGGTGAGTAGATATCTTAATAGCTATGATCACAGTCATTGGAATGCTGTCAAGAAAATAATGAAGTACCTAAAAGAAACCAAAAGTTTGGGTTTATGTTATATGTCATCTAAGCATAACATAGTACAAGCTTATTGCGATGCTGACTATGCCAAAGACACATTCACACGTCGGTCTCTGACTGGTTATGTATATATTAAAAATGGAGCTGCCATAACATGGGCAACACAACATCAGCAGAGTGTAGCTTTATCAACTACGGAGGCAGAATATATGGCTGCTTGTGCTGCAACCAAGGAAGCTTTGTGGTTAAAAAAACTTTTAATTGATATAAGTGCATTTAAACAAGACACAGTGTGTTTAAATATAGACAATCAGAGTGCAATCTGTCTTATTAAAAGTGTAGATTACCATAAGCGCTGCAAACATATAGATGTCAAATATAACTTTATTAAAGAAAAATATGTAGAGAAAGCAATTGATTTGAAATATGTTTGTACAAAAGAGCAATATGCTGACTTTTTGTAAACAACAAAGGCTTTACCTAAAGAAAGATTTATGTATCTCAGAGATAAGATAGGAGTTATAAAACCTAATTAATATTACTTTATATTTTAATTTTTTTTTTTTTTTAAATGTAAGAAAGTAATCTTTAGGTAAGAGAGTAATTTTGATTGTCATACTCGTAATAATGAATGTAAGTGAAGTGTAGATTATATAGTTATATCTTTGTTTTTTTTGTTCTTAGTTATGAAGAAAGGCTATAATTTGGTAAGAGTGTTGGAATAATAAATTTAAGACCTTTGCTTCTTTGTCTGTGGTTACATAACTATGAACTCTGTAGTCTTTGGTAATCTCTCAAATAAATTACGTTGCAAATTCTTTTCACTTTTTCTTTAATTTAATAAATATATCATACATGTTTTAGTTAACGAATTTAGATTATTGTACTCATCTATGGTAATTGACATTTTTACTTTGCTAAATACAGATGCAATTTTACAAAATTTAAAGTATCCGATGTCAATATTCTCGTACTGAAATTTTATATGCAGTGGTACGACCGTATTTAATATAGTTAACAGAACATTAAATATAAGATAGGCGCTATTTTTGGCAACATTTATATTCTTAATTAATTTATCTTACTTTATTCCTTTATATTTAATTGATTTAAACAATGAATGTCTTTAGAATATAAACTTTTCTTCTTCTATCTTTTTCCGTCCGCTTTACTTAACATTTGGCCTAAATTTTGAGTGTAGAAATTCTAATAGCCTGGCCTTAAGCCACAAGCTCTACCCCGTTGCTTTTTTACGATATCAAGTGATCAGAGAGGCCGCCATTTAACTGCGATCTCGCTAGGGTTTGTTTTGAGTGTATTTTTACGACAAATTATTCGACAGACGATGAAAAAATGTGTTCGAAAAAATAGAACTGAGTCAGTCACTAACAAACAGTACTTTACAGCAAATATTTTTTTTTCTACTTTTTCTATTCCGTTAAAAAATTAAATATGAATGCTTACGGTAACTCAAGTTTTTACCAAGTTCTTAAATTGTATGGTTATAAATATTTGACTACTTCGTTATTCGACTAGCCGGTGATAAAAGTCTTTTAAAAAATGGGAGAGACCAATGTCCAGCGATGGACTATTTACAAGCGGATGATGATTACTTGACTGCCGTCGTGGATATACGAATATCAGCCAAATCTACTACTATTACTGTATCGTTAACTCTGCATCCAATCGTTCCACCAGTCACAGCTCTGAAATGTTTCAATTACTAGAAGGCAGTCACGAGTTACCTTATTTGTATTGGCACGAATATTCACTGCACTATATATTATACATTTAGTATTGAAGTGTATTCAGATTTGATAAACCACAAATCCTCGCAAAAGAACACCGATTCCTACCAAGGATGATTCGTGAGGTTATTGAAATTAAAAAACATCCTAATTTTAATAGAGAAGATGGTTGGGTATTACCACCAGCTTGGGATCCTATAATTAATAAAATTAAGTCAAAAACCAAGCATACCACTGCGAGACTTCAAGACACAGTTAGCTCTTTCTGCGTAGATCGGACCACAAATAATAATTAAAAGCTGAAGGTACTCCGGGTTAACTATGACATCAGGACATCTGTCACCTCAGTCCCCCCGTGACCATGGGTGCTGTAAAGCACTCGAAACGTCGGGTTATAAATAATAAAAATCAACGCGATAAAATCCGTAAAATTAGTTTCATTTAAATTGAAGTGTATTGCTAAGATTAAAAATAGTTTAGTTCTAGTTTTAAAAATACTGTTCCAAGTCTTTGAAAGTTTAATGAACGAACATTCTGCCTAATTTCTAAGTAAAACTGGATTTAGTTATATCAGAATTTTTTTGGATATTATGTTTTGGCCGACTACTTAAAAATGTATGCTCTGAAACTACATTAAAGTGAATGAGAAGCTCTGTGGGACATTATATACACTGCGCGGTGACGAAAAGTGGGCTATGTGTGTGGTCTCTGCCCACCCCTTATATGGAAAAAGACATGATTGTAAGTATGTATGTAAGAGAAAGAATGCGGAAATAATAAATATAGGGCGAATGCCATTTGAAACCAATAAATATTTTCGCAGCCAACTTATTTCGACGAAATTCGCGATCTATTTATTAAAAAGGTATTAGATTGCATATAAATTTGATTCAATAATTCTTGAGGCATGTTTATTATAAAAATGTTACCTAAACTGTACCGAAATTTTATTCGCTAGTCATTTAGGCAGATTTTAGAGGATGGTATGAAGATTGAGTTAAACACAGTATTTATTTTGGGTTAATTTATTTTAGTAGATTTTATGTTTTGTTATACATACATAGTCTTGGGAATGATTATTACTCAAATTATTGTATATCGGCTGGTAGCAGGAATACATGTAGGTAGGTAATAGGAAAACTGCAACAATAAATCGTAACTTGTGTATGAAAAAACTGTACGGTTTGTAAAAATTTCTACCGTCGAACGGAGCAATAGCAAATGTGTCACGTTTTAAGGGGTAATTTAAAAGTACCATGACGTGAACATTACTAGGATTTAATACAAAAAAAAATTATCAGGGTCGCTGGTTCAAAAACTGCGATTCGGTCAACCGTTCCCACAAATACCTCACTCTCCTCGTTTTGTCTGTTAATTTGAGGCACGATCCGGGTCTGGTTCATTTGTAGCAGGATGGAGAGAAACAGCAGCCCAGCTCTGCAACAGCTACTCTCGCTGTTGCCCGGTTATAGCTGTCGCAATAAGGTGGTACGTAATTTCAGCCCGTACCAAGTTCCTGTAATGTCAGTCAAACGACTAATATTACAATCTAGTAATTAGTGGTTATGATCGTTACACGCTAATCTTTGCGAAAATAGGCAATTGTTTGCAGTATTTTAAATTCTGAGCGGTTGCGGTGCAAAAGAAAATGAGAAGGTACATTCAGATACGGAAACAAAGCTATATATATATTGGCTAGTGGCAATAGTAAGAAAGTACAAAATAACACAGCATACTACAATCTAAACTAATCTATAAAAATACAAATCTGTACTAATCAGCTAAGTAAATACACAATACTTAACTATCTACGTAATAATATTGTATGCACAACTTACCCAGTACGGGAACACAATGAAGCACAGTTAAAAGTTTAGGCGTTACTATAAATTTGTGAGGCAAGAAAATTATGCGACTGCCTGCATCGAGACGTATCGCCGTCTGCTTGACGCGAATGGAATCACCTTTACGGGTGCTCGTATGAGGGAGAAAGTGAATTAGGTATCGTTAATTAGGCAACTGGACAGATTATGTATAAATAGGTTACACTCTGTCCGGTTGTATGTATTTTATTTTTACTTTTAAACTGGAAAGTAATGTAATAACGGCATGGTCGTTACAAATGTTAAATTGATAAATCGCTATCAAACGAAACTATACAGTTAATCGTAACGTGTATGGACACGTCCGTTCCGTTTTGTCAATGATAGTATAGTACTCGAGGTCTACATAGTTTCTTCCTGTTGCTAAAAATCGTAAAATGGCAACCAATGCTTCACGGGAAGAAATAACATAACATAGAATAGTATCTTGTTTTTCAATCGTGTTACCATAGAAACCAAACGACAGTATTCATTGGTAAAAAGTTATGCATTTTTTTTCGAAAGTTTTTCTTTTCATTAGCCAATTTACACCTGGTCTTACGATTTTCTGCTTCTTAAATTTTCTATTGTATTTTATACCTAATAATAATCCAACAACGGCTAATGCGTCGTCTATCAATGACATCGTGAAACGACATGATCAACTGTACAGATATGTCGTAACGTCTGTAGGCAGTATGGATATATTCTAAATTTATAATGTTGTTGTTGTAAATTAAATAATGTTGTCAGCTTTTCTATTAATTGCGTGGCAGGTTACTACAAATTGACACGGTCACTTTAAATACATTAAATAAAACATGTACGAAATACGACATGTACAAAGCTAAAATACCCTACGTATTGTTAAAGTCTAAAATCTAGAGTTAATGTAGTAAGTATCTAGAGGTAAGTAAACTTACAAGACTCCACAAATATCTCATAAATAGCTCCGTAGTATTGCCGACTCTATTAAAAAAATCTTATGAAGCATTTTCAGATGTACAATATAAGATTACCTCATAAGATTTAGTTTTAAAATGTATGAACGCGGCTGCCAATAAAATTAGTCATACTAAATTTTTCACTATTCTTAATTTGTCTTACATATTTGAAGGAAAAACATTTCACTTTTCAGGTTAACGCTATTGATAACTATATTGACATTCGATCAGAGTTTCAATCAATCCATTTGACAAATATTTCCAGACGGATGGATATTCTACTGCTCTAATTATAAACAAATACAATTGTAGTCAGTATTTTGGAACAGTCGTCTAACATCTTGTGTTTATTTCTGTTTAATTAAAAGTATCTTAGCACTGTCGGACACGCATTGGAATTCAATTCAAAAAAAAAGGTAAGTATCTACGAAATGTTCTTAAGTTTAATATAGCGAATATTTGTATATTCTGATAGTAATAATAATAATAAGAATATTTAATAATAATAATAATTTGGCGTAGGGTAGTGACGACCCCAGCGCCCACTGGCGTAACAGCTTAAGTGAGAAAACTGTTACATAAGCGCAATCAGTCAGCATCTTGCCAAGAGGTGTTAGCACCGTGCTTCGGCAAAATTGTGGGTGCAAAGGCCCGTCTGTGCCCATGGCCACGCCATATGAAACGGTGCCGGGTCTAAGCGTCTCCCGATAATAGACGCCTAAATATGTATGATGGATACAAATAGATTGCGCATAGGGTCGCTGCCTGGGGGCCGCCAGGGCGCGTCTGGAGCTGGCGCTGGACGCGGCAGCATGCAGGTCGCCAGCCGAACGCGAGGTGCTGCACGACCACCTAGCAGCCCCTCGCATCCATCATCCACACCAGAAGGCTTGGTGTCGGCAGGGTCCTCGCGGATCCAGCAATCGACATCCGCCGCTGGTGGATTACGCCACATGCGATGGACATCTGGCATGAATCAGAATGCATTGCGGGCGTACTTTAAGGCGAAAGGGGGAGAAACGAGAGGGTTTGCGTACCGGGCTAGGATGCACCGTTTTTTTGCTGAGCTGGAGCCATCTATTACCGTTACGGAGAAAAACCTGGCAGACCGAGTTCGGTACATCATACGCTCGAAAATATTTGATAATGCCGAACTCGAACGACTACGACGTGAGGCCATTCCCTCATTGGATGAAAATGCTGCGGCTGGAGATGCGGCTGGAGATGCGGCTCCACAAGTCGCGGACCAACATGCAGATGTGGATGATGCCATGAACCTCGAAGTCGTGGTGAATTCAGACGATGGTGGAATGGTCGCCCAAGAAATAAAGCAGATGAGGAGGACATTGGAGGAGGCGATTTTGGAAATACGCAATACGCCTGCGCATAACCCTAAGCAAGCGGAATCGGGTTGTCGTGAGGGCTCTAAACCCGATGCTGTCAACCTATTTGGAAACCAGCCGGGACCTTTGCGAGACAGACTCAATTCTCTTTGGCGCTGCACTGGCAGTCTGCCGTGTTATTGGCGCCAAACTTCCCAAGACTGGACGCGCTACTGGAAAAAGTAGCGCTATCCCAGAATGGAGAAGGAGGATTGAGGACCGTATCGCAAAGGCAAGGGTCCTCATCGGCAGACTGATAAGCTTCAGGTCGGGCAACAATAGGCCGAGAATTGTGCACTCCGTCAGGATAGCGTTTGCTGGGACAAATGTAAGTTTGTCTCAGCCGGATATAGCGCAAAAGCTGACAGAGCGCATAGATGACCTGAAGCAAAGAATCGCTGCTTGGGGAAAGCGGATTCGGCGATATACCGAGAGGTCAAGACGGTTCAACCAGAATCGTCTCTTTCAGAGTGATCAGAAGAGGCTCTATAAATCTTTGGAGCGACCAAGAAATTGTGAAACGGGCCAAGGACCGAACCAGGCCGAAACCGTCGTTTTTTGGCGCAGCCTGTGGTCAGAGCCCATCAACCACAATGAGGGCCCTTGGACGGAAACTGTGGCGAGTCAGTGTACAACTATTACACCTATGGACCCCGTCGTCATTTCACCGAACGACGTAGCTGAGGCGGTCCGAAGAGCCCCGAACTGGAAAAGTCCGGGACTCGATGGGCTGCATCACTACTGGCTAAAGGGGTTTATAGTATGTCACGCTGTGCTTGCCCGACAGTTCCAGAACGCCCTCGATCAGATGTCGCTTCCGAGCCTCTTCACTACTGGGATTACTCATTTGGTTCCTAAAGATCAGGTAACAACAGACCCAAGCAAGTACCGCCCCATAACGTGCCTAACCACTATATATAAGACACTGACATCCATTTTGAGCGTGAGAATCACCCGACATCTAGTCTTGAATCGGGTGATATCGCCCGCACAGAGTGGATGCCGGGGCGGTGGTCGGGGGACCAAAGAACCTCTCCTCATTGACGCGGTCATTGGTAAGGTGGTTAAACGCAACCGTCGGAACTTCTCTGCAGCCTGGATAGACTACATACATGGCTAAGGAGGGTCCTCGAGCTGTACCAAGGTTGACTGTACAGTAAGAGACTTCCTCGGGCAGTGTATGAGGCAATGGAGTACAATCCTTTGTCATCTAGGCGAGCGGATGACGGCTGCTGAAAACATAAGCAACGCATAAGGGTACAAAGGGGCATCTTCCAGGGTGACTGTTTGAGTCCAGTCTGGTTTTGCCTATCTCTTAACCCTCTCAGCACACTACTGGAGGGTTCTGGGAGGGGATTTCAGCTTCGGAGGGGAGGGACAAAAGTGACCCACCTTTTCTATATGGATGACCTCAAGTTGTTCGCCTCCAATCGCTCTCATCTGGTGGATTTGCTTAAGATCACTTGTGATTTTGAGTGATTTTAGCAAGTCTATTGGAATGGAGCTGGGGACGGATAAGTGTGCGGTCCTCCATGTCAAAAGGGGCAGGGTTGGGCACTCCGAAGGCATAGATTTATCTATCAAAATCTAAAAGTTCACCGGATGCTAAGTGCAACGTCTGTCCATAACAAATGCTGTGTCCAGAAACTTCCTGTGTGGCACCACAATGTGCTCACCCCCTGAGACAACAGTTCATAAGTCTTGTATCCAATAATTACACTAGTTCGCAGTGCACTTCAGACCGAAACACATGAATGTTTGCACACCACTGTTTCTCGGCAGAATAACTGGCCCTGCGGTGGTACCTACCTAGACGGATTCCTGCATAGTCTATTTCATTGGGCAGATGAGATATGGGACTTAAAAACTAATGTCACAGGGTGACGAGTGCAGTGTGGTGTCTTACAGAAATGTTCTGTTTGACACAGCATTTGTCATGGGCAGACCTTGCACTTACCAACAGGTGAACGTTTTGATCGTTTCGTCACTTTATCGAACAACTAAACAAATTTAATTCTGAAACTAGAAAAGAAAGAAAGAAAGAAAGAAAGAAAAGAAAAAGCATTTATTAGTACAGCACAACAAGACAACGCTCACGCGCAACAAGAAAACTCATACACAATAGAAACACATACTAATTAAAAAAGAAAATACAATCATGAAAAAAAAATCAATCAAAAAAAAATAACATGAGAAATGAAAAAAAAAAGAATATAATACAAAGGCAGTGGCAATGTGCGTGTCTCACGGCTGAACCAATAGGTCTCCAGATCAGCTTAATGTCCGACTGTAGAGCCTGACGCTGGTTTTCATCTGGAACCTAAGTGCACCACGGATGTCAATTTAAGCTGTAGCTATGTGGGTTACTAAATAGTTATTTATACGTTAACAAATTTAAGGCACAAGATAAATTCAAATAAATTTAGAATATACATAATTACATATACATACATACATACACAGATATACAAATATAATGACCATAATTCATATTTTTTAATTTTTAATTTTCTTAAACTAATGCATTAGTAACACATATTATACATACATACATCCCAGCATCCACGCTTCTTCTCCATACAAACCTTAACAATGCCAAATCTCACACCTCCTCATGCGCGAAAGGTGCTAAAAAAGGGAGTACAATGTTCTCTCTTCACGTATTAAAATATAGGTAAAGATGTTTAATAATAATGAAATATAATAATAAAATAATAATAATAATAAAGTAGCAGCACTATAATAGATACAATAACGAATTTAGACGTTTATCATATAAAAGACGCATTTAGGTTTATGATATCAAGCTTCCGTTGCGCATCAATCAGGTAACGCCGTAGGTTTATCCTAAATGAATTAATTGTTTTATGTAGTCTTAGAGGGGGAGGCAGATTATTCCATACCTTAGATGCTGCATAACGGAAGCTTCCTCTAAATGCAGCTGTTTTGTGTGGAGGAATAGATATTTGTAGTGAGCACTGCCTACTTGTGCAGTCGCGTTTGCCAGACACCCAGCTGAGTTTATTATATAAATATATAGGTTCCTTAAACTTAACAACACCAAACATAAGACAAGCCAGGTGGAGCTTACGCCTCGACTTCATTTTTAGTATGTGATGTTTATTCAGGAATGGCGTAACATGTCTCCTCCTTGGTACCTTAAAACAAAAACGAGCACATGCGTTTTGAACCCTCTGAATAAGTCGATCTGTCCTTGATAATAGGCGTGGGCCATAGACTGTATCAGCATAATTTAGTTTGGATAAGACTAGTGACTCAATCAACTGTATACGCAGATCCTCTGACAAAAATGGTCTCATTCGATATAAAATCTTTAAACGATAAAAACAGCTCCGAACCGATTCAGCGATATGAGTTTCGAACCTAAGACTGGAATCCATGGTTAGACCTCAGTTACGTGTTTCCTCTACTCTCTCAATATACTGCCCCATCAGCGTTATATTTAGTGATGGTAATGACTGTAGCTGCTTTTTAGTACCGAATAACATGTATTTTGTTTTATTAGGATTTAGGACCAGGGAGTTTTTTTCTGACCAATCAACAATTCTCATTAGATCCTCATTGAGTGCCGCTATTGCTCTTTCGTGTTCACTAGGTTTAAACGACAAATGTTCTTGTGTGTCATCTGCATATATATGGAACTTACATTTATGAAAACATTTTACAATATCAGCGCAATACACGGAGAATAAAACGGGTCCCAGAATCGATCCCTGAGGTACACCCCTGGATAAAGAGGCAACATCAGAGGTGAAAGTGCTTCCATCATTTAACCGGAGTTCTACACGTTGTTGACGGTTATCAAGGTAACTGTGGAACCACTGCAATGTTTTATGATCGAACCCGTAATAGCTCAATTTGGACAAAAGAAGGGAAGTGTTAATACAGTCGAAAGCACGGGAAAAGTCCAGCAGCACCAACAAAGTACACATTCCCTTATCTTGAGCAAACAAGATGTTATCTGTCACGTCTAATAAGGCAGTCGTGGTGCTACGTCGCCTCCAGAAACCTGATTGAAGCATCGGAAGGATGTCATTCTTTTCCAAAAATATTGTCAATTGCTCGCACACCACTCTTTCAAGGACTTTCGACAGACATGGCAAAATACTGATAGGCCGCAGATCTTTCATGTTAACTGGGTTCGAATTTTTTGGTAGTGGCCTAACAGTAGCCAGTTTCCAGGTGTCTGAAAACGTTGACGACTGGATTGACCTATTTATAATATTGGTAATAGGTCGTAATGTACAAGGTAACGTTAATAGTATCATATTTAGGCTTATGTAGTCGCAACCCTCAGCATTCGATTTAAGTTTTAAAATATAGTTGTAGATGGTATCCTGACTCACTGGTGATAATGTGAACACAGCGTCGCTGTATCGATGAAATTCGTAATACGTGAGAGTCGACATACTAAGTACGGAGTTTCCAGGAACATTCAAAAAATGTTGGTTAATTTTTTGTGGGTCGGAAAAATGAGATGGAAGATCCTTATTTTGTTTATCGGGCAGTAGGGAAGTCTTTATTTTTTTCCATAGTTTCTTAGATCATTTATTCTATTATTGATATTATATTTGAAATAAGCTATCTTTTCCCTTTGCAAAGCGGTAACTACAAGGGATTTTAACTGTCGGTAGTACTCTTTCTTAGCTTCTGATTTAGTTTTACGGTATTTGGCTAACGCTTCGTCACGCAGTTTCATCATCAACTTTACAGTATCCGTTATCCATGGGTATGATGGTTCTTTTATGACACATGATTTGAGTGGCGCATGTGCATCGAACACAGCAAGAATATAAGTACAAAAAACGTTAACCATCTCATGCACTGTTCCTAAGAAAGAAATACTATCCCAGTCTATCTTTATGAGATCATTTTGTAACCCTTCGCTGCATATGTTTTTAAGAGGCCTAAACTAAGCCACATATGGCCTAAATTTTTCCCGCATGATCCGAAAATCACATATGATAATCGAATGACCGTTAATATTCTTAAATGATTCAACTGTAATACGCCTAGCTCGGAGGTCCGTACAAACTAAGTCTATTAAAGATTCACTAGTTTCTGTAAAATGTGTAGGGGATGTAACTAGCTGAGATAAACTCAGACACCTAAAAAACTCAGTAACTCTTTTAGTTTTATAGTCGTTGCTATTTAAGATACGAGTATTTATATTAAAATCTCCCAGTAATATATAATGATCAGTATTACCAACACCGCTTATTGAATCGGTAACGGCGTCGAGAAATAACTCTAGGTCAAGCCACGGTGGGCGATAAGCGGTGCCAATTGCAACCCTTTTCCCATTAAGCGTTAGTTTAATCCATCATTTGCTCGACCGTTTCAAACCTAGGATCAACGGGCATAGTTATTGTGCGAACGTTCAGTTCTCGTTTAACATAAAACCCAACGCCCCCGCCACGGCCCGAGCACACACTCGCCGGTCGCGGCACGTGACGTAGACGGTACCCGGGTACAGCTGGTGCGCGCCCCACCTCGCCTGGTCGCAGCCACGTTTCATTGATGGCCATTATATCAAAGCAATGTCTCTCCACTACAGAAATAAAGTTAATAAACGAAACATGAGGTAAATCGTCTTGTAGATATTAAAGAGTGAAATACTACGTAAACGCATATTTGTACAGTCGTTATAAAAGATTCCAGTATCCCATTTTATACCACCATGATTGTGCCATGGAAATTTTGTGTGCTGCTAAAGACTGCAGAAAAAGATAAATTAACTGCGCAGGAGTTATTATAGTGTTTTTGCACAAATATCGGGCTCCAAGATCCTCGGCGTGGTAGTTAGATACTCTGAATTCTATGCCACGATAAAATGTAAATATCTAAATATAATATTGATAGAACAGGTTTAGTAAATAAATATTTTAATTAAAGTTTTTAAAGCAAAAAAGTAAGTTATCAGTTATGGTATCTAACTATGATTTTATTTAAAAATATTTTTTACTCTAGGTAAAAAATCAATTAAATGAGGTGTTTTAAAAAATATATTGTATATGTATTGTATTGTATATGGCGACTTTGTTGCCAACATCTATATCTAAATTAATATAAGTTATAATTGATAATTAGTTTAGAAAAGATAAAAAAAAATTGCCTGCATCCTGGCGACGGACAAAGGATACTTTTATCTCGGAAACTCCAATAATGCCCTACGGGATATTCAAAAACCTATTTTTACGCGAACGAATTCGCGGGCCCCGGCTAGTTAAATATATTTTGGCAATTGTTTTAATTTTATTAAAATAAAAATAAACAGATAGGTATGGCACCGCTAATATTTTAAGTAGAATATTGTTAATAACCAAGTTTTCTACTTACGCTATCTCACAGTGCCCTTCAAACCGAAACACAGTAATGTTTGCACACTACTGCTTTACGGCAGAATAACTGGCCCTGGGGTGGTACCTACCTAGACGGATTCCTGCATAGTATTTTTGTACGAGTATTTTAAGGTAATCATTAATTTGAAAGTCCTAGATGTGTTGAAAAAAAACATGTAACAGGATTGATGCCATACGGTTCACAAACGAGTAATTTGTAATAGTGCTTCTCAATTGTCACTAAAATTGAACCACACTGATATTGACCTTTAAATCAATTGAATAACAGCTATGATATCAAGTTGCCGTCGTAAGCTACAAGTTTTGGCGATTTTGTGAGTTACGAGTGTTGCTAATACTATGTGAAGAACATGACGAAGGAATTAAAACTGACATCAGATTTGGTATTTTAAAAATACTAAACTAAAAGAATAATCTTTCAGTCATATTTCTGTTTTATGTAGGCCAACATTATTTTCTACCTTATTTTTAATTGATACTAGTTGTTTACGGACTATTATTAAGAGTAACAATAAAACATATTTGTGGAATTTTGTATTACGCAAGAAAATATATTTCAATTTAAATATATTAGTCCTGAGAGCCGTGGTAGCTCAGGAGCTAGGCGCTCGCTTCGGGTTCGATTCCCGGTGCCGGCATCACTAAATTTGTTAATTGCAACTTTAAGTGCCGATTTACCATGTGCTCGGCGGTGAAGGAAAGCCATCGTGAGGAAAGCCTGCATTTCTGAGGAATATAAAATATTTCGAGGAAATGTGCAGTCCGCCAACCCGCATTGGAGCAGCGTGGCGTATTCATCCTAGCTCCAAAATCCTCACAGAAATGAGAGGAGGCCTGTGCTCAGTGGGACATTTATAGGCTGAAACTTAACTTTTTTACTTTTTATATTAGTCCATGTAGGGTATTTTCTTTTATATCATTGTCGCTCTTGACTTATAACGTCTTCACATATATCGCGGCTGTGGTATTTGTATACGAGTATCTAATTTTATATTGCTGACCGCCTTCGTAGCAGCGACATCCATAACAATGATTGTTGAAATTTTAATATTCATTTTGACTACTTTAGTTGTGTATTTTATTTACACACATAAACGAATACATTACTACTTTCAAGAGCGTGATTTAAAATATAATCCGGGAGTGCCTGTTTTTGGCAACATTCTATACAGCACTTTTCTCAAACGCCATATCGTGGAAGACATTGACGTTGTGTACAAAGAGTTCCCTACAGAAAAGTAAGTGTTTTCATTTATTTAATCCTTAGATTGCTTAATTGTATATTTATTAAAGAATAATATAACAAAAGTTATAATGCAATAAATATTATTCTATAATTATGTTCGGGCTATCATGAATGAATTGAATCACATCCTCCCACTAGATAGAGCGACGTGGCTCAGGACAATGTTTAGTGATCTGCGGGGAAGGTCTATGCTCAACAGTGGAGGCTGAATTTATGATAAAGAGTGTTTTTATGATGATATACCCATAACAAGATCTTGTTGGAACTGGGAAATGATCGCGAAGAACAAAAATATATGAGTAACACTTTCGAAAATTATGAAGTAGAAAAAAGCTATAGGCTTTAGCTTTTTTTCTATTTCGTAATGGAATTTTCCAATTCTGTCTTTGTCACACAATAAAAAAAAACTAAAATCAATATTATTTTTAGATACGTTGGCTACATCGAAGGTACTACACCGATCGTACTTATCAGAGATCCTGAGATAATCAAGAGTATCACTGTAAAAGACTTCGATCATTTTGTTAATCACAAAGATTTCTTTCCTGAGGATATTGAACCGTTGTTTGGAGCCAGTCTCTTAATGATGAAAGGTATATGAGTCGTGAATAATTTGTCGTAATATAGTATAAAAGCGATACAAAGAGTCGTTAGAATTTACTTAAAATACACACATACTCGTATATTTATATTTCTAGAGTACTACATTTACCAACAGTAAAAGTTACCTTTCTATCTTTACCATTATATTTTATATTTGGAACATTAACGAAACCTTTAACTCGTACACGATTTTTCTACAATGTTCAATTATTTATCTATCACATAGTAACGTGATTTTGGGCAGACGGACAAACCGATAAGACTCATTTATTACATTTATTTGTATGATTATTCAACTTGTGGCCCTAAAAAAATTTGTTTACATATCCGACAGCTTAGTGGGTAGTAACCTTGTCGTCAAAGTTGAGGGTCGCGGGTTCGAATCCCTCTTTCCATTCCGCAAGAGTAGGAGTATACAAACACTACTGTGTTTCGGATTATGGAGCACTGAGAGCTATTGTAATCGATGGGCAAATGAGACTTAGGAACTGATGTCTAAAAGTGACGGGAGCAATGTGGTGCCTCTCAGAAGTGTTCTGTTTGATAAAGCATTTGTTGCACTGGTTCTCGGCAGGCGTTGCATTTACAATCAGGTGAACGTTTTGCTCGTGCTGTCACTTTAACCAAAAACTAATCTAACATATACTACCAAAAGTATAAGAGATCCTGGGGGATTGTCTTTCTCTTTCTCATTAACCAATGAATGAGTTTCATACGCCAAAATAAAACCGATAACGAAACCTACCAGAGTTACAAAATATAGACTTCCTGGTATGAAATTAAATAAAGCGTCTGAACGAGAAGAAAACGTCACCGTTACGTTTATGTACTTTAATGTAATTTCAAAATTAAGTCGTACATTAGTACTTGTTTTCTTCAATATTTCCATAAGTTTTATCGCTTAGTTGAAACGTACTTATATTAATAATGAGACGTGTTTATTTATATAACAACTAACTTTCAAGATAAACTGCCTCAAAGATATTTGGTATCTTAATAATGTTAAACATTATTAAGATTGAAACTAATAATTAGTGAATTTTTAATAATACTGATATAAATATTATTTTTGTCATATTTTCATTATTACTTCGAAATATTTACGCGATTTGGTTTTAAATAAAAAAAACATACACAGTGTACTAACATCAAAATTTCACTAACTGCACATGTAATGAAACATAATTGTACATATTGCCGAGAGTGGGTTTGTGTGTGTGTGGCATGCGATAGCTATGTTTTATCGATCAGTGAACCTGCGCCCTGAATCGTGAGTTCTGCGTTCATATCTCGGTCGAAGCCAATATTTTTTTAAACAAAGCAATCATTGTTTATATGTTTCTGTTCCCTATAATACTATATTCGACTCTCACCGAACCATTTTACCGTAGTTGCCACACATGGCAGGCGGTTGGGGAACCGCAGATTATTTATTCAGATATACCAGAAAGATGTTGCTGCCCATCTTCTGGTTCAATTTCAATTTCCCTCTGTCGACTTTTACGACACCCATCCAGGATGAGATGGGGTTGCAGATTCTCTTAAGCCGCCACCTCACGGCGAATATATAGTTTTGCCGTGGTAAAACCCCAACTAGAAGATATCATCATCATCATTTAAGTAGACCACATTATGTTAAAGTCATTCTTGTATTCATCAGTGTATTTAAAATCTGTGAACTCGAACATCACAAAACTTGAAAGCTGAGTCGTAATTACAACTTATTGTTTTACAGATAGTTCTTATATTTGTTTGGTTACTAATTCGATTTTTTTAAATAGATGAAAAATGGCGCAGCATGCGTACCACACTGACTCCGGCTTTTACAGGCTCTAAAATGCGACAAATTATGCCATTTATGACCCAAATTAGCAATAACATTGTACAACATTTGAAAGGTAAGTTCTGAATATTTATATGGTAACAGTTGTAAAATCAATATTTTAAATTTGTTACTCAGTAACAATAGTTTAAGGTAGAATACTAATTATGTTTAGTTATTGTAAGGTTCCGCAATAATAGACAGTAGTTTTTATAGTAAAGTTATTAAATACAACTTTTTATTGAATAACTTTTGCCGTATACGATCATTTTATCGTAACCAATAATCCGTGGTGATGATTTTGCAACATTTTGATTACTTTTACTAAACGGGTCATCGTCATTTCAGCCTATCACTAGTCCACCTGCTGAACATAGGCCTCCCCCGTAGATTGCCACAAAAGTTTGATGCTCTCATTTTGGGGGGGATTTTGCCATAGTTGCCACGCTAGGCAGCCAGGTTCGCAACCGCAGTTCATTTATTCAGATCTTCCAGGAATAGACTTAACGGGTGATTCAATTAAATTATTTAAAGTAAATTACATTGTTAAGTTGAGTATTATTTTTTAAATTGACTTCAAAATAGCGTAATCGTTGCTGGGACCAAAAACAACTCCACCGGCTTCTTAGATAACTTGGTCTACGTCCATTTTCTAAAAAGAATCAAGATGGAGATCAGCTCTCAAGTCCATGATGGAATGTCAAGTTTCGGTAATGGTATCACCCTGTCGTCTTTAGAAGTGTTATGATGCCCATTTTTCCCAAGAGAAATTCTAGTTACTGGTATGATATACATTTTTATAACATTATAAAACGTTAAAAAGTCAAGTTTATCGGTAAACATGTATATGAATTCGTCGTGTTGAAGCTTATATTATTGGTATAAGTAAATCAAGCAAAAAAGCACAAGCGGTATATTATTAAAAATAATATCTAAATATGAAATGCTACCGAAAAATATCTTTATAAAATGTTTACAACATAAAGGCACGGTAAACTGACTGCGTGTAGATTTTAATAAAAAGGGCAGTGTTATATTTTGTACCGTTACGGGATACAATGGAAAAGGTTGAACATCTTTCTGCTTGAATGGAACAGTATGATTGCGAAAACGATCCGACAAATTCGACATAATATAATACTCAACATTGTAGACATTTAAAAAAAATAACTTTATTTTCATTTAAAGAATGAAAAGATTTATGTTTTGGTTCTGTTTATCTTATAATTTATAGAAGCTGGACATTATATTCAAGTAGTATAGTAATTTTAGTAGTAGTAAACTCGAATGTTTTCGAAATATGTTCGAGAAGAAAAAGGTTTTATTATGAATTATTTAAACTTAAATTTTATAAACTGTGGCTAATAAGTAGTAAGTGCTAACATTATTTAAAAAAAATATTTGTAAATTTAAGATAACATCTCGGAGGACGTCGACGTAAGCGATTTGATGCGTCGGTACACAAATGATGTTATTGCTTCTTCCGCTTTCGGTTTTCAAGTGAACTCTGTCAAAGATAAGGAAAACGAATTTTACAAGATGGGCCAAGCTCTTTCCATCACGACAGCTGTGCAGAGATTTAAATTCTTTTTAGCAATGCAATTTCCAGGAATTGCAAAGGTATTTATAGCAATTAGTTTTAATTCCCAAAACGTATATAATTAAAGTTTTACGTTATTAATATTTAGACAGTAAGTATTTCGAATTATAAGCCGTTTTAAATTTGCGTGATAGTATATTCCACCTACGATTTCTGTACAACTGCGAATAGTAATTTTTACGAAAACAATTTTTCCAGCTTCTAGGCATTCAAATATTTGCTGAGAAGTTCAAGAATTTTTTCGATAATATAGTGACAACAACAATAGAGCACAGGGAGAAAAATAAGATCGAGAGACCTGATATGATCCAACTTCTGATGCAAGTATCTAAAGGTACGATGACGCTTAAAACCAACGAATGCATTGTAATTTTTTTTTTATTTAATAAAAGTGACGGAACGAGCAAAGCGTTCTGATGGTAAGTGCAACGTCTGCTCATAACAAATGCTATGTCACCCAGAACAGTGTGACACCGCAATGCGCCGGTCACCCTAAGACATCAGTTCTTAAGTCTCATATGCTCAGTGATTGCGCTAGCTCACAGTGCCCTTCAAATCGAAACACAGTTATGTTTGCACACTACTGCTTCACGGCAGAATAACTGGCACTGGGGTGGTACCTACACGGATTCCTGCATAGGAATCCTACCACCGCAAAAATATTTTGCAACTTTAAAAAAAAGAAAGAAACCAGGTCAGCAGAAATTAAACTACAATAAAAAAACTAAAACTAAGGTAAACAGACAAAAAAAAATATAGTTATCCGTTATTTCTCTATGAATATTTTCCAATTTGCTTGTTTTTTAATTGTTTTAGAGCTTTAAAGTTACGTAGAAAGACGGATATAATGTTACAAGATATTCTCTGATGGTTTACCTTCGAAAAAAGCAGTCAGGATTTAGCGGGCGCCACGTTCAAATAAGAGCAGACATTATCAAAAAAAAAATAACATAAATAATAATTATTACAAACATACTGTATGTGTATAAAATAGATAAATGATATACGTATACAATACAATGAATAATACTCGTACCTAGTCCAGCCATAAGTTCTGTTACAAATTAAAATATGTTTTTTTTTAAATTAAGTAATGTAATACTATTAAAATTTATACCTACATATTTATTAGTCTCAGCAAAAAATAAAAAAATAATCTATTCGAAATGGCCACCTTTGGCTTTTATACAGGCCTTTAATCTGTTTGGCCACGATTATATGGATATACGCACTGTTTCCGAGGGAAATTTCGCCACTGCTTGCTCCAAATATTTTTAAGAGACTCAATGTCGCTGTGTCGTTTAGAGCAGACCATGTCCTCTAAAACTGACCATAATTTGAATTCTAAAGGGTTGAGGTCTGGGCTAGATGAGGGCCAGTCTTCAGCTCTTATAAAGTCCGGAACGTTGGTTTCAAGCCAGTCTTGGGTAGTTCGTGCCTTGTGACCAGGTGCAGAGTCCTGCTGGAAAGTCCACGGTATATTTTTAAAAAGTTCCACAACATGATCCAAGATTATGTCTGGATACACTTTGGCTGAAGTTTTTACTCCTTTTTCACAAAAATGTAGTTTTGTGACTCCTTGATAAGACACGCCCCACCAAACCACGACGCAGGATGATGACCACGTTGTACATTTCCGACCACTTGAGCAGCTTCTTTAGAACTATGAGCGTACACTTTATCAATTTGCTTATTGTAGTGTTCTTCAATCGTGAAAATTTTTTCATCGGTAAAGAGGATATTTCTGTACCTTTCACCTGCGTATCGCGACAGAAGGCGTTTTGATCGATCCACTCTCTTTAATTGTAAAGATTGATTCAGGGCATGCCCTGTATATCGACGATAAGCACCGAGCTTCAGGTCTTGTTTTATAATACGCGATAGAGTCCTAGCGGGAATCTTCATTTCACGCGAAAAGATTTTTTGCTTCCTAATGGGGTTTCGACGAATTCTGGCTTTAACAGCATTAACAGCCTTTGTAGTTCTTACAGCACGGGGCCGCCCCGATCTTTTCTGTTCTTCGACAGAGGAAGTGTTGTTGTGTCTGTTAGTCTGATAGTACGATATACAAACATACGGCTGATACCAAGCTTTTGAAGTGTCTGGAATATGACAGACGGCTCCATACCAACTTTTTGCAAGGCGATCACTGCAATCCTATTTTCTTTAACACCGTATTCCATATTGTAATTTGATAATGAACACGAAAAAATATGTGAAATGGCGCAAAATCGAAAGAAGTTTTTAAAATAATATACGTGTTCCAAATTCAAACTAATTAAAACGTTGAAAAAAAGAAAAGTTTTTATGTAACAGTATTTATGGCCAGACTAGTTATATACGTAAATACATACTTCTACATAAATATGCCTTGTAATTATCATTGTTTGAAACAGGTACGTTGAAAATAGAAGAAGCGGATCAAAAAGACGACGTCGTTACAGAAGCAGAAAAACTTAAGAATCATAGTACCGTAAATAGTAAGTCTATGTCGTTGAATGTCTATTAATAAACAACGTACGTTAAACTACGCACACCTTTATAACGATCCATATTTCCCTCAAAACAAAATTATTCCGTGGTAGCCCAGGGGCCGGGCGCTCGCCATAAATTTAATAGTACACGAGTGTCCCGAGTTCGATCTCCGGTGCCGGCACCTCTAAAATTGTTCTGCAATTTTAAGTACTGAGTGCTTAGTGTTGTAGAAAAACATCGTGAGGAAACCTGCACGTCTGAACAATAAAATATATTTCGAGGTCATGTGAAATCTATCAACCCGCGTTGGAGCAGCGTGACGCTTCCCGGCCCCAAAGCGGCCCCAGAAATGAGAAGAGGTCTGTGGTCAGCAGTGGGACATTTACAGGCTGTAAGCTTAACAATGAGATTGACCCCTAAATGAAAAGTTAACAATGAATGAACCTTGAATCTACCAACATTCCAGATCGTAACTCATCGCTACAGAAATAAAATATAGCAGATCAAATTCGAATCATTAACTTCATACCAATATTTTTATGATCAAAGTTTTCATTTAGCAGTAGCCCCTCCCCCTTCCCTGCCCTTCTTTAGAGGCTAACGGTCGTGTCTTTCTTTATTTTACAACTAGCTGTGCCTCGCAGTTTACCCACGTAGAAAAGCCGATCCCGATCGATGATATACATATATACTTCCCAGTTTGAATCGGATTTTGGGGTTTTAATTTAAAAGTTAACCACTACATGTGTTTCACCTACAACGAGGCATTATCGGCATTATCGCCAGCTGACAGTCAGCCGCCGAGCTCGGCGTAGTCTCGGTCTCGATACAGTGGTGTATATTGACGAGAGGTAGTGTTGTAGTGGTGGAGGGTATCGGTTCCCGATGGAGGTGTTAGTTTGCTCGTGCACTACTTTAGGAGGGCGGGCGGTGCTCTTACAAAACTAGATAATATGCACCATTTAATATTTTACATGCGAATCTTAGCAAATTAACATTCTTTCCTCTTTTTTAGATTCATATCAAGTGTAGAAAAAAAAAATATCACAATCTATCCAGTAGTTTTTGCGTGATACACGCCGCGCAGAACGGCAGACCTCTATCGTTTCATTTTTTATTTATAAAGATGAAACGATTTTTCGCACTATTGCAAATACCGAGTTATTTTTATACAAGCTATAAGTAGTGAATATATAAAATTACTATACAAATAAATAAAATTAAAGTTGAGTAAACCCGTTATTTTGTTATTAATGTTTTTTTAAAAAAACTACTTAAACGGCTGTACCGATTTTGACGAAATTACCCGCTATAGTATCACCGACAGATCGCTGATATTATAGCGGGTAATTTAGGCTACTTTAATTTTTGGAAAATTATTAAGGTTCCGCGCAAAAAAATTAATTCAAATCGATCGGGGTCCGCATTTTTACGCGGGTGAAACCGCGGCGCACAGCTATTAAAGAATAAATATTAAGAAAGGTGAATAGTATAATGTTTATTAAAGCATTTTTTTTTCAGAATGGACTCTGGGAGATTTGACAAGCCAGGTGTTCATATTTTTCTTCGCTGGATTTGAAACATCAGCTACTGCTTTAACTATGTGCATCCATGAATTGGTAGTGAATCCAGATTTACAAGAGAAGTTGTACAAAGAAGTGAAAACGTTTACAGATATCAATGGCAGCCTGACGTATGACAATATGCATGATTTGAAGTACTTGGATTGTGTTATAAACGGTATTCGTTTTTGACAGTTACTATCTTAATACCATTCCTTATAAACAAGATCTTGCACAAACTGCTATATCAATATTTTGATGCATTTCATAGTACATTTTACTTTTATATTGTTGTTTAGAATTGCCACCGTAGCTTGAGGTTAACCCACGCGCGACTGTTATTACGCGAACAACCAAGTTTGAACCATTGTTGATGTCACTAAAATTGCTAAGTGCCCGGCAGTTAAGAAAAATCGCGTCGAAACCAGCATGTCTGATAAAGGAGCTGCTAGCGTAATCACTGGGCATATGAGACTTAAGAACTGGTGTCTCTGGGTGACGAGCGCAGTGTGGTGACACACAGAAATGTTGTGGATGACACAGCATTTCTTATGGGTAGACGTTGCACTTACCATGAGGTAAACGTTTAGCTCGTTTCGCACTTTATTAAATAAATAATAATAATAAGACGTTTCGAAAACATATAAAGCCCGCCAACGCCTTTTGGACCGGCGTTACTGTTACGTTACTTCCCACTCCAAAACTCTCCCAGACATAAGAAGAGATCTGTGCCCAGCAATGGGATATTTATAGAATTTTATGGAGAACTTGAGTGTGATGCACTTCTAAGGGCTCTGTTACTGTGTTTTTTATTGAAGAAAGTGCAAGGCGTACGGATTCCCAGGCGAAGTTACAGTTTTTTTGTTTTGTTAGTTGGTCTGGTTGTGTTGTGCATGTGAAATTTATATTTGTAAAACGCACTTACGATACAAATTCCAATGTGTGTGATTGCGATGCGATTGATCGTTGGTTCAAATCCAAACCGGAACAAAAATTTGTGTAAAAATATAAAATATTGGTTCTTGGGTCTGATCGTGCTGTGCGTGTGAGAGCTACCTCTGTAAAACGCACTCATGATACAAATTCTTGTTTCTTTGCAGGAATACGTCTAGTGTAGTGTGCAAACATTGCTGTGTTTCGGTCTGAAGGGCACTGAGTGCTAGTGTAATCACTGGGCATATGAGACTCAAGAACTGATGTCTCAGGGTGACAGGCGCAGTGTTGTGTCACACAAAAATGTTCCGGGTGACACAGGTTTTGTTAAGGCAGACGTTGCACTAACCATAAGACCAAAACTTTAGCACGTTTCGTCACTTTCATACAATAAACACAAAAAGGGATGTCGTTTTTTTATATTTTGAAATAAGTGCCATACATTTTGCGACTGATGAGGATTACGATGTGGTGATACACACTACTGATGCTCTTATTGTACTTTTAGAAACGTTCCGCAAGTGGGCGCCGGCTTTGATAATGGACAGAGTCTGTACAAAGGCTTATGAATTGCCGCCTCCACGTGTAAGGGGGAAAGCCGTACAAAGTAAGTTTATTTTGGTACTGTGTTTTAATAAACTAGCTGATGCCTACAGTTTCGCCCACGTAAAATAATCACATGATTGCGCCGTACGCCGCACGTCATGGTACCTGTTCGGCCCTTCTCGGTAATGTTCGGTTTTCAGCATGCGGCTCCTTAAGCTCGCAGCATGAAATATTATACTCTAGAGCATTCTTCAATAAACGGGCTATCTAATGCAAAAATATATTTTCAAATCGAATTATAGCTTCTAGAGCCTACTTTATTATAATACTAAGATAAGATAAAGACGTAAAAAAACGAACTATGATTTTTATATTTTATTATTTATACTCTTTATTGCACACATTAAAGAAAAGTACAATATTAGGGTAACTAACGTTGTACAAACGATAAACAGCGATCTCTTCAATGTAAACCTTTGATAAAGGTGATTTAATTAAAAACAGAAAAAGAATGGAGGTGTGCACACAAGATATAAGTAAATAGAAGAAAAAAACATATTTAAAAAAGAAATTAAATGTGAAATACAAAAAGTATATAAAAATAGATAAATATAAGTACATGTATTTAAAAACCCGCAGAAGAAAACCACGTAAACACATTTTCGAAGCCACATAAGGATAAATATTTAAACCGACTTGAACTGAAATAATAATGACCAAATTGCAAATAAAGGCCATACATAACTCTGCGAAAAGTCCTCTTTAAGCTATTGAAAGTTGAGTCGAAATTGATTTATCCATTTCGGAGAGACAAACAGACAGACAAAATTTCAATAACGCGTGTTTGAGTTTGGTCTTTAATGTCTTTATTGCGAAATCACAGATAGGCAGTACCATTTTATGTATTTGTATAGATAGTTGTATTAAGTGTTATGTATTTAACCTGTGATATACCCCAATGGCACCTAGAGCCTACCCTTACCCGGGGAAAACTCACGTCATTACAAATTATCAGACTATAATAGGAACATATCACTGCTGTTTTTAGTGTGGTGAATGAGCAGAACCTATATCTTTTATCGTTATTATGGATTACGGATAGACGGGAGTTTATGTCACAGTATCCAATCGACTGAGAATCAACCTAAATTTTAAATTATCATGTTTCCAATTTCAAATATTATAAAACTTTTTTTATAAGTTTTGCAATCTTTTATAACGTCTCTTTTTAAAAATTACAGTTAAATCCGGGCGATATCGTCTACAATGTAGTAAACTCTATTCACTTGGATCCAAAGTATTATCCAGAACCGGAAGTGTTCAACCCAGACAGATTTTCGGAAGAACGGAAACAGGAAATCAAACCATTCACCTTCATGCCGTTTGGTATTGGTCCACGTAATTGTATCGGTAAGTTAACAATTTGTTGTAACAAGTAACCATAGACTCAATTCGTTTTTTTTTTTTGGAAAAAGTGACGAGACGAACAAAACGTTCACCTGATGGTAAGTGCAACGTTTGTCCATAACAAATGCTGCGTCATACAGAACATTTCTGTGTGACACCACACTGCGCCCGTCACCCTGAGACATCAGTTCTTAAGTTTCATATTCAGTTTCATACACAGAAATATTCTTGGTGATACAGCATTTGTTGTGGGCGGACGTTGCACTTACCATCCGGTGTACGTTTTGCTTGTTTCGTCACTTATATAATAAAAAAGAATATATGACCCTGCGGTGGTACCTACCTCGACGGATTCCTCCATAGTAACCATATTTAGCTTTTATTACTTTTAAAAGTTGTAACAGTTCAGTGCTTAACTCTTTTTTGTTCCAAGTTCACTACTGCGATCCTCACTAGAGGGCAGTGCTGTTGTCACTATTTATTGTAATAATAATTGAAATATTTTATGTTCTTCGCCGGCTGTGCTCGAGATTTACTGCTTTGTCGACGTTTCTCAAAAAGAAGTATACGGAACGTGCAGTTATGCGCACGTCCCGTATACTTCTTGAGAACGCGAACACGAACAACACGAACACGTGTGAACTGAGATTCCTTTCCACTTGTACTACAAAAATAGTTATAAAATTTAAAGCTCAGTCATAGGTTTATCTATACTCCTTTAAAAAAAAACCCGAGAACAAGTTCATCTATTATTGATCAATGCGTTTAAAGGCACAGTTGTACAAACGCCAGTAGATTACAGAGACGAGGAAAGTAAAAACATATTTGATAACTCTTATAAGCAATCCGACTATCGTACTCGTAACTTACTTCGGAAGTTTATTTCAGGTTCAAGGTTTGCACTGTTGGAGTTAAAGGTATTAATTTATAACCTCATACTAAACTTTAAGATATTGAAGTGCGAAAAGACGCCAGATCCTATCATTCTTCAGCCACATGACTTCAACATTAAAGCTGTTGGTGGGACATGGGTAAAGCTCGAGAATAGAAACTAACACTTGCATTTATTATTCGAAAAATAAGTAATATAGTTGTCAAATAAATTAATCTTTGTTATTAAAACTAGATTTACGAAACCCGTCAATTTGACGGATTGTCAATTTTATGCTTTAAATTCTGAACAAATAAATATTATTCTATAGCGATTATATATTGGTTTTTAATGATATTATGCAGCGAATATATATCTAGTAGTTTTATTTGAAACACCAATGTTTTAATATATCTAGATGCTGTCTACCTATACGTAATATACCCGTCCCGTCCCGTCCGTCAAAGCCCGTTAATCTAGGTGTTAAACTAAACCTAAATAATATAAGACAAATAAGACATTAAATGTAAACAAAAATGACTTTACTATAAGTGGACGCCATTGCTATCAATGAATATTTTATAAAAATTATAACGTATGTTAATTTTTTTGACTGTATAAAAATATACAGATAAATTAATTATGATATATAATTTTTAGCATATTTTATTTAAATAATTATTTTTGTACACCTGTACCTAACTAATTTCCCTACCTTTTCAGCAGCAGTATGAATTGCTCTACTTTTTCGAAATAAGCAGATGTTTCTCTTTTCTATTTAAAACCTTACAATGATTTATTAGTATTGTTAAAACACTATTAAACCTCTAATATCTGTAAGTAAATCTATCAAATGTCAGTAAATGTATCAAAAGGAGAAAAATAGATTCGAGATTCAGCACGAAACTTATAGCACTGAATAAGTTTTTTTGTATAATTTAAGTGTTGTTTTAATGTTAATTCCTCGACGCCAAGCGCAGCCGAGCCAATAGCGACCGCAACGTATAAATCCTTGCTGTCGTCGCTTCGTTGCGGGACGTATTAGAAATTCTGATTTTAGCTAGGAAATGTTATATATTTATTGTATATCCATACAAATATTATGAACGCTCTCTGTCCCTCAGTCTGTTTGTTACCTTTTCACGACGGAATCGTTGAAACGATCTTAACGAAATTCGACACAGAGATAGCTTGCATCCTAGAAACGGACATAGGATACTTTTTATTCTAGAAAATCGAAGAGTTTTTTAAAAAGTCTGAATCCACGCGGACGTAGTTGCGGGCTTCAGCTAGTGTGTATAAATATATTTAGTAGCTACTCGTATATAAGAAATCGAATTATGGTAAACAGAAGTAGTAAATATAAAATATTTTACATGAATCACAGAGTGTTAAGTACTCACGACAAAAGTAATCGAAAGACAAACAAAAAAACAATTTATATATTTTATTTTATTACACTATACAAATAAGAAATAATTAAAAATAGTAACTAACATAGTTACGATTTTTAATTATTTCTTCATTGAAAAAACTTCAATGTTTGGCTATGATTGCTTGGTTTGCTTTAAGATAAAATTAGCATAACATTTCACGCAATATCACAGTCACTTATGAAAACTTACTTTTGAAACCCATGAATTTAATGGAATGTAATGATGAAGGAGTGAGGCAATAGAAATTTTATGAAGCATTAGTAATTACTGTAAGCATGTCTGGACGGACAAAATCTTGTATGCTTATACACTCAGAATATCTAATTTATAAAGTTTTTGTAATTCGAATAAAATTTTTAATGATTTATTTACGAGGGATCAAACTAACAATAAACTGATTTTTACGTAATGTTTTTATCAATTTTAGATCTTAGGATTGTAATTAAAAAAAAATCGTTCAATTTGCTTACGTAAGCGTAAACAGATATGGCTGCTTAGTCAGCAAACTTTTGGTTGGTTGTTTAGACAAAATAAATAAAATTTGTCACCAAGTTTAGCATACTTTAAAAAAAACAATGAATTCTTTAGCAAACGTATTAAATTACATAGCAAAATTCTAGAGGACTTCACTGTATTTTTGAAGAAATATTTAAGAAATATGTTAAGCAAACTCTTCTTGGTGAGATTTGCTACAAAACCAATCAATACCTGGAGGACAAAAAACTATAAAGATCCACAGAGATCGTTCGCCACTACTTTGAAATATAACAGTGCTGTAAGTATTTCTTTGTCTTCACTTTTTATCGAACCGAATGCGACCGATGCAGTGGCTATACACGGGTAATAATCGATAAATCAGTACATGGCTTTTCATAAAGTACGGTTACATGCAAAAAAGCATAATAATATGCTCTTATATTGTTTACCATTATCCTGCAACTTATTTGAAATGACAATGAAACATTTAATCATTTAAATAACATTTCCATATTTTACTGCAGCTGCAAATCAAAGTAATATAAAAGGACATTTAACGAAATTTACAGTTTTTGACAATTACAAAAAGCGTATAGAATACTTTTTGTTATGTGAAATAAATTAGGAGTATAATGATAAATACAAAGTTAATTAATTTTTCTTTGTTATGACTCTACATAATTTCTTTGTCTTTTAATTGCTATCTCATGGCATATTTTTTATAACACTAAATGAAATAATTGTTTTTTCTACTTCCATTATACGCTGTTTCCTTATAATAATAGAGCCAATACAATTTGCTCGCGGCTTCCATCAACCAAGAACTTTCTGCTCGAAATGTTTGTTAGTTTCAGGCAAAATAACGCCTTTGACCTTATAAAATATTATTTTATAGCTTTAAAACTTTATTTGAATTGATTTTATCACAGTAAATCTTCCCTTCTTGCCATTACCAAGCTGATGATGCTGATTATCATGGATAATAATGATCAAATTTAGGTTGTAGAGAACATGTTAATGAAGTCCAATCTACGATCGACTTTGCTTCAAACTCTAGAAGACTCCCAAAACTTCTATGATATCTTTTCAGAGGAGGTTCAATTGGAACTCAAATAGCTCAATTTTTTCAAATATAAATTATGAGACAAATAATGTTTCAGAGTGACAAGCGCAGTGTAGTGTAAAACTGAGCGACGGAATTGAAAGTTCTAGGTGAGACCGGACCTGTTATGAGCAGGCGTTGCAGTTACAGATTCGTATTGATTTGAGGCATGTTTTTAATTTTAAGAAATTATATATTAAGATTGGGCTAAAAATCCTTGCACATTTGTAATATGAATATAAATAAAACTACAAATGATATTTTGTTCATCATTTATTCAACGTAATAAACATCGAATACATTTTTTTTAAATGTAATTGTCGCGATGTGGTACCTCGTCGTTGGCACCCCAGCAAACGACTACGCAAAATTTCCCCTTTGATGCTCTGTTTTACTTGATAAATTCTCGTCTGTTTATTAACGACTTTTCAGGTATCTCCACAAGGAAAAATCGCAAGGTGTAAGGTCCTGGCTCCCCAGAGGCCATGGAATATCACCCCTGCAAGAAATCAGTTTGTTCGGAAACATTTCTTTGACTACCGGTAAATTCACATTTGACGTATGGCATGTTGCTCCACTTTGTTGGATCCAAGTCCTGTCCCTGTCGCTCCTTCAAATTCATGTAACTTTGGTATGGCTACCGGTAAATTCACATTTGACGTATGGCATGTTGCTCCACTTTGTTGCATCCAAGTCCCGTCCCTGTCGCTCCTTCAAATTCATGTAACTTTGGTATCAAAACTCTCGCAACATTTTCAGGAATTCCGCTGAATACACAGCTACCTTCGTTATTTTCAAAGAAATACGGACCAATTATGACATGGCATACTGTCATTTTGGGTGAATGAATCATTCTAGCATAGTGTCAGCCAATAGTTTTCGTTGAATTTAACCATTTCGTTTCATCTTTTGCACAATTTGAAACTTTTATGGATGGAGTTTCAAAATTCGCCGTGGAATAGTTATTGGTATTTCCAGGGCCGCCGAATGCGGAATGAATGGAATTTTCAAAAAAGCTCAGCGTGCTCAGTAGAGCGGGACAGTATTTCATGCCGGCCTACTGCTTGCAACTTTACAAGTAGCAAGTTCGGTCACACATGGAATACTGTTCTAATATTTGCGGGGAGGGGGTTGGGGGTATTTTCTTCCACGCACGACCACTTTGTGGAACTTGCTGCCGCCTGCGGTTTTTCCGGACCGATATGACTTAGGGATCTTTAAGAAAAGAGCCTATTCCTTTCTCAAAGACCGACAACGCACCCGCGACTCCCCTGGCGTTGCGGATGTTCATGGGCGGCGGTGATCGCTTAACATCAGATGAGCCGCTTGTTCGTTTGCCCTCATTCTATAAAAACAAAATTCAGCCTCCCAAATGTTCTCTTCTCCGCTCCTTGATGAACGTTGCCGACCTGTTTGTTTAATATTCGTTGTGTAACCAATTGACTCGAACTTCTTGATACAAGCTTTTTTTAATTTAACACTTGGACACTTACTAACACGGCTAAATCCAAATAAACTTAAAATGTAAATGCAATCCAAAAATTGGCGCAGCTAGTTATAAGAAATTTTTGTTTAATTTCTCTTTTGGTTCTTTTTAATTCTATGAAAATACGAGTAAGGTCCAAGTTTTTGGGATCCAGACAGCAAAGCAAATAGACTTCCTTAGTTAGTAACGAATGCCCGATTCAGCCAATTATGAATTCTGAAATTCTCATATTTGCTGTGAAAAGCTAAATTAAGTTTTAGACACGTAATGAACTTAAAAAACTTCAAATATTATGACTTAGTTTGAATTTGATGACGATGATAGTGAAAAATCATTTTAACCGGCTTTCGATACATTTTTGTTGAATAACTGGCATTGTGTTGGTACTTAAACAAACTAATTCCTGCACAGGAATATCACCACTGGTTTTAGCTATAAAATGTGGTTTGGCACTAAATTTATAGTAATAAATCACTAAATTTATAGTAAGAAAGAATTTTAGTACCTAATTTGCGCGTAATTTTAGTGTTCATTTATCGCCGCAAGGCGTGTGTAGTGACCACAAATAACAAATCCACGTTTTCAACGCGATGTTATTAACATTTTCTAATCTATAATTTTCTCTATGAAATATTTTAGTAAATATAATTAGAAACTGGAGTAAATATAACCTAGGTAGTAGTGAAAACAAGCAAAAAATTATACTTAAATCATAATAAATAGACTTAAATTATAACAAAAATAAATAATTATCATAAATAAAATTAGTATTAATTATATTTATATTTATTAATTATATAGTATTAATATAGTATTACACGAAATGAAACTGCATGATGAGCAGCAGCATCTTGCTGGAACATCTGAATAAATAAACTGTGGTTGCCAACCCGTCTGCCAAGCGTGGCAACTATGGCAAAATCCCCCCAAAACGAGAGCTACAAACTTTTGTGGCAATCTATGAGGGAGGCCTATGTTCAGCAGTGGACTATTGATAGGCTGAAACGACGAATATAGTATTAATTATATTCACTTTATTTTTTTACTTTATTATTTATATTCACATTATTTGGTCACTTATAAGATAAGGCCAAATTGGCCTGGCTCCGCGAAACTGAACGTTGCACGATATGTCGCCGCCAGGGATTTCGATACTGATTAAGATACAACGAGGGTAATACTCTCATAGTGAGATGATCCGACTAAACGCGCAAACCTGTCTTGTTAGGTTTGAACTGGGCTAAATTTATTCGGTCCCAATCTGAGATTTTGTTAGACAAAATATTCACAAATATACATAAATTTTCGAGGTCTGTATATAAAGTTCAATTTTTATTTACATTTTTTCGACGCTCCGTTTGCATATCCTTTGCATTGCCGTTATGTAATTGTATTTTAGTCATATTGTATGATGTTGCTCTTCCTCCATCGCGCTATTGAAGTTTGATCAGTGCTAAATATATACTGAGATTTGATGTTCATCTAATGTGACGTACATAATTTCAATACCACCAACCAAACACAAGTAATTGTACTGCCGGATCCTCGACTCATTAGTCAGTACTCATTCAAAAGGCAAAGTGCAAGGCAAACAAATCACAGAAAGTGCAAGGTCTTCCTACCCATAGATTCAAAAAGTTTATTAAACAGAGACTACATACTAAGGGTTATTATAATATAAAAGAATACATTAATGATAGTAACCTCTGGGAATGAGGTGATCGCTGCCAGGCTGTTACTAAATACAAATTCCTCTTGTAATTTGTTTTGTTATTATTCTAAAAGAATATTGAAAAATTACGAAAAAAGTACATGTGATCGCATCCAGCTACTTTCAAGACTTCGGAGTTAATCTCATAATTTATAATTATTAACGTTTCTCCGATGAACATAGATGGAAAATTGGACGTAGTCTTTCCATATAAAAAAGTTTAGTTGCTCAGCAAGCTATGGACAAAACTAAGCTCGAAGTTTCTCTACAAGAACGAGAATGTGATTAACCATCTTATGTCAGCTGTAGTCGGTTGGCCAACTCGTTGTATGAAACGAAACACTGATATGGTTTTTGAAATCGAAACTAGTATGTCATAAGTTAAACGTTACTAGCAATTTGATACTGCAGAAATAACAAAAGTTTAGTCATATTACTCCTTGTCAGTACTTTCACATTTAATAAAATAATACAGCAATCCCAAACATGAACTTCGTACGGTAACAAAGTTTTCATTATTAACAGAGTCTGATATTGAATAAAACTGGAATTTGTTCTTGAAAATATATGAGTAACAAGCTAAGTTAGCTTCCACGTCGGCGGAGTTCGTAATTCAGACTTCAGAATCTAAAGAATATGTAACAAACTTCTCCAATAAGTTGTACCTCAAAGAATAATATGAAATAAGATAACACTAGACTACCATTATCTTTTTTTTCGTGGAGAAATCTACAGAGACACTTCTTCGCCGCAAGGCCCAACATGCTGCGTTTCCACCTGAACAGATCAAAGGTGACCGGCAACAGTCAAATACACGAGGAGGTTACCCGACCTAGCAACCCAGACTACTACGAGTATTTTTTATGCTTTATTGTTCACCAAAAAAGGGATACAATAGGTGAACTTAATGTCTGTTGGCATTCTCTGCCAGTCAACCAGGGAGTAGTTACACATTGTGGCAGGTGTTTACACTGATATATATATAAATATATAAATAATAGTTTTAATGGTTTAGCAAATCCACAGATAACCCATTTAGATACCGCTTACAAGGCAACTGACGCCCACCACGCGTACATATAAACATTTACTCGCATACGAAATTTCTTTTCAAATTTATCAAGTGTTAGACCCATGTACAACTCTTTTCGAATTCTTTTGCGATATCGTTAACTAAATAAAAAATGATTAAAATGGCTACGCGTTCCATTAAATGTGATAAGCCGTTACGAACATTTCAGTTTTCGAAGACCCTTTCTCTCATTTCGGATAATATATTAAGAAGTCTCTTTCTGGTAATACCACGTTGTGACTAATGCATTTAAATAATAATAATAAAATAAATATTGTGTACACGAAACTTAGTTGATCTTTCCTTTGATCATTGTAAAGGTTTATTTTGTTAGGCCGGTTATCCGGAATCCTCATAACATCTTGAGTCATACTGTGTATAGAAAAAATACCATACTAACAGATACTTAAACGGTAAATCTCATCACCATCCATCGCAGTTTTCAGAGAGCACAAAGGATCTGTGACAAGAAACACCTGGTAACCGAGCTTCAGCATGGCAAGGAAGTTTTGCACTACAACAACCTTCGGGTCCCGCGACTGTTTCACAAGTACAAAAATAAACGCGATAAAATCCATAAAATTAGTTTCATTAAAAGGCCTGTTATAATAATTTTATATATAAAATGTGTTCGTCATCGTAAGGACCGTTAATTACGTTGTGTTTGTTAAGTAACCAGTTATTTTAGGTGTTTCTTGGAAAGACGAATGCACCAGAGAAGCTGCGAGCCGTAGACAGTGCCTGAATACTATCTTAATAACTAATCCCCACTCACTTCGTATAGGGTTCCCAATATTTATCTATTAATTTCTAAATGACTGATACAAGGGGTATTGTTCTCCGAACTTGTAAAAATTTATTTGTGTATGATTTTGAAAACTTGTTAATGAATAAATAAACTCGATTGTGAAGTCAGAATAGAATAGAATAGAATAGAATATTTTTTATTCAACTTAGATCATTTACATAATACTTATTGAACGTCATTTTTTTAAACTACACTGGTTCGCAAAGAAATGCCTGTGTCCTGGGAAGAACCAGTAAGAAACCCGGCGGGATTATTTTTTTCAGTCATTTTAAATATACAATTACAGCACAGCAGTTTTATAAATATATAGAAATAGCTTGGCAGCAATCACCTAATTCCCAGGGGTTATTATCATCCATGTATTCCTTAATATTATAATAACCCTTCTTAAAAAGTCTTTGTTTAACAAACAGTTTGAACTTTTTTATTGAAAGACTTTGTGCACTTTCTGGGATTTTGTTGTAAAAACGTATACATTGCCCCATGAAAGTGTTACTGACTCTGTGAAGTCGGGTAACTGGCATAATTAATTTGTGCTTGTTCTTGGTATTCACATTATGAACATAACTTTTTTTAATAAATAGGTTAATATTCTTATGTATACATAACTTTTTCATATACATATTGAGAGGCCATGGTTAAGATATTAATTTCTTTAAATTTATCTCTAAGAGACACTAGAGCCAAGATTATAAATAGATCATATGACCCTCTTTTGCAAAACGAAAATCACCTCTACGTCAGTCGCATTACCCCATAGCAAAATACCATAAGACATTATGCTGTGAAAATAACTAAAATAAACTAATCGAGCAGTTTCAACATTAGTCAAGTTTCTAATTCTTTTCACAGCATAAGCTGCAGAGCTAAGTCTACTTGCTAGTTTAGATATATGGGGGCCCCATTGAAGTTTCGCGTCTAGAGTTATTCCAAGAAAGACAGTGGTATCCACAAGGCTTAAATCTTCCCCATTTACGAGTACATTAACATCCATTCGTTTAACATTTGGTATTGTAAATTTTATACATTTTATTCATTTTAACGATACAATTTGTACGCTATGAAAAAGAGTCGGCGGTTGCTGGATTCAGCAGTGCCGACTTTAAATTTATCCTATTCGGTATTGGCCCTTATACAAATATAGACTCTACTACAAAATGAAACTTTATCAGCTATATTTATTTTCCAAAAGTACTACAACAGTTAAAACGACACTTATCATTTAAACCTGATCTCTACGAAGTTTTCTCCTTTATATCTAAAGCATTCAGAGAATGGCGAATTTTTGATAAAATCTTTGAATTCGGAAAAGTTTTCGGAGGAAGAAACAACTTATCCGACATTTGTCGCCACGCAGTTTATTCTTATCGGAGCAACCGCGAAACGTAATCTTTAGTTTACGACGATTTGACAACTTGATATACTTCAAGAAAAAAAACACAAAATGTTTGAACGTTAGGCACAGCCTTTCACAGATTTTCAGCGCCTCTTCTTTATTCGAGTAAAATCTTGTTAAATGTGAGTTAAGGAAATAATAACAGAACATTTTTACTGTACCTAAATAAACAAAAGTTGTCAGCACCTCTAAAGTTATTACATACATACATGTAGTCACGCGTCTTTCCCATAGGGGTAGGCAGAGACCACATCACCAAAGTTATTCTGCATTTTTAATTGCTGATTTACCACGTGCTATGCGGTGAAGGGAAAGACCGTGAGGAAACATGCATGTCTGAGAAATAAAAATATTTCGATGACGTGTGAAGTTCGTCAACCCGCATTGGAGCAGCGTGGCTGACTCTTCGGCTCTTGCGGCTCCAAAACCCTGAGGTTTATGCTCAGCAGTGAGAAATTTATAGGCTATTACTTTTATGTGTATGAACGGAATAGATCTTTAATATTTAACTTACCATAAGATAATAGTCAACAAATTATGTTAATTGTTTATAATTTTTTCGCTATATAAATATGATTTGGACTTTCATCTATCCTGTCTACGTGAGAGAGGATGGATGAAAGAAGATTGACGAAACAGATTTATGAGGCGAGTGGTAATGGCCGGTAAGGGTCGAACTAGGGGAACGTATCACGATCAGATCGAAGTTAAGAAAAGGCTACGTCAAAACTAACGGCAACCGATTAGCTTGTATGAAAACACCAATGAAAGTAGAAGAAGCTGAAGATGTGTGTTAGGATCGTAGCAAGTAGAAAGATATGAGGTAATTCAAAAACTAGACACAAGTGCTATATGACTTATTCTTGTAAATTAATATTTCACTTCCACTATAAATAAACTAGAATAAGTAAATAACTCACTTTTTTATTTATCGTTTTGCTAATATGCTTAATTTTATTATGTATGTGTTGTTATGCTGCAAGTAATAACTTGAAGCCAGTCATAGATTATAGCCGATTTATTATATTTTTGAAGGTAGGTGAAACCATTCTGCCAGCATTGACATCGTACAACATTATTGTTTTAATATTTTATTATTATTTTTTATTGTTATTTCTTTTTACCTTACATGAAAAATAATATTTTTTTGTTTTTCCTTCTTATATTAAACTCATTATAAAAATATATTGTTTAAGGTCATTATGTATATATATATATATATATATATATATATATATATATATATATATATATATATATACATATATATATATATATATTCCAGATGCTTTTTTGAAGCTGGACCGTGATATCACCAAACGGCCTCAGCGGAAGACCAGCGCCGGTTGCTAACAGCCGGCATATGCTGAGCTGGGACCGACTTGTGACGACATATTTTCGTAACATTTTTTTGAGTATTGTTTGTGTAAATGTACTGTCGTTACAAATATATAATTTTGTTCACTAACAGACAGATTTAAACCTTCAAGAAAATTTTAACAAGAAAAATCAGGTTCATTGACATTTTCCGTTAATATGAGATATAATCCTATCGAAGTGGCTCTTAATGTATCCTTTTTTACTTTATTTTAAATCTCCTTTGTTTGATATTGAAGGCTATAATATATATAATAATAACCATTACATGCTAAAATTACCATTTTTATTCATATACATATTGTAACTATAGCTTTTAATAAATACTTAATAAACTAATATTAATAAGATTAAATATCATGACTTAAAAAAAATACTTGATTATTCCTTGAGATCATTGTAAAGGTTATGATATGTTAGGCCGATCATAATAATTTTATGATAAAGTGTGATAGTCTAAGTAAGGACCTTTAATTAAGGTGTGTTTGTTTAGCAAATACTTTATTTAGGTGTTTCTTGGAAAGATGAATATTCACTACAGAAGTCGTAAGCCGTATGTTATAAAGTAATCCCGCTGCATTTGTAAAAGTTGACATTATTTATTTATAAACATCTGATACAAGGGAATGTTTTTACCGCACCTGTGACAGGCTTACAGCCCCCCTTCCCCCCCCCCCCCCCCTAGAGACCCTGCTAGCTAGTAGCACAAGTCGAGACAATTGACCATTTCCCGATGTATAACTATGACAATAAGACTTATTATTAATATAATGAGCCCATTGCAGCACTGTTAAATTTTGAGCGCCGCTATGTTACATATGACGTTAATAAATCAATTGAATGTGGTTTTATTGTGATCGGCAGGCTTTGAGCTCATACTCGTACATAGCTAACAAGGAAATCCGGTCGCACTGTGTTCCTGTACACAATGCACATTGTTACATAAACTATAACCTACATATTAATTTTCTGTTCTATAAACTACATATTAATTTTCATGCATAGACTAGTTGCAAAAAACTAAAATTTTAACGTCAATAATGAAAATACAATAGATTATACATAATAATTGGGCACATTGCGCGCTAATTTTAAATTACTCAAAAAAAGATTAAAGTGTCTAATTCTTTGTGCGGTTTTATTGTGTATAGAACGTAATCGTAGAGTATTTTTCATTCGGAATTTCCTTGAATTCTGCGGTCCATTTATAAATGTCTCTGAAAATAGCACGATTCTGCGATTGCTCCAGCGGTGTAACAATCAGGCAGGTGACGGTTTGGCGTGTCTCGTCACTTTCTACTATAAAAATATTATATAAAAACGTGTAACCATTATGCGCTCGGAAATCGTACAATATTTTGTACGAAACTGATCCACCGAGGGATTTCCGAGGGAGTTACGAATAAAAAAATCTACACTGTGCTATCGGTTATCCTCTAAAGCTTTATCCTGTCAATAGAAAGTAAAGATTCCTTCTCTTCTTTCTTGTGAAGTGAAGCGATAGCAATATTCATTCATTTTAGCAGTAGATAAACAATATTGCTTTGACATCCAAAGTTGACTCTGGCATTTCTTATGCCACACAGAAATAGCCGTCACCAGGTCCGACGATTGTCAGTGAGCCTACGATGAACGTGGGTAACATAAACTCTCACTCCTCAAACACAGCAACGCCTGGGCAGGAATAGATAAGTTGACGACCGCATTAGTGGAAAACACAAAATGTTGGTTTTCAGGTCTGTTTGTGTTGTGATTGTTCCCTATTTCTGACACTACATCCTACCCTTTCTCCTAACTTATCGCATGTGCGTTACATCGGGCGCGGCTAGGTTATGATGAGTGAGTGTTTGCGCGTACACTTGTGGCACTATAATACTCGTATCTCCTGTGCAGTTGATAGCTCCCGACAGTATTTGAAAGTTACCGCGGCGATCAAAAATCGGCTAGGAGGACTTCAAATAGCTCAAAGTTGTCAATGATCTACGAAAAACAGGTGGGACAGCAAAAAAAGCCGAGCTAATATATGTGAAGTAATGTCAGCAGAAGGTAACCGCTACATATTTCGAGTACGATCTTACTTTTTCCTTACAAAGCCACTGGGTTGGTTTTGGTTTTATCTTTCTACGAGATAGGTGATGATGATGTTCTCCTAGCCGATTTCGACCACGGCGACAACTGCCGACTAATGTCGAGAGCCATCAACTGCGCAGGAGATATTATAGTGCCACAAATGTACGCGCAAACACAGATTCACTCACTCGTCCCAACCTACCCGCGCCTGATGTAAAGCTGATGCGATAAGATCGGAGGTAGGCTAGGATGCAGTGTCAGAAACACGGGGACAATCACAACACAACCAGACCCGAAAACCAACAATTATGTTTTAGCACAAATGTGGGCTCCGGGTGGGATTCGAACCCAGGACCCGCGGCTCAGAAGTCAGGTACTCTGACCACTGAGCCACGCGGTCGTCACGAGATAAGTAACAGACCTATATCAGTAATACCTGTTTCTTCTGGCGAGTAACTTTTATCAGAGATATCACAGCTAATAACTATACATATATGTTATGGTACACTGTCTTTATTTTTAATTTCATCATCATAATTTCAGCCCATCACAAGTAAATTGCTGACCCACCTGCATCGACTATCCACAAAATCGTGCATGGCGGTGGACAGTCCAGTGGTGAGTCGCCCCAGACTGGTGGTAAGATTCCTATGCAGGTATCCGTCTAGGTAGGTACCACCGCAGGGTCAGTTATTCTGCCGTGAAGCAGTAGTGTGCAAACATTACTGTGTTTCGGTTTGAAGGGCACCGAGAGCTAGCGTAATCACTGGGCATATGAGACTTAAGAACTGATGTCGCAGGGTGATGGACGCAGTGTGGTGTCATACAGTAATTTTCTGGGTGACACAGCATTTGTTATGGGCAGACGTTACACTTACCATCAGGTGGACGTTTTGGTCGTTCCGTCACTTTTAAGAAGAAAAAAAAGACTGAAATTGCTGGTACGAGATTTCCAATCCAGAACATTTCTTCCCAACGGCTTCCGCTATTGATCCATTTATTAACATGTTTATTATATCTACAGTTAATATAATTAAAATAGACAATAATTACATATGTTATAACTTCCACTAAACAAAGTTTTTAACAAAATTATTACACCAGCCTTTGAACCATACGTGCTACCTCAATTAGCACATTCCCTTGTGACTCAGACACCTGTAAAACTTTACCATACATTTTAACTGTTGAAAACATTATTCATTATTACTTATTTCTATCTCTTTAATGAGAGAAATAACAAACAGTGTTACAATTTAAATTTATTCTAAAAAAGTGTACTAGGTGCTGGTTTTTTAAAGCAGGTCTTACAATGCATGTTTTTTAATTTTTTTATATGTTAAAGTGACGAAACAAGCAAAAAGTTCACCTGATGGAAGTGCCACGTCTGCCCACAACAAATGATGAGTCACCCTGAACGTTTCTGAGTAACTACGCACTGCGTCCGTGACCCTGAGACATCAGTTCTTAAGTCTCATATGCCCAGTGACTGCGTTAGCTCTCTCCTTCAAACCGAAACACACTAATGTTTGCCTACTACTGCTTCACGGCAGAATAACCTACCTAGACGGATTCCTGGATAGGATAATTAAACCAAAAATATCATGTCTTTTAAAAAGACAATAGTTAGTCGAGGAGGAAAGGAGCAATAATTAATAAATTCGCTTTTAACTAATGAATTAAGGTTTGCCTAAACCAACAAATTGTGTAGGTTTATATTAATAGGATGAAAATGTAACCGTTATTTCACCGCTACCTTAATCCTTTCATTAATAATTTAAATTCACTTCTACGCTAAAGAGTTTTAGACAATATAGAGCGTGGCGTTGACAGCTTCTATTTATTGTACGCTAAAACTCACAATTAAATAAATCGTTTCTTGACGAATTTTTTTTTTTAACGGCCTGTATGTCTCACTGTTGGGTCCCCTTATGTTTGTACGGATTTTTAGCTGGGACGAGGTTATCACGCTGCTTTACTTAGTGCTGTTTGTGATTTTGTCATGTCGTCGAAATTTTTGAAGTGAAAACTTCTTTAGCCGTGTTGAGCGATTTTTGGATTTTCACTGTGTTTACCTTTGTCTCAGAATTAATGGCAAATTAGTACATCACATTGCATTTTCTGTACTGGTGCCGCCATTGGTGATTAAACCCACTCCCGTTCTAAGAAATTTATAGCATGCGCTCATGGCATGGCATGTGCTTAAGCAACCACGGCTCTTATTTCCCGCCTCGTGGTTTCACCCGCGTAAAAAAAGCCGACCTCGATCGATTTATATAATGAATACAAGAAAAAATATAATTTTCACACTATCCAAAGCAATTTAAAATTCAATTCGGTTGCTTCGGACAGTGTTAACATTATGTACAGGCATTACGAGTATATCAAAATTTATGTAAATAAAACCTGCCTTAAAATAAACACAAAACTATATTAACCTAACCATGTTTTAAAACTGACCGCCAGAGTATTTGTTAACTGAGTTGTATATACGGAGTTGAATCAAATTGTTTTTGCATCCATGTAGTTTTAATACTGCATTACCTACGATCTAATTGCCTAGGCATTCGAGGATTCGTCGGATTCGAGAAGTCGAGGACGAATGTGTGCCTTTTAGTTCTTACTAATAATTGCGGTACTATAATATAGCCTGTGCAGATAGTGACTTCTTTTTATAGGAAGATGTCACCATGACAGAAATAGGCAATGGGGGCTCTGTTTTCAATTAATACGCGAGCATAACGACTGCCAGTCACTAAAATTTGCAAAGTATCTTTTGCTGATATGTAATTTATTTTACTTCGATTTTTAGAAAAACTAACCCTATAACAATTTTTTGTTATATTTTATAAATATATTTACTTTTAAAATAATTTCATTTTTAAATAACTTTTTGTTTACTGTCTCGTCTCGTCTGTTTGTGATGTTTACTGTCTCTCTCGTCTCGTATGCAAAAAACTGTAAGGAGAGCTGCCGGTATATCTGAATATCAACGCTGCCGTATCAGTAGCTTTAGGAATTAACATATACATAAGATCACGACTGTATCACATAAGGGGTAGTCCGAGACTGGGCACTCACTGCAAAAACAGATGACTGCCACAATCCACGTTTCACCAAAACAATGTAATGCACTTGGTGTGATAGGTGGTGAGCCCATTGCCACCATGCGCTGTTGGGTGCACAGTGCAGTTTTATTCCTTACTCGCCTTTTACGAGATCCATTGGATGAGATGGAGTGGTAGTATTCTTTTAACGAGCCGCCACCACACGGCTAAAGTAATTTAGGAATTAAATAGAAAGGAATACGCGCTTTTTTTTCGTGGAACGGTCAAAATTTTCTGGTCAAATCCTTTTATCTCCTTTAAAGAATATCAAAATTTACTACAACACGTCTGGCGACTAAGCTGTTATAACTTGAATGTATGTTGTCAGGTAGCTCCTAGCAGCAATGCAGTATGTTTTATTAACTGAAGAAAAGCATAATATGATAATGATAATAATGATAGCGATGGCAACCTCCAAAACTTAACATAAAGCCAAGTTTCTCTGGAGCAACTAGATTAACAAGTAAATTGTGTAGCTACAGTTACGGTCTTTTTTTTCCTAGAACGTTATATATTTTAATTTTCTAACGACTATAACATGATGGTAACATAAAAAATATCTACCATCGCTTCTGTTCCCGTGGGTGGTTTCAGAGTACTGTAATCACAAATCCGTGGCGATTGCAGCGATGTCTTATAAACCGATTATTATTAGCCCTTAATTCCACTACCAATTCGATTGTAAGTAGTGCATAGTTGTGTAGTAGTATAGGGTTTATTGATCAGGACCGTGTGTTAGCGGCTTAAGAGAAACTACCACCCCATCTTATCCCGTGGGTGTCGTAAAAGTCGCAGGGCAGCAGCATCTTTCTGGAATATTTGAATAAATAAACTGCGATTGTCAAGCCGTCTGCTGTGCGTAGAAACTATGGCAAAATCCGCCAAAAAAGGAAGCTATAAACTTTTGTGGCACTATATAGGCGAGGCGTGTATTCAGCAGTGGAATAGTGATAGGCTGAAATGATGATGATGGTGAATTAGGACTTTCAGAATAAAGTGAATCAAGACCACGCATACTTGTTAAGCTAAAATAAGCGATGAGTAAAAGGTTAAGAAGCTTAATTATAAGAAATGCAACTTCAAGAGAACGATTAAAAAACTTAACGGTTAAAAAAGGTTAATTAACTTTATTTTAAAATTTCTAAATTAATAACGGAGTAAAGAGAATAAAGAATCATTTTTTGAACCGGTGTAGATTTTGACATTCATAAGAGTTTTAAACAAGCCTAAACTGAATAAAGAAGTTTTGACATTGACTGCTTTTGATTATTAAAAACTATTTAGTGTATGGGTAGGCTATATATTAGTTTATTTTTGGTTGAATGTGTTATGTATGATTGTATAGATATAAAAGTAGGTTGTATAGATATGAATGCAACGAAGTGACAAATAAAACTGTCGGTTCTGGATCTCTCAGCACCATAGTCGTATACACCTATCTGGAATTTAACACCAACAAAAACGGTGTACAGATTTGCTATCTACAATAGATTTTAACATAACTTATCATGTGTTAAATTTAAATAAAATAACATTTATACCATCATCGAGACTTTCAATCGCCGGATATCGAATACAGACCACCAGCGGAAATTAAAATGTCTCTGACTATACCCGAGAAGACTACCAACAAAAATAAATAGTTACTTTTGTGCTTCGAATAGAATGTGCCATTGAATACTTAAAACAAAAACACAAAGTGTTCATTAACGATTTGCAACAGTATATTTAAAGTAATATTATGCACGGAAAGCACAAATAACATATTATTATCCTAGCAATTAAAAATAATATAACAATATGTTGTAGACAAACGTCTTAACTTAAAAAACTAGGTAAATTTAAAAATTTAAAAATCTGCTCAATTTAAATGACATTAAATCATACCTAATATTTATACATAAATTTATAATGTCACGACTTTTTCCTATATTAGAGGTAGGTAGGCAAAGGCCATACACTAATGCCATTATATATCTACGAGTATGTGTACTGTAATTAAATTTGTTTACTACACTAGATGAATATTCGGTAAAACTACAACGAAAATAAATTCTTAGGTCACATTCAGGACAAGTAAAGTTCATACATGGCAGTGATAATTATTAATGACGGATTACTATTTCAACTTTTTTTTTATTTTTTTTTATTGGAGTGACGAGACTAGCAAAACCTTCACCTGATAGTAAGTGCAATGTTTACCCATAAAAAATGCTGCGTCATCCAGAACAAATGTGCGTGACACCACACTGCGCCCGACACTCTGAGACATCAGTTCTTAAGTCTCATGTGTCCAGTGATTACACTAGCTCGCAGTGCCCTTTAAACCGAAACACAGTAATGTTTGCAATAACTGGCCCTGGGGTGGTACCCACCTAGACGGATTTCTGCATAGGACCCCTATCACCAGTAATACATACATACGTACAAAGAGTCACGCCCCTTTCCCATTGGGGTAGGCAGAGACCACGTCATTCCACTTGCTACAATCCTGACACATCTTTCGCTGCTTCTACTTTCGTTAATGTTTTCATACAAGGTAGTCGGTCTCAGGTGCTTTTGACGTGGCCTTTCCTTAAAACGACTTCGATCTTTTCGTGACCGGCTTGTCCACTGTCTTCATAAATCTGTTTCGTCAATCTTCTTTCATCCGTCCACTCCCATCCTCTCTATGTGTCCAGACCATCTAATCATCCCTGTCTCTATCTTTTTCTTTACATTTTTTAAACACGTTATGGAAATAGCTTGGATAAAGATAATTTATTTGTACAAAATGGGTGTACAAAGCAAACACGCTGGTGTTATATAAAAAACGGAAGTCCCACATGTTTTCGCAGTATAAAGCGTACAAATAATTTTTTTTTTCGTTAGTCACAAAGATTTTTTTGATATTACAACAATGCCCCCCAGTAAGATTTCTCCTGTATCGTGAGTGCGGTTTACAGACATAAATTTTACATGCGCAACACAACCAGACCCGAAAAACCAACAATTTGTGTTTTTTGCACAAATGTTGGCTCCGGCTGGGATTCGAACCCAGGACCCGCGGCGTAGAACTTAGGTACGCTAACCACTAGGCCACGCGGTCGTACTTCATTATAAGGAGTTGTTTAAGTCCATTCTTTAAAATTACAGTTTTTTAGTAAACTGTACTTTTAATTAAAAAAAAGGAAAATTTTGTTGTAAATGCGACTAAGAATTCAAAAAAAATCGAACTCGCATATTTTCGAATCATCATCGTCATTATCATTTCAGCCTATCACTAGTCCACTGTTGAAAATGAACTCTCTCATCGATTGTCACAAAAGCTTGTAGCGCTCATTTTGGTTGGATTATGCCATAGTTGCCACGCTAGGTAGGCGGGTTGGCATCCGCAGTTTATTTTTGCTCTGTCGACTTTTACGACACCCACGGGATGAGCTGGGGTGGTAGATTCTCTTAAGCCGCCATCACACGGCTTTTTGGATTTTTTTTGAATAGATGTCAAGAATACAGTTTTTTTTTGATATTACATATGTAGTTGGCAGTAGAACATTATAAGCCTAACATTAATAAGGATTGGGTTATTCCCAAAAAGTTTAAAAACATCTAATAAAGTATCTGGTTCACAATTTTATATTAAATAATTTCGTAAATTAAAATTAGAAAACTAATACGAAATAGTAATTAAAAAACTTAAAAAACACGGTTTCTTATATTTTCCCGTAAATGAAATTAGCTTGTGAATTTAACTAACGGTGAACTTCGTTCGAAAAAATGTTTGTTTTCGAACGAAGCCACCATTCAGCAAAAACAATAATTACACCGTTAAAAATTCACAAGCGAATTTCATTTACGGGAAAATATAAGAAACCGTGTTAACAACCTCAGGCAGGGCCGCTAAAGGTGATCTTGGTCGCAGAGTGGAGCAATTGACCACATCGGAAAGCACGAACACAGTTTGCACGCTCTGTCCATTTCTAAAACGATCCAATTTTACGACAACCTACTTTCTAAACCCTCTTCTTTAAGTCGGTTAAAAAGTAATAAACGTTAACTTGCTGAAGTTTTTTAATTACTATTTCGTATTAGTTTTCTAATTTTAATTTACGAAATTATTTAATATAAAATTGTGAACCAGATACTTTATTAGATGTTTTTAAACTTTTTGGGAATAACCCAATCCTTATTAATGTTAGGCTTATAATGTTCTACTGCCAACTACATATGTAATATCAAAAAAAAAACTGTATTCTTGACATCTATTCAAAAAAAAATCCAAAAAGCCGTGTTATGGCGGCTTAAGAGAATCTACCACCCCAGCTCATCCCGTGGGTGTCGTAAAAGTTGATTGGCAGCAGCATCTTCCTGAAACATCAGAATAAATAAACTGCGGTTACCAACCCGCCTGCCAAGCGTAGCAACTAGGGCAAAATCCCCCCCAAATAAGTGCTACAAACTTTTGTGGCAATCCATAGGGGAGGCTTATGTTCAGCAGTGGACTAGTGATAGGCTGAAATGATGATGATGATTAGATTCCAGACTCTTATAGATATAACATCATGTCTCATATTTTATTAGGGGGCTGGGCTATGAAATCGTTAAAATTTCAAACTATTTTGGCAAGTCTATTCATTCGAAACTTAACGAGAAAATTGGCTGTGGGGATAACAAGAATTTCTGTTTACAACGTCTACTACTCGTAGACTTTAACTTGTATTAAGTGTTACTTCAAGAAATTTGCACAATTGAAGGACACTTAAACTGAAAGCAGACATCTCAGGATCATTAAATGTCGATTTAATAACTTTATGATGAATCTTGTTTAAAGCTGTTGAATTTTACTTAAGGGCAGTGACAGTGAAACGGTATTACGAATAAGAATAGTCAAAATAGATAAAAAAATATTGTAGATTATGAGCACTGTGTTATATGATGAAAGAATTTATTTAAAAAAAATGTAATACACATTTCATTTTAATAATTTAAAATTAAATTAATCCGCAACAGTGAAGGAAGGCCAGTTATTCTGCCGTGAAGCAGTGTGCAAACGTTATCGTGTTTCGATCTAAAGGGCACTGAAAGCTAGTGTAATAACTGCGCATATGAGACTCAAGAACTGATGTCTCTGGGTGACGTGAGCAGTGTGTTGCCACACTGAAATATTCTGGATGACACAGCATTTGTTATGTGCTTGCGCTTGACGTTGCACTTACCATCTGGTGAACATTTTGAGCGTCTCGTCACTTTCTCCTATAGAAAAAAATAATACAGGTAAAATATCTGTATTAAAATTAAAACTCAACCAGTCTATTTGGCCTAAAATAAATATAAGTATTTTTCGCGTTTTTCTCACACGTATAAAGTTTATTGATGAACATTGTCAGCTTGGTTAGTGCGATGTCTAAGCGACTTACTTTTGCGTTGCCATCGCGAGTTAATGACCCGCGCGAGAAAGATACTTGTATGGCCTACAGAAAAAAAAACACGGGTCTGTGAGTTTTTTCATGCAATTTATGTCTGAAAATCGGAGACATATAGTAGGTAGATCGCTAACAAGCATTGACATAACAGTCACTACTTCAGAAAATGTTTAGAATCGAGAAATGTGGTTGTAAGAGGATCCAAAAACGAGTTACTAGAAGGATTAACGGTATTAGTTCGATGATCATCCCCGCCATTTTTGTTCTATCCCCTGGCCTTACGAAACTTTCTTGTCATTGGAAAAGTCATTTGCTCAACGTGAAACGAAAAAACAGACTCCTGTGGACTAGTGCCGAGAAATGGGGTAACGTTTTTAACGACATTAAGACGTGTTTTCTTAATCCCAACTAGTGACAAAAAATGGTCTCTGTGATCCAGAAAGAAATAAGAATCCGTCATTGTGGGTATTTGGTGATGGAGGATCACTGAAACAGACAAAATGGCAAACATCTTTTAACGTTGCCGAACGAATTATGACAATACAAGCCGGATTCCGAAAAGGCTTTAGTACCATAGACCACATACATACCCTTCGCCAGATTGTACAAAAGACCGAAGAGTACAATCTCCCGCTATGTCTGGCGTATGTGGACTATGAAAAAGCCTTTGATTCCGTCGAAACTTGGGCGGTGCTACAGTCACTTCAGCGGTGCCGAATTGACTGTCGGTATATCGAAGTGCTGCAGTGTTTGTACAATAAGGCTACGATGGCTATCCGAGTACAGAACCAGAGTACGAAACCGATCCAACTGCAGAAAGGTGTAAGACAGGGTGATGTTATATCCCCGAAACTCTTCACCGCTGCATTGGAAGATGTCTTCAAGCTACTGAACTGGAAAGGATACGGCATTAACATCAATGGCGAATACATCACTCACCTTCGATTTGCCGACGACATAGTCATAATGGCAGAATCGCTGGAGGAGCTTGGCACTATGCTCAATGACCTCAATAGTGTCTCCCAACGGGTAGGTCTTAAGATGAACATGGACAAGACGAAGATCATGTCTAACGTCCATGTCACACCTATACCGGTTGTTGTTGGGAACACTATGCTCGAAGTTGTTGACGAATATGTATACCTAGGACAGATTGTCCGACTAGGTAGGTCCAACTTCGACCAAGAGGTCAATCGACGGATCCAACTCGGCTGGGCAGCGTTCGGGAAACTACGTCACATCTTCTCGTCGAGTATACCTCAATGTCTCAAAAGCAAAGTGTACAACCAGTGCGTGTTGCCAGTGATGACATACGGAACCGAGACGTGGTCCTTCACTGCGGGCCGCTTGAGGAAGCTCAGAGTCGCTCAGCGAGCTATGGAAAGAGCTATGCTCGGAGTTTCTCTGCGTGATAAAATCCGTAACGATGATATCCGCAGCAGAACTAAAGTAACCGACATAGCCCTAAGGATTAGCAAGCTGAAGTGGCAATGGGCCGGCCATATAGCCCGTAGAACCGATAACCGATGGGGAAGAAAGATTCTAGAGTGGCAACCTCGTACCGGCAAACGCAGTGTAGGGCGCCCCCCCACTAGATGGAGCGACGACCTGCGCGATTTTGCGGGAAGTCGATGGATGCGGGTGGCTCAGGACCGTGCTTTGTGGCAATCTATGGGGAGGCCTATGTTCAACAGTGGACTAAGATAGGCTGAAATGATGATGATGATGATGAACGAATTATGGCTACTGTTTTCGATCAGTATGCATCTTTTCGAAATATCTCAATCCTAGAAAAATGTAATTAGTTGATTCACATTATGGTATAAACTTCTAAACTACTGAGCAAAAGTAAAATAACAGCTTATAAAAGTTCCTCTGCCGTTATTAACTGCCTACTAAAATCCCACCAAGGATTTTGGAGAACGCAAGAGTACGCCACGCCGCGACTTATTTACAATTGCCATATGGTGCCAGGATTCTTATGTAGGAATCCGTCTAGATAGATACCATCGTAGTGCCAGTTATTCTGCCGAGAAGCAGTAGTGTGCAAACATACTGATGTTTAAGTGATGGCGCACCAAAATGTTCTGGATGACACAGAGTATTTGATGGTCAGACGTGGCGCTTACCATTAGGTGAACGATTTTCTCGTCTTGTCACTTCTTTCAAAAAATAAAATAGCAGTTTTATAGTCGTACGTACGTTTCATAAATTTGTTTAATGAACCAACAATGTATTACGGCATACATTTTCCTAACCATTTCAATGTAATCTTCAATCAATCCAAAGAAATAGATTGTACATTTAAATAAAATTAGAACATTGCGATACTATGTTATGTTATAAGCTTGTTAAATAAAACGAATACGTTAGTAGAAAATTCAAGCAACAAGCAAATTATACTGTTACAGTGTAACGATGCATAACTTGTTTATAGTGCAATTTTGTATTCCCGAGATGATTTATACCAGTTATAGAGTGCAGTGTAATACTTCATATAATTTTTTTTTATTGTATTAAGTGACAAAACGAGCAAAACGTACACCTGATGGTAAGTGCAACGTCCGCCCACAACAAATGCTGTATCACCAAGAATATTTCTGTGTGACACCACAATGCGCCCGTCACCCTGAGACATCAGTTCTTACGTCTCAAATGCCCAGTGATTACGCTAGCTCACAGTGCCCGTCAAACCGAAACACAGTAATGCTTGCACACTACTGCTTCACGGCAGAATAACTGGCCCGGGGGTGGTACCTACCTAGACGGATTCCTGCATAAGATTCCTACCACCAGTGAGTGTTGCAAAAAGTTACAACAAATATGACAACGTGAACCGTGCGGCTTCTTAGTTTTAATTCATTGACCTTATCCATGTCAATTTTAAGATGTTGTGTTTAACTTAACGCAAATTTATGCCATGTTGTGGAACATTTATAGGTAAAACGGCGGATGGTTTCTTTGCAGCAATGGGGGTTTGCGGTGAGGCAGTGACTGTTAGCCTTGCGGCGACGATGGCTTGCTGTGAGGTGGCGGAGCTCTGCTTTGAGACAGCAGGCGTCAGGGAGGCTTTCGCTGTTTTAGCGATGGTGATAGGTTCGGGAGAAGCGGTTTTCTTCTGCTTGCTTTTGGACTTCTCCACAAGGGTGAAGTCGGTGTCGGAGAAGTACTTTGGGGACGGAGGAGATTCGCACTCCATTTGGGAGTCCGCGGATGACGCTCTGTTTCATACGATGATGCACTTGAGGAGGGCCTAGATAACTCCTTTAAGGCTGTCTGAATGCCTCAGGGTTTTCCGTCAATATTCTGAGTGCATCCGGTGCTACCAGAAGGAGCTTGCGGACCGTATCCGTCATCGCTGCTTCTATCTTTTTTCCTTTCTGACCTAGCTATTTTCCGTAGGGGATGTGGCTTTTCTTCTTTGTGTATCCCTAGTGCGTCCAAGTGTGGATCTTATTTTGCTCACTTTTGAGTGTGTGCTTAAAAATAATTAAAAACTACGCGGGAACTTAGTCCAATCGAGTAAGTCGACGTTGACTAGGGCTCTACCCAAGGCCAACTAATGTAGACCACTTCGTACTGCGTTTACCAGAACCGCGGCAGTTACTTTTTATTAGCGCTACTGAGATAGGACGCGACAAAGATATACATAGAGACGAAATTAAATTTCTTAGCAGTTCTTAGTTTCTGTTTGCGTTACGTTATGCCGAAAAGTACAACAACAAAACTAATAAGAAGTAAACTGGACGGAATTGATGTTCACTGTTGCGGATTAAATAAAAGAAAAGTTAAGATAGTTATTTCGATTGCCAACTAAGTGTGTTGCTCAGAAACTTGAAAGCATCCTACCGTAGAACAAAGACGAGTCGGTACAATCTTTATATATATAAAGATTGATGAAGATATATATATAAGAGGCGGGTTAGTTTCACCATTAAAAGCTCAAGAACGGCTGGACCGTTTTTTATAATATTGTATTTGTTGGATTTCCCTCCGCCCCGAATAGCAGAATAACTTTTAATCCATCGAAAACAAAAGTCACGAAAGAAACTTACATTTTCCGTATACAACGCCATCTTTGATACATGGTTTATGATTTTGGATGCATGACAGTTCTGTGACAATAAATACTTTTTCCCACCTTCTGTCTTCTTTCACTATCCTCTGACTGCTGATTCAACTGCACGGTCCTGAGCTAGTACTGAGTGCCGCGATTTATCAGCATTTTTTAGAGTTTTCCCCAATTTTTATTCAGTTTCCGACCGTCATTTCATTTTTAAGTCAAACGGTAAGTTGCCTTCGAACATGTTCACTTTGTGAGATAATCAAATTGCTGATTAATAATTGCATCATTATGTACTTTTGAATTGGACCTGAACACGGACATAAAATACTTTTTATTCCGGAAAATAAAATAATTCCCACGGGATATTTATAAACTTATGTCCACGCTGACGACGTCGCGGGCATCATCTAGTATTATGTAAAGGGGATATATAATCGCCGTTGCTTCTTTTATCAGGATTTCCTTATTACTATTAAGCGTTCAATGTATAAATAGAGTACTTCTATAACCTAATAATTGCGATAACTGGTTAATTTGATGTTTTTTGGTAACTGAGGAGCCCTCGATTATAACGATTCTCTCGTAACATTTCAGGGCGAAGGTAGTGCCTGCAAACCAGCGCTACATGGGATCGTAATATTGCGGCAGAAAAAGATGAGGTAACCCAGCTGTTGCTGACCCATTGCCTTAGTCATTACTGTCAAGATCTTCGTTGTTTAAAGTTATATTTGTTTCCTCTGTATATGTCAATAAACAATTTTTTTTTGTATTAACGAATAGTAACGCATTGGAGTAGCATAGCGGACTCTTTCCAGCTCTAAAATCCTCTCAATAACGAGAGAAGGCCTGTGCTCAGTAGTGTGACATTTATAGACAGTAACTAATAGTAATAAAATGGTAAACAGATCAAATAAACACAGTAAATCGCCTCTTCTATAAGGAAGATATATGATATAATTATGAAAATATTTAAATTTCATAATTAATCCGATTCTGATTCTTAAGGAATACAAAAGAATCTACCCCTTATAAATTACAACATAGAAACAATAGTAATCATATTACTATAATAGTAACAAGAGTACTCATATACATTCATTGCCACGCCCGACAGGTTACATGAATTTTATAATTTAATTTCATGTAAAGCAATCTAAATAAATAAATTTCATAGCGGATAAATAAAAAACTTACTCAGAATAAATTTTACAGAACCTAAAACGCTATAATTCTGCCAACGCCCAACATACTTGTACGACCAGTCCGCGCACATCGCTGTTCACATTGGCGTCCATACCGCTGCAGTCGATACATACTCGTAAACGTTGCAATTACCACGATGTAAACGTTTTGCTCGTTTCGTCACTTTATCTAATAAAAAAAAGTATATTCCGAGAACAATGCAACGTTCTTTCTATTTCTGTTGTTTGTATAGATAGACTACTTTAATCTATGATAAAACCGCGATATTTATACAAAATTGTTAAAATGTTTATATAATTTTTTTAAACACAAACGTCATTTAATAAAACGCGTTTCATTTTTAACTATCTATAACCCAACGTTTCGAGCACTTTACATCACCCATGGTCACGGGAGGTGAGTCAGGTGAGTGACAAGAAACGCGGAACCCTTTTAGGATCACTTATGTTTGTCTGTCCGTCTGTTAATAGTTTTAAAGTTATTTAAGAAAATAGAAAATAAACTTTGTTGTAGCGGCTTAAGAGAATATACCACCCCATCCCATCCCGTGGGTATCGCAAAAGTCGACAGAGGGAAAAAAACAGGAAATGGGCAGCCGCATCGCCATGGAATATCTGAATAAATAAACTGCGGTTGGCAACCCACTTGCCAAGCGTGGCAACTATGGCAAAATCCCCGCCGCAATGAAAGCTACAAACTTTTGTGGTAATCTATGGGGAGGCCTATGTTCAGCAGCGGACTAGCGATAGGCTGAAATGATGATGATGATGATGATGATGATGATGAAGAAAATAGATGAAGATTGGATTCCATGCCATATGTTTATTAATGTTTAGTAAGGTAATGTTAGATGTCTTTTTTTATTGGATCAAGTGATGAAACGAGCACGACATTCACTAGATGGTAAGTGCAACGTCTGCCTATAGCAAATGCTGTGTCACCCAGAACATTTCTGCGTGACACTTCACTGAGCCCATATCACCTTGAGACATCAGTTGTTAAGTTTCATATGCCCAGTGATTACGCTAGCTCACAGTGACCGTTCAGACCGAAACACAGTAATGTTTGCTCACTACTGCTTCATGGCAGAATAACTGGCCCTGGGGTTAGTTACTGGTGGTAGGATTCCTATGCAGGAATCCGTCTAGGTAGGTACCACCCCAGGGCCAGTTATTCTGCCGTGAAGCAGTAGTGTGCAAACATTACTGTGTTTCGGTTTGAAGGGCACTGAGAGCTAGCGTAATCACTGGGCATATGAGACTAAAGAACTGATGTCTCAGGGTTTTTTATTTTGCATAAAGTGATGAAACAAGCAAAACGTTCACCTGATTGTAAGTGCAACGTCTGCCCATAACAAATGCTGTGACATCCAGAAAATTTCTGGGTGACACTACACTGTGGCTATCACCCTGAGACATGGGTTATTAAGTCTCATATGCCCAGTGATTACACTAGCTCACAGTGCCCTTCAAACCGAAACACAGTAATGTGATGGGCGCAGTGTGGTGTGACACAGAAATTTTCAATCCAAAATATCATCATCATTTCAGCCCACAATATCATTCCTCTATAATATGGTTGTTGTTTAACTCTAAATCTCTTTTTGTTTGTATACATAATTGTTAAAATATTATTCCTCGTGTTGTTTTTGTATAAAGACTTACACAATACATCGAGCTGTTTCATCCCTTAGCTGTTGTAAATGTCAATTGAAATTGTGAAAATGTCTTGTAATTTGGGCCATCCTTGTGTGCAAACTATTATACTCTGCTTGTCAACTCGCTTGCCTTATCTGTCGAAGACAGAAATTACCTTTCGTAAGTTTATCTATGGGGGGTCTAAGCCCTAATCAAAGCAAATGGTTTTCGTTAAGATGTTAGTTTATTAGCATATATTTTTATGTTGCTATACTCATTTTTAGTTTTTTTATTGCCTTTCTTGAATAGATGGTAGCCTAAGTATGTTCTCAATAGCTATGACTCCAAGTTAATGAAAAAAAATCCTAGAATCTCTGTGTTAGTGCCCATTCACTTTCACCAATTGTGAGAAAATTATAATGATTGTTCGCTTTCCTAACGACTCTAATCAGAGGTGAACAGTAGATTCATGGACACGCTCTGCGGCAAGAAGTCGTGTTGACCGTGTATTTGGTGTTGATGCCAAAAACTTAACAATCACATAACATCTGCATTTGTGGTGGTTTGGATGGCTTTATTTATTTGGCCTGAGTGCCCGTGATTATTCGACACGTGCCTAATTGTGTGAGGTGCATTCACTAACACTGAGCTTAGCTGTATACTTTTACGACATGACAACGAATTGACATGCTTACGCACTCCCAAGGGGTCTTATACTCTTTATGCTGGTATGATAGTTTTGATGTGGACTACGGTCCTTTTGCCCGACTTCTTCGGGTGGAGCGCGTTGAATGGCGCTCACCGCACATGGCAGTGTTGTGTAGTCCTGTGCCTTCGCTACATTTCTTTAATAAATTGTGGAGAACGACTCCCCTTTTATCGGGAATTAATAAATAAACAATGTACAAACCCTTTACAAGTGAGGTGGGAATTGTTTTTAAGATCGGGTACTATCTATGGACTTAAGACTTCTCTTGTGAATATACATCTTTCCACGCAACACCTGAAATAACAAGTTACTAGATCAACACAACGTAATTATGGATCCTAACTAAAACGATCACAGGTTATATATTTTTTTATTATTAACGGTCTTTAGGAACAATCCAAAAAAGAATCATGTTATTAAAAAGGCAATAGTTACACTAGCTACCACACATCTTTCAGAGTCTCTACTAAATATATGAGTAGTAAAAAAAAAATGTAATTTATGTATAACATTATGCAGTATAGTATTGAAAAAAAGAACTCAGTTTCTTGCCGATTTTTCTCCGACAAGGTGTTATTTTTCGAACCGGCGTAGATTTTGACTAGCTACTCGTATTAAACAAGCCTAAATGAATGAAGAAACTTTGACCTTGATAATGAATCAATGTGTGGAAGTTTTTATCCCCACGGGTTAAAAATCAGGTGAATTTGGTAAACGTGCAAGTGATTTTGAGGTACCTGTGCTGATGAGATCAGGTGTACCGATACCGATGATCAGAGTACTCTTAACTTTGGTGTTGCAGAAGCTTATCTGCAACACCAGAGTTAGAGTTCTTGGTGTGAAAAAAATACTTAGAAAATAATTTTTTGGTATGATTTCGTAGAGGGACAATCTACAAAATAAAAAATGTACAAAATGCGCATATGGTAAATATGTATATATAGGTCTCTAAATGCCTTTATCTTGACCCTTCTGACATGTATGAATGAGATGCTGCAACAATCAAAGCGTAATATCCACATAATTACTAACAGGAAGCTCATTATACTACAAGCATAATGTTCGAAAAGCCCGGAGGCTTTGTATGCTGTGATACCTGACAATGACAGCCGGAAATAAAAGCTTTGTGACTAAAGACTAAATAAGCTGTTTTGAATGCTAAAAGCCAAGTATTGTAAAGTAAAGTAAGTAGTGTTGTTTATAAGAGTCTCAATTATTGATACAGGATTTTTTTGTAATAAAAACCAACCTTAAAAAGCTCACCCATAAAGTCGACTAGAAATAAAAGTGTATATAAAAATAAAAATGTATATAGTATATGCGTTTGCTTTGTGTATAATAAATTCTTATACACTTTTTATTTTTACCTTTGATAATCATTATTAGACGACGATATGACTGTAGTCGGCGTACCAGACTACTGCGTCTCCTGCCTATATAGGCAAATGAATAAAAAAAATTAAGTATTACAAAGTTATTAGCTAGAATTCAAAAATATTCAATTGCCAATATACTTTTTATCAAAATGTTGTGTCATACATTTAAAAAAAAAAGCGTTACATCGGGCGCAGGTTGATTAAGACGAGTACATGTCTTTGTGATGGCGCGAACAATTGTGTTATTGTAATATCTCCTGCACAGTTGATAGCTACCAAAATTGTCGCAGTAGTCGTAGATCGGCCGTGTGGATATAATATGATTAATAAATGATTTTTAGTGCACCTATTCTAGAATTATGCCAGACAAACTCAGCGTTTGTCTGGCGTTTTTAGACCTCGCAGACTTGCAAAGTAAATGCTGTAGTCAAAATTAGCCGAATGAGTATAATCATGAACACAATATCAACTTAATAGGACACAACAATTTTCTTATTCAACATTGTTTCGATAATAAATAAAAACATAAAGTTATCTATTTTTTGATACAGGGGAACTGTTACAAAATATATTAAGTAAAATTTCGTAGAAAAGGCGAATAATGAATAGAATTATCGTTAATCCTGTGATATTATTTCAAATGTCATGCGATAGCACTGTAGCGCGAAGAAAATAGCAAGGTCGACCAAGAATATTTCGAACTAGCTAAATTCCGAAATATAAGAGGTATTTCCATCTTAATGTAAAAGTCAAAAAAGGAGAACAAGGGAAATTTCCTTAAAATTACAACTTTTTGGGCAAAGCTTGTTAATGTCCAACGCCAAGTTAAAATACCGATTTATCACATGATCGAAGTTTACTGGTGGTAGGATTCCGTCTTGGTAGGCGTGATACCAGGGCCAGTTATTCTGCCGTGAAGTAGTTGTGTGCAAACATTACTGTGTTTCGGTTTGAAGGGCACTGTGAGCTAGTGTAATCACTGCTCACATGAGATTTTACAAATTATTTCTCAGGGTGACGGCCGCAGTGTGGTGTCACACAGAAATGTTCTGGGTGACACAGCATTTGTTATGGGCTGACGTTGCACTTCAGGTAAACCATCAGGTAAACATTTGGCTCGTTTCGTAACTTTATACAATAAAAAAATATCGTGAGGAATAAAAACACTAATTTAAATTCTGTTGTTTTAACGGAAGGGAATTTACCTTGGAATATACAACAGAAATTATACATTTATTATGATATGACATATACGTCTCCCATAGATTGCCACGAAAGTTTATAGCTCTCATTTTAAGGGGATTAACTGCGTTTGCCAACCCGCCTGCCAAGGGTGGCAACTATGGAAAAAACCTCTTCAAATATTTATTTAAAAGCACAAATTAATGATGAATAGAAAATCTGACAAAAAAATGTTTATGCCTTTATAAGAGACTTTTTTACTATGAACAATCAAAACCCATTGAGGTCATCGACTGATCTATGAAGAAACATTCTCCGAAATAAATTAAATGGCTACAGAAAAATTGACACACGCGTAAGTGATAATATTAAAATTAAAAAAAAGTTATAATAATTTAAAGAGATCGTTAAATTATATTAGTAAACTCAATTCTGAGTCCAGGCCTCTCATTTTTGATAGGGCGTACTTTACTCGAGCTGGAAAGAGCACGTCACGCTGCTTCAATGCAGTTTGGCGGACTTCAAATGTCCTCGGAATATTTTCATTTCTCGGACATGCAGGGGATGACAACTGCAGAGCAATTTCTCTCAGAACCCAGGTCACTTGCGTAATATAAAATTTTAATGAAATGAGGTTCCTTAGCTGCGAAGGCTACAATATTATAATTATTATCTTACTATTAAAGCTGAAGAGTTTGTATGTTTGAACACGATAATCTCAGTAAATAATAATTTAAATTGAAAATTTTTTATACAATAAATAGCCAATTTGTTGAGAATTTTTTTAAGTTATAAAACTTTATGCTACAGCTTTAAAAAGCCGCACGCTGAGAACCGAACATTATCGATAGGGGCCGATCGTGATTTAGTCGGCTTATTTTACGCGGGTACAGCAAGTATTAGGTAAAATTGTAAAACAACGACGACAGCTAGTTCCCATGGCTGTGTAAGGAAGAAAAATTGTATGAGTCCCGTTAGAATTTGATACAACATAATTTGTATAAATCTGTGGGTGTTAGTCATCATCATTATTTTAGCCTATCACTAGTCCACTACTGAACATATGCCTCCCCCACAGATTTCCACAAAAATTTGTTCCTCCCATTTTGGGTGGATTTTGCCATAGTATCTCACCTAGATCTCCTCTGGTTTTCATTTTTCCTCTGTCGACTTTTACGACAACCACGGGTTGAGATGGGATGCTAGATTCTCTTCAGCCGCTCCCACACGGTACGCCAAATTTTTTTTTCTATGTTGACCTTTGTGTATCCAAAAAAGTGCTCGCGTTACGTTCACGATCTTCATAAATTTAAAAAAAAATCAGGAACTGTAAGCGACAGTGTAAACAGAAGCTTACAGATACTTTATGCGCTCGTATATTTTATCTCGTATTCTCAACGTTTTTGTTACAATGTTTCGACCTTTGTTAAAAGGCAGTTTAATTCAGCTGTTATTATATATTAGGCGCATAAAGTGTACGTTAAATGTTTATCAGTACTTCGATTTACGATTGGGTGCATACAATTTGATGATTACGATAAACATTAACTACAAAGAAATAATATTTTTGATAATGATTTCTTATATTTACGCGAACACTACACATTTAAATGAAACTAATTTTACGGATTTTATCGCTCCCCTTAAGATTCTCTTACGCATCCCAAAATAAATATTAACATCATTTATTAAATCAAATAAATGTAAAAAGCGTTTTTGTTAACTTAGCAGTAAGCGTCTGCCGTCATGATCCATTTCAAAATCTGAAGTGACTTTAACTACGGTCTTTTAGGCAGTAATTTATTTTATATCTACTTAATAAAACTTCTTCACTGCACGCGTGACACGCGACGCACAGTCTACACCCAGGGTCTAGAAGCATGAAATTTCGCACAGGAGTTTCTTATGTAACGAAAGTGTTCTGCAGACGTAGTCCGGTACTCCAGAAAGTTTGTATGGAAGTTCATAATTTTTGAAGGTGTACATTTGCGAATTGGTGTTTAGATTTCTGTTTATAAATAAAAGTCAATTGTATCAACGTCTCCGCAAATTCATCCCCATATGGAAAAAACTAAGGGCCGAAACTTTGTATGGAATCTGCGTCATTTTTTAAAGTACAGTTGTTGAAAGTAGTGTTTAGACTTTTGTTGATAAAAAAAAATCAGTTCTGTCAGCGTTTTTGGAAATTCATCCCCTAGAAGGGTAAAAAATAAGGGACGAAACTTTGTATGGGATTTGCGTCATTTTTGATGTTTTAAATGTGAAAATTGGTGTTTAGGTTTCTACTTATGTAATATAGTATACAAAAGTAAGTTGATTAACGTTTTAGGAAATTCATTCCAAAATTTTTATAGATATTTTTTTAATCACAATTTTTATAAAGACTACAAAAAGTAATATTTAGAAACGTTTAATATTATATATTATAATTGAAGTAGCAATCGAGATCCAATGGTCGTTTGGCCCTACTAGGTGACATGTCCTAACGCCGTTAGCGCTAAAAGGTAAAAACCCGAATATAGTTTTCAGATTCATTCATTTGCTTTGGTTTAGCATTTCAGTAATTTTGAGGTTTTGTTTTGAATCCAGGGGTAGTAATTTTTCCTTTTAATTTTATTTATTTTAAATGATTGTGGAAATTTTGATGATCGAGGGGCAGAATGTCTCACAGATTGTTGTTCCTAGTGTAGGAGATGGAGTCTGCTTATTTCTGGTCTTATTATTTTTGTTAATAATTTACCCGTATGCATCATGATATGCGTGGACAGATAATTAGGTTCATTCATCGGATTCATCTTTATCCAAGCTAAATGGAGCTTCCATTCCGAGAAGGCGACAATTTCCTATTAGGCTGTCGTTCGTCATGACCATCAAACAAATCCCAAGGTCAGACATTGACGAAATCGAAGTTTATCTCCCAGCTATCGTGAGACCTATTGTGAGGCGATTCTTTGATGTGTGCAGTCAAATTTTTCGTTGTAGGGTTACATGGATAGTTTGCAAAGTCTATTTAGTACTTGTTTATTTCTTTCATCATCATCATCATTTCAGCCTATCTTAGTCCACTATTGAACATATGCCTCTCTCATAGATGGCTACATAGATTTTATTTCTTTACACGGAAATAATTAGTTGCCTCGAGTGAAGGTACCAAAAACACTCTTAAATTAAATTCTTATAATACATTAAATGATTTTACATTTAGATATGGCGTCAACTAAAATGTGATGCTAATTCATTATTTTTACATTGTGTTAGCTATAAAATTAATACAAGTTAATACAATAGATATTTCTTCTCCGTGCGTTTCTGTTTCTCCGTGCACCAGCTTATTAATAACCACTGTCGAACCTGGCATCTCCCAATAATGGATGCTTTACCTTAATTGTCACGCTTGGCAAGCCACTAGTTGACCGCAGTAGTAGAAATCGAGCATCGCAGATTTGCTCGTCGTAGATGTGTGTATTCTAGGTGTAGTAGTTCTAGCATTTTTCGAGATGGTTGTTCCTCTATTTCTATCGGTAACTGTAAGACACTCATGAGATGTGATGAGATAGCAGATTTATTCCTGTGCAGGAATCCGTCTAGGTAGGTACCACCCCAGGGCCAGTTATTCTGCCGTGAAGCAGTAGTGTGCAAGCATTACTGTGTTTCGGTTTGAAGGGCACTGTGAGCCAGCGTAATCTCTGGACATTTCAGACTTAAGAACTGATGTCTCAGGGTGACGGGCGCAGTGTGGTGTCACACAGAAATATTTTGGGTGACACAGCATTTGTTGTGGGCGGACGTTGCACTTACCATCAGGTGAAAGTTTTGCTCGTTTCGTCACTTTATACAATAAAAAAAAAAAGATGATGGCAAACATTACTGTATTTCGGCCTAAAGGGCACTCAGAGATAGTGTAATTATTGGGCATATGAGACCTAAGAACTTATGTCTCAGTGCGACGGGCGCAGTGTGGTGCTACACAGAAATGCTCTAGGTGATACAGCATTTATTATGGGCAGACGTAGCACTCACCAGCAGGTGAACGTTTTGCTCGTCACGTAACTTTTCCTACATAAAAGAATCTTACGTCTACGCCTACTACGAAATGTTCATTTTAGTATAGATAGTAGGAAGGCAGTTACTATAGGGCGCGTGGTCTAGTGGCCAGAGTACCTGACTTCTACGCTGCAGGTACTGGGTTCGAATCCCACCCAGAACCAGCATTTGTGCTAAAACACAAATCGTTGGTTTTCGGGTGAGATTGTGCTTTGCATGTCAAATTTATGTCAATAAAACGCACTAACTATAAAAGAGAAAAACTATTACACTAGGATTTCTCTTTACGTAACGGTTTTTTAAAGGACTTAGTCTAGACCATTCAGTAAACATGGACTTTAAATTCCACAAAAACCAAGACACGTACAATTAAATGCTAAACTGCAGTTACTTTTTAAATATTTAAACTTGTTCTTGTCGTACTGAGAAAATACTAAGTTAACAACGTTCTTAATTAGTGAAGTTTTCTTTGAGTAGAACCAAATTTCAAATCTACTTAAATTATATATTTCAGTAAATTTGATTCGCCGGTTTACGTTAATTTTATAATGGAAACCTAAAATATTAAACAGCAAGGTTTGTTTGCCTGCCATTCGCAGTGGTAAAAATCTTATTTAAAGCGATTAAATTATGCTTTTGACCAGTGTAATTTTGATAAACATTTACAGTATTAATCTCTGTTAAGGCAAATTATTAGAAAATCATTTTCCATAGTAAAATGTAAGATTGTATAGTATAATATTGTTGAATATACGCGGAAATTGATATTTGAACATGAATTTTAATTTAAAAAAAAACTGTGAGACTTTGATAGTATAAACTTTTTTCTAATTTTAAGTAAATTGCCAGCTGAGATCTTCTTTTTTATAAAAATACATATATTTTCAATACATGTAAGTTCAATTCTTACCGATTTCAATAAAGGAAAACAGCAGCTCGTCTTTACTGGTGGTAGGATTCCTATGCAAGAATCCGTCTAGGTAGGTAACACCCCAGGGCCAGTTATTCTGCCGTGAAGCAGTAGTGTGCAAGCATTGCTGTGTTTTGGTTTAAAGGGCACTGTGAGCTAGCGTAATCACTGGGCATTTGAGACTTAAGAACTGATGTCTTAGGGGGGCGAGCGCATTGTGGTGTTACACATAAGTATTCTGGGTGACACAGCATTTGTTGTACGTTGCACTTACCATCAGGTGAACGTTTTGCTCGTTTCGTCACTTTGTACAATAAAAAAATAAATAAACATATATTTACGTTCGGGCATAACTTATTTGTTAATGAATAGTTTTTAATGGTTACCGTAAGGATGGTCCCATACAATTTTGGTGAAGTTCTGATCATGGATCCCTATCCATGAAATCATAAATCTCTGAAATTCGCATAAGCATGTTCGACCTGATGCGTTGAAGTCGGTTTTTTTAATAAAAAAATATTCAATATCGAGTATAGATAAATTCTGCAAAAGTGTCTGTAAAATCTATATAAAAAAACCAATAAATTTAACGAATACGAGAGCAGAAGAAAGTGGCGTCGGCAACAAATATATCTCATAAATATTTTACTGTTTGATTGCTATTTTTATTTAGTGCGCTATTTTCGTTTTCAAGAACTGAATTAATGAGCATTTATTTTTTTCGACGTCTACGTTTGAGTATAATATTTAAATGTAAGGTTTCGTTATTTTTTTTGCGAAAGTGGAGATAAAATTCAGAAAAATAAGGATTCGATATGTAACATATTATCACTTGACACACAATTGCACAGTAGCCATTTCGAAAAAAAATATATATAAATTTAAATAACAAAGTTTGAGCGTATTGCCGATCTTCTAACCCTATTTGGAGTTAATTTATCTTCATATATCCAAGTAATAGTTACATTGGCATTATTGTAAGAACATTAGTGGTAGGATTTCTATGCAGGAACCCGTCTAGGTAGGTACCACCAGAGGTGGTCAGATATTCTACCGATAAGCAATAGTGTGCAAACATTACTGTGTTTCGGTTTGAAGGGAACTGAGAGCTAGCGCAATCACTGGGCACATAAGACTTAAGAACTGATGTCTCAGGGTGACGGGCGCAGTGTGGTGTCACACAGTAATGTTCTTGGTGACATAGCATTGTTATGGGCAGACGTTGAACTTACCATTAGGTGAACGTTTTGCTCGTTTCGTCACCTTATCAATTAAAAAAAAAATGTGGTAAAGGCACGCTACAGAAAGGCCTGCAGCATTGAAACAAAACGATATATTAGGAAGGGAATATGCTTTTACTGAATATAAAGTAGCAGCACAACGAAGCTCTCTTTTGAAAGCAAATGACGAAAACTACAGACTCAATTAATGGCACTACCTTTTTACCTATTTACTTTAAAAAAAAAACACAAACGACGACACAAAGACGACACGGACGTCTCAGCACTCCCTGACTACGATACGGTCAGTCACGATCCAGGCTACACTGTACACACAGTTAATAGCTTTGATATAACACGCACCACGACGCGCGACCGCGGAGCGACTCGCAGCAGTCGACAATCACACCGCGTACACACGATTCACCCGTGGTCCAGGGCGGTTCTCACCGCCCAGAGTCACCGCCCAGAGCTACAGACATACGACAGTCGACAGTCCGAATGGACGTCCGGCGTCTCCCTCGAACGGTCATTAGACGACTCAAAATCATTCGAGATATTCGAAATCGCGCAAGCATGCAGCGAATGCGACACAGTCCGAATTTCGAGGTTTTTGTAGGAGTTTATTTAAATATTTATGTTTGGGTCAAACCAAACCTGCCACGCGGGCCCCTGGCCCGTGAGTACAGTATCCGATGAAGCTGTAAAAGCCAAAACGGCTAACAGCAATTACATCACCGAAATTATATATACTGAAGACTGTATTTGTATATATTGTATACTGACTGTAATTGTATATACGAGTATGTAATATTTCAAACATATATACAATTCAAACATATACATGTACGTTTGAATTGTATAAATAACATATGAATACTCCAAGTTATAACTGATGTGTGTAACTACGAAAATACATATATGAAGCGTAAACTTTAGGGTAATAATCAAAAGCCAGTAATTACCACACATAAATCAGATTCAAGTTGTGATAGGAACTGATAAATCTGCGATCGAAGCAGTAAATTTTGGTCAAGTTATTAGACTATTGAACTTCCAATTCCGTTAGGGAAGCGTGTTATGTTTTCAAAGTGAATACAGTAACATAACATACATAAGTTAAGAAACCTACCTATACTATAATAACATTACACTCAAATTTGATTTATGAATTTACCTTTACCATACGTTACATTACGCTTTTAATTAGCAGTAGAAAGTTTTAATGATTCCTATGAATATAAAAAAACTTCTTAGGCGCACCATTTACATGCCTTTAGCCAGTGTATGGATTGGCTCAAATAAGGAAGGACCAAAATAAAAAAAAAATCTCGGAGTAGTTGGTTGATTTGTATAGCGAGTGACAATAACCCAATAACTTATGATAAACCACGAGACATTTCATCATAGTATTTATCGGGATTGACAATGCACTTACCTTGCATATACCTAGAAAATCTCTATGGCTGTTTTCATGTGTCGCGATAACCACTTTACATGACGTGGTTTGTTGTTTTGCTTGTCAACCATACATGCTCAAAAAGCGCGCGTGCAACTGAGTTCACATGACAGAAGTGAAACTTATATATATATAACTTATATATAACTTATACTTAACGAATTTCCTGATGACATTAACACACCTACATGCAAATATACCTTAGATATAGGGTCCGTAATTATGATTGTAATACAAACTATCATTCTTAACATATTATAGGTATTATCATAGGTATAGGTGCATGTGTGAATATGTAGGTATGTGTGTGTTTTACGTATGTACATGTGAATATGTGTATAATGCATTTTTTTTCTTCACATTATCATCATCATTTCAGTTTTTCACTAGTCCACTGTTGAAGATAGGCCTCCTCCATAGATTGCCACAAAAGTCTGTAGCTCTCATTTTGGGGTGATTTTGTCATAGTTGCCACGCTTGGCAGGTGGGTTGGCAACGGCAGTTTTTTATTCAGATGTTCCGTGTAGGTGCTGCTGCCCATCTGCTCGTTTTAATTTTCCCTCAGTCGACTTTTACAACATTCATGGGATGAAACGGGGTGGTAGATTCTCTTAAGCCGCTACCACACGGCTCAGTTTCATAATCTATACAAATAAATAAAATTGAAGTGTCTGTTTGTAATAACAAAATAACTGTAACTGTAACGCTGGACCGATTTTGACGGGATTTTCACTGACATATAGATGTTATTAAGGCATTTAAGAATTTAAGGGTAACTGCTACATTCATTTAAAAAAAATTATTAAGATTTCGGGTAAATAAATAATATCTTATTTATTTCGTGACTTACACGAGTAAAACCGCGTGGTACAGTAAGTGAAATAACATTATCTTTTAAGAAACAAAAATATATCACCGTTTCGTCTAATTTTTATCGGAACATTAATCAAGAACTAACATTTCCTACTGCCTATTTACCTTATCAGATTTATATAGATCCTATTTAGCAGTTCTTTACTGCAATAAAATGAACGTACTTTGTTTTATCTCACAGTCACAGATTACTTCCTGTTTGGCCGAGAACATAAACATGTCACCAATTAATTTTAGATGTTATCAAATAAGTATTCATAAATCCGTAAAACAAAACGTTGTTACAAAATAGAAACCCGGAAATATATAACTAGTTGTGCCCTGCGGTTTCACCCGTGTAAAAAAGCCGACCCCGATCGATGATATACATATACATATATACTTCGCTATTTGAATCGGATTTTAGGTTTTTAATTTTTTTGCGCGAAACCCTATTTTTGTAATTAAAGTAGCCAAAGTTACCCGCTATAATATTAACTATCTGTTAGTTAAAGTCCCGTCACAATCGGTCCAGTCGTTTCGGAGATTAGCCGCAATAAACTGACAGACAGACAGACAAATTTTTTTAAATATGTTTTTATCTTTTAGGTACCACACATAGGTACTTTCATAAGAGTTGAGTAAAAAACTGTTATTTTGTTATTACAAACAGACATTTCAATTTCATTTATTTATGTAGATAAACAGATTATCGTGGTTTTGGTATTGAGATGCGCGATTCTCTCTATCCTCCGCGGCCATAATGTAGTAGGCCGCGAAGGATAGGGACAATGTGTAATAGGCTGACTTGAAGTACCGTACATAATTCTGGAGATCGTCATCAAGCTTATCCGATTTAATGTTTGGTATTAGAAAACAAATGGTGTGTAACTCAGAACATTTTGTTTGGCATCATACTGCACTCTCACCCTGAGACTAATTACACTAGCTCCGACCGAAACACAGTAATGTTTGCGCACTACTACATCGCGGCAGTGTAACTCGCCCTGCGGCATGCTGCCACGTGCACTGTTCAGGAATCCATCTAAATAGGTACCACCGCAGTGCCAGGTATTCCGCCGGCAACCAGCAGTGTGCAAACATGACTGTTTCTTTGTGTAGACCACTGATACTCGTAGCTAATGTAACGTGTAAATTACAAGGCATATTTACAGACTAAATAAAAAAAAAAGTTTCAGCCTATAAATGTCCCACTACTGAGCACAGGCCTCCTCTCATTTCTGAGAGGGTTTTGGAGCTAGAAAGAAATCCCCGCCACGCTGCTCCAATGCGGGTTGGCGGACTTCACATGTCTTCGAAATATTTTTAATTTCTCAGACATGCAGGTTTCCTCACGATGCTTTCCTTCACCGCCGAGCACGTGGTAAGTCAGCACTTAAAATTGCAATTAACAATTTTAGTGGTGCCGGCACCGGGAATTGAACCCAGGTCACTCGCGTATTATGAAATTAAAAGCGAGCGCCTAGCCCCTGAACTACCACGGCTCTCAGACTAAATAATGACTAAAGAATGATGTCGGAGGTGTGGTACCACACAGAAATGTTCTGTGAGTTGCAGCATTTGTTACGGGGACACGTTGGACTTACAATCAGGTGAACGATTTGCTAATTTCGTAAAATTCTTCAATAAAATTAAAATACACTAAGTATTGTTTACGGCAACCAGCGGGGCTATTGCGTATCCTAAGTGAAGATCACTTCTGAAAGTGTTGAACGAATATCTGTCAAATAACTGTCCGCATACTGGATATGACAAACGAAAAAGTGATATTAAAAAAAAAAATCCCCCTTAGGAAACGTATTGCCTCGTATTTGTCCCACAGCCTCATTGTAAATGCAAACATGTCGTATTTCATTATCACATGGATATGTGACAGATACCGAGCGCAATAAGCAGTTTATATTTCCGGTTGTCTACAATTTTAGACATCTTTGATTTTACACGGCATATATTAAAATGTAATTTCGATTGGAAATAAAAAAATGTAAAAATAAAATCTAAACGTTTATATTAATTGTAAGACCTACGATATATTCAATTATTATTTATGCAAATAAATAAAATTACGGTTTATTTATTGATTATAAATTATTTTCGTATTAGAGGCCGTTTGTTGAGAAAGACTATACGCTATAAAATTTAATGCTACAACGGTAAGGTGCCGCATGCTGAGAACAGAACATTACCGAGAAGAGCCGAACTGTGAATCATCATTCATCATCATCATTTCAGCCTATCACTAGTCCATTGCTGAACATAGGCCTCCCCTATAGACAGCCACAAAAAGTTTGTAGCTCTCCTTTAGGGGGTTTTTAGGATTTTGCCATAGTTGTCACGCTTGTCTGGCGGTTGCCAAGCCGCAGTTTATTTGTTCAGATGCTCCAGGGAGATGCTGCTGCTCATCTCCTGGTTTTAATTTTCCCACTGTCGGCTTTTATGACACCCACGGGATGTGATGGGGTGGTAGATTCTCTTAAGCTGCTTTTTAAGCTTATTTTAGTGGGGTAAAACCGCGGGGTTCAGTTCAGTAATATTATAAATGCAGAAGTAACTCTCTCTGTCCCTCTGTCTGTTTGTTACCTTTTCACGGCTCAACCGTTAAAACGATTTTGACGATATACACATCCCACTTCTTTCCAGAAAATCAAAGAGTAAATCCAGTCGAACGTCACTTAATTTTTTTTATTAAATCTATATATAACTACTATCTATATATTACTAATAAGGTGAAGAAGAAAATTGTGAGAAACCTCCATGTCTGAGAATAATTCTTTAAAGCCATGTGAATTAAACTAGGGAAAGTGCGTCTGAGGGTGGAAACCGTTTAGACTAATTTAGTGTAAAACGCCCTCAGGATAGATATAGCGGCGATTTTTGATGTTTGAAGGCAGCTGGCAGCGAATTGACGCGTGAAGCCAAATAGTGTAGTTACTCTATTTGTAAAAGGTATGTTTAGCGGTGAATTCCGCATGCTGAAGACAGCTTTGTGGTGAAATCTGCTAACCCGAATTGGAGAACTGTGGTATGGTTTTCTACTTACAGGATTCCTATGTAGGAATACATCTAAGTAAGTACTACCACAGTGTCAGTTATTCAATTTGCTGTCAAGCAGTAGTGTGCAAACATTACTGTGTTTCGACTTCTAGGACATTGCTAGCTAGTGTAATTATTGGGTATGAGATTTAAGAAATGATGTCCCAAGGGGACGGGCGCGGCATGATGACACAGCATTCGTTATGAGCTGACGTTGCACTTGCGTTACTTATTAACGTAAGTTTTGCTCGTAAAAAAAATATAACTACAATACACTCTTTCAATATTAAGTAAATATAACTTCAATACACTCTTCCAATATTAAGGGTGGACCCGGGTGCAATAGTGCAGCTATTAATATATTTTTTTTTTTAACATTATGTAGAAAACTTTTGTACCGAAATTGGCCTTATATTTATATTTTAGGAAAAATAGTGATGCTAGCCCTTATAATACTACAGAAGTTGTTCAATGACAAGGAAGCTAATTAATATCAATGTTGCAGTTTAATGATAATTTCAAGAGTTATGTCAACAGAAATATACGTTACCCGTTAAAATCTAAGAATAATAATACAGCAATTGTTTTACGGTATTAAATTTTGATTGATAAAATATGATACAGTATATATATATTCGCCAAAAATGTATTAAATCTTTCCAAATTAGTATTACTACACTTTGCAGAATATCCAATATGTTGAAATGAGATACATTTGTCAAATCTATACTTCTTGTGCGATCATAAAACTCAATTTTGGTCAATTATCATCAACGACGCTAAAACGAAATCTAGTTATTACTTGGCATGCCGAAATTTCGTACAAAGCTAGGCGATCGCTCTATTTAACATCGTCTCATTGTTATGGAAATACCTTTACCATTCAGCGGGCTAATTTCACGCTGGCATTAGCATACATTTGCAATTGTATGCACTAAATAAGGAGTAGTCTAATTTTGGCCAAGTATTACTGGATAACAGAGAAATGTAATTTTTCTATTAGTCTCCGAAATAACTGACAATAAGCCTCCGTCGAGATCAACGAAATAAAATTATACTTCCTTTCGCTGCCTTAAGGTTTATTTCGAGTCTAGAATACTTTAGTAAAGTACACTAAAACATTTGCATGTCATGAGTTCTGTTTGCAAATGAGGAGTCCAGAATGGAATGAGCAAAGTAAGTCTTAACATAAATCACATAAATTAATAAAAGTCCTTTTCTATAAGGGACTAACGGACGCAACGCGAATTGTGGTGCAATAAGACGACGGGACAAATGGTACAACGTTAGTGAAATGAGCATTCAGGCCGTGCTATTATTCAACTAGAAACATGGATAAATGCTTCTATGTTAGGAATCCTGATTTTTTTTTTGTAGTTATTAAGCCTATTAACATTTATAACAGTTAATAGCCAATATTATTTGAGAAATTTATCTACTGTAATGTTACCAAGTTACATTAACAAGTAGACGCTATTTATCATTTACAATTTCATATTCTATTAGTCAGATAGTGGAAAGGGTTATTTAAAAAAAAAAAAAATTTCCTTAAGAGGATTTAATAACGATTAAATATATATTAAATATCATACGCGAGTGACCTGAGTTTGATTCCCCGTACCGCACCACTAAAATTTTTCTCTAATTTTAAATACTGATTTACCACGTACTTTGCGGTAAAGGAAAACATCGTGAGGAAACCTGCATAGCTGAGAAAAAAAAAACATTTGAGGATTATGATTTCCACCAACCCGCATTCGAGCAGCGTGGCGAATTCTTCCCGATTCCAAAACCCTCTCATAAATGAGAGGCGGCCTGTGTTCAGTAGTGGGACATTTAAAAGCTGTTACTTTTGCTTTACTTTCAATATAAGACACCATTTCTTTAAAAATTCTTCGATCACCAGCCGCATTATTTTTATGATGTAGAAAATATTATAGATTAAATTGTTTGTTTAATAAAGAAGATTTTTTTAAAAAGTGGGATCAAGTTATGTAATAAAAGTATATATAAATCTCCTAGAGCTGAGCACAGGCCTACTCTCATTTCTGAGAGTTTTAGAGCCGGGAATTGTCCGCCATGCTGCTCCTATACGGGTTTGCGGACTTCACATCATCATCATTAATTCAGCTTATCACTAGTCCACTACTGAACATAGGTATCCCCCAAGAAGGCCAGAAAAGTTGGTAGCTGTCACTTTGGGGGTATTTTACCATAGTTGCTGCGCTTGGCAGGAGGTTTGGCAACCACAGTTTATTAATTCAGATGTTTCAAGAAGGTGCTGCTGCTCATCTTCTGGTCTTTATTTTCCCTCTGTCGACTTTTACGACACCCACGGGACGAGATGGGGTGGCAGATTCTCACACGGCGATCGTCACTTTACATGTCTTCGAAATATTTTATTTCACAGACATGCGGGTTTCCTCTCCATGTTTTCATTCACCGCTGAGCATGTGGTAAATATACAACAAATTTAGAGTAATCGAACTCACTTCACTCCCGTTGTATGAACTTTAACATCCACAATACCAGATAATTTCGGATGCATTGCCGGACTTGAGTTTTTTTTATTTTTTATTGCATAAAGTGATGAAACGAGCAAAACGTTCACCTGATGGTAAGTGCAACGTCTGCCCATAACAAATGCTGTGCCACCCAGAAAATTTCTGTGTGACACTTCACTGTGCCCATCACCCTGAGGCACAGGTTCTTAGGTCTCATATGCCCAGTGATTACGCTAGCTCACAGTGCTCTTCAAACCGAAACACACTAATGTTTGCAGACTACTGCTTCACGGTAGAAGAATAACTGGCCCTGGGGTGGTACCTACTTAGACGGACTGCATAGGAATCCTACCACCAGTAAGTACCACCAGTAAAATAGAATTTATCGTTTTAAATCTTATACTAAACTTTTTTATACTTCAGATGAAAAGAAGCATGCAACAATAGTGCAGCATACATTAAACTTTAAAACGGAAGTATACTAGAAGGAACTAGAAAGTAAGTTAAAAGCTAGTGGTTCGAATTGCTCCCGAGAGAATCTTGTCTGCGCCGAGCTATTTGAAAAATCCATAAAGCTATTTCTACGATCGCTTTTGGTAAAGTATGGTAAAACCTATTGGGAAAAAGCAGCTGATATCGCTTTATTCTTAGACGTGATAAATATAAATTTCGTTTGTCTAACGTCATTTATTTACAGTCTACAGCCGTTTCGTAATAAGGTTCCTCTGACGGAGAAGAAACAGGCGAAAGAAACTCCGTAGGTATCCTCTTTTTGTAAATCCTTTTTTATCTCAGTGAAAAATACAAAAATACAATTTACTAAGTATAGTCTCAAAGAAAACCAAAGCAAACTCCATGTTCAAATCTTAGATAAGATTAATTAATTCAATATATACGTAAATTGTAAGCTCGAGACCAGCTTCCACCAACAGAAATTGCCCTCCTCAACCATTTCATAGGGAAGTGGACGAATGTTTTTTTTAAATCAGTATAGACTAATCAATTTATTATTATTATTATTTCATTCAGTTTACTTAGCCCATATTTTTCTAAGTCTAAGCTTTATATTAAAATAGCTGATGCCCACAACTTCGTTCGCGTGCATTTGGGTTTTTAAAATCCTGTGGGAACTCTTCAATTTGCCGAGATAAAATATGTTTTATGCAAAAATATTTTATAAGTTTAATATAAAAATAAAACGATTCTCAATTAATATATTAAAAATTAAATACAATTATTGTTGAGGTGGCCAAAAGAAATATCGACTTAAGAGCGGTCTCGTTATGACGAGCGCACTAGGATGCTACACAGAACGTTCCAGAGGAATGTATTTGGTGACACCAGCATTATGGGCAGACGTAGGACTTACCATCAGGTGAACTTCTTGCTCGTCTCGTCACGCGCAGTAAAATAATCCTCATTTGTTTTTTATTTGTAGAAGTTTAAGGTATTATTTTCTTTGAAATTCAAAATTTTATTGCTTAGTTATATCGATGCCATTAAGCCGCGTAACTATTCACAGTCATCTCGCATCCCGTCTGTATATTTGTTCGCGGGATCGGCAAATATCATAGCCGCATAACTGTTTCTGTATTTCTTTAATTTCACTGCAAACATCATTACAAGTTACAAGAAATTACAATTGAAAACCGATGAACTATTAAGCGTAATATGTTGTATATCGAAAATCAATTTAAATGTGTTGTCAAAAGGATTGAGATGTTCACAATCACTTACATAAATAATAGTACAACGTTCAAATGCTTTTAAAACGAATATATATTCCAATAATAATCCAAGCTTAAAAAATCTACTAAAGAAAACCCGATAAACATTATTTTAACAACTTGGAGTTTGAAATTTCTTTCGGCGCGAACTAATGACTATAATGTTGAAGATCACGATATGAAAAAATAAAGATTAATAAGTCGAAAAACCTCACATAAATATTTTGCAGGTTATATTCACGCTGAACGGAATGAGATTGTATTTGACGGGAATTAAAATCAATAATCAATCTGTGACATGCTCATTAAGCATGTACGTGTTTGACATTATTTCGTAACGTAGGCAACGTTACAAATATGTTATACTAAAATCCAAATTTTTGTGCTCCTGGGCGATTTCGACCATAGCGATATCATCAGATATTATCATCTACACAAGATAAATTACAGTAAAGTAAATATTAACGACATTTATTCGTCATCACATTCCCGAACCCGATATACGAGCGGGCCCGAAACCCATAATTATTAGGTTCAGGAATATGGACACACGAGCAATAGCCGTGAGGAACACTGTTTACTGAGTCAAGCAGTCGTTTAATTATTTACTTTACAAAAGATCAGATAAACACACATATACAATGCATATTTTTGTATAACACTAAACAATAGCTCTCATCCTATGAAGTTTGAAAGTAATACGAGGAGTATATAATAAATGGAAACGGAAATGGCTGCGTATGTTTCGAAACTGTTGAAGAATATTTTTCTTATCAGTCTCTTGACAATTCCAGTATAACGTAACATTCCTACAAGAATGTTCGCTATAACTGCTTTTTTATGATAATCCCTGTGAATGCCGACTATTCTTCATTCATGACTGGAATCGAGATTTAGTGGTAGAAACAAATCATAATGTTGAAGGTATTATTATTTTAGTTTTTAGTATTTGAATATTTAATTTATTTTTTGTATGGTTAACGTATATAAAAAAAGAAATGAAATCAAATACAAAATCAAATAAACACAGTTTCGCAGTGGTAGAGCCACTCAACAACTTTTATTGTTGCATGTATGGGCCGGCTCGCCCGGGGAAGTACCACCACCTCACAGAAAATCGGCGTGAAGTTTTGTCTGGTGAGTGCAGGTAACCGGAGCCCGGTCCCCGTCCCCAAGTCAACATTGTAGCGGTGCTAAAAATTAATCTAACCCAGAGGGGTACCAGCTCCAATGGTTCTGGAGAATCCCTCACTGAGCGTCCACGCTCAGGCTGCCCCTCGAGTGGACAGTGGTCATTCGACCACTGTGCGCTTTTCGCGAAATTTTCTGCCTCATGGTCGTGTCTGTGGAACTTGCTGATGCCATTGCATTTCCGGACCAATTACAAAGACTTAGGGACCTTCAAGAAAAGAGCCCATTGATTTCTCAAATGCCAGCAATTCCAGCAATTCCCCTGGTATTGCGGATGTTCATGGTCGGCGGTGATAATTTTACATCAAAAGAGCAGTTTCCTCATTTGCCCCCTTTTCTAAAAACAACCACTTTATATAGTATAAAATGTAAAAACTTGACCGTGTAGTTCCGTGTGAGCCGTGTAGTTGCGGCTTAAAGAGTCTACCACCACATCTCATCCAGTGGGTGTTGTAAAAATCGACTGAGATAAAATAAAAACTAGGTGATGGGCCTCAGCATATTTCTGGAACATCTGAATTAATAAACTGCGGTTGCCAACCCGCCTGCCAAGCGTGACAACTACGGCAAAATCCCCCAAATTTAGAGCTATTACCTTTTGTGGTAATCTATGTGCGAGGCCTGTGTTCAGCAGTGGACTAGTAAAAAAGAAGTAAAGTAACAGCCTGTAAATGTTTCACCACTGAGCACAGGCCTGCCGGTTTCCACATGATATTTTCCTTGACCGCTGAGCACGTGGTAAGACAGTAATTAAAATTGCAGAACAGATCACTCGCTTACTAACAAATATGAGGCGAGCGCCCGGCCACTGAGCTACTACGGCCCCCCCGGCCCCTGAGCTATCACGGCTTCTAGTAATAGGCTGAAATGTTGATAATGCTTATCTGAACTGAAATGATAGATTTCCGAGTCTTGTAATGACTTTGATCCTATTAATTTAGATGTTAATTATATATAGAAATATGAGGATGAATGAGTAGTGTTTGCACGATTACTTAGCTAAGAAGCCGGAAGATGTCACCGTCGTTGAAATCGGCCTCGAGGACAACAAATATTACATTATTACACACATAGGTTAACTACATTCAGAGACTATTTTTTATGGGCATCTTTATCATATTTTAGCATCACTCATATTTGCAGGATGAGTGTAATAAACAGAAACGAATATAAGTATCTATTTTTTCTATTAGATTATACAGTAATGTTTTGTAGATGCTAGATTGGATGTAGATTTGCAAAGGGTTGGTTTCCGTAACTCTATGTATGTACGATTGGCCTTTGAGCTAAGGTACTTAGCCTGGTATTGCGCGACAATCGCGGACGCTCGAGTGACGTACGTTTACATTTACGTTTTATAAAAATCATAAATCTCAATACAATGAAGTTTATTAACACTAAACAATATAGGTTTTGAATTTCTCATTGCAAATATTTTTTAATTTAAAAATATTTGATATTTATACAGTAAGAAACGTAGTCTAACGATCTTATAAAATATGCTCATTACGAAACAAAACTATCGTCATGGCTTGGCGTGTATTGACTATGAAACCGCACAAAACGTCCGTAGCAGTTTAATTGCGGCATATCGAGTCCGTTGTATAATTAATGGTCGTAGATAGAAGCGGCTGGAGTGTACGAATTTGAAATACGGCAACCCTCGTACAGAACTAGGAATTACATCTGACGCGATAAATTTATTTGTCTCCATGCGCAGCTATGAGTACACCGTACATACAAAAGTGGATATAAAAACTGAAGTCCTAGCAAATATTCATACATTAAACCATATATCTTTAAGACATCTTGACATATTTATAATTCGGTCTGTTATTTATGGTAATGTTGTTAGTATGTAGTAAGCTGTTGATAAATGTTAAAATTGTCTTTGCACAAACCTTATTACCCTAACGTTTTATGTCATTTGCTGCATTAATCAGAGCTACAGAAGAAATGAGAATTAGCTGCTTGGATAGATGAGGATTCTAAAATATTACTCAATCGTCACTTTTTATATTTTTTAATTGTTTAGAAATTTCCCTACATTGTTATTCTCAATATTTAACAAATTAGAATTCACAAGTATCGTTCCTGTTTGTTTGGTTGTGAACTAAAGTAATATGTATATCTCTTATTTATGATCACATTGTCTTATTGTATAGTGAAACTTTTTTCTATAGATCTTAAAGATAGTCGTAAATGCTGAAAGCTTCTAAAACAAAAATTTAAGTTTTTAATAGAATCACAATATTCCACAGTTGATGTAAAAAAAATCAAACCTGTAAAAGAAATGTTATATGGTAAAACTCCGAATGATAACTGAAAATAACTATGAAAAGAGGTGGGAATCTCATAAAACAGCGACAATAGAGCTCAACATATTTTCGCACAAGGAATTTGGCCTTTTATGTCTCACACATACATTGAAACACATAAAAATGAGCCACACAAACACAAATATCATTCTCGCAAATGAGTGTCTCGAACAACTCTAGTCTATTACGTCGGTCGACAAATTTCGTGGAGGAAGGCAAAAAACTCACAGACAACAGCAATGACATTTATCTAATTACGGGATCGCGATAAGGGCGCATGAGAGGGGAAGCTAGAGGGTGATTCAGGAGGGGAGAGGGGAAGGATTGCCTCTGAAAGCTGTCCCGCAGTCCGCTCGTGGTTCTTGCGCGTAACGAAAGTCCGCGCAGACTGCACTTCAGTTTAGTCCTCGCTAGCGTATCGAAACATTTTCTACAACTTTTTGAAGTGGTGAAATTTGTATCCAGTTTTTTATTATTATTTAAATATAAAAGTACTATATATGGAGTGTGAGTGTTAATTACGAAAAATTGTGAACATTATTTTATCATGGATGACATGTTTGAATAGATAATGTGAAACGAATGGATAATTTCGTATTTGCGGTGCTATGATTATTTAGTTGTCTTTCAACATGACCGTTCTTCTCATTTTTGGTCTATTTATAGGTAAGGAATTTTATTAATTAATAATGTTTAAATCGTTCTTGATATAATTCATAAATAAAACAAAAGTAAAAGGTTCTGTCGTGGTACTAGAGCCATTTACATTGTTGAAATTTAATTTTAAGTCCTAGCGGCGAACACCGTCGCCGCCCGTCACTTCTTGTTTCCCGCGGGGGTGAAAAGTGGGCTACATGTGTAGCCTCTGTACCCTTTTATGTGGGGAAAAAAGCGTGTGTATAGGTTTGTAAGATAAGTCCTGAATTATCATGGGGTTGAAGGCGAAGTAAACTTTGCAGGATTACTTCGAAATGATAACATTTCGACCAAATGTGAATGCATGACGCTGTGTGGCAATCCAGCTCTAGTTACCCAGTCCTCTCAAAATGAAATGAGTTTCGTGTCCTGCACCGAAACTTTTATTCGCGGCTATAATTTATGCATTGTTTCGCACCAAAGTACATAAAAAATTTTAAAATTGAAAACAATACGGTTCAGCAATATTTGGTCTTATAGCTTCCATAGAACCGGTAAATAGATATAACAATTTTTTTTTTAAATCGGTGCCCCACAGTAGTATTTCTCCTGTGTCGTGGGTACGTTTTACAGACATAAATTCCACATGCACAAAACACCCAGACCCGGAACAACTATTTGTAGGCCATACAAATATTTGTTCCTTGCGGGAAACGAACCCGCGACCCGCGGCGCAGTAGCATAGGGCTTAGCCACTGCGCCCACCGAGCCGACAAAACGAATAAAGAGGGAGAGCCGGTGATTTATTCAAAATTATATTAATTATAAGGTTACTTTACTTTTTTATGCTATATTAAGCTATGATTCAAGATAACACTAACTTACATCATTATTATCAACATACGAGTATTATACAGTACCAGTAGTAATAACGTAGCGGCGACGTGGTTGGCCACCCGTCGAGTCTCATCTCCCACGATGGCCGAAAAGTGGGCTACGTGTGTGACCCCTGTCTACCCCTTATATAGGAAAAAGTCGTGACCATATATATGTATGTATGTACAGTAGTAATCGCTCCATCTCTAGATAAACTCATTACCACTTCAGTTTATTTATCTTTAGCGCTGTGTAGACAATTCTCGTAGTCAAATTTAATTGTGCCGAACTGTATTTCTAACGCATATGCAAAGTACAAGTCACTTTAGTTACTCTCTAAAAGTAGACTTGATTTTCTATCTCTGTGTTTTCGGTGGTGCTCTTAGTTTAATTTTACATGCTAGTGCCGATTAATACCATAATGTTCATAAGTGTATATATTTTTTCGGTGATGTAATTGCTGTTAGCCGTCTCGGCTTTTACAGCTTCATCGGATACTTCATAAGTGTGTGTGTGTACTGTAGCCGATAGGTGTCGGGAAGAGTAGAATACCTACCTCTATCTGACCGAGGTCTCGTCAGAGGCGGCTAAGGTACAGTCATCGGACAGCTGGACCAGGGGTCCGCAAACTTGGTTTGGTAGGACTACTTACCCAACATAATTACATAAAGAAAGTTAACGTAAACGTTCACGTATGTCTCGTGACATAGTTCGACTCACTATTATTTTGAATCTAGGTCATCTATTGACCGCCCGAGGGGGATTCGGACCTCCTTTAGAGCTGTCGACTTGTTTTAACTCTAGGCAATGAGAGCTACCCTTAAAAGCGTGTGAATCGTGTGTACGCGGCGTTGGCTGTAGCGCGCCGCTGTCTACGGCGGTCTCGCGTCGTCCAGAGTCTGTTTAAACTGTAAATGAGTTGCCAGTTGACCATATTGCGGTCTGAAGGAGCCGAGACGTCCGGGTATACGAGCGCGTTTTGCGGGCAACATTTACAAACAGATGTATTTCTGTTGGATTAATATATGGCTGCTTTTACCACAAGTGGGTTTGGATAGAGTGCGGCTCTGTCGAAGAATCGCAGAGTCAAGAAAATCCATGTTAGACAAACATAAGAGAGGAACACTTACGAGGAGTCTGCCCGTCTTGTCACTGTATCTATGGCACAGGTTGTCGGCAGAATAGGGTTAATTGGACTCAAGGTGACGCTCAACAAGTCCGGCTATTTCATTCCATAAGCCTCGGAGAGCGCCGCCGCAGGGGTCTCACATCATCGTTGGTGACGTCCGAATCGAGTTAAGGTCAAGTATGAGGTACCTTGGAGTCGTCAGCGACGGCCGCTGGAACTTCTGCGAGAATTTTACGCGCCAGACCATCAGGTTAATGGGAACTGCAGCTGCTTTAAAGCGGTTGCTACCCAACCTCGGGGGTCCTGACGCAAGTACTCGCCGACTGTATTTGGAGGTGGTGTGGTCGATGGCACTCTATGGGGCTCCGATATGGGCAGAGGCCCTGACGGAAAAAAACATCGCTTTTCTGAGAAGACCTCAGAGGGCGATGGCCGTCTGGTTCATACGAAGGTATCGCACCATCTTCCACGAGGCGGCATGCGTACTGGCGGGATCCCCTCCGTGGGATTTGGAGGCGGTACAGGCCGGCTTCCGGCTGGTACAGGTGCTCTCGGGGCATGGATGCTTATATGGATGATGGATACCTGTGTCGTATAGCCGGAAGAGAGCCGACAACTGAGTGTCACCATTGTGGCAGTGACGAGGACACGGCGCAGCATACATTGGGGGAGTGCCCAGCTTGGGCGAAGCTGCGTCAAGATCTCGTTGCTTTTGTGGGGGACGATCTCTCGCTCCCATCCTTGATTAAGGTCATGGTCAGTAGTGAGAGGTCGTGGAGCGCTGGTATTGCCTTCTGTGAAAAGGTCACGTCGCAGAAGGAGGCTGCAGAGAGGCAGAGAGAGCGGATCGCCGCAGTCCCAATCCGTAGTCGGAGAGTCGGGCGCTGGAGAAGGGCCTATCAAGCCAACCTCAACCCCCCATAGTAAGGGCCTAGGTGGCGGACACGGGGGTGATCCGGCGCCAGTAATATAAATGGCCTCGAGGAGGCGCGCGATATGTTTCCGCGCTCTCGTAAATAAAGAATGGGTGGAGAGCTCCAGCTCCACCCCCACAGAGAGAAGGGCCCGCAATGGGCCATCGTCGTTGGAACTGCGGTAGGGTGTGAAAGAGTTCCCGCAGTCCTGACTACAGGCGACGAGAAGAACACCGTGGGGTTTTGGCTGGTAGGAGTCCGGCATAACCTCTCTGTTGCCCCCGTAACAGAAAGGTTTTCAGGGATTTACCCACGAAAAAAAAGCCAGTTCAGCAGCGGGCTTTAAACAGGCTGTGAACTGGATCAGTTCGTTTTCAGAATTGATTTTATTCCTTTTTTAACTTAAGGTAGTGTTCTATCTCCTTTATAGTTATTTATATTGTTGGGTCATGTGAGTGTCTTTTAACTATATGCTGAAGAGTAACAAAGAAAAGAGGTGAGAAAAGACACTCATTAGCGGGTAATCAAGGCAACAACCGATCTTACCTTCTCGTACAAGCATTGAACCTAAGCCTTTTAAGGAATTCCTTCTCTTACATAAAGTTTAATTTTATGGCTACTGGGTACAGGCAAATCAATCATGCGTAAGTAACCCTGATCATCATCATCATCATCATTTCAGCCTATCACTATTCCACTTCTGAACATAGGCCTCCCCCATAGATTACTACAAAAGTGTGTAGCTCTCATTTTGAGGAGATTTTTGCCATAGTTGCCACGCTTGGCAGGCGGGTTGGCAACCTCAGTTTATTTATTCAGATGTTACAGGAAGATGCTGCTGCCCATCTTCTGGTTTTAATTTTCCCTCTGTCGACTTTTACGACACCCACGGGATGAGACGGAGTGGTAGATTCTCTTAAGCCGCTACCACACGGCACAAGTAACCCTACTAACTTAGGTTTATCAAAACAGTATAGATTTTATATACGTATACTGCCAAACGTCCGACATTACATTACTTGATGAAATGCAAATATTATTATAAAATTATGGTAATTATGTCGAGTCGTCTGATAGAAACTAACAATGAATGCAAATTTTCACAAAAATAAAAAATAATAAATATAATAATCTCATCCCTCGGGTATCGTAAAAGTTGACCGAGGGAAAATTAAAACCAGGAGATGGGCAGCAGCATCTTCCTGGAACATCTAAAAAAATAAACTGCGGTAGGCAACCCGCCCGCCATGCGAGGCAACTTTGGTAAAATCCCCCCAAAATGAGAGCTACAAACTTTTGTGGCAATTTATGGGAGAGACCTGTGTTCAGATATGGACTACTAATAGGTTGAAATGATGATGATGATGAATACCAAGAAATCTTTATTTTTCTCCTGAACAAAGTTCGGAAATTGTATTTGAATAGTCACTACAATTTCCGATCCGACATACGTAAATTATGTTAAAATACGAAAGTAAGTAAATTATGTTAAAACACTACATGATTGAGACAGAACAACTGAAGCGTTTTATACAAAACGGCACATTGTTTTTAGAAATTCATTTATTTTAGTAACTGTTCGTTAAGCAGTCGCACTGTAAGTAAATTATTAAATTTTGGAAAAGAAAACCGACTTTATTTTAGTGTACAAATATCGCAGCTATTTTCCGTAACTTTCCATTTTATAAACACTTACTGCGTTGACCAAGTGGGTATCGGCCTCCGACATCAGAATACGCCATGCATACCGGTGTTGTTTACGCCAGTCACTTATTCCGTTGTCCTGCAGGTCTTTATGGAATTCATCAACCCATCGGTATTTGAGTCGCCTAACTGGTCGTCGCCCACTCGGCCGCTCCAAATACGTCATTTCTAATTTTTTATACTTTATATACGAATGAATAGAAAATCTAACAGAAATGTCTATCTGTGATTATTTTTGACTTAGATTTGAACCACGATTTTCGTTAGCATTTACTTAACGTAATCTGATGTTAAGTAATTTTTTCTGTTAATTCTTTTATTATTTAAGAGCCATAGTCTGGACGCTCGCTCTGAATTTCATCATTGTACATTGGCTGCGCATAGCAATCGATTCAATTCCCGGAGCCGGTGCCATTAAAATTGTTAATTGCAATTTAAGTTCTAATTTACCACGTGCTCGGCGGTGTAGGAAAACATCGAGGAAACCTGACGGTTTCAGAAATGAAAAATATTTCGAGGACATGTGAAGTCCGTCAACCCAGCCGAATTGGAGCAGCATGGAGGACTCTCTTCCGCTCCAAAACCCTCTTAGAAATGAGAAGAGGCCTGTGCTCAACAGTGGCGCATTTATAAGCTTACTTTATTTTTTTTAAATAAATCAAAAATGTGGCCTCAATATGTGGCCTAAATATGTGGTCTTAATATGTTAAAATTCGTGGACATTAAATTTACGTAGATATTATACACTTCAAAATATTTTTTACTTCATCATCATCATCAATTCCGCCTATCACTTGTCCACTGCTGAACACAGGCCTCCCTCGTAGATTGTCATAAAAGTATGTAGCGCTCATTTTGGAGGGTCTTTGCCACAGTTGCCACGCTAGGCAGGCGGGTGTGCAACCGCAGTATATTTATTTATTCTGATGTTACAGGAAGATGCTGCTGCCCGTCTCCTAGTTTTTTTTTTCCTCAGTCGACTTTTACGACATCCTCGGGATGAGATGGGGTGGTAGATTCTCTTAAGCCGCCACCACACGGCGATTTCATGCTATGGGGTAGATGAGGTTTTACTTTTCGCTTTATTATGAATATATTTAACAAAGCAATGGGTTAAATATAAATCAAACGATATCTGTTAAATTATTTAAACTAAATGCACATAAACCGATTTTTAACAACAAGAAGCGTTGGTGCCAGAACAGACTTCACTTTAGCACTTGCTAGATCTCGCGAGCCGCTTCGGCGGGGCTTATTACGAACTATAAAGTTAAATAATGGGCTATTACTGTCCTACTGTAGCACAAAGGCGTCTGTTTGCGGGCAAAATTGTATTATATACCGGCATCTGTGAGGTATAAATGAGGGTAAAAAGATGATAATGTCGAACTTTTGTGTAAAAATGCTTTAATATTACGCTAAAGAAAATTTTAAACTATGAGTTATTACAGTAAAAAATTTTTTTATGTTGACACAACACATAAATGCCATAATACAAAAATATGAGTCGGTTATGAAATGTATAATTGTGATGATGATGTCCTCCGGACCAGTTTCGACCGCGGCGACAACTTCCGAATATTGTCGGGAGCTATCAACTGCGCAGGAGATATTATAGTGCCACAAGTTTACGTAGTGGCGGCTCGTTAAAAGAATACTACCATCTCATCCAATGGATCTCGTAAAAGGCGAGTAAGGCATTAAACTGCACTGTGCACCCAACAGCGCATGGTGGCGATGGGCTCATCACCTATCACACCAAGTGCATTATATTGTTTCGGTGAAACGTGGATTGTGGCAGTGATCTGTTTTTGCAGTGAGTGCCCAGTCTCTGAGTACCCCTTATGGGATACAGTCGTGATCCTATGTATGTATGTATGTATGTAAGTTTACGCGCAAACACCGAGGCGCTCTCTCGTCCCAACCTACCCATGCCGGATGTAACGCTCATGCGATAAGGTCGGCGGTAAAGACAATTACAACACAGCAAGACCCGAAAACCAACAATTTGTGTTTTAGCATAAATGTTGGCTTCGGTTGGGGTTCGAACCCAGGAACCCGCGTAACTGTTATTATTTTGAATAAAATACGATAATCCATTTAGTTTTGTGTACGGTGATTCCCTAGTTTCATAACTTATGGAAATTTTATATTGGAATTAAATACTTTATGCAATAAAAAAAAAATTGAAATCTGACTTGGATTCACTTTTGAATCACATTGAATTTTTTTTATTGCATAAAGTGATGAAACGAGTAAAACGTTCACCTGATGGTAAGTGCAACGTCTGCCCATAACAAATGCTGTGCCACCCAGAAAATTTCTGTGTGACATTACACTGTGGCCATCACCCTGAGACATAGGTTCTTAATTCTCATATGCCCAGTGATTACACTAGCTCCCAGTGCCCTTTAAACCGAAACACAGTAATGTTTGCACACTACTGCTTCACGGCAGAATAACTGGCCCTGGGGTGGTACCAACCTAGACGGACTCCTGCATAGGATTGCTATCACCAGTAAAAATATCAGTTAATGGAAATAGAGGCAACAATTAATTTGTTAACCGACTAATTGTTATCACGTTAAGAAAGTAAAAACCTACAGCACTACAACTAAAACTTTTGCATTTTGCCATATCGAATTTAGAGTAGATTTTTCGACGGCGTGGCTTAGTGGTTAGTGAACCTGATTTCTGCGCTGCGGATGAAATGTATTCTGTACTCGTAAAACGCACCCACGATACAGGAGAAAATCCTACTCATGGGCATCCTTTAAAAAAAGAGTTCCCATTGAGTTCCTACGACCAGTACAGTGACAACGGATACCTATCCGGCAGAGTAGAACAGCACCTACCTCTTTTCTACCGCGGCGTCGTAAGAGGTGACTAAGGTATTGTACGGACAGCTTTTTGTGACTGTCCTGCTTGTGGGAACGCAATGGGATGTAAGAATTTTTTGTCTCGTACCAAAACGGCAGCGACGTGGTTCGCCGCCTGTCATGTCTCGTTTCCCTCTGCCTGCCCCTTATATGAAAAAGGCGTGACTGCATGTATGTATTTATGATTTTGGGGTAACACTGAATTATATCTGGAACGTGCTTATCTAGGCCCTTAATTTGTTGATACGAAACGTCTTATCGTCCGTGATACTGTCACGTGGAACTTCAAGACAAAATTATACCCTATCTGTCGAAAAATAAAATTCTAGACACTAAGGAAATAGATAAACTTGCTAAAACTGTGTTATTTAGGCTTCATCGTAGTCGGGTTAAAACATCAACGCTAAGCAATATTAGTTGATATTATTTCCACACCTTTTTTATATTTAATTTTTTTTATTTTATAAGGTGACGAAACGAGCAAAAGTTTCACCCGATGGTCAGTGCAACGTCTACCCATAACAAATGCTGTGTCACCCAGAAAATTTCTGTGTGACACCACAATGCGCCCGTCACCATGAGACATCAGTTCTTAAGTCTCATATGACCAGTGATTACGCTAGCTCTCGGTGCCCTTCAAACCGAAACAGTAATGTTTGTACTCTACTGCTTCACGGCAGAATAACTGGCCTGGGTGTGGTACCTACCTAGACGGATTCCTGCATAGGAATCCTACCACCAGTAAAATAACTGCTTCACAAGGCATTAACTAAGTAGTTGGTTAATGCTACAGCTACTTTACTCTCGTACTGTCTCTACAGACTTTAATATTTGTGAAGTAGCAGTTTTCAAATAATATAATTAATTGCAGTTGTTAAGTTGTCAGGAGCACTTTTGTTTAAAAGTCGAGAGAGCGAAGTTTTTCGTAGTACCCGTCCGACAAAAAAGTAATTTTAAAGTCATATTTATAAAAGTTTCTTGTAATAAATATGAAAGTTAAGTGTATCACTTAAGAGTATAGGGTGCGTACCTCTAACAAACTTTTTTAAATATTTATGAGAAGACTTAACTTGGTTCATTCCATTTCTTAAGTTATGTATCGTTTAATACGTAGCATTTAATATTTACGTGTAGTATACATTGCTTTCTTATCGGAACGGTTTTTTTTTTCAAATTAATTTAATTTTAAAATCCTAGAACCTGTCTCAATAAACGACCCATATAATGCAAAAAACAATTTTACAAATTGAATCAGAATTTCCTTAGATTATAACTGTTAAACAATTAAATAACATAAACAAATATTATCTAACTGTCCAGTTTTATTACAGTAGTATTACTGGAATCCGTCTAGGTAGGTAACACCCCAGGGCCAGTTATTCTGCCGTGAAGCAGTATTGTGCAAACATTACTGTGTTTCGGTTTGAAGGGCACTGTGAGCAAGCGTAATCACTGGGCATACGAGACCTAAGAACTTATGTCTCAGGGTGATGGGCCCAGTGTGGTGTCACACAGAAATTTTCTGGGTGACACAGCATTTATTATGGACAGACGTTGCACTTACCATCAGGTGAACGTTATGCTCGTTTCATCACCTTATCCAATAAACAAAAGATAAGACGAACTTCATTGGTTACTTCGTTATTATTCAACGGCTTCGCACGAATGAATGAATATTAAGAAAATGAGAAGTGCGCTTAGCAAAAAATATTGAGTATGTTTATTTTTTAACATGTCTCTATCTCCAGAACTGTCAAACTCATACCTCACTTCGGTTCACTTTATCCAATAATAAAAAAAAACTTGTTTTATTGAGATCTTAATACAAAAATGCTATCCGAGTTTCCGACTTTTATGGATGGATTTTCCGAAAAAATTCTTTTATATAAACCCTGTCCCGACTATTACGAACATTTCACAGCATCAAAATTTAATAAGAATGAATTGACGGCCACAAAATAATACGAGTAATGTGAGATCTTTTAATTTTTATTTAAAATCACCATAATTTTTAAGTTTTATTTTAAGTTTAGCTTAGTTATTAATTTTTTTTAGTAAATGTTTTTATTAATTAAAGTTTTTTTTTAATATTACTAATAGTTAATTATTATTTTTTTGTAAAATTATTCCACGAAAAAAATAAAAAAAATGTTTTTGCTATTTTATTTAATAAAAACATCAATCTAATTCGTAAACATAAAATACGTTGATACGTATTTTTTACTTATAAACAAAAAAGTATTTGCCTTTAAAATAAAAAAAAAAACTAAATCTGTAAATGTTTATCAGAATTTATTTTCTATAGATTGTTGACATGGTTGAGAATAATGCAGTTGGGTATTTTAAATGAGTTTAGTTTCCAACAACTATTGTTGAACCACTCGCTGTTTTAATTAAAACCTCGTCTACTTTTAATTTTAATCCTAAAATTGCCTTGTAATGTACCAAAGGCACGTTTGTAATTAGATGAATATTACTTTAACGTAAATTGTGAAAAAAAAATAACACCACAGATAATTTTATTTATAAGTCTACACATTGCAGTGTTTAAATAATTGTGTTTGTTTAGAGAATTATATACAATTACAAATTGAATTAGCCGCGTAATAATATATGTGAATGTGAAGTCATCATCATACCAGCCTAAATACAGACAGACATACGTATAGGTATCTCTCAAAACTCGTAAGACACACTTAGGATAAGAAGGCGAAGTAGATTTGCACCACAAAGTCACCACAAAGCAAAAAATTGTGTTTCTTAATATATTGTAAGCACTAAAATTACTATACTGATTTAAAAACGATAAACATACATACATAAGATCACGACTGTATCCCATAAGGGATAGTCAGAGACTGGGCACTCACTGCAAAAGCAGATCACTGCCACAATCCACGTTTCACCAAAACAATATAATGCACTTGGTGTGATAGGTGGTGAGCCCATCGCCACCATGCGCTGTTGGGTGCACAGTGCAGTTTAATTCCTTACTCGCCTTTTACGAGATCCATTGGATGAGATGGAGTGGTAGTATTCTTTTAACGAGCCGCCACCACACGATAAAGAATCTGAAAATCTGTTAGGTGGACTAGTTAGCATAATAAAGTGTTTATTAAGTATATATTTTGGCAACCATTGTAAAGCTTAATTAACTTAAAAGTCGCAGACATATTATATCAGCATGTGGGATATTGGTTTTGTGCCAAGTTACTATTTGGATTATTCGACTAGATGAAATGGTTTAGAAAATCACATCAGTATGTGAATGAGATCTTGTTACGAGTACGAAGCGATTGTAGATCAACGGTCGCGTTATTACTTCTGTCAAATAAGCACAAAATTAAAACAAAAGGACAATTTCGGTTGTTTTAAGATGACTATTGTTTCTTTCTTCAGATACAATAATTTCATACTGTCTCATAATGACATTAATAACTATTTCAATGTGAAAATATGTTTCATTTCAGTTATAGCTACAGCACATAACATAACGTTCCTTGAAGTACCACAATATGGGGATCCTAGGTGGAGTGCTGACCTCGTATGTCACTATGTTAATGAAAAGGGGGATCCTCCGTTGCACTCTGTCAAATGGTACCGAGACAACAATGAAATCTTTCGTTTCACCCCGGAACAGCAAGTAAGTATTTACGCTCGTTGCTCCAGAAAACTTATTGTGAACATACTTTCTGACACTTTCATTAATCTTTAACATTTATTGTTATATCTTTGTAATTTAAAATTGCAGTATTTTTCGATACACTTACTATTAAATCTAAGTTGAAGTAGTAAAATATTAGTTGTTAAATTTGGAATTGACAGACTTTCTTTCTCGTAGCCACCTACTAGGACCTTTAATACGACGGCGGGAGGAGTTTCAAGAGGCGCTTGCAATATGCACAGCTGTTCGATTAGTGTCGTTCTACCAAAGAGATACAATACACGGATATCGTTTACTTGTGAAGTCTCAACCGAAGGGCCAAGATTCGCAGTGGTCAACCAAACTAAATATTTAACCGTAGCTGGTACGTGAAGTTATTTACCATGAAAAAAATATACAAATAATAATCGTCGTTGTTACCGTTGCGTGTAATTATTGTAATAAAATTGGATTATAGTAACACAACATGAAAATTTATATCCAAATGTTATATGGGGAAAACATTATATTTACGCGAAGACTACACGTATAAACAAAACTAGATTTTACGGATTTTATTGAGTTTACTTTTTATAACCCGACGTTTCGAGCGTTTTTCAGCATCTATGGTCACAGAGGGACTGAGGCGACGGATGTCCTGATGTCATAGTTAAGTTTCCTTCAGTTTTTTATTATAATTTTTGAGTCCTATTTACGCAGAATGAGCTTACTGTGTCTGGAAATCTTGCAGTAGTGTGCATGGTTTTTGATTTAATTCTATTAATAATGGAATCCCACGCCGGTGGCAGTACCCAACTTCTCTTTTAAAATTAAGATGTTTTTTAATTTCAATAGCCTCGCGTATCATCCTTGGTAGGAAGGTCGGTGTTTTTTTGCTAGGTTTTGTTACGTATGAAACCTGATGTAATGTTTGGGATGACCCAGAACATGGTTACAGACTGCAGAGCGTCGTTCCTAGAGCCTCGATGCTTCACGTCAGCTAAACGTTCTTTTCCACGGGATTTTATTGATCTTTTTGATTGCTCTATGTAAGAGAGACCACATTCACAATCCCGCTCGTATACTCCTGCATCTTGTAGAGAGATGTTATACTTAAAGATGACAAAAACTGACTTATCTTCTAAGATGGCTTGATAAATTTTGTTATGGAAGCTCTCCTCAAGATATAGCCAATCTTGTCCATGACGACTGACATATGGTAGGCCAGCAGGTACACGCTCGACTGTGGCCAGTTTCACTCGGTTACTGCAACGTACTCGTAGGCGCGGAATCCGAAAGTTGTTCTCGTGCAAATCTTGATTGACATGCTGAAGCTCGGTGGCCAAGTGTTCCCTGTCACAAAAGAAGATACTGTGAAGCGCCGGAAACGTCGGGTTATAAAAATGGAAAAGTAACCACGGTAAAATCCGTAAAATCTAGTTTTATTTAAACATTTAAATTTACTTGAACAGTTTGATTATGCGTAAAAAAATATATTGCACAAAAAAAGGCGTGAACGCTCAAAAGGAGAGTGCTCGCCTTGAATTTACAGTGTTTCGGTCTGAAGGGCACTGAGAGCTAGTATAATCACTGGGCATATGAGACTTAAAAACTGATGTCTCAGGGTGACAGGCGCAGTGTCAGAAATGTTCTGGGTGACACTGCATTTGTTTTTTCTTGTCTTTGCACTTTATAATATAAAAAAATAAATATAAATACGTATTACGATAGCTATTTTGGATCAATTATTATATTTTTTCAACAGTAACCTTAAAAGAAGATCCAATAATAGCCGGAGCATTGGGAAGTGTGCAGTTAGGAGAAGATGTTCTCCTTAATTGTTCAACTTCACCTGCTATGCCACCTGCAAATATAGTGTGGTATATTGATGGAAAACCAGAAAAGGTTAGTGAATTACAAAATAATATTTCTTGTTAATGATTTCGACCTGAACGGAGTCCCCGTTGACAAGCGTTATAGGCCTCCTCCAAAGATTTTTTTTTGGTCATTAACTACGAATAACTTCGGAAGTGATATAGTGACGAATTACCTTACGTCGCCGCTATATATTTTTTACAAACTTAAAAAGTGTACTTCAAAATTTGAGCTGACATTTTCTTACAATAAATTAAAAAAAATTAAATGATATAAATTTAAACGATGGGTGTCCTACCTCTTTCCTACCGAGGTGTCGTAAGAGGCGATTAAGGTATTGTACGGATAGCCTTAATTCGTGCAGAATAACACAGTGCTGCCACTATACTGCTCGATTTTTTTTGGCTCGTACCAAAATAGCTCCCACGGGAGCCAAAGGTGGGCTACGTGTGTGATCTCTGCCTACCGCTCTATGAGAAAAGACATGACTGTATGGATGTATGTATCTCAGACTAGGGTGACATTATTAGAACTTCAAATTTAAATTTAAAAACGTCAGAAACAACAGGAACGAAGACTGTCGTTTTTAACTAACTTAAAAAAAGGAGGAGGTTCAATTCAATTCGTTATTTTATTTGTTTTTTTATCTCTGTAAGTTTTTATGTATTTGTAAGAAAATCATGAAACTCTTAAACTCGCATAAGTGTGTTAGGAGCTGCCACGTTGAAATCTGTTTGCTTGTTCTGTGTCTGTTGGTGACAAATGGTTGATAATTACTAGCTGATTAGTTGAACAACGCTGTGCGCATTTACTCTGTGTTTTTTTATTGTATCGAACATACGATTATACTTGGATGTTCACTCACTATCAGGTGAGCCGCTAGCTCGTTTACCCCCTCTTCTATAAAAATTAAGGTGAGCAATTTCTTTGCTTCTATATGAAAAAGTAAATGATAATAATAATCATTCTAGACAGAGCCATGGATGGTCGACAACACAGAAGTTTCATCTCCTGATGAGTATGGACTTCGTTCAAGTTGGAGGCCGATGCGGCTTAGAGTAAACACTCCCAAAGGCGCTATTGCTTTAAGATGCGAAGCAACTCAGCCTATAAGGCCGCCTTATGTTAGATCTACAAATGCAAGTCTAGTTGTAGCGCGCTCGCCGCATCTATCCATGTTTACTGCTTCAGGTGAGTTTTGATCTCTTCCAGTGATTTTGTTTTTGCAAATGACACCAATAATTACTACAGTTTATTTTAGCAATAATGACCAGTGACACACAAGGTTAAAAGTAAAGTTCTTCTTTACTTTCATAACTATATGAATTATTCATAATTTTTTTCGATTAGTAATCTGTCATAAATTCTTAACTAGTTTACGTATAAATTTTTATGGCTGTTTAATTAAATAATATGTTTTCAGGTTCAACATCGTCGAAAGTGGAAGCGGCAGTTCTTATGATAACAATGTGTAATACAGTACATATATTTTCTAAATACAGTGCCTTGAATAGAGTCTAATTGACTCGATCGAAAATAAAAGAGAATTGGTAAATGTATTAACGTGGATATTAGAGTTTAGGTAGTAAATCTTTTCAACCATCGCATTTTGCACACCGCCAGCCACGTAGATTATATTATAAAGAAAATAATTCTAAACAAGAAACTTAAGACTTGCTAAAACAGATTCTGAGAGCGATCATCAATTATCAATATGGAGTTTTCTTTTATTTTTTTATAACGAAACTGTACAGTGATTTGCTTTTTAGTGTAAATAATAAATTAATGATTCTGTTTATATGTCTGTAATGATTATGTTTTCCTTAGATACAGAAGCAAATAGGATATTATTAAGTTTTACTCTTAAATATATTTTTTAATTTGTAAATCACTGGACGTTAATTTCAAAATGTTTATAGGCCATTGTTTTCATGAAAAAATCGTGTTTATTTTTAATTTTTGTTTTACTAAGGTATGTAACCGTTTGTTAACAGTGAAAATATCCACGGATAATTTGACAAACTATTTATATTAACTATTTTCTTAACCTAAAATGTGATGATTAAGTCAACTTTTTTTCTATGGCTTAATTATTGAATCTATATTAATAATTTTCATAATCTTTCAAACCCCTGAAATAGTCTGCGTCGTAATTAGAAATTTAAGCCTATCTTCTTATCAATTAGGATATTGGTTGCATATTGCGATAATTAATTTCGGTTTTTTTTTTATCAATGTGTACTTTCATCATCATAAAAAATGTACATGACAATGACAGTACAAGTTTATTCGAAAAAAGTTTTTGTGTCACTAAACAAATGAACGATCACGACTAATTTACAAAAGTTTAAAAAAAAGAAGTTCAGGGAGAGGAGAATATTCTTGATTCGATACTATAAGTATAAACATTTGAATTCGTATCTTTTTTATGTCTTAAGCTTTACAATAATATAGACTTCCAACAAAAGACGGTAGAAAATGGAGACCGTGTCAAAAAGCCGTTTTATAAATAAATTATTTGTTTATTTCCACATAAGAAAATTAGCATTGTTTTATTAATTAACAGTTCAAAAAATATTACAGCTGTTGGTAGCGTTATGTATAAACAGTAGCTAAATTAAAAAAAAAATACACAGCACTTGATTTCAAAGTTTTACATAAATTAAAGTTTGTGATTATATTGATGTTTCGAAAGGATACATGATCAACAAATCAAAATAAATAAAAAATAAAAAGTTAAAAAGCACGAGTGAAGCTGAAGTGCGCCGGTATTGTTGCGATTTGATAATTTCAATGATGGAAAAAGCATACTCGTATAATACGGTGATATTAATTAGTTTATTTTGTTACAACGATTTGCTCCGCTGACTATGTTTTTTTAATTATTTAAAATATATCGTCTTTTTATTTATTGTTTGCGAAGCTCTATCTGCGACCTAAATTGTTTTGCGCCAATATGGCTGCTCTCTGTAGGCCTATTATAAAATAATATCTGTTTTAATTGATGAATGACCCGTTGTCATTATTTATCGTTGTATATCAGTTTGAGAAAGATTTATTGCTAAGCAAATATCTTTTATCAATGTAGTTTTAAATGCACTAGATATTTAAATTAGTCTAAACGTTTGAACATTTTCCACGTGTAATATTTTTATACTCAAAACGGATGTCCTATACATGTATGTTAGCGACATTGTTACATACAATAACAAATGAAAATTATGGTACATAATAGAATCGGGCGTTGCTTTACGGGAATCCGGTACAATATAGGGTACAAACAAAGTAATTTTGCTTAGATCCGCATATTACCTTTGAATTTTTGTTATGCGGCATAAAGAAATATAATGATCGGTTCAGTTTCTGGATGGAAAGAATTTTCGCGATTTTAGCGACGTGACTGATTTGAGCTTTTTTTTTAGTTTCCCTATAGTTTGTATTTATATCAATGTTTTGAAAATGGAACTAAGATAACTGACCGAGTACTTAAGTTATTTCATGCTTTAATTCGCCAATGTTTCATTTTAGTTCAAACGTGTGGGCTATAATATTTTGTTGTCGTGCCAAAATTCTATTATATGTAAGTATAACCCATAAAAATTATTTATTTCTGTGTAAATGTATATAACCTTATCGAAAACTAGGTAGTAAAATGTCTATGCTCTTATTATTGTGCAATTTTGTGAGTTCATTACTTAAAAGATTTTGGGAGACATGAAAGTATCACGAAAATTCAGTTATTTTAAAAATCCATCGAAGATATGCAAATACGAAGCGGAAACTTCCACTTAAATGATTATAAGCCTAGAAACTCTTATTAGGATTTTCTATGTACATTCTAAAATACTACTTTATATGTTTTATTAACAAGTTGCAGATATTTGTCACTCGCTTTTGAAAGACTGAATGATATTTATCGCCATCAACATGTTTTGATAAATTCGTCTCCCGATTTTCTTATCGTCGTTTTATGTTCCGTGTATTGTATTTTACTTTTTTATGAAATGTATTGTGAGCGTCCACCTTTAAAAGCGTATGGTCAATTTCTAGCACTATCAAATTGTTCTGTGATACATGTGTTTATAAGTTAAAATTACAAAATTATAATTGTAATCTTGAACTAAATGAAATCACAGGCGGAGAGACTTTAATGTGTACAAAACATATGCTATTGATATTTATCAAAAAGCTTCCAGTATTGTTTAATGGCTTTTTTGCCAACTAGGAGCTCATAGATAAGGATCTGTTCCGTACGGTTTACTTTATGCTTAGCAGGAGTTTTTTTCTACTTAAATTTATTTGTATAGAAGTAACTACATAGATAACTCACTTGTATAGATATAACTTTAAGTCCCTCCGTCTTTGGTCCGTGTTAGTTTGAGTGTAATATATAAAATAAAATTGTCATTTGGTGTCTCGTTCTTAATGGCGGCAAATAAACGTATAAAAAGTTTTATTGTATTTATTAATCTTGGTACTTACAGCGTACATAGCTGACATGAAAATTCATAGTACCGTTCCCGGTAACGCTTGATTCTCAACGTGCGACTTTTAAACATGTAGCATGAAACTTTATAGCTTAGAATTTTAACCAATAAACGAGCTATCTTAATACATAAATAATTTTTAAATCACATTGGATTTTTATGAGATTAGGCGTTTAAACATATAAACTTTATTGTATACGTAAAATGAATTGCGACAGCTTATCAGTCGTTTGATGACATTATTTTAAATAGTTTTAAAATAATCTCTTTTTTTAATAAAAGAAACAGTAGGATATCTCCCATATTGTGGGTGCGGTTAACAGACATAAAATTCACATGCACAACACAACCAGACCCAAAAAACCAACAACTTACGTTGACGCCCGCGTCTTATTCTTACGTTTTAGCCACGTGATAATGATTTTTTTCTGAAAACCGATATAGAGTCGACTGCAGATCCTAAGACTGTAGACGTGATCGAGTGGGCAGATTTGCGTAATTCAATCAGTCATTTAAAATATTGAAATTAAATTTCTTGATGAAATTATTTTTTTAAGGCTCCCAACAAGACTTACTAATATTATGATTCTCGATTGGGTGTTTATTAGATTTAATTCTTACGAAACAAAAATTCATATTAATATTAAGGAAAAATTGCATATTCTGACGCGTTTCTGTGCGATTGATCAGACATATTTCGACATTACATTGTAATTAATGCAGGTGTCCGCCTAATTAGCCGCCTAACTAACCACCACTGTGGGTCAGTTATTCCGGCGTGAAGTAGTAACGTGCAAACATAACTGATTCGGTCTGAAGGGCACTGAGAGTTAGTGTAATCACTGGGCATATGAGTCTTAAGAATTGATGTGTCAGTGTGACGGGTGCAGTATGGTGCCACACAGAAATAGTCTGAGTGACACAGCATTTGTTGTAGGCGGACGTTGAACTTACCGTTTCTGCAACCTCAAAAAATAGAAATAATTTGAGGTTTAGAAAAGGAATATTATTTATGATACATAACGAAAATTCCCTGCTATGATCCAAACCAGAAAAATGTAATCTTATAGTAAAATAAATTTCTATATTGTTCGATAGGCTCATAAATAAAAGATGTAAGTGGTCTATAAATTACTTATTTAAGCTGAACTGTATAATATTTGAAAATAGAAGAGTATTACTATTATTACTTAATGCAGGCGTAGTCATCGGTGGCATGATAGGAAGTGATCGCTCCGCCTGTATATCTCTATATATTATACATAAGTGATTTACCACTAACTTATCACGATATCTCCGAAACTACAAAACCTCACTTTAAATTTTGCATATATATTTATTTCCCGGCAACGACACCCACTGAGAAGGGATTTTACGAACATTTACTCCTAAATGGGTAATGGCCTGGACGCATTTCGACCAGCGAATAGGGCGCGTAGCAGCTTATATACCACTAGCTGATACCCGCGACTTCGTCCGCGTCCTATGTCCGTCCCCAGGATGCAAGGTATCTCTGGGCCAAATTTCGACAATATCGGTTCAGTGGTTGAACCTTGAAAAGGTAACAAACAGATAGAGGGACAGACAGAGGGACAGAAAGAGTTACTTTCGCATTTCTTATATTGGTCCTGCTTTCCAGATCCATATTCTCTGAATGTATGTACGAGTAAGCTGTAAAAGTCACAAGAAAGCCAACTGGTGAACTACGGATACCCAATAATAAGATTGTAATTTTTTTTAAAGAATACTAGCAGTGATATATTACCATTACTAATATTCCTGCTAACCACTCCAACTAAGCGTAAAAAGCTTGTGCTAGGAGTTTACCGTATTACTAGTGTTCGCCACAATACCGGAGTTACCGGAGTACTACACTCGCCGTCAAAAAAATCGCACATCCAAAAAAAATAATTTAAATACTATTTTAACACAACAGGCCAATGGCAATGTTGTGGTTTGAGGGTATCATTCGAAAGGTAATTTCATTAGCTTTCAGGAATTTTAATTGAATTTTACTTTTATAACGAGACGAAAGAGAAATTAAAGAAAAAGACAGGGTATGTACAAATTTGCAAATTAATAATTTAAAAAAAACTTAATAAATACAAAAAAAGTTCTTAAAACCTAGTGTTACCGATACCATAAACCATTAGGCTATTGCCGCTTAATAAGTTGTCATAACGCAATTTTTTTATCTACAAAGTTTTAAAGAGTTAGAACGGTGATACTGTACAACTACGGAAACCTCGAATGCCTGGATAAAAGATGTATGTTATTGGTAATAAATTTTTTAACCGAGTATTGCTCTGCTCTTCGTTATTATCAACCATCCATCGTAAATCGTTGAAAATAGGCCCCTCGCATAGTTACTCACAGGAGGTAATTATCGTAGTTGCGATGCAGGCATCCCACAGGAGTGTGGGAGCTACGGTACGATGGTTTGTTTTTAAGAATGCTCCGCTCCATCTTCGGGATCATCACTTCTCAAACTGGACGTTATAAGGTAAGGGGGAAGGAAATAGATCGCAAACTGATAAATATTAGTCACGTATGTGAAGAATAATTTTAAATAAATTATTACTTTTAAGTTATAATCAATTAAAGATACTTACCGCCGCTTATTAGCCGTTAGGTGTCCGTTAGAGCAGAATAGCACTTACCACTTTCCTACCGAGGTGTCGTAAGAGGCGACTAAGGTCGACGGATAGCTTTTATTCGTGCAGAATAACACCATCGGAACGCAGTGGAGAGTAACTTTTTGACTCGTTCCAAAATGGCGGCGACGTGGCTCGCCACCCGTCACGTCTCGTTTCCTGCGAGGGCGAAAAGTGGGCTACGTGTGTGGCCTCTGCTTACCTCTTATATGGCAAAAAAGCGTAACTGTATGTATATACTAAAGTATTGATTTAAAATGATGTATTATAAAAATATTAATTAAAGAGAGTCGGTTTTTCTATCTTCTATCTACTTGATCGACATTGGATTAGGAAAGACTTATGATGGATTTTATTGATTTTTGTTATTTTCTCATTTTATCTACTCTCAGCCCGTTTCATATTACATACCTACATTTTCCGTTATTGCTTGTAGGATTCTTATGCAGGAATCCGTCTAGGTAGATACCACCCCAGGGCAAGTTATTGTGCCGTGAAGCAGTAGTATGCAAACATTACTGTGTTTCGGTTTGAAGAGCACTGCGAGCTAGTGTAATCACTGGGCATTTGAGACTTAAGAACTGATGTCTCGGTGACGGGCGCAGTGAGGAGTCACACAGAAATATTCCGGGTGACACAGCATATGTTATGGGCGGTCGTTTCACTTACCATCAGGTGAACGTTTTACTCGTTTCGTAACTTCATACGATAAAAAAAATATTAACCATCTCTCAAATTAATCTTATTGAGCGGGTGAATATTAATAATTGTATTAATTTTGTTATATATGTTAAGCACTAGTGTAGTGTAGTGGTAGGATTCGTATGCTTACTTATACACTTATGGATGACAAGCTTTTTAGACGCATTCCAGACAACCGCAGTGCCAGTTGTTCTACCGTGAAGCAGTAGCGTGCAAACATTACTGTGTTTCGGTCTGAAGGGCACTGAGAGCTACGTAGTTTAATAATTGGACACATGATACTTAAGAACTGATGTCTCAGGATGACGGCCGCAGTGTGGTGCCACTCAGAAAAATTCTGGGTGGCACAGCATCTGCTATGGGCAGACGTTGCACTTACCATCATGCGAAAGTTTAGGCTGTCTCGTCACGTTGTTTCATAAAAAATTCAAGGTAAGACTGAGAATAAATTTAAATTTATTGGTAATTTACTGGTGGTAGGATTCCTATGCAGGAATCCGTCTATGTAGGTACCACCCCAGGGCTAGTTATTCTGCCGTGAAGCAGTAGTGTGCAAGCATTACTGTGTTTCGGTTTGAAGGGCACTGTGTGCTAGCGTAATCACTGGGCATTTGAGACTTAAGAACTGATGTCTCAGGGTGACGACCGCAGTGTGGTGTCACACAGAAATATTCTGGGTGACACAGCATTTGCTGTGGGCGGACGTTGCACTTACCATCATGTGAACGTTTTGCTCGTTTCGTCACTTTATACAATAAAAAAAAAAAAAAATTATTTGTGTGATTGATTAAGATTGCTTCAGCAAGAAATATTATTGGTTTAGTTTTTAGTTTAGTGAGCTTCGAGTCTGAATGTAGATAATCTGTGAGGCTAGAGGTTCATGACCTTAAGCTGAGCGCGCTGCGTTCTTTCGACTGATGTAACGATTTCTTAACCTCCCTACGATTTAATATTTTACTTAATTATTTTCAAGTGATAATAGACGGAATTAATATTTCTATTTAAAACTCACCATAGACGAGTAGCCGCTTTCCTGCTTGTCGCCTACGCTACGGGTCGCGGTTTCTATTCCCGCATGTAACATATGTATTTGTATGACCTATAGACAGTTCTTCTGTGTCTAGGTGTCTGTGTATGTGCAATCATGTTTGTAAGCGCAACCGTAATGCAGAAGAAATCCACAAATATTTTGAATGTATACTAAATATATTTATTCTGCAAAAGAATGCGAGTCCAGAATATTGCTTCAGGGAGAAACACACACACAATACCATGAATTTCTTTTGTAAATATTCAGCATTTCGGAACTCCACGTGTATTCAAAGCAGTACAATAATATTTGAAAACCACCGCTCATGAGAACTGAGGACGCAAGAGAAGCTTCACGGGCCAATTGCTTCGAATAAACGTATTATATTCCTGAACTCATATTACTTTATGCACCCTGGTACTTTAGCGGGTTGAGTGCTGTACGTTGTTTAACTGGTGTGCGCTGTGCATTGTTTATTTATTTTTAAAATAACTTAAGTAAATAATAAGTTTTTATTAGATTCAATAAGAAATAGTCCGTACAAGTATTACCATTTTGCTTGCATTAAATGAACGTAGTTTAGCAGAAAGGACTCAAGTCACCAAATTATCAAAAATACGTTATTGGTGCCAAAATGAGTTGTAATTCCGCAAAGAAGATCCGAGAAAAATCAAAAGGAACACAAATCTTTGTCTTCGAGGAGAAAAAGAAAATACCTGCCTAAATGTGGTTTACATTTAGGCAGGTATTTTCTTTTTATTGAGAGTTCTTGAATCTTTTCAGATAAATTAAATTTTAAACACAACTTAAAGATATAATATTTAACATATAGTTATGATATATTATTTTGCCACTGTGTGTAATGATGTCAAAAAAAATCTGATTACAGAATCACTGAAGAATATCTCTTTAAATTTAAAATGTCATTAACTCAAAAGTGACTTTGTGGGTTGAGTTATTTCTGCTAAACTACGTCCAAATATACATCAAGACAGTGCATTAACGAATATTATATAGCATTTACTCTCTCATTATCATCATTTCAGTCCATCATAAGTCTCATAGTTAACACAGTTATCCCATGATTTCACTTAACGCGGACCTAAGCCTCCTGGAGTTATACCCATCAACTTCCCGCAAAACCGTACGAAATTTATTCAGAAAAGGAATTCGATTCCTTTACACTAGCTCTCGGTGCTCCGATCGAAAAACGGCAGAATAACCGGCTCAGAGTGGTACCAGAGATTTTTAATCTATGTATATAGTCACTCTGTACATATATTATTATGTTATCTTGTATCAATTAGATTTTATTCTTCATCATCATCGTCATCATCTCACTCAATATGGCCAAAAATACTGTCTTGAGCCACTTTGTTCTTAATAGTCATTAATTTTTAATTATTTGTGTTTTCGTTTACTCCGCAGACATGCAATATACTAAAAGAAAATGGCTGTCAGCATTAAATCTTCCTTTTAATGTAAATGAAGTTGTTATAGATAAATAAATAAATAGACAGTCTTTACTTGACATACAAATTATATTTTACGCTGCAAAGGCAAAAAATATGCAGGGACTTTTTTTGAAACTTTTTCCAATATCATACAAGCGAGTTTTTGCATACCCATGTTTTTACAAAAAAATTAACTTTATCTTATCTTAAAACTCTAAATAGATTACATACATATACATACAGCGTTTTTCCCATATGAGGGGTAAGCAGTTAGGCCACTCGCGTAGCTAACTTTACGCCCTCGCAGGAAACGGGACGTGACGGGTGGCGAACCACGTCGCCGCCATTTTGGTACGAGTCAAAAAATTCTTACTGTCCACTGCGTTCCCATGAGCAGTATAGTGACAGCACTGCATATTATTGTATTATTCTGCACGAAGAAAGGCTGTCCTCGATAGGAAAGAGGTATAAGTGCTAATCTACTCTGCCAGACACCTGGTAATAATACAAGCAAGTTATTTAGAAAGTCACGAATTAAAAATTTATGTTATCTCGAAAGTCTCACCACATAAGAGAGGTTAAAGATAGCTTGGCACGTTTTCAATTCTATATAAAATCCCTGAATTGTTAATGAATGGATCCTTTGGCGGACTACGTTGAAGGTGGGTTTTCTTCAGACCCATTAAATTATTCAAGACGTTTTCTAGTTAGGCCATTAAAAGGCGGAGATGTTTTAAAGTAAAACGGTAGCGTATAAATTTTAATTTTTGTAATTGATTTCCCATTAAATTGTATTGAAATAAATTTCTATCTGAGTGTTTTAGATTTTTTCCTATAAAAAAATTTTGGAATTATTAAAAAATGGTTGTATGTAACGTGATTAGCCTCTCGTTCCTCTGTTGGTAAGTGACTCAAATGCCCATAAGAAATGCAGTGTCATATAGAACTTTAAGCTGCAAAGTTCAGTATAAAATTGCAACATAAACCTTACGTGATAAGTAAACTATTGAGGTTTAAATAAAAATCATATTTTTGCTACAAACTTTACAAACAAACTTTTTTACTTTTGTAAGGCCTATGTCGAGCAGTGGACTTCAAGTGTTGCTAGGTATAGTATTTGTCAAAACAAATTCAACGAGCCCAAACATGACAGAGCTCTCTGGCTTAGTTGAGAAGTTCTTACAGCCAACTACCAGCGTTATCATAAGACCAACTCCATATTGTTGATACCGAAGCTACTTGGTTATGTACAATTTTAGCTCAATCGGACATCGGAGAGTAAGTCAAAATTGACTTGCAAGATTAGGACTGAAAAGATGTTAGAAGATAACAAATAGTCAAACAGTGTATGTATGTAGCATAAGCTGAAATGTTTTTTTTAAATAAATATCTTATGTATCTTAGCGATTGCACACAATTTTATATTTTTAAATGTTATTTTTTTTTAATCATCGGCTCCCGGTTTCAGCAGTGAACTAGTGATTGGCTGAAATGATGATGATGATGATGATAGTCATCGGATCGGTTGGCGCAGTGACCAAGGAATTAGTTACTTCGCTACGGAGAGCAGGTTGTTTTTCAGCACGGGACAATTATTAGCCGATTGGTGTCCGGAAGAGTAGTATAGCTCCTATCTCTCCTCTACCGCGGTGTCTTAAGAGGCGATTAAGGTATTGTATTCGTGCAGAATAACACCATAATTTACAATCCTGTCATCATACTGCTCGTGGGAATGCAGTGGGGTTGTGAAACACTCGAAATATCGGGTTATAAATAGTAAAATTAAACGAGATAAAATCCGTAAAATCTTGTTTTATTAAATGACCCATGACAGGTGCGACGTCACCTCGAACTAATTGTTCGCAAGTTCTATGCTCTCGTCACCATAAGACTTCAGTTCTTAAGTCCTGTGAAATGCCCCGTGATTACACTAGCTTCAAGACCTGTCGAACCGAAACCGAACTGCGAAAGCAGGAAACCAGTAGTTCCAGTAATATAGTTTTTTTTTAAATCAGGGTGACAGAGTAAATTACTTTCGCATTTATATATTATTATAAGTATGGATTCATCATCATAATCATTTCAGCCAATCACTAGTCCACTACTGAACATGGGCCTCTCCCATAGATTTCTACAAAAGTTTGTATCTCTTATTTTGGGCCAATTTTGTCATAGTTGCCACGCTTGGCAGGCGGGTTGGTAACCGCAGTTTATTTATTCAGATCGGTCCCGGAAAATGCTGCTGCACATGTCTTGGTTTTTATTTCGCTTTGTCGACTTTTACGACACCCACGGGATAAGATGAGGTAAGTATGGATTAACGCCCAGTAAACAGCATCATTAAGAGATAAACGTTCCTTGATTCTTTATGCGATTGAAAAACTCGGAAAGAAAACTCTAGAATTGGATTTGCTATAATAGGAGTTAGTCAAAATTTGTACGGACAGTTGGTTCAAACATTTTCGCACAATTATAATCTTGTTTACAACGTCATTACAGAATGAAAATTAAAATCTCAGCCTCAATCATAATAAGAATCTTACTTTAAAAAGTAATGAAGTTAATAACAATATATAGTTTGTGCTGTATACAGCACAAATTATTTAAGAATCCCCAGAGCATATAATAAATTGCTTCTTGAGTATATGAGTTATTATAGAAAGGTAAATAACCGTGTCTGTAGTATACACTGATATAGGTGAAAATAGCTTCGTTTTCAAAAAAATCTCATTCTGCCTCACAATTTTGTGTTTTTGCACAAATTTTGGATTTGGCTGGGATTGGGCCCAGGACCCACTGCATAGAAGTCAGGTACTCTGACTACTGAAGTAAACAAATAAATACTAAAAAGACTTACAAAATATCCATGTAACCCTGCAATGAAAAATTAGACTGCACACATTAAATAATCACCTAAGGAATACTCGATATTTTCATCCACATTTTGAGTCCAGACTTTGGAGCCAATCCGTCCTTGATTAACGGGATCTGCCACAAAAACTTTCACGTCTTCAAAGCGCCTGACTGAATTACGCAAATTTTTACATCCTTTGGGGATGAATTTCCAAAAACGCTGATAAAACTGACTTTTATTTATAAGCAGAAGCCTAAACTGAATTTTCACGTCTATAACATCAAAAATGTCGCATTTTGCGTACACAGTTTCGTCCCTTAGGTACTTGACTCCTTAGGCAATGAATTTCTTAAAACGCTGATAGAACTAACTTTTCTAAATAAACATAAGTCTAAACACCAATTTCCCTATTTATAACCACAAAACTGACGCTGATCCCAAAGTTTCGTCTCTTATTTTACCCCTTTAGTGGATAAATTTCCATAAGCGATCATGCAACTGACTTTTTTTATAAACATAAGTCTAAACACAAATATTCATATTGATAACTTAAAACATGGCGAACCACACAAACATTCATCCTTTTTTAACCCCATTAGGGGAAGAATTTTCAAAAATTATAGACTCATTTTTTTATATAAGAAACTCTTATGCAACATTCGTGCTTTTAAACCCACCGGTGTAGGCTATGCGTTATTTGTTAGTCAGTCAGTGTTAAATTTCTATTAAGTAAATAATATTTTTATTGGTCAGGCATTTTCAAGATGATTATGAAATCTATGAGATTTCGGACATATTCATTATTTAACTCTTACTACACTTATGAATAGAGACGGGTGGCAGAGTTCTTCACCACCACGCACACATATAAGATAATGATAATGATATAAAGTACTAGATAACTGGTGAAGAATATTTTTTTTTGTTTAGATAGGTTTGTCGTTTAAAGGTCTACACCTTTGTAGCATTAAAAATAACATTAAACTGGCTGGAATCCAAGTCTTATGCCATAAACAGCCAACAGACCACTGTAAGAGATATTGGAAGATTTGTGAGCGATTAACTTAATGTATTTTGGATGTAAAATTTAAAACACGATTCTAAGTATTTTACAGCGATAGATTAAACATTTATTAATGAATATTAATCGAATTAAACAAGTGTTTAATAGCACGGGCTTATTTCGGACGAAAGAATTACAATTCAGGACAAAAAACGACGCACAAATCAAATGATCTTTATTACTGTTATAACAAACTTCAAAATAAAACGAATGAACTTTAGTAAGCTTAAACTCAAATTATTGCTTCAAATCTTGGTCCTATTCCTACCCTTCTTTTTCTCTTCTCTATATAATACGCTTAATCCAATGTCTTCCTGACAGGTTTTTTGAAATGAATGTAAAATTTCTGCGTCACACTTTTGGGATTTTTTGGGATTGTGGTTAAAAACATTAAACCGGTGGTAGGATTTCGTCTAGGTACTCGTATATACGTAGAATAGTGCCGGTTATTTTTCCGGTGATGTCGCAATTTTTATGGGCGGATGTGGGACTTACCATCGGTTTGTTCGTTGTCACTTAATCTAATAAAAGAACTATAAAAATATCCTCGAATATCCAGATATGACCAGACCAGACCTTTACATAGCGATCGCCAATCATTCTGCCACGTCTGATGATTAAAGCAAATCTTGGGAGGGACCTATGTCCAGCTGTGGACCACTAAAGACTGATAACTATGATAATAATTTTGACAATTAGTCAGTCGTTTACACTATTCGACATGTTAAGGAGAAACAAATACGTTTCACTCCAGTACTGTTAAATCCCATGAGAGAACTGTTCGTGTACGCCAAAGCAATTGGAGTTTATTATAAACTAGACACATTTATATAACTCACTTTGCATTTGAATTCCCAGTAAAACATAGCTAACAGTTTTGTTTCAGCAACGTAATTTAAATTAAAGTGTCTTTGGCACTTTAAAAAATTAAATATCACAAAATTAAATTAGAATTATTTTTGATATCAAGTAGCAAAGTAATCCAAGTACATTTGCCAAATTAATAAAAAAATCGCATATAACCATCCAGTGGATAGGTATTTACTTCGTAGGTGTGGTGGGCCCAAGTTATGTAAAGTTGAAGTAACTTATTAAAACAGACTATTGTCTGATAATATTCTGCTTCATCAGCATTAGAATCCAACCAGCAACAGTAGCGTGATTGAAGGACAAACATCCAAACAGTACTTTCACATTCATAATATTATTGATGTTAACAGTACCTAAGTTTTAAAATACTCAGTTGTGATAGTATTTTTTATTTTCTTTTGGGAATGACACACAAAGTTTTTCATTTTCCAATAAGATTTTTTTTCTTAGGAATGTGGTATATACACGACAAAAAAAGTAGGTCATTTTAGGTAGGTTTTTTTGCAGATAGCTAGTAGGCTATTAATATAGCCTACTATCTGCAATTATTATATATATTCCACTGCTGAACATAAGCCTCCCCCACATAAAAGATTGCCACAAAAGTATGTGATTTGGCCCTGGTTGCCATGGCAGGCAAAGTTGGCAACAGCAGTTTGTTTATTCTGATGTTCCAAGAAGATGTCGCTGCCCAGCTTATGGTTTTTAATTTTCCCTCTGTCGACTTTACGACATGCACGGGTTGAGATGGAGTGGTAGATTCTGTTAAGCCGCACGACACGGTATACTTAATCATCATAGCAATGTTATTGGGTAAATATTTAAAGGAAATCTTGTTCTGCATTATTCTCTTTAATAGTTAATTCCGTTGTCATCAAGACATTGCTGTCAGAAAGTTTGATATTCAAAGACCGCATGATTCAGTCGGTTCCTGAATTAAATCGCTGTGGCCTTCAGAATAAATCGTGATGTTAATTAAAACGGGAAATTTATGATGTAGTTGTGATACATTTTTGATTATTATAAGGCTCTATCTACACTAATAATAAATAGTACTTATAAATGAAAGTATAAGTGAAAGTAACTCTCTATCCCTCTGTTTGTTTGTTACCTTTTCACGGCTCAAGCGTTGAACCAATTTTTAAAAAAATCACAGAGTACAGAGGGTACAGAGATAGCTTGCACCCTGGATACGGATACTTTTAGTTCCGGAAAATAAAAGAGTTCCCAGGGGTATTTTTTAAAAAAACCTTAATTCTCAGGGATGTAGTCGCGGGCTTCAGCTAGTTATTATAAATTTTAATATAAGACAAGAAAAGTACATACATACATACATATACAATCACGTAATATAAGGGGTAGGCAGAGGCCACGCACGTAGCCAACTTTTCACCCTCGCGGGAAATGCGACGAGACGTGTGGCGAACCACGTCGCCGTCATTTTGGTAGCAGTCAAAAATTCTTACTCCCCATTGCATTTCCACGCATTATAGTGACAGCATTGCATATTATGGTATTATTCTGCACGAGTAAAGGCTGTCCGCTACATTACCGTCGCGTCTTACGACACGCCGGTAGGAAGGAGCTACAATGGAAATACTTTAATTGAAAATATATAATATTTATATAATCTTTAACAAGAACGACCTTCTGTTCTATGGGCTGTGGATTCGATACCCTCACGGGACAAATATTTCTATGGCTTACAGGTAATTTTTTCGGGTTTGTGTATTCATGGTAAAACACCTTACTCGTGATCATTTTAATAAATGGAATTAATAAGGACTTAAATACTCTTTTAAATCTAACACCTCTACGATTTTATTGAAAAGACACTACGTAATTGAACGCTAAAAGAAATTGCCTCTTTTGACTGTAATAGAATATAATGCTATGATTTTTGATGTCAGATGATTAAAATCACAAAGAATTGTATTTTTTTTTATAGCATAAAGTGATGAAACGAGCAAAACGTTCTCCTGATGGTAAGTGCAACCTTTTCCCCTTTACAAATGCTGCGTCACCCAGAAAATTTCTGTGTGAGACCTCACTGTGCCCATCACCCTGAGACATGGGTTCTTAAGTCGCATATGCTCAGTGATTACGCTAGCTCACAGTGCCCTTCAAACCGAAACACAGTAATGTTTGCACACTACTGCTTCACGGCAGAATGACTGGCCCTGGGGTTTTACCTACCTAGACGGATTCCTGCATAGGAATGCCTACCACCAGTAGTAAAAAAGTTATTTAAAAATAGTATTTGCTGTAACATGGCGAAGCTTGATAATCAAATTGGACAGCTTCGATGCCACTACCCTTCTCCGGTCTGAAGATTCAGACGTTTTGGTACCCTCAGACCGCATTAAAGTCAGCCACGATTATATTACACTCAGTTACAATTATTAGAAACACACACACACACACAACGACGCGCGGTCGCTGTAGAGTGCGACACGCTGCAGCTCACAACGAGTACATGCTATACACCCGCTTTTCAGGGCGATTCTCACCGCCCAGAGAAACCGATAAAACAAGTCGACAGCCCGTAAGGGGGTCCGAACCTTCCTTAGACTGTGAATGTATGACTTATATTCGAAAGGAAAAAGAGACTTAAGTATCTCACACACAGACACACGTGAAGCGTAAGGGTTACATAACTATAAGATGATTTATTTATTTAAATGACGGCCTGCACGGTTTTGGGGGAAGTAAATCTATTGGGGAGGCCTACGTTCAACAGTAGACTAAGATAGGTTGAAATGATGATGATGACTATGTATTTATGTTGAGTAGGTAGTTCTACCCAACCAAGCTTGCGTCGCAAATCAGATTCATTGTCTGATAGCGCTGTAAAAGCCAAGACGGCTAACAGCGTAAACTTAACCATGTAATATCACCGGTCTGAACTCGCTTTACATAGCTTGTCGAGTACTTTTTTTATTATTGTCTATATTTGAGGTCATCGAAGCAGTTTCACGAAAATTATTATGTTTATACTGTACATTAGTCTACAATAATGAATACATATTGAACATGTTTAACAGTAATTAGATAATTGGAACTCTAATATCACAGAATAAATATACCCCCAAATATACTGTCAGGCAACGACAACATGATCCGAATACAATATAATAAGTACGAAGAATCGTAAGATAAAGATAAATATAATGTATAAGTATCAAAGAGACTAGTTATTGTGAGGGTTCAACATTTTCGTTCACAATTTGAATAAAGAGTCATTGTTGTCACGTGAAGTGTGTTCTCCTAAATTAGTTCTGTTAAAGCAACACTGGATATCATGACAATAGCTTTAGTCATTTTAAGATATGTGTTACTATTATCTCTATAATTTTCACCACAAACATCATAATAAGCCTTCAGAGTTCCACTGCTAGGCCTTTCTATTTAAATGCAAGAAACCGCTAGTGAGCATTCCCTGAATGGCTTACCAAATCGGGGCAGGCGGTGGTGGTTACGCTTACTGACACCCTCACATTAGTGATGCAGTCCCCCGTCAACAGTCTGAAAAATTTGAGTTCGGCAAATTTGGATGGATTATCTGTCAACACTTGGTTCATCATCATCATCATTTCAGCCTATCATAGTCCACAGCTAAACATAGGCCTCCCCCATAGATTGCCACAAAAGTTTGAAGCTCTCATTTTGGGGGATTTTCCATTGTTGCCACGCTTGGCAGGCGGGTTGGCAACCGCAGTTTATTTATTCAGATGTTCCAGGAAGATACTGCTGCCCATCTCCTGGTTTTAATTTCCCTCTGTCGACTTTTACGATACGCACGGATGAGATGATTTTCATAGGCCGCCACCACACGGAATGGGATAGTTGAATACATTTTTACAGACTGACAGGCAAAAAATGTACTTCTATTTTATGTAAATGCCTTTTTTATATACGAGTATATCATCAATATTATATATATATACATTGTATGATAAGCTTGCGAATTTAAGTGGATAGAACAGGGGAATATTTCAGTGTTAAAAATTCTTCATAATTATATAAAAGAATAAATTGAATGAATTATTTTATCCAATTTGTGCCGTCATTTAATAAATGCAAACAGAAAATAATCTTCGCTCAATCATCATTATACCATAAGCTTCCGATCTTAAATTATCATAACAAAGCGTAACAAATAAACAAGGATGCCAATTATTCTTCTTATAACTTGAGGCAATAAATAAAATTATTGAAGTAAATACAATTAAGAACGTTCTTAGGTTTTATAAGAAGATAAATTTACCATAAATGGTTTTCCATCAAAACGCCAAATTAATTAAATTATTAATATAATTAAATTAATTAAATCAGTTTGTCTCGACTCTTACCACACATTAACCAAAATAATATTACTTTTTTTTCCGTAACAACTTGGTCTATTCGCGTTGTTAAGGATTAAAAAATCGAATACATAATAACGGAATCTATAGACGCAATAATTTATAACAAATTATAGGTAATGATTTCTTAAATTTACGCGATATAACAAACTAGCTGAAGCCCGCGACTACGTCCGCGTGGAAATAAGTTTTTTTTTAAATATCTCGTGGGAACTATTTGATTTTCCGGGATAAAAAGTATCCTATGTCTGTCCTTAGTATGCATGCTATCTCTGTGCCAAATTTCGTTCAAGATCGGTTCAGTGGTTAAGCTGTTGAAAGGTAACAAACAGACAGAGTCCCTCTGTCTGTTTGTTACTTCTGCTTCGGACGGGTAGATAGATATTAGAAAGAAAAATTAGTACTTTATTTGGACCAATAGAAAACCACAATTCCTTACACTAACATTTTTTGTAGCGACTATTCTCATCGGCAGCTCTGCAGCTGGTCAGATAAGATTACGTTATTTTACAAAAATAATGTTTTATTTGTGGGAACATAAGCCATAAAATAAAGCCAATATTTGAGTCGTGGTAGAGAGACCGCGGCCGCTGTATTTTTTAAAGAGCGTTTTAAAGTTTTAAATAAAAGAAAATATATAATTAAAATTACAAACCACTATTCAATTGTTTCTAGTTTACAAAAAATAATATAAAATAATAATAATATGTAGGTAAGTAATTAATAGATCTTAGTCTATTCGCGAATAACGCGGGTGAGCGTAGGGCTGTTCGCTCACACCGCGGAATTTTTCATACTTTTTGCATTTTTATACATATCGTAACTTCTAAAGGATAGGTCCGATACGTAATATTAAGTAATTTAAATAGTATTATTAATAATTTAAAGAGGACTTCACATGTACTTAATCAACCTTGACTATGAAACTGTTTTGTAGGATATGGATTAATATCATGATACGAATGTCATCATCTTTCGATTCTACCCGTATTTTGATAGACTAAGTCGATCAAGAAGCGGTTATTGTTACTTACTATAATAGTTAGATATATAGCCCAGCGGACTTTTTGTAACTAATGATTAGTACTATGAAAATATAGTACATTGTTTTATTTATCATTAATAGTTTTAGCAGCGCAAGCCAAATAATGACTTTTATCAGTAAATTTTTGATACCTTGAATTACATCATAGCAATTTTCGTAAGAATCCCGGTTTTTTTTTTTAATTAAATATATTTCATGTTAGTCGGTGATAACGTAGTTGTATATAGGTGAAAGAATTTTTAAAATCGGTTAAGTAGTTTTTGAGTTTAATCATTACAACCAAACATACAAAAAATCAAATCTTTCCTCTTTATAATATTAGTTTAAATGTATGGATGTATGGATGATGTAGTATGGATTGATTAAAACTGAGTTTACGTTAAATTTTGACCATTTATAACCTGACGTTCAGAGCGTTTAACAGCACACTATAAATTTATGTAAAAATATATAAAACAAAGTCGGGTTACTTGCACCATTTATGACTTGAGAACGGCTCGACCGATTTTTATGATATTGGATTTGATGGATTCATTGTCTCATACATTTTCCACATACAACGCCATATGTGATACATGACAGAAACAAAATATATATTATTTTGTATGCATGACAGTTCTGTGACATAAATGCATTTTATTTCTTTCTGTTTTCTTTCATAATCCTCCGACGCTGATTGAACTGCGCGCTCCTTTCATTGCATACTATTGAGTTAGCTGTGCAAAAGGGCACCGCGATTTATCAGTATTTTTTGATTCCACCAATTTTCATTCAGTTTTCGATAATTATTGCATTTTAAGTCAAATGGTAAGTTGTCTTCGAAGATGTTAAGATAAAATAGACGATTTTAAGAAAAAATTAAAAACATTATTGGTTGAAAAAGTTTATTACACAGTACAGGAATTTCTTTGTGATAAGATTTGACACGCTGCATATGACTTTGCTAATTCATTATTTTGTTTGTTTTATTTTATCGATATTAATTAGAAAATAAATGATTATTGTGATTGAATAATGTTCATCTATAAATTAAGAGTAATAAGTTTGACTATACATATTATTATTTTTATTTTTATTTCAATGATAAATTAATGTGTCTAAAACTTTACCGTTCTTTAAAAATTTGTATGCCATCTGATGGTAGCTCATATATGACATAATCAAATATTAACATCTTTACATGTATCACATATGATCGACACATATAGATTATTATTATCCTCCGGGGTATTTAAGTAGCTGTCTCGTCTGGGTGAGATATATATGAATATGTAGATAAATATATAAAATAAGCTAAAATAAAGATTATACTAAAACACATATACTAGACATAATACTATACAATAAAATATATTGCCGATTCTGGTTGAGATTTTATTCAAACGGCCAAGGGTTAGGGGGGAAAGGGAAAGAAACCGGCGGACGATGCAGGCCGTATCGAGGACCGCCTTCTGCATATAAGCACGAAGCAGCCCGTCACGAAGTCCCAGTCGCCTCAGATGTCCCGAGAGACTGACCGGGATTAACCCGTTTGCAGACACGACCACCGGAATAATTTCGGTTGGCATACCACCCCACATATCGGTAACCTCGTGAGCCAGGTCCAGATATTTTGTCTTCTTATCTGTTTCGGCTTTCACGAGGTTCTCGTCGTATGGAATGGTAATTTCAACCAAAAATATCATAGACTGTGCCCGGTCCATCAACACAATATCAGGCTTATTCGCGAGAATAGTCCGGTCCGTGATGATGGTCCGGTCCCAATAGAGCCTGGCGCGGTCATTTTCGAGCACAGCCTCCGGCAACTATAATAATGCTGTTTCCGATCCACGAGACCGTACTTCAGAGCGAGCACCAAATGGGGAATCCTGGCAACTATGTTGTGTTGTTATTATTATCAAAATAGTAATTGATAAATGGTTCATTATGTAATTTTAAATTTTGTGACCTTTCCTAGTGTTACAAGTATTTACAATGCCCCGAGCCAGAAGATCTAATCTTTCACATCGAAGACGAAATACAATCAGACTTCGCAATGTTAAAATCAATCCACTGCAGATGAAAATTACAATACTTCACGTTGCAATGCACCTTGAATGTTTTAAAAAGAAGTGGAATATGGAACAATCCAAGTGTTGTTGACCATAAAATCGTTTCCTTTCACTTTCGTTGTGGTAGTTCTACTGTTATCACCGTTCATGGTCGACGGCAAGTGTTCCAAGCATTATCCACGAAATTTGTCGGCGGAGATTATCACTGACAACGATGGTTATCCAATGTTTCGTCGTCGATATTTATAGAGAATGGTTAACCGCTAGTACATCTTTAATATAATTCTAAAACTCAGTTCAGTGGAATACCAAAAAAATATACAAAATCCAAAAATACATAAAACAAAGTCGGTTTGGATAGGTATTTTAGATCTGGTTTTATTCGGATAACCTTTGATACGTCCGCACATGACAACTACTCTTTTTTATATAGGAGAGGGGGCAAACGAGCAAGTCTCTCACCTGATGGTAAGTGATCACCACCGCCCATGAACATCCGCAATACCAGACGAATCGCTAGTGCGTTGCCGGCGTTTGAGGAATGAATAAGCTCTTGTCTTGAAGGTCCCTAAGTCGTAGCGGTCGGGAAAAATCGCCGGCGGCAGCAAATTCCATAAAGTAGTACTGCGTGGCAGAAAATTCCGCGAAAACGCACTGTGGTGAAATGCCAACCATCCAGGTGGTGACGATAATTTTGAGTTCTGCAGCATAGTGCGATGGTGAAAACCAGCGGCTGGAATTATTCCGAACAATTCTTCGGAACACTCCTCATTGTAAATCCTGTAAAAAATGCAAAGAGATGCAACATCTCTTCGCAAGGCCAGTGTATCAAGCCGATCGGAAAGAACCTCGTTGTCGAATACAGTCAAAAGGAAGGAGCTGGCACTGGGGTGCCCCCGCCCAAAGATGAGAATAATACACCATGTGAGGCAGAACCTGCGCCTTGTAAAGTTGCAAGCGCTGGACCGGCATGAAGTACTGTCCCGCTCTACTGAGCAAGCCAAGCTATTTAGAAGCCAATTTCACCTTCCCTTGCAAGCCAAGGATTCCGATACTGGCTGAGGCAACGAGTGGAGTGCTCGAGGTGATACGACGAAAGGTTTCTTTTTAACGCGCAAACCCGTGTCTTATTTGGTTTTAACTGGACTAGATTAAGTCGGCCTGTTTGTTCCGGCGAGAAATATTGGCACAGCCGCTGTACCAGGCATTATCAGTGCTGTAGTCTGCATAGCAATGAGTGTTACTAATTTGCAACATATCATTGATATGCAGAAGAAACAGGGTTGGCGATAGCACGCAGCCTTGTGAAACACCAGCACTCACAGACTTGGAGTCCGAGCATGCATCGTCTACTACGACCTTGATGCTCCGAGCGTAAGCTGTTGCGTGGCTCTACCACTGTAAAGCTTCGAAGATATCATCATCTCTGCACATTTCTTTTTATTATACAATTAAAAACAATATTTATAATTTATTTTGATCTATTATTACAGTTAATAGTTTAACGACGTATACAAGATCACAAGTCCAGAAATTTTAGTAACATAATTACCATGGTTAATCTAATTTTGTTCTGTAACATAATATGGCTGGAATAAATCGCTGGAATATTTCTGTATAGGCATCATCTTTAATACGAGTATAATGTTGCAATGATCTTTAATCACCTCTTTTGGTTGTCCGTTAAACATTTGTAAACAACCCTTTTGCGGAAGTTTAAGGATTTTATTCACCTTGAAACTTAATTATAATGTCAAAAAGGTCAAGTAAATATTACTGGTGGAGTGGTGGAACACCTTTAATCCTAACAAGAAAGTGACGACCGCGGGAACTTCTGGTCAGTTAACGACACGAATCCTAATGAGGGGTATCGTATTAAAAAATATTTTGGTGAAATCACACACAGGCAGACGTTGCACTTACTATCAGGTGATCGTTTTGCACGTCTTGTCACTTTCTCCCATGAAAAAAAAATAGGATGAAGATGAAGAATGACCAATAGTATTTAAGTACGAACGTCATTTCAGGATATAGTCCATTCGTCTATAACAAAGACAGCATTAAATACTACACTGAACTGGCTCCTGTCCAAATCCTTTAAACCGTCAACAGACTACTGCTGGAAACATAGAAAAAATTGTGTGCGATTAAGTAAGATTTGTGTAGATGTGGCATTTCAAATAAACTTTAAAATTTTTATTTACATGGACAAGGACAAGTAGCAATAGTTCCAGTAAAGTTACGTTCCATCCTAAGCTGCTCTATATTTTTAATACCTAAAATGGACATAAACATGGAATATACACGACACAGCAAAAAAAAACAACATATAAAAAGACTACCGCGTGTCCTTGTCGTCATATAATCTGATGTTTACGCTTGAGATCCGAGGTTCGGATCCCAGCCAGGTTTTCGGTGCTGGTTGTGTTGTAAATCTGAAATTATGTCTATTAAACGCACTTACGCTGCGGGAGAAATTTAAGAGTAAGGATTTTTTTATGAAACGAAATAAAAAAAAAACAAAAAAATTATAATAACATTAATGTTGTTATTAAAAACATGTAAGTAGCGCTGTATAATGACGATATTAAATAAGATATTTCGTAAAAATATATGGCATAAAAAACAAATCGATAGTGACAATTTTTTCTGAAAATAGCCTGAAATAATATTAAATCAAACACATACTTGCATATATACATCCAGTCACGCCTTTTTCACGTGAAAGGGATCGGCAGAGATCGCATCCGTTTCCCACTTTTCGTCTTCGCGAGAAACTGGACGTTACGGGTGGCGGGCGCGACGCCACCATTTTGTTACGAGTTAACAAATTCTTACTACCCATTGCATTCCCATTAGCAGTTTAGTGACACCTTTGCATAGGACATTATTCTGCCGAACAAAGGCTGTATGCACCTTAGTCGCCGCCTCTTACGACAACTTTGGTAGGAAAGAGGTAGGTGCTATTCTATTCTGCCGGACACCTATCGGCCTATAAATGTAATATTTGATTAATTTATATAAATACAGTTTAGCAAAATTAGTTGCGGTGTCGTTAAAATATCGATTGGAAGTATAAGCGCAGAATACATAACGAGCTAAAATATAAAGTTTAAATGTTTCGACGAAAATTTCTTATTTTTATACATTTCCAAAATAAATATAAAAAACCAAAGTTTCACAGCCTGTTTGTTCATACGAGTAGTTAGTTTCAGCGCTAACGTTTTCACCTCCTTGTAAACTTGTGTATTTTGTGATACGATCGAAGGAACATGTTACTTTATCTAATTACCACTATCTGTGTCGGGCGAGTGGCTTATTGGTAATGGCTTAGAGTGCCAGACTTCTGTGTCGTGGATCTTTGGTTCCGATCCCATTTGGTGCCAACATTTTTGCTAGTTGTACTGTGATTGTTTTTTCTGCTGTATCTGACAGTACGCTCAAGCGCGTGTATGTCATGGAAGTGTACACTTTTAGAACTACTCGTATAATATCTATTGAGCAGTTGAAAGCTTTCAAAAGTGTATTCGGAAGTTGTCACTGGATGTCGAAGGATGATCATACTAATGACAATAGAAAATGTAAACCAATGAGCCAATTTTTGGTGGAAGAATTAACTGTTTCAAAATGCGTTAAAGTTAAGGTGACCAAGTACTGTATAAAATATTTCGTTACTACTGCAAGACATAGTCAAGCAAAGCAAAAAAACTTTAAAACGTATAGTCAACACATGATTTAATCATGGTTTCTCAACATACATATACATTTTACTGGCGGTAGGATTTCTATGCAGGAATCCATCTAGGTAGGTACCATCGCAGTACCAGTTATCTTGCCGTTAAGCAGCAGTATGCAAACGTTACCGTATTTTGGTTTGAAGGACACTGATAGCTAGTGTAATTACTGTGCATATCTGTACACGAGCTCAGTGTGGTGCGACACAAAAACTGTTCTGGGTGACACTGCATTTGTTATGGGAGGTAACCACACCGCGGCCAACACCCTGAGACATCAGTTCTTAAGTCTCATATGCCCAGTGATTACACTAACTGTCAATGGCTGTAGTGCTCTTCAGACCAAAACACAATAATGTTTGCACAGTGTTGCTAACCTAGAACCTAACGCCTGTAATTAATTTAATCCAATTACCCATGGATAAAAAAAATGTTTATAGCAACATCACTAAAAGTCTACGGAATGACACCGCTGCACGAAGGTAATTCTGATCCATAATAATAATATATTGCCGTACTGAATTATTCATACAAATTATGTTATCAATTTTACTGGTGGTAGGATTCCTATGCAGGAATCCGTCTAGGTAGGTACCACCCCTGGGCCAGTTATTCTGCCGTGAAGCAGTAGTGTGCAAACATTAGTGTGTTTCGGTTTGAAGGGCACTGTGAGCTAGCGTAATCACTGGGCATATGAGACTTAAGAACTGATGTCTCAGGGTGATGGGCACAGTGAGGTGTCACACAGAAATGTTCTGGGTGACACAGCATTTGTTATGGGCAGATGCTTCACTTACCATCAGGTGAACGTTTTGCTCGTTTCATCACTTTATACAATAAAAAAAAAGTAATTAATTTGAAATGGTTATTTATGCCACCTGCTAGGGCAAATAATGTAGGCCTAAATTCCCAGATCTGTTACGGAAAGGAGCGCCCAATAACGAAGCGTCTGGTGATGTTATCGCTAATCCGCCAAAACGAGGCGATTACGACAAAGCCTTCCAAATTTGGCTCGGGTAAATTTAAGATAATATTAACTTGCAACTTTTTGTTTAAAAAGACGCACGTAACTTCTATTTTATCCAAGAATAATCCGTGTGGTGGCGGATTAAGATAATCTACCGCCACATATCATCCCGTTGGTGTCGGAAAAGTCGACAGAGGGAAAATGAAAAGCAGGAGATGGGCATCAGCGTCTTCCTGGAACATCTGAATAAATGAACTGCGACGATCAACTCGTCGTGGCAACTATGGCGAAATCGCCCAAAACGAGAGCTACAAACTTTCGTAGCAATCTTTTGAGGAGGCCTATGTTCAGCAGTGGACTAGTCTAAAAGACTAAATTTTCTGAGTGACACAGCATTTGTTATAGGCAGACGTTGCACTTTCCATCAGGTGAACGTTTTGCACGTTTCATCACTTTATCCATTAAAAAAAAGTAATTAAGAAAAGAAGAAATTTTATGATGTGTTTTCAGTCCATGGAATAGTTTATAGCAAACTTAATTTATTTTTATTTTTACTGGTGGTAGGATTTTTATGGAGCAGTCCGTCTAGGACGCCCCAGGACTAGTTACTCGTATTCTGTCGTGAAGCAGTTGTGTACACATGCCACATTTACAATTTACTTAGCTTTTAATAAAATTTGAACGGGCCTCGTCTGATAATCCATAATTAACTGTCAAATGTTTATAGAATTCTAACAAACGATATAAAATTCACGTAAAACAACACGAGATAGCAGATTTTTCTATTATGTTCAAGTGAACAATGTAGTCAAATAGACAACAACTACGAGACATGCTGTCTGGTTTAGATATACGAGGAGTACGGGGAGCCATATGATATTATTGTTGATAAATGTAGGTTTAGGTACTTATTTTGTTAATATGTCTTGTACGCAATATTACTTAGAACGTTTCCATACCAATAAATTTGCAGCTGTGAAAGGAAGTAAATAAAATTAATAAAAAACTGAACAGACTTATGATGCTTTTGCAGATTTATATTAGCCACAATTGTACGCGCAAATAGAATAAGCAGAGCTCGTCTCAAACTACTCGCACCCTATGTAACGCTGATGCGATAAGATCGAAGGTAGGCTAGGATGTGTGTCAACTGACCTACAATTTGTGTTTTAGCACAAATGCTCCGACTGAGATTCGAACCCCGGACCTGCGGCGTATAAGTCAGGTTCTCTGACCACTAGGCAACGCGGTCGCTTGGCACTTTTAACTAGAGTAATTAGTGGGCGTATGAGACTTAAGACTTGATGTCTCAGGGTGACGACCACAGTGCGGCGCAGAAATGTTCTGGGTGACATAGCATCTGTTATGGGCAGACGTTGCACTTATGATCAGGTGATCGTTTTGCTCGTCACGTGACTTTCACCTATTAAAAATTTGCTGATGAAGAAGACAGACTAATAATATGTAAGGCACCAACAGAGTTTCAGAATGTAGTCCATTATATTTGTAGGCAGATGTTGCACTTACCATGAAGTGTACGATTTGCTCCTCTCGTCACTGTCTTCTATATAAAATATATCAACGTGTTCTATATTCATTAGTTTGGTTTTAGGAATATTCTAAAAATATTTAACACTAGCTGTGCCCTGCAGTTTTACCCGCGAAAAAAAGCCAATCCCGACCGATGATATACATATATACGAGTACTACCCGGTTTCAATTGAATTTTGGGGTTTTAATTATTTGCGCGGAACCCTATTTATTGTTCTAAAATTAAAGTAGCTTCATTTACCCGCGATAAAATATCGCTATCTGTCAGTGAAGGTCCCGTCAAAAGCAATCCAGTCGTGTTGGAGATTAGCCGGACCAAACAGACACACGACGTTTAAAAACAAATCGTATAAGTACCGTATATACTTTCATAAGCATTGAGTAAAAAACTATCATTTTGTTATTACAAACAGACACTTAAATTTTATTTATTTGTATAGATTTATTAGTCAAAGTACAATTTTGAAAGCTAACATATAACCGTAAATTTAGTTTGAGTTGGAGTTTGCCCTAACATGACGCTGCGGTTTAATATAATTAATTTCTATTGGAGCAACCGCATGTTCCATTTAGGTCCTTCCACTGCGCTCTACATAATTCTAATAGATACCCGACAGATTTCACATTATTTAGGCTTTTAAGTTTTTTTCTGCTGTAAACCTTTTACCTTTTAATACATTATATATTGATTTATTCATATCAAAACAATAATCTAGTTCCGTACGTGAATAGTCATAGAATATAGTCTCTACAACAATCGGCAAAAATGTCTCAAGACGCAAGGTGTTGCTATTCACCTGTCTCTATCAGCTTGGTAGAGACGAGGAGCTACGATTATGAGGTATTTTCACACCAAGAAAAGTGAAATGATTCATTGTTAATACGTTCTCACATTTTTTTTTAGTTTAATGATGACTAGGATTTCTTCAGGATCGTGGGTGCGTTTTACATGTGTACAACACAACCAGTGCTGTGTGGTGGCGGCTTAAGAGTATCTATCACCCCAACTCATCCTGTGGGTGTCGTCAAAGTCGAAAACCGGAGATATCAGCGGCTACTTCTGAAAAATCTGAATAAATACACTGCCGTAATATTTATAGCTGATGATTAGTGTACCTGACTTCTACGCCGAGGGTCCTGAGTTCGAATCACAAACGGAGCCATCATTTGAGCAAAAACACAAATCGTTGACTTTCGGATCTGGTTGTGTATATCGCCATCATCATCATCATTTCAGCCTATCACTAGTCCACTGCTTATTATAGGCCTCCCCCATCGGTTGCTCCAAGTTTGTAGCCCTCATTTTGGAGGGATTTTGCCATAGATGCCACGCTTAGCAGGCGGGTTGGCAACCGCAGTTTATTTATTCATATGTTTCAGGAAGACGCTGCTGCCCATCTCCTGGTTTTCATTTTCCGTCTGTCGACTTTACCGACAGCCACGGGATGAGGTAGAGTGAGAGATTCTCTTAAGCTGCCACCACAATTACACTTGATAATGTTTAATACTACATAATATGTTTGACGCAGTATTAAATTAATGTATTGTTTTAATTTTATCTTTTGTTTACTTATATGCGCGTCTTTGGTTTGCTATACTCCATAAGACAAATGACATTAGTTGTGGGACAGACCACAGTTTTCCTATAATATAATAAAATAAATAATAGTATAAAAAATAACAATATAACTTATTTACTACACATTCACATTCTCCCGACATCCCAGCGGTCACACCGCGCTCGCTTGCGAACGGGGTCTATACCAGGTCGTTTTTAATTTCGGAGTACATCGCAGCAACAGGCGGGGTGGCCGGACTCATCGCCAGCAGTGTCGTTTTGTTCCATACTCGCGAGTCTCTTTCGAAGAACTTGTCAAAGCTGCCAGGCTAACAGCCTGCTCCACATTAAAAAAAACCCATTTTAGTGTGACCGCATAATCTAAATAAATAACTAATTTTATTAAGTCATTTTGTAAGGCCCTCCTAAATGCACGTTTCGGTTACGCTCACAATTTAACTAGAATTTAAAGCAAAAAAATGCAGAGTCAATATGAAGGGCGTATAACTTAATTTCTCCGATGTAGCAATTGGAATATTCATACTTTCTCAACCGCAATAAAACTTCGTTGCGAAATACTTTTTGCCGATATTGACTTACTCCAGATAAATAAAATTGACGATACATTCGCTGTTCAGGCTGAAACGGTACAGAGTAATTTAAAAAAATAAAGACGATTGTTGGCAATCTATAAACTTTAATATTAGTCAGTAAATAAAATACTATAATTTAAATAGGTAGCAATCGTATTGACGATCTCATGCCATTTGTGAGCCATTGAGGCATATTGTTATATAATTACTTCGCACAAGTAGCTCGTAGCATATTTATTATATAATTACGTAATACAAGTAAGCCTCGCAAAATGCCCTTATATGGGCATAAGATGTCCAAAAATAGGCGACCAATCAGAGCGAAGCAACATTCGTAAACCAGGCTCGTGCTCTGGTTGGTCCGCACCGGGCGCGCACGATGCGTATATACTCGGTGACTTCACAGCAGACCCCCGCTGCTTCACAGCAGGCCCCCGCTGCTTCACAGCAGACCCCCCGCTGCCCCGCGCAATCCTTCGCAGTTCGCTGCACACTCTCGGCGGCCACCGCCTATCTTCATTCGGGCTCTGGACAGATGACAAGAGCTCACATCGGCCATGTCCAGGTTAAAATATACTGCCGTTTCTACCTCAAATGGCATTAAATTACAGGTGGAGACCACTGAGGTCTACCGCCAGGTAACACGTTACCTGTCGGAAAAAGGTGTGTACTTCCACACCTACACTCCAGCCGATGAGCGTCAACTAAGGGTGGTTCTCAAGAACCTACCCAAGGAAATCAGCGCGGAAGAGGTCAAAAAAGACCTCATCGCGCAAAACCTCCCCGTCGTCGCTGTACACCGCATGTATAGCGGGCGCACTAAGGCGCCCTATAACATGGTGCTAGTCGCACTTGACCGCTCCCCGGCAGGGTAGCAGATATTTAATCTGCGGACCTGCTGCAACCTTTCGGGGCTCTCAGTTGAGGCCCCACACAAAAACGGCCCTCCCAGCCAATGTCATAAGTGCCAATTGTAGGGCCACTCAGCAAGAAATTGCTACGCCCGCCCCAGGTGCGTCAAGTGCCTAGGCGATCACGCCACAGCAGACTGTCCTCGTCCAAAGGACAAAGCTCTGTTAGCCTCCTTCGGCCCGCCTGCCTGCGTGCTATGTAACGCAGAAGGTCACACGGCCAACTACCTCGGCTGCCCGAAGGCGCCAAAACTTAAAAGGCCTGCGGCTAAACAGGCCCAAACACAAAGGTACAAAGTACCTCCCCCACCACATTCTGTATGGAGGCCACTTCCGACCCGCGCAACTTCAAACGCGCCTCCTCCGGTCGCGATCACGCGGAACATACCGGCACCTTCATAGGTCGCACCCGTCACGAGCCGACCGGTCGCAGAGAACGATCTAGACCTCGGCTGTCGCTTCGCCACCGCTTTCAACGGTGCTGACATTACAGCCCTCGCCACGGCTCTCCGAAACACCAACAATAAACCTAATGAGAGGATCGCCGCGGCGGTGCGGTACCAAAGCGTCATAAACGCTATAGTCAATTTTAGGGCATAAAAATGACTCACAACGGCAGAGAGAAACTGCGCTCCCTAAACGTAGTGTTTTTAACGCTAACGGCTTAAAAAACCAACGCGACGAAATCTTCAATTTCGTTCGCGATCCCCAAGTCGAAGTACTACTCGTGCAAGAGAAAAAGTAAGTAAGTTTTACAAAAGTAAAACACACACTCGCGATCCTAAAATCGCAAATTATAACATCATTCGGAACGATAGAGTTACCGCTGCGAACGGCGGCACTCTTATCTCCTACAAAAAGTTGGCTTGCACTGCGTTCCAGTCGACACACCGCCACTCAGACATCTCGAAGCATTGGTCTGTCAGCTAGCCATGACCGGCCACTCTCCCATTACTATCGCATATGTCTACTTACCATGTAGAAATGACGCTGAAATCACACGTAGCGACTTCGAAGCACTTTTCTCCCTCGGGAGCTCAACTATCCTTGCCGGCGACTTCAATAGCAAGCACACCTGGTGGAACTCAATAACAACCAACCCGCATGGGTTGGCCCTAGACTCGCTAGTCGACCTCCTCGACTTCGACGTCCTGGCGCCTACAATACCGACCCACTTCCCGCATACAGTGGGACACACGCCGAATGTGCTTGACATAGCCATCCTTAGCAACATAAATCTCGCCATCCGCAATATAGAGGTGATCCACGAACTAACATCTGATCACCGCCCCGTTCTACTTCGGCTAGGGCCTTCCGTCCAAGCCTCACCACCCACAAAAACAGTAGTCGACTGGCAAAAGCTAGCCGAAAAACTTGAGCAGACTTCGAGCAGGCAAGGTCTGGCACAACGGGCTCGTATACAAGTTATACGGACTCGGTGTGCCAGATCGCCTCGTACTCATCATACGAGATTTCTTACGCAGTCGAACGTTCCGCTACCGCGTCGAGGGGGTGCGATCCGAACCACATCCCATCCTAGCCGGCGTACCACAAGGCTCAGTCCTAGGTTCCGTGCTCTACACCCTTTTCACGAACGACATACCGCACACCAGCGGCGTCGAACTCGCCCTTTTCGCAAACGATACCTGCCTCTATGTGTCTGGACGTAATCCAGACACTATCTCTAAACGCCTCCAATCCGCAGCCCGAACCCTCAGGAACTGGTTTCGGAAATAGAGGATCGAGGTCAACCCCATCAAAAGTGCAGCCGTGTACTTCTCGCGGCGCATAACGCCGCGCCTCCCCACCGTAGAGTTATTCGATCGTCCAATCCCATGGGAAAAGACAGTCAAATACTTAGGCGTCCCTTAGACTCGAGACTCAGCTTCGGTCCACATATTAACCGAGTAAGGAACTGAGCGGACTTCGTCCTCGGCCGATTACATCCGTTACTAAATAAAAATAGCAAAATGTCCCTACGTAATAAAATTACACTTTACAAAGCTTGTATTCGGCCAATTATGACATACGCAAGCCCCGTATTTGCGCATGCCTCCCCGCGTCAAATTCCGACTTCAGGTAATACAAAATCGATGCATGCGTAAAGCCACGGGAGCACCGTGGTTCGTGTGTAATGCTAACCTTCATATCGATTTAGGGCTTTCTACCATAGCCCAATATCTAAAGTTGGCCTCTCGCTGATACTTCGACTCTGCTGCCACGCACCCCAACCCACTGGTTGTAAGTGCCGTCACATACAACCCCCTCGCGATACACCAAAACTCGACCCGCGGAAAAAGGAGACCGAGGTACGTCCTCGAGGACCCTGACGACGCGACCACTAGGGCCCAAGCGCTCTACTCATCACTACACAAACACACAACATCACCATCATACCGCCCCCGCCGTCGGCGAGGGCGTATCAGACAAAGTTATTCGCGATACCGCCGCATCTCAGGCCGGTTCTCCCCTAGCAGTAGTATCTTAAACAGAAGCGTCGCTGGAGTTTCTTGCGCCATTTCTTCTCCAGCGGAAACGCATTCCGAATTGGTGGTAAACTTATGTAATAATAATCATGATATTAGTAATAATATTAGTAGTAATATTGCCCTCCCGATTGCAGTAACTGACCGAGCCGAGGCCGGCCCCCTTGGGCACTCTCGAGTCAGTTACTCACGCGAACACGATGACGGTCCAAGCCGAGGTCCCCTCTTGGAGGTCCTTGCGCCAGTCATCCATAAATAAAGGTTTTGGCTAAGCGCCCTCAGCGCTATGCCACCTTCCGGCGAAGCTGTAAAAGCCTGCGGGCTAACATTGACCATCAGTCCTAAAAAAATTAAAAAAAAAAAAAAAACGCTCCCATTTTCTCTGCGACTCAATTGTGTTTTTTATTCAACCGGCTCAACTCCTACTCAACAACGATACTTATTTGGAATATTGTTTGTTAAGTAATGCTGCTATTTAAACTTCATCTTAGTACATTATATAATTAGTGTGCGTGAATATTAGTAATATAGAATATTATTTTTCCATTCTATAGACAGGTTTACTACAATTGTATTCAGAGAATTAACGCTTTGTTTAAAAACAGTAAAAATTATATTGGCCTAGGTCGGCTTCGTGAGAAGAAACTCGCGAGCGTAAAATGATGCCACACTGTGAACGCAATTGGGAGTAAGAATTTTTTGACTCGTACCAAAATGGCGACGACGGGGTTCGCCACCCGTCACGTCTCGGTCTCTGCGTACCCCTGTATCGCATCTATGTATGTTGAAAAACCATGATTAAATCATGTGTTTTTTTTTCTTTGCTTGACTATGTCTAGCAGTAAACGAAATATTTTCTACAGCACTTGGTCACCATAACTTTTACGCATTTTGAAACAGTTAATTCTTGAACTTAATTACACTGATTCACTGAAAATGCAGTGATTTATTACGTAAGAGTTTCAGAGCAGCGACAGCAAATTATTTAAGTGATAACTATATGAGACAACCACTGTCATGTTACGATTCCGTAGTAAAAACGGTACCATAGTAATTATCCTCTTGTCCGTCCGTCTGTATGTCACAGCCATTTTACGACTGTTGGCACGGTGTAGATGAAATTTTGCACCCAAAGTGTTTATAAACCGCTAGTCAATGGTGCACACCATCCATGTAAGAGAAAAAGAAAATCAATGCAAATGATTGATGATGATGATGATTATGATGTTCTCCTAGCCGATTTCGACCACGGCGACAACTTCCGACTATTGTCGAGAGCCATCAACTGCGCAGGAGATAGTATAGTGCCACAAGTGTACGCGCAATCACAGAGGCACTCACTGATGCGATAAGATCGGAGGTAGGCTAGGATGCAGTGTCAGAAACACGGGGACAATCACAACACAACCAGACCCGAAAACCAACAATTTAAGTTTAAGCACAAATGTTGGCTCCGGCTGGGATTCGAACCCGCGGCTTAGAAGTCAGGTACTCTGACCACTAGGCCACGCGGTCATTTGCAATGCAAATAGTGAGTTATCGACTGATATGTCTTGAATTAATAGAGAAGTTTCAATATTAGTATTTTATTTCAGCCAATAGTCGGGGAGATATTTTTACGACTTTTGGAGTGCATGCATTCAATGCACTTCTAACGTCGTAAAAAGCATCCCCCCACCTCCTTCCCCCTAACTTTCCAATTATGCGGTGAAAAATTCTGAAAAAATAAGAAACCTAGAAAACGAAAAATGGTTTGAATAAGATGTGTGGCGCAGTTTTTGAGATATGGAATATTTTCGGTTATACGTATGTAGCGACATCTGTGTCGCCACATGAGAAGCTCAAGAAATATTCGCATACGTCCATAATCGCGCTATGAAAGTTTTCTGAGATGCGAACCTATATACAACATCTAAATAATAATAGTTGGAGGAGGCGTCCTCCCCAGATCAGACCACCCGATCTGGCGGGTAGCTACCCTTTTCATTGGCAACTTCATTCGCCAAACGTACATTGAAGGGCTTTGATGTACGTTGTCCGACATACACTTGGTCAGTAATTTGTGCCATGGCCAACTTACACTTTTTTTCTAAAAACATTTCGTAATTTATTTGTCGATGTGATGTTGATCAATCGAACAATCAGACTACATAGTATTTCTTTCTTTCGTTCACGTAACATAATCTTGCGCTAATTTGAAGTGTCTATATTTCTTTTCTTACTTTTAGTTTTCTTATGTATATAATATTGTAGATATTATGTAGATAATATTATTTCCTGGAAAAAACGCGAATAATTATAAAAATAGTAGGGTACTTTAAAGCTCAGGTCACACGTCGAATACGTTTAATAGGAAAACTTTTTTAGGATTAGCAAGAAGATTTTCTCTGGTTAGTTTGACATACATACCAATAAAAAGGAAAAAAGTAAAGTAACAGCCCATAGATGTTCCACTGCTGAGCACAGGCCTCCTCCTATTTTTTAAGAGGACTTTGGACCTTCGAAAAGTCCGCCACGCTGCTCCAATGCGAGTTGGCGGACTTCACATGTCGTCGGAATATTTCTATTCCTCGCACATGCAGGTTTTCTCACGATGTTTTCCTTCACCGCTGAGCACGTATAAATCAGCACTTAATGATTGCGGAACAATTTTTAGAGGTGCCGGCACCGGGGATTGAACTCAGGTCACTCGCGAAAGGAAAATATTGCTAACTAGTGCGTGGGTCTTGAACTGGAACTTGGAGCTAGATGACGTATTCAATATTACTGTTGAACTTTCTATGGAAAGAAGCAGTAACGAAGTGTTGTGGTATTTGTTGGTATAAATTTCTTTACTTCGAGCATAACATTTGATCGGTGATAAAACATCCAGTACAGCATTTTATTTTTAATAACGCTCTATATGTTATGTCAAGGTCGGGTCGCCTCGGCGACGGACTGCCGGCATCCTCATGTTTTGTAACAAAATAATTTAAATATTAACATACAAACATACATAAGATCACGACTGTATCCCATAAGGGGTAGTCAGAGACTGGACACTCACTGCAAAAACAGATGACTGCCACAATCCACGTTTCACCAAAACAATATAATGCACTTGGTGTAATAGGTGATGCATCCATCGCCACCATGCGCAACAGCGCGAGTAAGTCCATCTAGTGCAGGGTCGCCCTCCACTGCGCATGTCGGGCGAGGCTGCCACTCGTGAATCTTTATTTTCCTACGGTTATCAGTTCTACGAGATATATGGCCGGCCCGTCCTTTAGCCGATTTACTAGTTACAATGTTTGCTGGAGGATGATACGAGTATATCAACGTCGTTCAAATTGTGAATATGGAAGTCTTTTAACTTACATACACAGAAATCCATCGATTTAAAGAAAATCCTGAAATGTTTTGTTAGCAATGTGTTTTAAAATATTCATTACTAAACGATAATTTTGAGTTTATGACCTCTTTAATATAATGAATAAAAATTTAGCAGTAGCTATATTATTCAAAAAAAAATACCGTTAATGCATCAATCAGCGTCCGGTAAAATCTACGATCCAATTTTAAACGAATCTATCTTACTAGGAATAAGATTTTCTCTAGTGAGTTTGACTTATCTGGAAACCATTATTAATTACATATCGAAGATTTTTAGTATTTTTTTGTTATGGAATAAAGTAACGAGATGAGCAAATCGAACAACTGATGTAAAGTGTAACGTCTGCCCATTACAAATGCTTTGCCACATAGAAAATTTCTGTGTGGCAACACACTGCGCTCGTCACCCTGAGATATCGGTACTTAAGTTTCTTTTGCCCAGTAATAAGTACACCAGTACTTTCAGTACCCTTCAAACCAAAACACAGTAGTGCACACTATTGCTTCACGGCAGATTAACTGGCACTGCGGTCGTACCTACTCAGACGGATTCTCGCATACGAATCCTACCACCAGAAAAAGTATGGTTTATATATTTTATAGGTAATTATAAATCTCTTGAATAATAAAACTAATTTCAATGAAACTAATTTTACGGATTTTATCGCGTTTATTTTTTTGCGTAAATATAAGAAATCATTAGTCTTGAATACTATTGAGAATAACAGAATTTTTTATGGTACGGTTATGGGTCTTCATTATTTATTTATTTTCTAAATTGGACTATGAGGTTCTAAGGTTACGTTTATAAAGAGATAGTTTTGTATATTTCTAATTAGTAATATTTTTTTGTTCATTGCGCTGTACTTATTAATGCAATTTTATGAAAATTAAAAAAATTTTTCGTTATATCTACAATGTTATTTTTTTTTAAATAAAACTAGATTTTACGGATTTTATCGCGTTTTATTTACTACTTATAGCTCGACGCTAAGAGCGCTTTACACCATCCATGGTCGCGGGAGAACTGAGGTCACAGATGTCATGATGTCATAGTTAACCCGGGGTACCTTCAGCTTTTAATCATTATGTTTAGTCCAGTCTACGCAGAATGAGCTCACCGTGTCTTCAAGTTTTGTAGTGGTTTTTTATTTTAATGAATTTTTTATGTATATATTTGTACGGTGAATCTCACAATTCATCATAGTGAAAGAAATCATTAACTTTATTTTTATTTTATAATTTACGTGTACAGGTAATAATAGCTTTTACAATTACGCAATAATTATATTTTTAATTATAATTCACATTTTTTAATTTGAACGGAAATGGAACTCTGTTTCTCTGTCATTTTTGAAAGCATAACAAAAGAAAGAAGTATTACGCGCTAGCACTAAGCATGGCTATGTAGAGATCTTTATATTTTCCTCGAAGGAAAAAGGAATAAAACGAAATAACACGGGCATTCCCCACGACCATTGTCTGTAAAATGGAAAATCCGGATTCATAAAACTCGGTTTGTTGTAGTTTGTGTGTTGAGTTGTGAATCGTATTTCGCAAGCGGGTATGTCTTTTTGTTCATATAAACATTTCTAAATATGATTACGTCGATACATAGAATAGAAACAGTTTAATAAGACTCACATTTTTATTATTGGATAAAATGGAGAAACCAGCAAAACGTTCACTTGATGGTAAGTGCAACGTAAGCCCATAAAAAATGCTATATCACCAAGAATATTTCTGTGTGACTCTACACTGTGCCCGTCCCAACCTGAGACATCAGTTCTTAAATCTCATATGCCCAGTGACTCCAGCAAATCATTTTTAAATGATACTCAAGATTGTATTTTACTGAAACTGTGTCATATAAGGTAATAATACGCACACAGACACATAAGTTAATAACATAAAAGGAGCAAAGTTATTTACATAGGTAACAATTTTTATTTTATTTTTAACTTTCTTGAATCTGCATACACTAACTAGAAGCCTTTAAATTATTATAATTATTATTAATTACTAAAAGCCTTTAAATTAGCATACACATAATAAGTAGTTTAATTTTTAAGATTTTTTTTATTTTATATGAGTAAGTTGCGAAAAGAGCAAAACGTTCTGTGTCACAGAATATTTCTCTGTATCACCATAGTGCTCTAGATATTCAGAGACATCAGTTCTTAAGTCTCATATACCCAGTGAATACACTAGCCCACAGTGCCCTTCAAACCGAAATACAGTAATGTTTGCACGCTACTTTTTGATTAGATAGATAGATAAATAACTCGTTTATTTGGTCACTACAACACAGATACAATTTATATATACAATGATTTGACATTCAAAGAATGATAGCCAAAACACTATTAAACATTGAAATACACAATACCATATGAAGAAAAAATTAAATTAGGTAATTTTAAGGAGACAAGTACATCTTGGATAGCGAGTTCTGCAGTGATACAAAACAGTCATAGTGCAGTTTTGCTCAATGAACAAGCACTGATTTTCAGCTATAACCCAGAAGTAAAAAAAATCTGCATGTTTTTTTATTTTGTAAAGTGACGAGACGAGCAAAATGTTCACCTGATCAAATGATGTGTCACCCAGAACAACGAGTGGCACCACACAGCGCCCGTCACTTTGAGACATCAGTTCTTAAGTCTCATACGCCCAGTGATTACACCAGCTCTCAGTGCCCTTCAGACCGAAACACAGTAATGTCTGCACACTACTGCTGCGCGGCAGAATAACTGGCACTATGATTGTCAGGTTAATATTTTTCTACGGAACCTACTTCGTTGTATATCAACGGCGCTGATGCTTGACTGTAGCTTGTCGGGTTTATAACTTCATCAGCGGCAGTTATTCGACTCCACGCGATATTTTTCGGTTTTTTATAGTAGACCAGCTCACGCCCGCTACTACGTCCGCGTGGAAACAGGTTTTTAAATATCCGTGGGAACTATTTGGTTTTCCGGGATGAAAAGTATCCTTTATCCGACCCCAGGATGCAAGTTGTGTCGTTGCCAAATTTCATCAAGATCAGTTCAGCGGTTGAACCGTGAAAAGGTAACAAACAGACGGAGGGACAGAGAGAGCTTTCGCATTTATTATATTAGTATGGATTTATTTGCCATGAATAACGATTAGCACTGCGACTGGGTGGACTAACCGGAACAATGTCATCAGTACAAGCTAAAGCTGTGTTATCGCTGTCATTTATACTGGCAGTGTCCAATCACCCTCGTAGACATAAGTCCATAAGACCAAAGGTTAAGCCGTTGGTATTATGACATGTCTATGTCCAGACTGTTTTAGTGTGTTAACTACGCTGTAAAAATTAGTTTTAGAAGGGAGTTCGAATATACTATTGTACAGAAAAAAATATACAGTGGATACCATAATAACGCTTAAATCTATACAAATAAAAAAAATTGAAGTGTCTGTTTGTAATAACAAAATAACAGCTTTTAATTCGATGCTTATGAAACAGCATAAAAGTATGAGAAAAAACAATTTTTAAAGTTTTTGTCTGTCTATCCGCCTGTCTGTCTGTGTGTTTGTTCCGGCTAATATCAGAAACGGCTGGACCAATTTTGACGGGGCTTTTACTGACAAATAACTTAACTTATATTTTAGCGAGTAACTTAGGCATATAACGAATATTCAAATAACGAAGTATACCTACATGTATATCGTCAATCCGGGTCGGCTTTTTTACGCCGGGGAAACCGCAGGGCACAGCTAGTCTTTAATAAGTTCTTAGTTCCATACAAAATAAAGCCTATAAACAACTTTTAAAATTAATACAAACTTTTACACCACACCCAATAAGGTAAAGGCTGGATAATGGTATTTCTAAACTTTGTTACAGACTACGTATTATGTACTTAAACCTGTATAAGCATATTTTCAGCTGCATGTCCACTTACAAATCGCTCTATTACATGTATTTCTCTAAAACAGCTTAAAGTTCTTAATGGGCTGATATTGATACCATAGCTGCCACACTTACATAAAAGGTTTATTTAAACATGCTAATTCATTAGCAAACAATAAAATTGCTGCAATTTTATAGAGAGTGGAAAATATAAATTTAATATCAAGAAAATATTACATTAATTAGATTAGATATTATTTTTAGTACGAGAATTTCGTTTAAAAAATGGAATACACGAATAATTTATCTTAATATCAGTAATGGAAGTAAAAACAAGTAAGAAAAAACGGAAAGCTTTTCAAACTTATTCGAATATTAATTTAATTTCATTCTGTTGAACTCACATTATGATTAAGCTTTTACAGGTTGTGTACATAACTGTGTTACGGTTTGAAGGGCACAGTGAGCTAGAGTAATCACTGGGCATATGAGACTTAAGAACTGAGGGGTGCAGTGTAGTGTCACAGAAATGTTCTGGGTGACATAGCATTCGTTATGGGTAGACGTTGCACTTTACATCAGGTGAACGTTTTGCTCATTTCGTCACTCTATCCAAAAATGATTATTAAAAACAACAAATATATTTCTCGGTTTTTGTTTTTTAGAGTTGTAATTGAGTAAAATTTCTTCCCTTCTATCAACAAGAAGTGTTATCCTTTCAAAAAGAGCTGCCGATTATTTATATTAAAGTCGGGATAATTTAACTAAATTATTATAGTGAGCAGAGCCATCTAGCGGTAGCATATAGACGCAGTGTGCATTTGCTATGGGCAGAAGTTTCACTTACCATCGAGTGAACGATTTCACTTTTTTCCATAAAAAAATATATTCATAGTAGGAAAATCAAAACAAATTCGAAACTAACTATATTACTATATTTACTTTTACTTACTACGTAAACCATATTTAAATTGAAGAGAATACTTTGTACCCCTTTTGGAGCTTAAAGGAGTATCAGATACGGATCAGCTAAAGTTTGTATGGAGATGAAGCGAGGATGTTAAAACTTGTATAGGTATGAGGTATAATATGTGTTACAAATAAAAACTATCGATAGGTGTCCAGCAGAGTAGAATAGCATCTTACTTTTTCCTACAGATGTTTCGTAAGAGGCGACGAAGGTTCGTGCAGAATAATAACATAATATGCAATAATGTCACTATACTGCTCGTGGGGATGCAATGGGAAGTAAGACTTTTTGACTCGTACGAAAATGGCGGTGACGTGGGTCGCCTCCCGTCACGTCTCGTTTCCCGCGGGGGCATAAAGTGGGCTACCGGTTTGGTCTCTGTCTACTCGTTATATGGGAAAAACGTGATTATATCTATGCATGTACAAATAGATTGAATTGAATGAAATAAAACATTCATTATTTACGTGCATTCTGCCAATGACAGACACATTGGCAGTATGAACTGTAGTCTATGGTCAAACAACAACACAGTCTTGTCGCCATATAATTTTAAAATGTTGCCAACAAATAATTACTCAAACCTTAGTAACGTTCAAACTAAAAAAAATATATAATTATGATCGAATCTCAAACACAGGGCGACCACTAGTCCCCAATAAAAGGCTATCACTGTATTACTACTGTAAGCACTACAGTTTTAAATGTGCTTTCGAATCAAGGAGGCGCAACAGCGTGAATGTTAACAAATCCATGTATTGTCCGAAAAGATCGTTGAAGCATGAATCTGTCGTTGTGTATGGCGTTTACAGATTACAAGAAAGCCTTCGACCGTATAAAAAAATATTCAGTAAAAATTCAATGGTCTTATATCTTCAATAATATTACTCGTCTTTCATTTTCCAACGAATTATAAGCATCGCATTAATCTATCAGAGGGCTTCTCAACCTGAGGAAAATGAACTTACTGTGTCTTAAAGTCTCGCAACGGTTTTCGTTTTTTTCCTAAAACACAAAAGCGCTAAAAGGCTATAAATATAATTGGAAATAATAAAAACCAAAATAAAAAAATATATTTGGAAATTTTATAACATTAACTTTTTAAATCTTAACTTTCCAAATTTTATTTATCCGCTTTTTTACCTGTTTTACATTAAAATATATTGATAGCGCATGACGTACGAAAGTAACTTTGAAACTTTCCCATTATAAAATGAGGTGAAAATTCTTATTTAATACCAAGGGATCACGGTAATGGTGGAGCGCCATAAAAGATTTCCCCGAATGGCCATATGTCATAAAGTTCCCACTCTAACCTTTTAAATATAGCTCTTAGTGGCAACTTTTGTTTGTTTTACAGCCCTTCGTGTTTTTGTACCGCTATTAAAAGTATTAAGTTAGTTTTATAGAATCGTATTCCCAAATGTTTTAAATAATTTTCTTTTCGTAGGAAATGTAGTTGGTCGTCAGTGTTACCCTAACGGAAATATTAGCAGTCTGTATATATTTATATAGGTATTGTTCATACTTACTAAACTACTTTTACTATTTTGCTTTTATATATTTACAAAAGTAAACAGTTAAGTAACAGCCTGTATAAGTCCCACTGCTGAGCACATGCCTCCTCCTATTTTTAAGAGGCCTTTGGTGCTTCAAAGCTGCACCAATGCAAGTAGGCGAACTTCACATGTCCTCGGAATATTTCTATTCCTCAGACATGCAGGTTTTCTCATGATGTTTTCCTTCACCGCTGAGCACGTAATAAATCAGCAATTAAAATTGCAGAACAAATAACATTGTGTGGAATCACAGAGCGCTCGTTTCTTTAAACCGAAGCACAGGCATATTTGCACATCACTACTACTGGGCAGAATAACATGCAATGCAGAAGTACATACTCAGGCGGATTCCTACATATACGTAAGACTCCAATGGTATAGTTATCGAGTAAACGTTACGTCGGTCACAAAAAGTTAAGGAGGAGTGTCTTTGGGTTTGTGCATACACTGGCTGTGTTGTCTGCGCATTTCATTAAAAGTGCGTCATCAATAGGTCATCTATTATATTTCATATCAGTCCGGTCTGAATATTTAGAACTTATTGGCTATGGTTTTATACCTTATATATATATAAGGTGCTTTCGCATCCACAAAATATCGTACCATACCACGAAGAGATTTACCATAATTGTTAATCAAACTTAATCGAACATATAACACGCCTTAAAGCGTTCTTTTTCTTTACCCCTTAGCATAATATATGGCTTAAAACTTTTTTCAATATACGAGCTATCCAGTACAATATTTTTTTTTCAAATCGGTTATTTATTTCTTGATACTAGCGCGCTCAAACATACAAACTCACCAGCTTCATTGCAATTCTTATACAAATTGTTTTAATTACGTCAAACATTTACTAAGTTGTATAATCCAATAACAAAGTTAAGATTCCATTATTGAGACTTTATTACTTGTCGATGAGTAAGTAAAATCGAGTAACTGAAATTTATGCCAGAAGTTAGCAGAGTTCAATCATATTACCCGCCTCTTTTGAGAAGTTAATGATACTTATTTCTGAATGCTGAGTAATGAATAATATAACGCCTTAGTTGGTTCGGTGACTGAGCGATAAGCTTTTGTATAAGTGAACAAGGCAAATATTAGTATGATGCACAGATAATCGTTTCGGGTCCGAGTATTTCTTTATTACGTACTCGTATCTTTGAGGTATCGCGGGTACGTAAGGGCCCTAATTGTTGGCTTCCAGTACTTCCACTTGAATGCAATATTCTCGATATAAGACTGCTTGTTAACAATACTCTATGTTTGCGGGAACTAATAGGATGTGTTCTGATTTTGCAGAAAGGAAAAGATTATTAGTTTCAGAGTTAAATACTACAGAAAACTATTACAGAAAAAGGTTTAGATCACTATACGAATACAATTTGTCTTGGAGATATTGACACTTAAATGATGGAAAATCATTTCAGACCAAGTTGATCACCGACACAGAAGTTCGTTAGAAGAAACAAAGTTGCATACTGACACGTTTACGACAAATAAGTTTATTGGACTACGTCATGACAGAGTAGTTTCCTCCTGTTGTTCTTTCTAGAAAACGGAGGTGGTTACTGGCGGTAGAATTCTTATGCAGGGATCCGTCAGGGTAGGTACTACACCAGGGCCCACTGTTCTGCCGTGAAGCAGTAGTTTGCAAACACTATTGTGTTTCAGTCGGACTCTGAAAGCTAATGTGGGCATATGAGACTTAGAACTGACGTCTTAAGGCATCGGGCAGAGTGTTGTGCCACACAGAAATGTTTTTAGTGACATAGGATTTGTTAGGAGCAGACGTTGTGCTTACCGTCATTTGAACGTTTTGCTCGTGTCGTTACTTTCTCCCATAAAAAAATACTAGTGGAGACATCTTAACAGTTTTATTTATTTTTATAGAATTCCTAACCAATAATGTTCTTTAAATTTCTTGAGTCGTAGCTAAATGGCGGTCCTGTGGTTCGCTGCCGTCACGTCTCGTTTCCCGGGGGCGCGAAACTCGCTTTTCGGGTGCGATTTCTTCCTTCCCCTTATGGGAATGAGGTGTGACTGTATGTATGTAATATTCTTCATCAAACACAAAATTAGTCCACTGCTGGATACAGACCTCTCTTAAGTAAAGAGAAACTTGTTTAGAAGGCGGATTGGCGATCATCATCATCATCATCATTTCAGCCTATTACAGTCCACTGTTAAACATAGGCCTCCCCCATAGATTGCCACAAAACACGGTCCTGAGCCACCTGCATCCATCGACTTCCCGCAAAACCGTGCAGGTCGTCGCTCCATCTAGTGGGGGGTCGCCCTACGCTGCGTTTGCCGGTACGAGGTTGCCACTCGAGAACCTTTCTTCCCCAACGGTTGTCGGTTCTACGAGCTATATGGCCGGCCCATTGCCACTTCAGCTTGCTAATCCTAAAGGCTATGTCGGTTATTCTAGTTCTGCTGCGGATAACATCGTTGCGGATTTTATCTCGCAGAGAAACTCCGAGCATAGCCCTTTCCATAGCTCGCTGCGCGACTCTGAGCTTCCTCATGCGGCCTGCAGTGAAGGACCACGTTTCGGTTGCGTAAGTCATCACTGGCAACACGCACTGGTTATATACTTTTGTTTTCAGGCATTGAGGTATACTCGACGAGAAGATGTGACGCAATTTCCCGAACGCTGCCCAGCCGAGTTGGATCCGTCGATTGACCTCTTGGTCGAAGTTGGACCTACCTAGTCGGACAATCTGTCCTAGGTATAAATATTCGTCGACAACTTCGATCGTAGTGTTCCCAATAACAACCGGTATAGTTGTGACATGGACGTTAGACATGATCTTCGTCTTGTCCATGTTCATCTTAAGACCTACCTGTTGGGAGACACTATTGAGGTCATTGAGCATAGCGCTGAGGTCCTCCAGCGATTCTGCCATTATTCAATTCATATGACTATGTCGTCGGCAAATCGAAGGTGAGTGATGTATTCGCCATTGACGTTGATACCGTATCCTTTCCAGTTCAGTAGCTTGAAGACATCTTCCAATGCAGCGGTGAAGAGTTTCGGGGATATAACATCACCCTGTCTTACACCTTTCTGCAATTGGATCGGTTTCGTACTCTGGTTCTGTACTCGGATAGCCATCGTAGCATTGGTATACAAGCACTGCAGCGCATCGATATACCGACAGTCAATTCGGCACCGCTGAAGCGACCGTAGCTCCGCCCAAATTTCGACGGAATCAAAGGCTTTCTCATAGTCCACATACGCCAGACATAGCGGAAGATTGTACTCCTCGGTCTTTTGTACAATCTGGCGAAGGGTATGTATGTGCTTGTTCGGGCTTGTTCGGGAGGCTGGAAGTCGTCAAGTCTACTTGCGAGACGATTCGTTATTACTCTCGAAAACAGCACGTAGACGCGGCTCAGAAGCGATATCGGTCTATAGTTCTTTAAGAGGGCATTATCACCCTTCTTGAAGAACAGGACAACCACGCTTCTGCTCCACGCTTCCGGCGTAGCGCCGCCGTGGATGACGGAATTAAATAGCTTTTGAAGGACTAAAAGTACCGGTTTTCCACCCGCTTTCAGAAGCTCCGCTGTAATTCCGTCCTCGCCCGGCGCTTTGCCATTCTTGAGCTGTTTGAGAGCCATACTAATGTCGCTCAGACTGACGTCCGGGATATCGTCGGAATAGTGTCGGACGAGATTTGCTCTTGGCGATCGTAGTACCAGTAACTCGCACACGTCGCTGCCTATCACTGGTGAGGAACGTTTTGTATGGCCTATTTCAAATGATTTTTCCGTCATCTGTCAGAGGCCATGAGATTGTCTCAGGGTATTCTTTGGTCGATTTTTAGGACAACCATGGTATCAATGGGAGTGGCGGGTTCTCTGACGCTATTAGGATACGATAGCAACTAATGTCATTAAAATATATTACATTACATTTTTAAGGTGTCTGATTGACTTAGTATTGGGTCTCTTTTATTGGCTCGTCACCCTGAGACATCAGTTCTTAAGTCTCACATGATGATTATACTAGTTCTCAGTGCATATAAAACCAAAACACAGTGATGTTTACACATTATTACTTCACGGCAGAATAACTGGCCCTGTGGTGGTGCCTACCCTGATGGATTTCTTTCCTTCCTGCATAATAATTCTACCACCAGTAACCACCATCTTATTATTAAAAGCGCCATTTCAGTAAAGGACAAAAGGAAGAAATTACTTTTCCATAGGATTTCTACCACACGAATTTGATATCTCCATAATACATACTGTATTATAGAGATATCAAATTTATGTAGCGGTATTTATTAACAATTACACCAGCAGAGCGGAAGATAACGTATGGAACTATACTTGATTTGCTACAAGACACAGTACCTATATCCAATTCCATTGATCAATGTAACGTCTACTGGACGTTACATTGATTTCGTTACATTTGAGAACATAATAGGTCAAGGGAAACCTATACTTCGTTTTACATATTGAATAACAGTTAAATTTTTATGAAGGACCTCTATATATAGTAGTTAAATATACCTTACTTATATAACTATGGGGCCCCAAAGATAATCTTTTATTTAAAGTTACAGAAAAAAAAATCTATATTAATAATTAACGTGTGTTGGTAGGTGTCTTAAGAGCATCTATCACTACATCTCATACCGTGGGTGTTGCGTGTTGTGCGCTTGACAACCCGCCTGCCAAGCGTGGCAACTATAGCATAATTCCCCCAAAATGGGAGCTTCAAACTTTTCTGGCAATCTATGCGGGAAGCCTATGTTCAGCAGTTGACTAGTGATAAGCTGAAATGATGATGATGATGATAATAATATTCCTTTGTTAATTATTATATATTTTTTTTAACACTGCTTTAAATGAAATTTATGTATGTGTGTTTATACATGTGTAATGTATGAGAACATAAGCCTCCCCAATCGATAGCGGTGAAACACGGTCCTGCGCCACCTGTATCTATCAACTTCCCGCAAAACTGCGCAGATCGTCGCTCCATCTAAAATAAATATATATTTTCACTCGTACCAAAATGGCGACGACGTGATTCGCCACCCGTCACGTCTTTTTTGCCACTTCACACACGTAGCAAAAGTGGGCTACGTGTGTGGCCTCTCCCTACTCCATATATCGGAAAAGGGCGAGAATGTATTTATGTATGTTTGTCAATTATTGAGAACCTTCTATTATGTTGTGTTATCAACGTGGCCCTTTATTACTGCGGATCTTTATTACTAAGTAAATTTTATACTAATTTATTAGTGTTCAAAATTCGATGTCTGTATCAACAATTTTGCTATCGCGATCTACAGTTCTCTATTAGCTATAATTATTATGTATCATTGTAATCGTCAGCCCTGCTGCCTTTTGTTACAGCCTTCCCTCATTTACAAATCAATTCATATTGCCGCCTACATAACATGAAGTAGTACTTAGATCGAAGATTATTTAGGCCATGACAAAAGTACCCGCAACCGACGAGCTTGTGTCAAAACGCTCATGAAAGTATATCAATGTCTTTTAAGATCGCAGTATTATTAATATAGCAAGTGGAAAGATGTGGTCTCTGTCTGCCCCAATGGGAAAGAAGCGTGACTGTATATATGATGTCCACCTGGCCGATATGTGACCACGGCAACAACTGCCGAATACTGTCGGAAGTATCAACTGCGCAGGAGATATTATAGTGCCACACGTGTACGTGCAAACACAGAGGCACGCACTCTTCCCAACCTAACCGAGCCCGACGTTTAATTTTAGCTCCGGCTAGGATTAAAACCCGCCCCCCAAATGGGTTCTCGCCTTGTCATGGCGAGGGGGCTTAGTAATCGTGGCACTTACTGTAACTTAGTAAACGTGGCCGTAACCCACGGTGAAGCTAAGAGAAGCCCACATGGTCAGCTTGAGGCATCGGGCTGGCCCGGGGAGGTCGTTCCGTGTGGGCTTGGTAAGCCCATTCCGGACGCGATCTGGAAGACAGCTGGGGGGAGGAGTGAGTCGGCACTGCTAACCCTGCCCTTTGCAGCCGAGGTGGAGTTGCGGGGGAAGAGGATTCTAGGTGTTGCGTTGCCTCTCTCCCTGTCCCCCGCGACTTTTGCGGGGCCGCACCGAAGATGCGGCGGTGGTGGGGCCGCGGAGGGAGAGGAGTGTTGGTTTGTCGTTGCCTTCTCAGGAAGGAGAGAGGAAAGACGCATTTCTCTGTGTTCTTGTGCAAGTCCGACATAACCCGTCCTTCCCGACTTGAAAAAGAAGTAAAAAAAAAGATTACAACCCGCGGCGTGGTAATCCGGTACTCTATCTACTAGGCCATGTGATCGCCCGTTATCATCATTTCAACCTATCTCTAGTCCACTACTGAACATACGTGCCCATGGATTGCTACAAATGTCTATTACAATTTTGGTCTGAAGCGCACTGAGAGCAAGAGTAATCTCTGTGCATATGGGCTTAAGGAACTGACGTCACAAGGGGACGGGCGTGGTGTGGTGGAACACAGCAATATTCTGGGTGACGCAGCATTTACTATGGGCAGACGTTGCACTTACCATCAGGTGAACTTTTTTGCTCGTCTCGCCACTTCCTCAAACCAAAAACGGTTAAAATTGTAGCTTAAAATAGCAAATAACAATGTTGGTTGTGCAAGCGCCGGGAATCGAATCTTGGACAATTACGTACTAAGAAAGTTAGACAAACCCGGCTACTAGCGACATGTGCATAACAAATTCACAACTTAACTTGTGCGTAGTAACATTACTCAAATACGAACATGTTTTTCGTATAAATTTTAACTGTACCCAAAGTTAGACTGTGTTCGTAAGGGGAGAATAATTTCGTTTATGAACTTTCGCGTTGCATAAATCAGTAATGGAAAACGCCCCGTATTGATACGAAAGTTTAACTTGAGCCTACTATCGTCATTTATCAATATTAGTCCAACGTCTATAGACTTTGTCACGATGTTAAATTTATCAAAACATACGTACACACCCATTAATATAATGACACTGTGCAGTTTTAATTTTATATAACCTAAGTAGCGATCCGCCCCGGCTTCGCGCGGGTAGATAGATATGAGACAGATAAATTAGTACTTTATTTGGACAAACAGAACAACAGCAATCGCTTCACTAACATTTTTGTAGCGACTATTCTCATCGGCGAATCTGCAGCTGGTCAGGTAAGATTAAGTTACCAAAATAATGTTATGTTTATGGGAACATAAGCCATGAAAGTTTAGTGGCTCAGAGCTTCCTAGTAAACAATATTTGATGTCGTGTTAGAAAATAAAACGACCGCTCTCGACCGCTGCGCAAAGGGAGCCGCGCACCTCGATGATGCCCAAGTCGCATGAAACCGGGCGGCGCGGCGTTCGAGACCGCGGCCGCTGTATTTTTATAGAGCTTTTCAACGTTTTAAATTTAAAAAAATATTATTAAAATTACAAACCACCAATTTTTTCTAGTTTACAAAAAATAAAATGAGTAGGTATATAATCAATAGAACTTAGTCTAATCGCGAGTAACGCGGGCGAGCGTATGGCTGTGCGCTCACACCGCAGCATTCTTCTTACTTTTAGCATTTTTATTCCCGTCGTAACTTCTAAACGATAGGTCCGATTCGAATAATTTAAAGAGGAATTTACATGTACATAATCAACTTTGACTATGAAACTATTTAGTAGGATAAGGATTCATATTATGATATGAATGTCATCATCTTTCGATTCTACCCGTGTTTTGATTTGACTTAACTATGATAGTTAGACATACAGCCTCGCGGACTTTTTTGTGAGTAATGATGAGTACTACGAAGATGTAGTACATTATTTTCTTTATCATTAATAGTTTTTGCAGCGCACGCCAAATAATGATTTTTATCAGTAAATTTTTGATACCATATCAATTTTCGTAAGAATCTCGGTTTTTCTTTAAATTAAATACAACTCATGTTAGTCGGTGACAATAATGTTGTATATAGGTGAAAGCATTTTCAAAATCGGTTCAGTAGTTTTTGAGTTAAATTACAACCAAACATACTAAAAAATCAAATCTTTCCTCATTATAATATTAGTATAGATTTAGATAAAGGAAATATACTAAATACTGGTTGATGCCCGCGATTTCGACCGCATGGAATGGAATTTTAATATCCCGTAGGAACTTTATGATTTCTCGGGGTAAAAAGTATCCTGTCTCCTCCAAGATACAAGCTATCTCTGTGCCAAGCAACAGACTGGGGAATAGAGAGAATTACTTTCGCAATTATAATATTAAGTATGGATTAAGAGAAATATTTAAACTGGCATAAATGAAAACAATGATGACCAAAACGCAAATTAAAGCCGCACAAATATCCTCTAATTTACAGTTTTTGAGACAACGATACACCTACACTCCTATTCCCCGGCGACTCCACCTCGGCTCCGAAGGGCAGCGTACTGCTCCCCCCAGCAGTCCTCCTGTTCGCATCCAGAGTGGGCTTGCGTAGCCCACTCGGAGCGACCTCCTCCTCTCCTTAGCTTCTTCAGTAAAGATCTTCATCAGTAAAGGGGAGCAATAAAATTGATTTGGTTAGATCCGCTGGGCTGGGCACTCGTCTTCAATTTTACGATACGTGAGTCACCTGACTTTCGATCCCCGGGGCCAGCTTCTCTAAAATTGTTCTGTCGGTTGTTTATACTGCCTATGTAAAACGCATAATAGTCTGTGGTCAAACAGCCGCACAGAGTAGAGATGGTCGCTATAGAATAATAAAATGTTGCTAATTAATAATTATTGCAAACCTCGATAAGGTTCAAACTTTAAAAAAAAATTGAATTTCGGTCGAATTTCGACCACTGGACGACCACTAGTTTTCATTAATCATCGTCTAAAACTCGTAGATTCTAGTTATTGTGTTAAGTCTACAAAAATACATACCGTCACGTCTTTTATCCATATAAGGGGTAGGCAGAGGCCACTCACGTAGCCCACTTTTCGCACTCGCGGGAAAAGAGACATGTCGGGCGGCGAACCACGCCACCGCTATTTTGGTACGATTAAAAATTTTTACCTCTATTGCGTTCCCACGAGCTATACAGTGACAGCATTGAATATAATGGTATTATTCTGCACGAATAAGGGCTATCGCCTCTTACGACACCTCGGAAGGAAAGAGGTAGGTGTCATTCTACTCTGCCGGACCCCTATCGGCTATAACATTTAAAAACCCACACCTACCTACAAACGCTTATTGTAAATGTATTTTTAATGTGAGCTTGTTTAAAAGAGCGGGACGAAATTCCTGGGCTTTATTTTACACATTAAGCGCAAGTCCGAAACGTGAAACGTAAACAAAGTAATGTAATTATGTACTCACAAAATGGATTTTTACGTTTCGTTAGAATATTTTTCGTTCTGGATTCTGGGTGTTAAGTGAGTACTTTCTACGTTATAAGTGACTGCATTTGTTAAGGGCATACGTGGCACTTACCATCATGTAAAAGATTTGCTCGTCTCGTCATTTTCTTCTAAAAAAAGGAAATGTACAAGCTGTGTCATTACAACTGGGTTACTGGGACGAGGGTCACACATGCAAGTCACGCAATTGATTACGAGCTAACCTATTAAGTTCGACCGCGAACTTAGTGCTTTACGTTTCAAAAACCCAGCACTTCCTAGTTATATAAATATCAATTTAGAATGCAACTGCAAATATCAGTTAGGTGTTTAATACTTTGGATATTTCATAATGTTGCGCTCTTCAGACTATGTTGAAGATAAAATTGTTAAAAAACCATCGCCAAATCAAATTATATCTTCGTGGCCGATTTTCGAAACTATCGGATCCATGTGCGACAGTATGTTGGAAGCTATCAACTGCGCAGGAAATATAAGAGTACCACAATTGTAAACGCAGACAGAGAGGCACTCTCTCGTCGTTACCTACCCGCGTCCGATGTAACGCTCATCCGATAACATCGGAGGTAGACTATGCAGTGGTCAGAGACTCAGATAATTACAACACAACCAGACACGAAACCCAACAATTTATGTTTACACTAATATTAGCTTGGGATCCGAACACCGAACCCCGCCTCACCGGACCCTCACTCACAGACTAACACAGATAATTACCAGGCTCGACTGCTGGAGGAACCTCTCCCTGCATGCAGATGTGTCGGCTATGCTCAGCTGAGGGGACACGGCGTGGAGGGCTGAGGTGAGGCTGCCGAGAGGGCTCGAGAAAGGACAAATCCCTAAGCCATGCAGTGTTCGTCACCAAGTTTTTGAAATTATTTATATTGATTGTTAGAAAATATTGATTACGTTAGAATTCCAAGTAAAATTTAATGTCGGAAAAGTGGAAATGTACAAGGGATGTATAATTGCTTAAGGGAATAATTTCCATTATAATAAGCTTTTACCAGAGTTAGTTAGTAGTATTAGTATATAGGTTTTGAGCAAAAAAATATATATTTTGCGTTGTTGGAAGTAAAAGCTTTAGAATCAACGTTAATTAATAATATTAAAAATTCAGATACTAATCTGTTATCTGAGAAAAAAATATGTTACCCTGTAATTATTCACAGATTTCAATGTTTCTGATTAATATTTGTATCCAAATTTTGTTTTCTATTTAACTAATACATTACTGTTTATGTTAACGAGCTAAACATAGGGGACATTGGTGATAATTGGTGAAGCTTGGACTAAAATTTGTGTTAAATTGTATAATCTGTATTTTTGTAACTAACTTTCTGGAGACATATTAAAGCCACACGTTTTTCTTCATAAATTATAAGTATCTTGCTAGACTACGTTGAGATAAGGAGAAAAAAAATATCGCGTAGGTACCCAATAGAAAATTTCCTTTTCGGAAATGTTAAGCATTCTTATCGAACAATATTTTTCGATTTGTAAAGTTTACACTTTTGTCTACTCCTGAATATTTGAGTCGTAGAATGAAAGCTTACCAAGGAGTTTTAGCTATTCGAAGAAGAGCCATCTTCAGTTAATGCATTTCAATTGCTTTTTGATATTCATGAGTCAGCCCTATCACCGAGAACATCTTAATATATTCCTACCTACTTGAGCCTTAAGAATCAGTCAAAAGAGATTAAATTTAAATATTGAAAGTATATTGAACGAACGATTTAGTATTGGGATTATCTAATCATACTAATTTTAGAAGTGGTATATCTTGAATTCATAACGACCGTCAAGCGCAATGTTATTTTTTCTTTCAAAAAAAAACTAAGTATTTGTTAATTAGGTAGCTATTTTTGGAAAAGCTGCAAGAGTCAAAATAAAAAAAAACAGACTGACTTTTTTCGAGTACTTTTTTATAGGAATCTAATGACAACTCGAGGAAATGGTTCATCCAGGTGTTATTTCCCACGCCTGCCCATAACCAATGCTGTGGTCCTCAGATCATCGCTTCTGACTTTTTTCGAGTTTTTTTATATGGAATCAAATGACAACTCGAGGAAATGGTTCATCCGGTGTTATTTCCCACGCCTGCCCATAACAAATGCTGCGGTCCTCAGAACATCTCTATGACACTGCACTTCGCTCGGCACCAGTTCTAATTTCTATAGTCTTATATACCCAGTAATTACCTAACAATCACACTAACTTCACACCCAAACAAAGTAATGTTTGCATCCGAATCACTGGCACTGAGGTACCTAGACAAGCCTGCGAAGGAATCCTAACACAAGTAAAAACTTGAAGTAAATGCTAAACAAAATTAATTTAATTTTGCTATTACAATATAAAATGTGGTGCCGTGTGGTAGCGGCTCGTTAAAAGAATACTACCACTCCATCTCATCAAATGGATCTCGTAAAAGGCGAGTAAGGAATTAAACTGCACTGTGCACCCAACAGCGCATGGTGTCGATGGGCTCACCACCTGTCACACCAAGTGCATTATATTGTTTTGGTGAAACGTGGATTGTGGCAGTCATCTGTTTTTGCAGTCTCTGACTACCCCTTATGGGATACAGTCGTGATCTTATGTATGTATGTAAATAAAATGATTTATTCATATCCTTATTTACATGTGATTGATTGTTGCAGCTGAATAGTTGTAAATTATATGGATCGGTGAGACCGGGAATAGAGTACCGTCTGAAAGGATACAATATACAACTGTGTCTCATAAAGCGTGTGATTCACGTCACACGCTTTATGAGACACACTTGTATCTTGTACATTTCACTTTCAGTTCACTGTAGAGCCAATTACTTGCAACTAGGCGCTCCATCTTTGTTCTTAAGTTTGATAATCTTCATCGTGGTTGGACGTGAGTGTGTATATCTTACAGTAAACCATAAGATAGTAGCACGTGTAGAGCCTTTTAAACAAAATCCTAGCTTGCATTTCAAATATTATGTTATTTTACTATTGGTAGATTGGTATTGCCTATGCAGGCATTCGTTAAGGTAGGTACCACCGCAGGCCTAGTTATTCTGCCATGAAGCAGTATGCAAACATTACTGTTTCGGTTTGAGAGGAACCGAGATCTACTGTAGTTATTGGCATATGAGACTACAAAAAAAGTCTTAGGGTAGATAGCGCAGTACGGTGCCACACAAATGTTCTGGGTGTACACAGCATTTGTTATGAGCAGACGCTGCACTTGCAAGTTGCAAGTGCAGCTGCTGAACGTTTTGATCGTCTCCTCTTTTTGGGCTGTAGACTTGTTGTATCGGTAACTCTGGGCGATGAAACGCGAGTGTATCGTGTGTACGCATTGTTGGCCGCATCGCGCCGGTGCGGTATTCGTGCGTCGTCGTGTGTTCTAATAATTGTAACTTAGTATACATATTTAGAATCGTGGTTGACAGTGTTGCGGTCTGAGGGTGATAACCGCTGCAATTTTTTTTTTGATAACTAATCATTATTTCCATACACACTGGCTGGCTGACAAAGGAAATTCTTAAGTAACTAATTATGACCCGCGTGAATAATAAATATCAGCCAGCCAGATCGCCGACCAGTTTGACGTCTTGGATAATTATTTTATCAAAAAACCGACTTCAACGCTGCAACTCCAAACAGAGGCATCATTTTCTCATGGATGCCATCATTAGAACTCGATCAAAATTATATGAGTCCACCACCCTTAAGATATCCTCTTTATAATTAAAAAAACGTGTATTAAAATCGGTTCATAAACAAAGAAATTATGCCTGAACGAATTAAAAACCCCTTCTTACTGACTTAGTCATTTTTAACAATAGAAATTATTGTTAAAAATATGTATACGCCTTTTTTATCGAAATCAAAACGTTTTTGTAATTAAGCCTAAGTTACAGTTTTCAATTATTAAAATGTTTCCGTATTAATTAGTGCATTGGAGAGTATCAAATTAACAAATACATATTTTGTAATGAATTGCACTGTGTTTAAGAAAAACATTTTTTAAATGAAATGGGCAAGCCAGCAGTTTAAGAAACGGCTGGAAGTCATCCAAAGATTTGCCAAATAGCTGAAATGTACGAGTATGTAGACGACAGATGCTTCCGCTGCATTTTATTTATTTTGGCCACCGTTTTAGTTATTATTTTTTTAAATATCTTTAAAACATAACAGTATATTTGACGTCATAATTAGTAATTTAATTAAAAAATCCTAAATTGCTGATAATAAACATGCATGGAGTCACTTTCTAAGCATGACGGGCGTGTCATAAAAATAAGTAATTCGTGGATAAATCCACGAATTAATCACTAATAAATGTCAATTGTAACTTTTAATTTCATTATTATTATACTGTGTACTGGAGAGTGTACTGGACAGTCACGCCTTTTTCCAAGTGGGGTAGGCAGAGACCACATCTTTGCCCTTGCTACGATACTGACACTTAACTTGTGCTTCTTCTACTTTCATGTTCGCTTTCATACACGCTCGTCAGTTGCAGGTTTTTTTGACGTGCCCTTTCTTTAAAACGTCTTCCATCTATTTTTTTGTTTAACAGTAAGTAACGAGTTGAGCAAAATGTACACTTTATGGTAAGTACAATGTCTGTCCAATAACAAATGCTGAATCGCCCAGTACATTTCTGTGTGGCACCACACCGCACCGGTCACCCTGAGACATCAGTTCCTTATTCTCATATGCCCAGTAATTACACTGGCTCTCAGTGTCCATCAGACCGTACCACAGTAATGCTTGCATACTACTGCTTTACGGAATCCTTCCATCAGTGCATATCGGGATCGTGACACGTTCGTCTACGTCGATCCATACAGACTTGTCCATTCACACTAGCCTCATAACAGTAGTTTAAAATGCGAATATGTAGAAACAGTTAATAACAGTGGTGTTTAAAAATGTATGTTTGTCTGTTTATATGTGTTTTATTAACAACCCTGTGATTCTTATAATATTTGTTCAAAAGCTACCGTCTCTAAATTTGTTAACTGGAATTTGTGCTGATTTTACACTACGTTGACGGTTTAATAACATATCAGTAATGTTAAATTATTTTTAAAAAGGATCTGGAGACGACCTGCCTTTCTGAGAAAAAACTTCTTAAGCACTTCCATTAATGAGAGGATGTCTATACCCAGCAGCGAAATGCTAAATGAAAAATTAGACATATTCGGAGACACCCTTGGGAGAAAACTCTTTTAATAAAGTTGTTCATGTAGGTCAAACTTAATCCTCGTCTTGTTCATGTTCGTTTTTGGATACCCCTAGAGAGACTATTGCGCTCTTCGAGCTTCAAGCGCATTGAGCTTTAAGGTACCAACAATCGCAATTGATGCCTATGCATCTAATACTATTAGCTATAGATATTGAGACTGAATCCTTTTGGTCCCAACCAGATTGAAGACATTTTCAATCCAGCAAATATGGAATCAAGAAAATATGGAAGACCGTAAGACAAGAGTCTTACATTATTCTTTAGTTGGATTATGTCGTACATTGGTTCTAAACTCGAAAAGTCGAAGGAATAGCATAGAACTATTTATATTTTGCGCAAACAGTTAAGAACACAACAAAAAAAATCATACATATCGGTCGAGTCGGTCTCAAGTGATGATCTCTTATACATCCGGTAAGTGATTTTTATTTATATAGAAGATAACTAATTCTTTTAGTAACTAATTCTGTCTATAACTTAAATACAAATTAGTCAATCTCGTAAAAGTTGAACTTAGAGATTTTTTTTTAATTAATTACAATTTAGATTTAATTACAGACAAAGAAATAATATTTCATGTTAATGCTTTCAATTTGTACTATTTTTATAATAGTATAAGATATCATTTAGCAAATTTTCTAGGATATCGTAACAAAGCCATATAGTTTATCTAGGCTAGATGTACGGATTCCTTTAGGAATGGGGCGGTATTGTTAAGCTAATTTATTTTAACTTCATATTGATAGCACTGTTATTTTTAAGGAATTAAAATCTGTGGTATATTGTGCAAAATTTTAAATTAATTTTCTGATCTCTTAGAAAATACTCTAAAGCTTTTTCCGTTCAGTATTAAAGTTATTGTAAATTACAAAAAAACAAGGGATGTTCACAAAGAAGAGAAAAGTCAACAAAAAGATAAAGTTATACTGGTTATGATATTAAAATCCACTACTGTAATATATACTGTAATATAACACGAGGCGTGAAGGTGTGGGTGACTCTTGAATAATGTTAGTATTTTGTTTATTTTGAGTATATGCACTAACGCAAATTTCAACGCCACTACAAATATTCTGTGAATGTCCAACTAGACATGGTAAATATGGATTTAACTTTGACGGCAATATCTTTACCAAGATAATTACAATTTTCCATATGTCCAGGATAAGGAATCCGACTAGGTGTCAGTTATTCTGCCGTGAAGCAGAAGTGTTCAAACATTACTGAGTTTTGCTTTGAAAAGCACTGAGAGCTGGTGTAATTACTGAGTATATGAGACTAAAGAAATTATGTGTCAGGGTGACGGGCGCAGTGTGGTGTCAGAAATGTTCTGGGTGACACAGCATTTATATCGACAGACGGTGCACTTACCGTCAGGTGTTCATCTCGTACCTTCCTACGAAAAAACCACTGAACCGTACCACGTCGCCGCCATTTTGGCACGAGTCAAAAAATTCTTACTCCCCATTGTGTTTCCACGAGCAGAATAGTGACAGCATTGCATATAATGGTGTTGCACGAATAAAGGCTGTCCGTACAACCTACTACTCTGCCGGACCACTTTTCGGCACAGTACCTTTTCGTTGTTCATATAAGGTAAATATATCAATAATAAGGCCATTCTGCGTTTAAAGTTTAATAACTGCTTCATTGCAATTTTGAGAATTTGAAAATTAATAACTTGCAGAACCATCATTCGTTGGTGAATGGGAGAAACACGTGAAAAAATTTCTTATAAAACGAAATTGAACTCGACGTAGGGATTTATACAAAGGTTTTACTCACATCTAGGTTAACTGGGTAATTCCAATGAGATGACGTAAGTAATAAGTATACGTCGTTTAATTCACTGACATTGAATAACTTGAAAATATTTGTATTAAAAATTATGACGGAATTATCCGCTAACATCTGAATGCAATCCCTATTTAAAATTTAATGAAAAGATTCGCACTACTGTAGAAACTGGATTCTCATTACATCACATTATGTATGTTGTGATACATTTGTAGCAATCAGTAAAGTCGTAAACTGAATAAGAAATTTTTCTGGATAATAAGAAAATGGAACAAATATGATATCCTAAGTAATATCAAGAATATTCAAAACTCGATGGAGAGGGAACGCCACGGACTGTTCCAGATTATTGAAATCAACATTAGGCTGTTCACATTTATTTTTTCATAATGATGTTCTCCTAGCCGATTTCGACCACGGCGACAACTGCCGACTACTGTCGAGAGCCATCAACTGCGCAGTAGATATTATAGTGCCACAAGTGTACGCGCAAACACAGAAGCACTCACTCGTCCCAACCTACCCGATGTAACGCTGATGCGATAAGATCGGAGGTAGGCTAGGATGCAGTGTCGGAAACACGGGGACAATCACAACACAACCAGACCCGAAAACCAACAATTTATGTTTTAGCACAAATGTTGGCTCCGGCTGGGATTCGAACCCAGGACCCGCGGCTTAGAAGTCAGGTACTGTGACCACTAGGCCTAATAATAAATTTGATGTGAATGTGTGTGTGTGTGGCACTTATACTATTTAAAACATTTACTTGTCTTGTATTTATATTCTTTATTTATTATTATATTTAGAATAATAACAAAAACATATTTGTTTCACTCCACATTTATTTATTAGTTTTCTTTAATAATAAATTATTTCAATAACCTTCAATTTGGACGCCGAACATCTGCCGGGGGTCACGTGACCGTCACACTTTTTTGTTCTGTTTGATCGGGAAATTAAACACGTGCATATTATGTCATTACTTCATTCACACTTACATGCTAGTTTATAAATATAAAACTCCAGGTGCTCCATTCATTTAAAGAGAGTTGTTACTCATGCGTATTATTCGCAAATCAATTATTTTTTACAATATTATTTAGTTTACAGTATATAACTTATAAAAGAGCTTACAATTCTTGACGAGTATTCCATTGAAAAATAGAAAAATGAAAATTTTATTATATAACAACATAGTTTTATCTCTTTTAAAGTTAATAGTTTCGGCAGATGAGAAATTATATATAGTTAATAGAATCAGGCATAACTTTGCGGAAATCCATTATAGTAAAGGAGAGAAAGTCAATTTGCTAAGATCCGCACGCAAAATGTACAATGGTGTGTATTACCTGGTTTTGAAGAGCACCGCCCGCCCTCCCTCAACAGCGTGCACAAGAAAACCAATACCGCCACCGGGAGCCGCCACCAGATACCCTCCACTACGACAGTCAACCGCCGAGTGACTCTCGGCATCTTAGCAAATTAACTTTCTCTCCTTTACGAGAAATTATATGTTAGATGGCCAAGGAAAAGGGTAGAAACCCGCCAGATCGCGTGGTCTGATCTGCTGAGGTTGTCTCTGTGTATTTCTATAGCTTCTCATGTAGTGACATAGATATCACTACATCACTTCCCCGCTGAAACTGAAAGTCGTAGCTAGCGTGGATAACTTGTGGCGTTAGCCGATGATGTGCAGTCTGGCGATGCGGTGAAGCTGTGTCCGGGACTGCAGTGCGTTGTGACGTATGGATACAGTGTTGATTCCGCAAGATTCAGCCTGAGGAGAGGGGCCGCCGTTGATGATCCTCAGTGACTGAGAGAATAGGAAGCACGCGTTGTGTCGACAGTAGTCTGACGCTGTGACAGCGGTGGATTCTGATGACGTTGTTTCTGTGGTTGGGAGAAGTTGGCTGCGTTGTTGAGATCACGTGGGAAAATGCTGATATCACGTCGGTGTCACCAGTTTGGCAGATAAAGGTGCCAAGAAACTCTGATCTGAACTGTGGTCTGATCTGTTGAGGACGTTTCCTCCTACCAGTAACCATTTCGATGTTGTATATATAGTTCGCATCTCAGAAACTTTCATAGCGCGATTATGGATGTATGAGATATTTCTTGAGCTTTTCATGTTGAGACTTAGATGGCTGTATAGTAATTAATTAACAGTTAAACGGAAAATCTTACGTCTGAAACATGAATATTTTCATAGCTTTTATTTCTGTTTGTTAACTTTGTTTAAATTTCCTGAACGTTCGTAACTCGTCTGTCGTTAATTACGGGAAATAATAATATTTACACAAATATTATACAATAACAAAAATAAATATACATTTAATGAAAGTTCATTTATTTTAATATTAAAATAAAACACCCCTGGGTCACGGGAATCAAGGGTGCTTTGCGGTGTTATGCGCACGAAACTTCGGGTAATGAATAGTTAAAATTAAGCGCGATGAAATACGTACATTTATTACTTTTAATTGGATTGGATTTTTTTATTTATTTCACCAGCTCTCAGTGTCCTACAAACCACAACACAGTAATGTTCGCACAGTACTGCTTCACAATAGAATAACTGGCCCTGGGGTTGTACCTTCCTGGACGGATTCCTGCGTAGGAATCCTACCACCAGAGACCACTGAAGAAATAAGAAAATTAAAGCAAATCATATGATCTGATTACACACCTTTTCTAATCAAAATCATTTCTTTAAGCGCAATTTAAATATTATATGTATTAGTTTCGATGAAATTTGTTATTCAGCAAGTAAATAGGTCACACGACAGGGAAAGGACATACATTGTGAAAGCACATACATGTGTTTGTTCAGTGAACGAGACCAGACTCAATTACAATCAACGACGCTTTGCATTGTAGTAATCTGAGGTGACAAAACAGTTACCTCTTGATTCTGCATCCTTGATATGTGCGATCGTTGTAATTTATCAGCAAAGGGTAAACTGGTGTGGTACTCGCTTAATTTATTAAGTGAGTTATTTTTTTTAGATAAGATAAAAAAATAACTCACTTAAAAATATAAAAAAAATATATAAATGTCCCACTGCTGAGCAGCGGGCCTCCTCTCATTTCTGAGAGGGTTTTGGAGCTTACATTAATACCATGGCTTACATTTATTAAGTTAGTAACTAATTAACAGTGATGTTCATACAAGCTAAGTTTACTGAAATGTTTTTATGGTTTTTTTTTTTATAAAGTCACGAGACGAGCAAAACGTTCACCTGTTGGTAAGTGCAACGTCTACCCATAACAGATGTTGTGTTACTCAGAATATTTATGTGTAGCACCACACTGCGATTGTCACCCTAAGTTCTTAAGTCTCGTATGCCCAGTGATCACCAGCTCTCAGTGCCCTTCAGACCGAAACACAGTAATGTTTGCACACTACTGCTTCACGGCAGAATAAATGGCCCTGGGGTGGTACCTACCTAGACGGATTCCTGCATAGAAATCCTACCACCAGTGGAAATCCTACCACCAGTTTTAAACGCACATTTTTAACATTAAATTAAAATACTTAGAAATATTTAGAAATTTGTGAGAAAATTAAAATTACTATTAAGATAGAATAACAACTGATAAAGTAATAATGTGTTTTAAATTTGTCTAATATCGTGTGAGTCGTCACAAAGCGTCAGCGTAATAAAATCTACGTTTCATCCCGAAAATACTGTAAAAATTAACGAATAAAAATGCATGGATAATCTCACAGTAGTGAGAGTCCGATAGGTACTAATTTTAACGTACTAGTAACACGAGACATATGGTACATAATATATTTTAATGAAATATCAAAGTCTAGCACTGCGACAGCGGATCCACCTGATAAGCACCGGTGACAGGATTCCTATGCAGGTATCAGTCTAGGTAGGCACCACCGCAGTAGTGTGCAACCAATACTGTGTTTCGATCTGAAGGGCACTGAGAGCTAATAATAAATAAATGACTAGACATGAGACTTAGGAACAGATGTCTCTGGGGGACGAGCGCAGTGTGATGTCACTTAGGAATGTTCTGAGCGACACAGTATTTTAATTGCAATTATCATCAGTTAAAAGTTTTAAAAGCATCGAGATTGAGGCAGACACACCACTATATACATCTCCGGAGGGGCCTATTTCCAGAAGTTGACTTTTAGGCTGATGATGATAATGATATGACAATTCCATCAAGCAGATTATACAAGCCTCCTCCTAAGGCATACAAATAGAATAGAATAGAAAAAACATTTATTCGGCACAAGAACATAATACAGTTGAATATGAAAAAAAAACAAAACAAAATTAACAAAATAGTTCTGTCGAAAAGGGGTTGGCTCAGCATATACTGTGTAAGTATGGACATACACAGCGCTGATTTTCAGCCAAAAACCTTTGCATTGGCAAACGGGCGAGACTCGACTGTAAATTATCAATTACCTTTAATAAAAATATATTAATTAATATTGTATACGTGTTGTAACATTTTATTTTTAATAGTAACACAATGTAATTTTAAACATACAAAATAGGATAATTTGAGTATAAACGAAAGATTATAAAATATATTTTATTTATTAATAATATAATTGTGTATAATATAAAATAATGGTGTTCATATGAATAAACAGTATATAAAATAACAATACCAGTATCATTCAGGGAGCATAGACGCATGCGTGAGTATACAACATAGCAAAGTAAGAGGACAGTAAATCCGACATGTCAGATAAAATAAACATCCTGGTGAATATTGCTATGATGTCTCTGGGATTCAGTAAGAAATGTGTTGAGTTTAATTTTGAAAGCAATAATATTATTTAAATTTCTAATTGGTGGTGGAATATTGTTCCAACATTTTGTTGCTGCATATCGGAAACTGCCTCTGAATGCAGCTGATCTGTGTGTCTGAATAGATAATTGCTAGGAGCACTGCCTGTTAGTACAGCGTCTGTTGTTGGCAACCATAGACTGCTTCTCATGTAGATATATAGGCTTTTGATATTTGACTACACCAAAAAGAAGACATGCATGACGTGACAACAATTAAAAGGTATTTTTACATAATTACTTTTAAATTGACAATAGATAATGGTTTACAGTTGAATAATATATATTGTGTGTAAAATTTGATTAAAATATCCAGACAATTTGATTTGCATAACCACGACTAATGAACTCAACAGTCTTCGGTTTGCTCAACTAATTCTGTTTGCGTTCTTTGCTTTGCATTTGCTTTGTTAATTTAATAATAAAGTAACTAACTGTTGAAATTGTTTTCTTTTACTTGAATAGTTTGATTGCATTTTTTAAACGAAAAAAGTATCAACATAAATGCTTATTATTATACTTACATTATTATTGTTTCAAATATACCTCAATTTATTGAATTGATACATTTCAATTTCTGTAAACATATTTTAAAATAATTTATTTAATATATAGACAATATAAAAAAATAACATAATAATATGCTGACTGTATTTAAAAAAACAAAAATTTGATGAAATCAAAATCGCACACAGCGTAATTTTTGACAGAACTCTATAGCAAAAATTACAAATTTTTGCTACTGCTTGCTGAAACTGTGAAATACAGTTAATAATAAAAATTCCAAAAAGTGCGCAAAGATTCAGTATCAAAAAGTTCAATTTTTTTTTTTAATAAACAGAGTCTACATTAAAACGTCACATTAAAGAATACATAGATGATACGAGTAATAACCCCCGGAAAATAAGTGATCGCTGCTAACATTTTTCTGCACCGTTATATTTATACAATTGTATTATACTTTTTAAAATTATTGTCAAGACAAATGTAATCCTTATCTTTTTATTTCACTGTTTTGTTTTAAAAAAATATTAATTTCTACTTGGTAAAAATTGTATATATTTTCGTTAAAACGAAACTAACAATAAACATGATTGGTTTTCTGGGCTTCAATTAGGCGAAATGGATGCAATATTAGTAGGAGATAAATATCTCCACATTAACATCCAATGTTACGGTTTTACTCGTATGTTGATTTTGTGATGTTGTATTTAATGCAAATCATTTGTCAAATACAGTGATTTTAGAGAATAAAGTGTTCATTACGCCTATAAGTGAAGATGAAGAGTAAGCTAAGACACGTTAAGAAATAAGGAAAACATACTGTTACCTTTCCTTTTTTTTTTTAATTTTTTACTTAAAAAATATATTTACAAAACTTCTTCTCTTCTTTATTCATAAAATTAGACTACAATCTGTAAAATTCGCAAACAAATGTTTCTCCCTGCCTAGTGTCTTGTTGGTCACTACTTCATTTACCAGGAACGATATCAAATGTTGAATTTTAAATGCCACTATTAATTTAATTGTTGGTAAGTGGCTATACTAGAAATTCAGAACAGTTTCGCTTAATAAAGTAATAATCATTTCAAAACGGCTGCCTACAAATACGATTTAACTTAGCGGTAGAACTACTTTAACTGTCTTTGTTCTTCTGTATTTAATGAAGCTCGTTTAACTGATAAAAAAACAATAATAAAAATTAGATCGAGTTCAAAATTACGACTAATCGACAATTATTCAATGACGTCTCTGTGATCGCTAGGGTGAAAACCGGCAGTGATCACCGAATGGCAAGTGGAACATTGAACCCGAACGCATAGCTGGAGAGGTTTGGTGTCTTAATATTTCGAATATGCTTGGATTTGTATATTGCCCAGATGTACACATTTTAGTAATAAAATGTAATTTAAGCGACTATCTGTTAACGGACCAGTTACAATACGACCAGTGTCTCTTTTGGAACGTGGCATTTTTAGGTATTGTTCGGTTCTAAGCCGTAAGCCATAGTATAAAGTTTTATGGGTTAGAACATTTCTGAAAAAATGGGCTATCAAATACAAAAATATTTTTTCAATTCGGTATTTCTTGAGATTAGCGCGTTCAAACATACACACAGTTCAGCTTGATTATAGTAGTAACATAAGATATCATGCTGCCAAAACCTTAATGCATGTGGACCATATGTAACCAGTCTGTCATAGTATGTAGGTGAACATAAATCTTTTTTGTCATTAAGTGTGACAAATGAGTCACTGACAGTTCATAGACAACTACATTCCATAATGATTTCTTATATTTACGCGAACACTACACATTTAAATGAAACTAATTTTACGGATTTTATCGCGTTTTATTTTATTATTTATAACCCGACGTTTCGAGTGCTTTACAGCACCCATGGTCACGGGCGGACTGAGGTGACAGATGTCCCGATGTCATAGTTAACCCGGAGTACCTTCAGCTTTTAATTATTATTCCTTGTCCGATCTACGCAGAAAGAGCTTACTGTGTCTTGAAGTCTTGCAGTGGTATGCTTGGTTTTTGATTTAATTTTATTAATTATAGGATCCCAAGCTGGTGGTAATACCCAACCATCTTCTCTATTAAAATTAGGATGTTTTTTAATTTCAATAGCCTCGCGAATCATCCTTGGTAGGAATCGGTGTTCTTTTGCGAGGATTTGTGGTTTATCAAATCTGATGTAATGGTTGGGATGATCCAGAACATGGTCACAGACTGCAGACTTCCTAGAGCGACGATGCTTCACGTCAGCTATATGTTCTTTTACGCGGGTTTTAACTGATCTTTTTGTTTGCCCTATGTAAGAGAGACCACATTCACAATCCAGCTTGTATACTCCTGCATCTTGTAGAGGGATGTTACACTTGACAGATGGTAAAAACTGACTTATCTTCTTAGGCGGCTTGAAAAATGTTCTTATGGAAGCCCGCTTCAAGATATAGCCAATCTTGTCCGTGACTCCTCTGACATATAGTAGGACTGCAGGTACACGCTCGACTGTGGCCGGCTTCACTCGGTCACTGCGACGAAGGCGCGGAACCCGAAGCTTGTTGTCTTGCAAAACTTGCTTGACATGCTGAAGCTCGGCGGCCAGGTGTTTACTGTCACAGATCCCTTGTGCTCTCTGAAACAAAGATTTGCCCACGGTAGCTAGCTGTGAAGGATGGTGGTGAGATTCACCGTTTAAGTACCTATTTGTATGGGTCTTTTTCCTATACACAGTGTGACTCAAGGTGTTATTAGGATTTCTAATTATTAAAACATCTAGAAAAGCTAAACAGTTATTTGTCTCTAACTCCATTGTAAATTGTATTTTAGAATTTATGGAGTTAAGGTGGTCTAAAAATGCAGTGACTTTATCAGAAGGTAGTATTGTGAAAGTATCATCTACGTACCGCTTGTAGAACCTTGGATTTACTGGAGAAGTACGGAGGGCTTTCTCCTCAAAGTCTTCCATGAAGATGTCAGCAACAATGGGAGATACTGGGGAGCCCATCGCCACACCATCTACTTGCCGGTAGTATTGCTCCTTCCACAATAGATAGCCAGATGTTAGGCAATGTCTGAGTAATTCTGCATGTTCTACTGGCATGTTGTTCTCTGTTAGCTTCCTAGTTACAATTGAGATGCAGTCTTCAACAGGTAGGCATGTAAATAACGACTGGACATCAAAACTGACCATAGTTTCATTGTCAGTAAGATGTAGGTCTTTTATCTCACTGACAAAATGGTAGGAATCCTTTGTGTGTGCTCTTGTGTGTCCTCTAAGTGGGGAGAGTATTTTAGCCACATGTTGAGCCAATCTGTAAGTTGGTGAATCGATTTGACTCACTATTGGACGTAGCGGAGCATTGAGTTTGTGTATTTTGGGTAACCCATACAACTTCGGTGGTTTGGCACAAGAAGGTACTATCGAATTTACGTCTAGATTTAATTTCTCGGCGTGTTTCTTTATTAGATCGCTAGTTATTTTAAGCGTGTTAGTCGTTGGGTCTGTCTTGACCTTTTTATAGGTGTTTACGTCCGCCAAAAGTTCTTGCATTTTGAAATTATAATCCGACGTATCCATTACTACCGTAGCCTTACCTTTATCTGCGCGGAGAATCGTGAGTTCGGGTCTGTTTCGTAAGTTATTTAACGCTTTTAATTGGTCTTTGGGAAGATTCAGTTTCGGCACAGAACTTCGACGTAACATAGACGAAATGTCTTGACGTATAGCCTCCAAATCTTCTTTACCGATATTATTTTTAAACAGACAATCCTCAACACTACAAATAATTTCTTCATACGGTATTCTTCGCGGTGTTATTGCGAAATTCATTCCCTTCGATAATACTTGTAAAGTTGATTCATCCAGTGTTTGTTTTGACAGATTATAGACCGCGCGTAATCTATGATCTGTGTCTTTACTCAACGGTCGCGTTCCGTTCATTCGTTGAGATTGAAGTTTGACATTTAATTTGGTCGTCAACTTTTGATATTTTTGTATATGTTTATTTTTGCATTCATTATATTTAGTTGTTTCGCGCTTATTTAAGGTTTCGATGCAATTATTAAAATCAAATGTCGTTAAAATTGTTTTTAGTTCACTGGATGAATTGTCTATGGCGGTATTTATTCTATGCAGATCGGTACGGTTATGCTGAATCACCGTTCGTAACAACTTTTTACTTGCCTGATTTAAGATCTTAGCGCTTCCTCGAATGTCCTTTTTAGCTGATATTTTGACACACGTAGGAATGAGATTATGGTCTCTGCATCTCTTCAAGAAATTTAAAGATGTTATAAATCTTGCGCGCTTGGTCTTGAGATCTTCTAACCGGCGAATTTTGTTTGCGATTTCCAGTCCGTACTGGTTCACATAATGATTTCTTATATTTACGCGAACACTACACATTTAAATGAAACTAATTTTACGGATTTTATCGCGTTTTATTTTATTATTTATAACCCGACGTTTCGAGTGCTTTACAGCACCCATGGTCACGGGCGGACTGAGGTGACAGATGTCCCGATGTCATAGTTAACCCGGAGTACCTTCAGCTTTTAATTATTATTCCTTGTCCGATCTACGCAGAAAGAGCTTACTGTGTCTTGAAGTCTTGCAGTGGTATTCTTGGTTTTTGATTTAATTTTATTAATTATAGGATCCCAAGCTGGTGGTAATACCCAACCATCTTCTCTATTAAAATTAGGATGTTTTTTAATTTCAATAGCCTCGCGAATCATCCTTGGTAGGAATCGGTGTTCTTTTGCGAGGATTTGTGGTTTATCAAATCTGATGTAATGGTTGGGATGATCCAGAACATGGTCACAGACTGCAGACTTCCTAGAGCGACGATGCTTCACGTCAGCTATATGTTCTTTTACGCGGGTTTTAACTGATCTTTTTGTTTGCCCTATGTAAGAGAGACCACATTCACAATCCAGCTTGTATACTCCTGCATCTTGTAGAGGGATGTTACACTTGACAGATGGTAAAAACTGACTTATCTTCTTAGGCGGCTTGAAAATGCAAGAACTTTTGGCGGACGTAAACACCTATAAAAAGGTCAAGACAGACCCAACGACTAACACGCTTAAAATAACTAGCGATCTAATAAAGAAACACGCCGAGAAATTAAATCTAGACGTAAATTCGATAGTACCTTCTTGTGCCAAACCACCGAAGTTGTATGGGTTACCCAAAATACACAAACTCAATGCTCCGCTACGTCCAATAGTGAGTCAAATCGATTCACCAACTTACAGATTGGCTCAACATGTGGCTAAAATACTCTCCCCACTTAGAGGACACACAAGAGCACACACAAAGGATTCCTACCATTTTGTCAGTGAGATAAAAGACCTACATCTTACTGACAATGAAACTATGGTCAGTTTTGATGTCCAGTCGTTATTTACATGCCTACCTGTTGAAGACTGCATCTCAATTGTAACTAGGAAGCTAACAGAGAACAACATGCCAGTAGAACATGCAGAATTACTCAGACATTGCCTAACATCTGGCTATCTATTGTGGAAGGAGCAATACTACCGGCAAGTAGATGGTGTGGCGATGGGCTCCCCAGTATCTCCCATTGTTGCTGACATCTTCATGGAAGACTTTGAGGAGAAAGCCCTCCGTACTTCTCCAGTAAATCCAAGGTTCTACAAGCGGTACGTAGATGATACTTTCACAATACTACCTTCTGATAAAGTCACTGCATTTTTAGACCACCTTAACTCCATAAATTCTAAAATACAATTTACAATGGAGTTAGAGACAAATAACTGTTTAGCTTTTCTAGATGTTTTAATAATTAGAAATCCTAATAACACCTTGAGTCACACTGTGTATAGGAAAAAGACCCATACAAATAGGTACTTAAACGGTGAATCTCACCACCATCCTTCACAGCTAGCTACCGTGGGCAAATCTTTGTTTCAGAGAGCACAAGGGATCTGTGACAGTAAACACCTGGCCGCCGAGCTTCAGCATGTCAAGCAAGTTTTGCAAGACAACAAGCTTCGGGTTCCGCGCCTTCGTCGCAGTGACCGAGTGAAGCCGGCCACAGTCGAGCGTGTACCTGCAGTCCTACTATATGTCAGAGGAGTCACGGACAAGATTGGCTATATCTTGAAGCGGGCTTCCATAAGAACATTTTTCAAGCCGCCTAAGAAGATAAGTCAGTTTTTACCATCTGTCAAGTGTAACATCCCTCTACAAGATGCAGGAGTATACAAGCTGGATTGTGAATGTGGTCTCTCTTACATAGGGCAAACAAAAAGATCAGTTAAAACCCGCGTAAAAGAACATATAGCTGACGTGAAGCATCGTCGCTCTAGGAAGTCTGCAGTCTGTGACCATGTTCTGGATCATCCCAACCATTACATCAGATTTGATAAACCACAAATCCTCACAAAAGAACACCGATTCCTACCAAGGATGATTCGCGAGGCTATTGAAATTAAAAAACATCCTAATTTTAATAGAGAAGATGGTTGGGTATTACCACCAGCTTGGGATCCTATAATTAATAAAATTAAATCAAAAACCAAGCATACCACTGCAAGACTTCAAGACACAGTAAGCTCTTTCTGCGTAGATCGGACAAGGAATAATAATTAAAAGCTGAAGGTACTCCGGGTTAACTATGACATCGGGACATCTGTCACCTCAGTCCGCCCGTGACCATGGGTGCTGTAAAGCACTCGAAACGTCGGGTTATAAATAATAAAATAAAACGCGATAAAATCCGTAAAATTAGTTTCATTTAAACTACATTCCACTCAAGATGTATGTATTGTGCTGTCATCTCCACTTAGTCATTTTTTTATTATTGTTTCTGTTTTCTATTTTCTGCATCAATGACAAAATTGAATAGTTTTTTAATGCAGCACAAGTATTTTTAGCACAGTTCAAAAATTATTGAAGTAGACTTAACATAATACTACATTATGAGAATTTTGTATATTTTTTTTATTTGATAAAGTGTTGAGACGAGCAAAACGTTCAGCTGATGGTAAGTGCAACGTTTGCCCATAACAGATTATGTGCTACTCAGAATATTTCTTTGTAGCACCACACTGCGCCCGTAACCCTGAAACATCAGTTCTAAGTCCAGTGATTAAGCTAGTTCTCAGTGCTCTTCAAACCGAAACACAGTAATGTATTCACACTACTGCTACACGGCAGAATAACTGGTCCTGGGGTGTTACCTACCGGACGGATATCAGAAGAAGAGACAACTTTAATGAAAGCCCATAGATTTTGATTGCAACTTTTTTCTTAAAGTTTTATAGTCAATTTTTAAAACTGGGTAAATTTAAACATCGAGTCCCTTGTACAAATTTTAAAGATACGGATTTTTATACCTTTTAAAACATATTTGTACTTAACGTTTAAAAAAATTCGTAAAATGTTCAGAACATTTTACATGACAGGCAGAAACAAAATTGCAATAAACTATAAGGGCTTCTTAAACCACATTATGTTGAGCATAAATAAAACGATGTTAACCTTTAAGTATTACATATAAAGGCTCGAGAGGGTAAATATGTTCCTGCATGTTGGTTTTTCGGGTGTCAATAAAATGTTTAGCAAAAAATGTATGTTTTACAATAAGTATTACGCAAATACAAAAAAAAGTGTAATGTTTACGAAACTAAGTAATATTTACTATTTTTAACACGTGGTTTTTACACTACATTATTTAAAAAAAAATTAATCTAAATAATTAGTGTTTAATTATCTTACGTCGGTGACTCGGTTAGCGCTATACGCAATGGGAGTTACGGGTTGTGGGTTCGATTCCCGAACGGAACAAATATTTGTATGGATACTACGGATAGTTGTACTTGGTGGTCCGGTGTATATACGAGGGGTGATCCAAAAGTAATGATAATCAATAATAAACACAATGAATAAAATAAATAAATAAATTTATTTCTCAACATAGTCTCCTAGCAAGTCTATACATTTAGTCCATCTCTTTTCTAATCCTAAAATTCCCTTAGAAAAAAAATCTTTATCTTGACTCTCAAAAAAGTCCTCAACCGCGGCCATCACGTCGCTATCATCGTCAAATTTCTTGCCTCGGAGGTGTTCCTTGAGTCGTGGAAAGAGATAGAAGTCGCTGGGGGCTAGATCTGGTGAATAGGGGGGGTGTTCCACCAGCTCAAAGCCCGCTTCCTGAATGGCAGCCATGGCAATTGCAGCTTTGTGAACCGGTGCGTTGTCTTGATGGAACAGCACTCCAGCCCGCAGTTTGCCTCGCCTTTTCTCCTTAATAGCCTCCCGCAATCTTCTTATTTGTTCTGCATAGTAGGAGCCTGTAATAGTGGCCCCCTTTTCCAAGTAGTCCACCATGATTATTCCTTCAGCGTCCCAAAAAACAGACGCCATAACCTTCCCTGCTGAGCTTGACACTTTGAATTTCTTCGGCGTCGGTTCATCGGATCGTTTCCATGTCATCGATTGTTGTTTTGTTTCAGGATCAAAATGGTGGATCCAGGTCTCGTCCATGGTCACAAAACGTGACAAAAAATTATCCTTGTCTGCCTGGAACTTTTCGAGATTTGCTCTTGACATGTCGACTCGTTTCTTCTTTTGCTCGTCGTTTAACATTTTCGGTACCCAACGCGCGGAGACCTTTCTCATATGCAATTCGTTCGCAAGGATTCTTTGAATGCTGCCATATGAGATCCCTGTGACCTCAGCTACATGCCTGATAGTCACTCTTCGATCTTCCAATACAACTTCTTCAACTTTTTTCACATTTTCTTCAGTGAGGGACGTCGATGGGCGTCCTTCGCGGTGTTCGTCTTCCGTCGATGTTCTTCCCAACTTAAACTCCTTAGCCCAGCGTGCAACTGTGGAATATGGAGGAGAAGAGTCCCCTAATGTTTCCACCAAGTCGCTGTGTATGTCTTTGGTAGACATTTTTTTCAAGCAGAGGTATTTAATGACAGCTCTGATTTCGTGTTTTTCCATTTTGATGTTCACTCCTTGACAGTCCGTATTCAAATGAATGTAGCTCCCGGGAATCGTGGCCTATTTATATGATTTTTTTTCCCTGAACTAGTGGTTAACTGAGTAAGTGACTGAAATTTTTTTGTATTTTTGTGTGCACTAGAAATAACTGATTATCATTACTTTTGGATCACCCCTCGTACATATGATTTCCTGTAGTATAAATTATTATTCAGGATCGGTACTTACAGAATATTTTTGTTTCAGTGCACAAGGAAAATTGTGCGATGATAACGTTATTCTAAGTGATTTCGATTTGTATGTCGTCGTCCTGTAACTACCTACTGGAATTTGTCATCTAACCAGTAAGGGTTTATTAAAGTACCGTATGTGCTAGTCCAAGTGAAGAGACTGGCTCAACTTAATGCAGATTTTAAGACAGACCTTTCCATTTTCAACAAAATAGCGTAAGCTTTTGAAGAAAAGTTTTTACGGGCTCAATGTCAGTCATAATAATCACAGAACTAAAAATAATAATTACGCTTAGGAAAACACAAGTGAGTAATTCACGAATTATCCGACTAAACCGAACATTAGAAAATATAAGTTTTATTAAAATAATATTGAGCTTATGCATATCTATTTTTTTATCTTTTTCAAATCTGATTTCCTATTGTATTATAGTTCTTCTATTATAATTATAACTTTCCAATCGTATCTAAGATAATACTATGCATGATTTGACCCCGATACAAATTCCCCGTCTTCATTCAAATTTTCTACATTTGATTGATACCTTCTTTATCGGAGTACATTTTTCTCTTCATACCAATTTAAAACACGATGTTTCTATAGCAGGATTAATTATGCGAACCATCGGTTACAGCTGTAGCAAACGGGGCTTATGATTAATGACTCTGGTGCTGACATTAATATTTACACACCCATAAACGATTAATGCTTTTATTGTATGATAAAAGAATTCAAACACATGTTACATATTATGCATATGGATCAGATTTTCAAATTGTTATTCGATTTTATATTTGCGAACTGTCTTTCCTGTTGAATACATCTAAATTGAACCGCTTAATGAATAAACCGGCATTATTTTTTATACTAGAACTTAGTAATACAAAAGTACATACAAATGTTGATTAAGATATTTTTTTTATGAGAGATAGTGACGAGCACAACGTTCACCACGCAGCGCCCGCTGCACTGAGTCATCAGTTCGTCTGTCTCATATGTTCAGTAACTTAAGCTAGCTCTCAGTGCCCTTCAAACCGAAACAGTAATGTTTGCACGCCACTGTTTCGCAGCAAAATAACTGGCTCTGCTGGAGAGGTGGTCCTTGACAAATTCCTGAATTCCGGAATCCTACCACCAATACAATAATCTACTGTTTCAATAAGAATGAACGCTGATATACTGGTATCCAGTGAGACCATTCGAATAGTCGCGTTGTGGTCTATGCTTCATTACCTTCACACAAAATGTGTCTAACCTGTCTGGAGGTTAACTACATTGACTACCTTAATTTATTAGGTAGGAGTGGGAAGTGCTTAAAATACTGGAACCTAATGATCCCCAATATTTCAGAGAATATTATTTAATAAAACAAATTTTACGGATTTTATGACGTTTAATTGCACATTCATTACATATTAAAGCACCGAAACGGTATACGGAACCCCATTAAAATATTTGTTTAATTTAAACAGAACATAAGCAAACACAAGCTTGTCGCTTGAATCAATACTAACTACGTTATTGAACAATTACTAGTAACATACAAATTCCTAATCTCAGCTATTCTATTTTAATTATAACAAGTTATTCCTACGAGAATTAAACTTTCTGAAACCAATTACGTCTATGTAGTTTTTCGATTAGAATTTCCGTTGTAAGATTAGGCAAGCGAATTTTTTTTTTTTGTATAAGTGACGGAACAAGCAGAACGTTCGTCGTTTCAGCCTATCACAAGTCCACTGCTGAACATAGGCCTCCCCCATAGATATCCACAAAAGTTTGTAACTCTCATATTGGAGGGATTTTGCCATAGTTGCCACGCTTGGCAGGCGGGTTGGCAACCGCAGTTTAATTATTCAGATGTTCCAGGAAGATGCTGCTGCCCATCTCCTGGTTATAATTTCCCTCTGCCGACTTTTACGACACCCACGGGATGGAATGGGGTGGTAGATTCTCTTAGGCCGCTACCACACGGCACCGTTCACAGAACGTTCACCTGATGGTAAGTGCAACGTCTGCCCATAACAAATGCTGTGTCATCCAAAAAATTTCTCTGTGACTCCACACTGCGCCCGTCACCCTGAGACATCAGTTCTTAAGTCTCATATGCCTAGTGATTACGCTAGCTCTCATTGCCCTTCAAACCGTAACACACTAATGTTTCACACTACTGCTTCACGGCGGAATAACTGGCCCTGGGGTGGTACCTTACTGGACGGATTCCTGCATAGGAATCCTACCACCAGTACATCATGCAAGAGTGTTATAGTGTTCAATATGTTTTTTATCTGTCATCAACTAAACCGCATCTACCATTAAATAATAATTAATCGTATTATTTTAATAACACAAGCTAATTTACCAAATAATTAAATAAAACAATCGAAATAAATTTTGTTTATGGTGGCGCTCAATACAGTTAATTGGTGTATACACTATGCTGCCTAAGCAGAATTTAATTAATTAATAATTAGGTAATTGAATTGTTCATGAAACGCCTGCGTGTTATGCCCTATTTAATATTAGTAATTCCCACTAATATTACTAAAGCAAGCTCCGTAAATATTATCAAACAACGAATTAGTTTTAATTTGATACCAAAAAGGAAATAACAATTATCTACCGACTTATAATTGTACCGGGTCTACGTGTTTTTCTGTGTAAAATTTTTGTCTGTAAAACACAACCGCGATTTACGAAAAATCCTAGCGTAGGACATCGTTTTTTTTAGAAAAACAATACGTTATTTAATACTTAACATCACTTCTAAAATCGACTTTTGTCTCTAATTAGCAAAAATAATTGGCAGTTGCTTTGGCTTTATCTGAATCGAATGAAGCCAATTATTCAAAATAAATTACCGCATACCTCGTGAACAGAATCAAGAGTTTTTAAAGTGTTATTGATGCCACGTAATAACCAATTTCCCGCCTAGATTTTAATAAGAGCTATTGATTTAAATACTTTGATTTCAAGACTCAATATTCGGCTAGATTATTGATTGTTTCTCCCAGTAAAGAGTAATTTACGTAGTAAAATAGAACGTAACGCTATTAGTTACGCGCGGGTAGTAGTCAGGTTTGTGGCCACGTGACCAGCGTTCGTCGATGGATCTGAATTTTGATGAGATCATAATTTGGTTAACACACAAAATTGACATCGTAATCAAAAAATAGTTCTCGCTGTCTGTATCAACATTTGTGTGTGTTGACTTCACGTTGACGTTAGTTTATAAAACTTAAGTTAAAGAAGCAGATCTTAAAGTTATTTTACTAGTACGCAATAATAGCAAAATGAAGTTAATCAGTGACTGGATCAAACTGCGGTCTCACTTCCTGTAAAGCATCTCTTCCATTAAGTCGTTTCCGTTTCAGTAAATTTACAGTAAATTTCTTAGTTTTGAGTTCTACTATTCATTCTGCTAAATTTGGTTCTGTAACAAAATACTGTTGAAGTAACCATTGTTTTAAGTTGTTGCAAAAAGGTACAGTTTCTTAATGCATCTGTATCTATTTTATTGTTTTTTTTATGTATGTTCGGCCATAACTTCTTTGTTAAGGATTTTAATTATTCTTTTTATAAGAATAAGGGTACCGTAGGGGTCATCCCTTATACATTTGGCCAAGTTTTTTTTTTTTTTATTTCATAAAAGTGACGGAACGCGCAAATCGTTCACCTGATGGTAAGTGTAACGTCTGCCCATAACAAATGTTGTGTCACTCAGAAAATTACTGTGTGACACTACACTGCGCCCGTCACCCTGAGACATCAGTTCTCAAGCCTCATATGCCCAGCGACTACGCTTGCTCACAGTGCCCTTCAAACCGAAACACAGTAATGCTTGCACACTACTGCTTCACGGCAGAATAACTGGCCCTGGGGTGGTACCTACCTAGACGGATTCCTGCATAGGAATCCTACCACCACAAGTTCCGATTATTGAATCTAAGAGAAAATCATGAAATTCTTAGATTCGCATAAGAATTTGGGGGCTGCTGCGTGGAGGTCTGTTCCTTAGATGAAATAATTATTTCACTGACTAGCCCTGTCCCTGACTTCGTTCGCGTGAAATTTGAGATTCTTCAGATGTTGTTATCATTTTTTAAAAATATTACTTAAATTTAAAGTTGTATTGCCTGGAACATGTACAAACATTTTGCATAACTCATGCGGAAAAATAAAAATATACATAGTACTATCCGTGTGAGAAACCGGAGCTGATGGCGTGGTCTACTCCGACTGTGTAGCATCTGTCCTTGAGCTTTGTTTGTTGTCATATCGAAGCAAATGCTGACGGGAAACTGAGCGTACTTAAAATGGAACGAGAATTTACTGAAAAATACAATGAGATAATATACTAAAAGTAATACTATAATAGTAAAAGTGGCCTAGTGGCCGCGTAGCCTAGTGGTCAGAGTACCTGACTTCTAAGGCGCGGGTCCTGGGTTCGAATCCCAGCCGGAGCCAACATTTGTGCTAAATCATAAATTGTTGGTTTTCGGGTCTGGTTGTGTTGTGATTGTCCCCGTGTTTCTAACACTGCATCCTAGCCTACCTCCGATCTTATCGCATTAGCGTTACATCGGGCGCGGGTAGGTTGGGACGAGTGAGTGCCTCTGTGTTTGCGCGTACACTTGTGGCACTATGTCGGTATAACGAAGTGCTGCAGTGTTTGTATAATAAGGCTACGATGGACATCCGAGTACAGAACCAGAGTACGAAACCGATCCAATTGCCAAAAGGTGAAGTCAGGGTGATGTCATATCCCCGAAACTCTTCATCGCAGCATTGGAAGATGTCTTCATGCTCTTGTAAGGATTACTTGTAAGGATACGGTATTAACATCAATGGTGAATTCATCACTCACCTTCGATTTGCCGACGATATAGTCATAATGGCGGAATCGCTGGAGGAACTGGGCCTATCCTCAATGATCTCAATAGTGTCTTCCAACGGGTAGGTCTCTTGAGACGAAGATCATGTCTAACGTTCATGTCACACTTGTACCCATTGTTGTTGGGAACACTCATTTCTCTGCGTTATAAAATCCGTAACGATGATATCCGCAGCAGAACTAAAGTTACCGATATGGCCCTAAGGATTAGCAAGCTGAAGTGGCAATGGGCCGGCCTTATATCTCGTAGAACCGATAACCGTTGGGGAAGAAAGGTTCTCGAGTGGCAACCTCGTTCCGTCAAACGCAGTGTGGGGCGTCGCTCCATCTAGTGGTTCACTACCGTGAAGGTCATCTAGACCTTCACGGTTTTGCGGGAAGTCGATTGATGCTGGTGGCTCAGGACCGTATCTAGTGGTAATCTATGGGGAAGGCCTGTGTTCAACAGTGAACTAAAATAGGCTGAAATTATGATGATGATGATGACTTCATTAAGTTGACATAGTGAAATAGATCAGTACACTACAAGGTGGTACGAATATCTGAGCATCGTTGTAGGTACGGCACAACAAACCTACCCGAATAACTTTTTAACTCGTGATATGGTTTTTAACATGGTTTACCAATGGGCCAATTAACATCATACGGAGGTCCGCCTTCGCCGCATATCGATAGGGCAACGGGAATGATCACGCCTACATTCGAGGACCCTGTGAATGCCGACCGCCCACTATCGCTAGCCTTTCCTCGGGAGAAGACAACTCACTGGAACACGAGGTGTACCTTCCTCCCGGAGGTGGAGACCTTCACGTACGGAGCGGACACATCCAAGTCCGAAACGTAAAGATCTAGAGTTCAGAAACCTAGCCTTCGTTAGCATCAGCCTCACCCGAAGGTGGGAATTTCTAGAGTTGCCTCATTTACCGCATGTAACTGCGGCGTGCATACATACATACATAAGATCACGACTGTATCCCATAAGGGGTAGTCAGAGACTGGGCACTCACTGCAAAAACAGATGACTGCCACAATCCGCGTTTCACCAAAACAATATAATGCACTTGGTGTGATAGGGTGGCGATGGGCTCACCACCCATCGCCACCATGCGCTGTTGGGTGCACGGTGCAGTTTAATTCCTTACTCACCTTTTACGAGATCCAATGGATGAGATGAAGTGGTAGTATTCTTTTAACGAGCCGCCTTTACATATGTATACGAGTACATATATAAAGTCAGGGGTAATCATGTAATAGTTTGTAGTGTGCAAGTTTCTGTTGGAATAATAATTTTTCACCATTTTATTTTCTTAAATTAAAAAATATGAGAACGAAAGCAGCGCTAAATTTTAAATTGCACGAGTAAAAATAATTAGACATTTACATGCTAAATGATTAAGCGTCTAGAAGACATAGGAATAAAGTCTCGAGGGAAATTAAACTTTCGTTTGCTTTTGATTTATGCACAGATTTTACTCAAACATGCAGCAAGAAATTTCTGCAGGTAAAGATCTCTTGAAATCTTGTAAATATGATATTATGAAACCTAATAAATATACCAATTCTATAAACTTTGGTGATCATAGTTTTTTTAAGTTTATCGTGCATAACTTAAAACCGTTTTTAAATATTTCTTCTGTTTTTCTTTCAGAAATCTTATTTTTGTTAGAATTTTGCACTGCAGCTTTCTCGTCTTTCCGATATCTGCACCATAAGATGGGCTTCAGACTCTCGTAATTCGTAATAAAACTGTTTACCTACCATAATAAGATTGTTAGCAATTCGCGTATATGTGTATAGATGTGATAATATTCTGAATAATTAATTTAAAAGATTATTTACATACGAAGAAGCTATTTAATTTAATGAGGGAATACTAAGCTGCTATAAGCCAGTTTGTTCTAACGCCGGGCTGTGGTTAAAGATCATTAATTTCAATTATGCTGACAGAGTGGATCTAAGGTACCACTTCTCTAAACTACACACATCCGCTTTGAATTATATTTTTAATCAGTTTAGTGAATAATTTGCTTTGGTAATTTTATTTTTCGTATGATTTGCATTGTTACCTATCAACTGGTGGAAGAATTTATATTCAGCAATCCGTCTGGTTAAGTACCACAGCAAGGCCAGTTACAGTGCTGTGAAGCAGTAGTGTGCAAATATTTGCATAAAAATTCTGGGTGACATAGCATTTATTATGGGCAGACGTTGCATTTACCATCAGGTTAACTTTTTGGTAGTCTCACTTTCTCCTATTATTAAAAGTTTTTAGTACATGTTACATAATGTTTCAGTTGACAGCGTTAGTTGTTGTATTAACACTCCTTAACAAGTTCGAAGATCGGTTGTCGGTGTTCCTAAACCGCCATGCTTAGGCAAACTGACTGTGAAGAAAGAAAGAAGAAGAAAGAAAAATCATTTATTTGCTTGAAGCAGACGTACACAAAAGTAATACATAAGTAATAAAAAAATTAAAATAGCAGTACAAAAAATAAAAAAGAGAGAGAGAACTTAAAACACAAATAATACTAAAAATAAAAGTATGGAAATTGTACGCCGTACTCCTAGCAAACGAGGTTGACAACTCAGCATACACTGCGGCGGAAGCGAATTCCGTCACAGCACTGATTTTCAGTGTCAACCCCCATTTGCACTCCGATGTCGTTTAAAGAAAATAAATAAAATAATATGAAATATATAAATAATTACAATATTACGGTAATAATATATAAAACAGTAATAAAAATAATCACGTAGCCTTCTGACACTTATAGTAATTCCTAACAATAGATATCATAATGGCGATGGCGAATCTTATATCGTGCAAGCAAAACGTAGAAATCAATTTAAATTCTAATAGATGTACTAATCGATGTCTTTATATACGAGTATATAGTTTGTTGCATCTTTATAACAAAGGATTGCAATTATTAAGAAATGTACTCAATAAAATAGACTTGAGGATGTGTTTCCTTGAAATAAAGAATATAACGAGCAGTAAGAAGCAGCATTTTTTAGCAAAGACGACCCATCACTTCACATATCGTAAGGTATGTAACATAAACCAAAACATTTTACAAGCACCGCAGTGCCAATTAAAAAAGAGATAAAAATAACTATTACAACAATATTTATATTTATATTTAACCATGCCTTAAAATAATCAATCAAAATAATAAATAAAGAAATTTGTTGCAGGTTTTAAATTCTTTTAAGAACTGTAGTAAGAGGCAGCACGGCAATTAGCTCAGTATTGAGTGGACTTGTCATAGAACATTACAGGTCAACCAATGTCGAATCACACGTGCTTATCTAAACTATAACGAAAACTGTTTCATACGAGTCAAATTAAACATAAAGGTCAAGAACGGAACAAATGTTAAGGATTCAAGGACGGAAACCTCTTGCGGTACTTATCCACCGATGGCCGAAATAAGAAAACTATTACAAAAACCATACTGCACATAATCATGATAAAAAATTTAAAGCTGTTTCTAATTTACTTTATCCAAAAATCATATCCAAAACTGTCTGCAATATAGTATTTTAGATGCAAATCTTGAAATTCTCAACAAATTGGATCCAATACTCAACAATTGTATCCGTTTCGTTTTCGGTCATCGTAAGTATGACCATATATCCTATTATCGTTCTCAACTGTAATGATTGAGCAATCCGCAACGGAGAGAATTTAGAATTCTCACCACTGTATTCACAATCCTTAATGATCCATTTGCCCCAGAGTATTTAAAATCTAAATTTTAATACTTGAGTTCCTCCCATGAACGCAATCTTCGGTCTCATGACAATCTCGTACTCCAAATTCTCCCTCACCGCACTGGTTTTCGCTTTAACTCCTTTGCTGTAACAGCGGCCCGACTCTGGAATGCGCTTCCTTTAAACATAAGGAAATCTTCGAACAAGTGGTATTTTAAAAAGAAGCTGAAATTGCACTATTCGAGCTCATTGGACACTTAACTTGTTTTTTATTGCATATATCATATCCTTATATTACTTTGTATATATTTGTTTAGTTGTATACTGGTTCTTTATATATATATATACGTTCGTATATATATATATATATATATATATATTTGGTTGACTGGTATAAAATGCCATATGGCATTAAGTCCGTCGTTTGTACAGTTTGTACAATAAAGTGTAAATAAATAAATAAATATATAAATAGAAATCATTCAGTTTTTATCAATGACATTTAATTTGTCATCATATAATCCGTTTTACACTTTAAAATAAAGTGTCCTTTGAAATCTCGCTGACTCTAAAGTTAAATAAAGCAAGTACAACAAGTTTCCCAAGTTTATTATGAATGACATTTTCAAATTTACGTAGGAAATGCTAAATCATGAGATTTATTTCAAAGCTATGCGTAATTTATGTTAGGAGTTAGGGCACAAATTTTAAGTGTCCATCGTCACTCGGCTAATCCAGTTGTCAAGTTTGAAACAGTTTACCACCAACGGATGCACAAAGTTCAACTATTATTCAGACAAGCACAAGGCAGTTGGCTTTGATGTTGCTTGCTAAATTTGCTGTGTAAATTAACAGCGTTGTCGTTTTGAGACCATAATGTACTACGAAATAATAAGCTCAATTCACTTCAGCCTATCACTAGTCCACTGCTGAACATAGGCCTCCCCCATAGATTGCCACAAAAGTTTGAAGCTCTCATTTTGGGGGGATCTTGCCATAGTTGCCACGCTTGGCAGGCGGGTTGGCAACCGCAGTTTATTTATTCAGATGTTCCTGGAAGATGCTGCTGCCCATTTTCTAGTTCCTAATTTTCCCACTGTCGACTTTTACGACACCCATGGGATGAGATGGGGTGGTAGATATTCTAAAGCCGCTACGACACGGCAAAAGCTCAATTAATTTTATATAAAACGTTCTTTAAGATGTATTACTCTATGAAAGTTAGGATATAAACAATGTCGTGATAGATTGTTTACCACAACAATTATACAATGAAAAAACCGACATCAACGCTACAGTTCTAGACATGCTTAAGCTAATTTAGATCGAAATTTGAATTATAATTAGATCCCATCATCAGAACTTGACCAAAATTATATGGGACCACCCTTACGGTATCTCATCATCATCATCATTACAGCCTATCACTAGTCTACTGCCAAACATAGACCTCCCTCATAGACTGCCACAAAAGTTTGTAGCTCTAATTTTGGGCGATTTTGCCGTAGGCGGGTTAGCTACCGCAGTTTGGGCGCAGATGGGTGTGGTCTCTGCCTATTAACGGCATAACCTTATATGGTAAAAAAACTGACTGTGTGACTGTAGGTATGGATGTATTCTCCTATGGGCTTCACACAGTTCGGTCACCTGGAAAGCAACTAATGATTAATTTAGAAAGAAAGAAACACATTTATTCACGGTCTAATCACAATAGATACAAAAGAAAAAAAAATTAAAACATATTTGGTTACTTCGAAGTCACCCCTGATCTGATTAAGAAGCTACCCTTTTACTTAGCTCTTCTCAAAGAAACATCTTATAAATCACTACTGAGCACAGGCCGGCCTCATTTAATATTTGAGAGACCTTTAGGGGGGCTTTCTGATAAGGATCCGTCACACCGCTACAGTGCGGGTTGGTGGACTTCACATGGTCTCGAGATATTTCACACACTCAGGTTTCCTCACGACATTTTCCTTCACAGCTGAGCACGTGTTAAATCAGCAATTAAAATTACGAGATCCATTGGATGAGATGGAGTGGTAGTATTGTTTTAACTAGCCGCCACCACACGGCAAACATATAATTAATCTATCTTTATTTATGTTTAATATAGGTTTTGTAATTTCTTTTCAAAGTGTTAAATTAATGCTTCTTCGCTTCAGCCTATCACCAGTCCACTGCAGAACATAGGCCTCCCCCATAGATTGCTACAAAGTTTGGGGGGTTTTACCATAGTTGCCACGCTTGGCTTCCCTCTGTCGACTTTTATGACACCCACGGGATGAGATGGGGTGGCAGATACTCTTAAGCAGTCACGACAAGGCAGAACTTCTGAATATATAATGAATCTATCTTAGTTTGTATTCGATATAGGTTTTGTAATAAGGTAATAATCCTTTTCATAGGATTAAATTAGTGTTTATTACTTTGTTAATGTTGAATTGTACTGCTATATAATATTAGTGTTCGAGAAACGAAAACCTCGCTAAAACGAATGCAGCTTCACATGCTCGTGGATTGTATTTACATTCGAAATGATGTTGCCTTATTTTTGTTTGCACGGACAGATGGATCGTGCGACGATGTAAAAGTGGGTCAAATTGCAGTATAGTCAATTTTTTATTTATTATTTGTCTACTAGGCTGGGGTAGTGGTTATGCTATTGAGTCGCGGGTTCCAGCACGGTAAGAATATTTTTATGGCTTACAGATAGTCTTTGTACATATGCGATTGAGCGTGTCAAATAAATCCTGTTAAAAATGTATTTTTAATACGTTAGTCTCGTCATCATAGGCCTTTCGATCCCATAGATTGCCGCAAAAGTTTGTAGCGGCGGGGGGGATTTCGCCATAGTTGCCACGCTTGGCATGTGGGTTGGCAATCGCAGTTTATTTATTCAGCTGTTCCAGCAAGATGCTCCTGGTTTTCATTTTCCCGTTTGTCGACTTTCAGGACGCCCACGGGATCAGATGGGGTAGATTCTCTTTAGCGGCCAAGACACGGCCAATCTCATCTAATACCCGAAATAAAACTTTTCATAAATACTTTTCATTGAAAGCAATACAACTGATATATAGATAAATAATGTTACTCTTTTAATGAATGGTATTTAAATGAATTGTGACTTTGGAACTGTTTTTTTTAATATTTAAAACATTATAAATTCTTATTACGATTATTATAGTTTATTTATCCCATTAAAGAACATATAGCTGATGTGATGCATCGACGCTCTAGGAAGTAACCATGTTCTGGACAATTCATTACATCAAATTTGGTAGACCACAAATCCTTGCAAAAGGAAATTGATTCCTACTAACAAAATAAAATAATAAAATCCTAATGTTAATAGAGAAGATGTTTGGGTTCTATTACCTGCTTCGGATCCTATTAATAATAAATTTAATCAAAAACCAAACATACCACTGCAAGACATCAAGACTTGATTCTGCGTAGATTGGACCAAAAATAATTGAAGGCTGATGCCTGGGTTAACTTGGCATCTGGACGTTTTTCACCTCAGTCCTCCCGTGTCTATGGGCACAGGGAAATAAAATAAACGCAATAAAATCCGTAACGTTTACTTTTATTAAATGTGTAATATTAGCGTGAATATAAGAAATTACAATGTAGATATTTTTTATTCAGGTTTTAGGCCTGACTGTGTTTGCAATAATTCTTCAGATTTATAGTTTTAATAAATGTGTTTTACTAAACATCCAATAATTAGATATTTGAAATCGTTTTGCTAAAATCGGTAATGGCGGCGTTAGAAATGGAACAAATAAAATCCCTATCATAATGGGATTCCACTACGAGGGTACTCCAGTAGATAATTTAAATTTAGACTGAGTCAATAGCTATATAAATGTCGTCTTCGATAGATGTGTATAAAATATCTCAAATATGTTTCTGAACTCGTTTTAAGTCTAGGCTCATCTCTTAGTGAAGTATTTTCTCTATTATTTTTCATTTCTTTTTTTAAAAATTATGCATCACTCTAGGCTTTCTCCTATGTAGATATAGGAGAAGGCCTAGTGTGTATAGTGTGTAGTATATTAATATAAATTTTACATACACAACAACACAACCAGACCCTAAAACCAATCATTTGTGTATTTTCACTAATGTTGGCTCCGGCATGGATTCGAACACAGGACCGTTTAAAGACCACGACCATTGAAGTCAGATACTCTAACCACTAGGCCGTGGGATCGGTCTTTCCCGTGGTCTTCTTGCTTAGCGACCAAATCCTTATATAAATTTTAGTTTGGTAAAATAGAGGTACGCTGTTTACTACATAAAAAATATGATGGAATATAACAACGCTCTGCTAGAGGCCTTATCCGGTTAAATAAAATCCTCTTCTAAGTGCCCGGGGCGTAAAATATGAAGCCATTTACACACTACCATTGGCTGCGTTATTATATTTGTATAATACATAAGTTGGATAGTACTTTATCTCTAGAATAAATGTGCTCTTACTTTAATAAAAATAACACAAAATAACGGACAAGTTTTTTTATAGTAAAGTGACGAGATGAGCAAAACGTTCAGTAGTAGTAGTAAGTACAATGCCTGCCTATAACAATGCTGTGTCACCCAGAACATCCTCTGAGACATCAGTTCTTAAGTACTCTTGACTCTTAAGTCTCTAGACTCTTAAGACTCCTTCTAAAGACCGAATTATAGTAATGTTTGCACACATAAAAAAAAAATATTGTACAAAGTGACGAAACGAAACGAAAGAAGCAAAACGTTCACCTGATGGTAAGTGCAACGTCCGCTCACAACAAACTGCTTAGTCACCCAGAACATTTCTGTATTACGCCACACTGCGCCCGTGACTCTGAGACATCAGTTCTTAAGTCGCATATGCCCAGTGATTACGCTAGCTCACAGTGCCCTTCAAACCGAAACACAGTAATGCTTGCACTTTACACTACTGCCTTCACGGCAGAAAAACTGGCCGTGGGACTGGTACCTACCTATATTCGTGCAGAACATACCATAATATGTCAAACTCTTACCAAAATGGCGGCGACGAGTTTCACCACCCGTCACCCGTCTCGCATCCCACGGGTTAAAGGCGTAATATTTCTTAAAATTTTTTGATTTTTAAAAATTATTTTATTTATACCTCAATATTCGAGTACGAGCCCTGTCCATTTTGTGTTTGTCTGGGTTTATTTAAAAAAACAGCAAGCGGTCGAGCAAAGTTGAATATCGATTTTGTGAAAACAAACTACCTTTAAAAGGCGGATTTAGAATAGCTTTAAAAAGAAAATACCCGTAGTATTTTTGGAATAATAAAATGTATTTATATAATGATTTCTTATATTTACGCGAACACTACACATTTAAATGAAACTAATTTTACGGATTTTATCGCGTTTAAATTTATTATTTAAAACTCGGACGTTTCGAGTGCTTTACAGCACTCATGATCACGGGGGACTGAAGTGACAGATGTCCTGATGTCATAGTTGAACCCGGAGTACCTTCAGCTTTTAATTATTATTCTTGGTCCTGATCTACGCAGAAAGAGCTCACTGTGTACTTGAAGTCATTGCAGTGGTATGCTTAGGTTTTTGATTTAATTTTATTGATTATAGGATCCCAAGCTCGTGCCCATGGGTGCTGTAAAGTACTCGAAACGTTGTGTTATGAATAATAAAATTTAACGCGATAAAATCCGTAATATTAGTTTCATTTAAATGTATTTAAAGTTATAATTGAACTCTTGCTTTCCTGTTAGTTTCTATGCGTGTTTCGTTCTCTTAATTTTCAGGCCGATCCTTGACATTATCCTTTTGAAAAAATCCTATGTTTAAATGAAGTAGGTACTTTCGAAGTTCTTCAAAAGCCCAAAGATCATCTGCAATCTTCCAAGATTTTACTTCAAAATGTCGCATTTTCCATTGAAACTTTCGTCTCCAATTTCCTTTTTTCCTCCAATTAGTCTCCAAGTTATATAAATTTTCAAAAACGCGTATACAACTGATTTTTATTTGTAAACAGAAGCCTAAACACCAGATTTCAACATTGATAACTTCATAACTGACGCAGATTCTATACGAAATTTTGTCCCTTCTTTTACTTGCTATAGGGGATGAATTTTCAAAAACTCTACTGACTTTTATTTATGAACAGAGTTCTACACGCAAATTTCTATATTTATAACCTCAAACATTTCGAACTTCCATTTTATGGGATGAATTTTCAAAAACCCTTTCTTAGCGCTCACTTTCGTTATATAAGAAACTGCTGCATTTTGTTTGCGTATTCACTCACCAGTGTTGACTGTGTGTCGTCTGTCAGTCAGTCAGTGATCAAGTTTTATTAAGTAGAATTCTGCCACGTGAAACCTGATTCTATTAAGTATACTTACAATAAGATCAATGACTTATTCGTCTCGTCACTTACTTTTCATAATAAAAACAATCCTAGACGCTCGCTTCCGATCTGATTTAAAAAATTCGAAGCTGTAGCAGAAAAGTATTTTATGTTGTATATAATTCTGTTTACTTGAATATTTTGATTTATATAGGTTTGAGACTGAAATATTATCCTGTCCACGTCAAGGTTATTTATGACCCAGAATGTTATTAACTTTACTGCCGCATAATAAAATTCACAACAGACATCAGTCTTCGTCGCTGTTACGAATGTAACCTTAGTTGAAAATTCACTGGATACTACTCAAATAGACAAGCAAAGGTATAAATTTAGTATTGTACAATTTTTGACAGTTTTTAATTTGTCGTTAATATATTTTAAATCGAAATAATATTATTAATGGTAATTTATTGTATTTAATATATATTTATTCATGTGCTCTTCGGCAACATACATTAAGTAAACCTTGACTGAAAATATATATTATCATCCTATACATCCATATATACATCGTTCCACTCCCATGGTGCAATAGATAGGATAGCATCTGCAGTATTGTCCCTTTAATTAGCTTGCTTGGAAGGTTAGTAGAATATCTTCGATATGAATTTTATTAATTGAAAACGTCATAGGTTTTCTCAGTTCGACTAAAGTATAGTAAGTTATACAAGAGCTGGCAGATGAACAAACTGATCCCCACAAACAGCACTAGTTCAATAGTATAACGCGTATCATAGCCATAGTCTCCCTCAACCATATTTTAGGAAATTTGGCGCCTTCAGCAGAGAAGACAGGCTGAAACTTGCGTATTAATCAAAACCGAAGACTCATTTGAAAATCGAAAAAATTAACAATATGAAGTCTATTACTTCATATTGTAAATTCAGCCGTGGTAGCTCAAGAGCCGTGGTAGCTCAGGGCCTGGGTTCGATTCCCGGTGCCGGCACCACTAAAATTGTTAATTGCAAATTCTAAGTACTGATTTACCACGTGCTCGACAGTGAAGGCAAACATCGTGAGGAAACCTGCATGTCTGAGAAATAAAAAATATTTCGAAGACATGTGCAGTCCGCCAACCCGCATTGGAGCAACGTGGCGGATTCTTTCTAGCTCCAAAACCCTCTCAGAAATGAGAGGAGGCCTGTGCTCAGCAGAGGGACATTTATAGGCTGAAACTTTACTTTACTTTTATGAAGTAAATTACATACACAGTACTTTATGTAATAATATACACTATGTTTCATTACTGATAATAAATTTAAAGTTGCGTAAAACAACACTTTTCTCATCCATGAAGTCACAGCATAATAAGCTTCGTTCAGCAAATTACTTTTTACAATTAAGTTACAATTACAAAGTTTTTATTTAATGACAGGAAGCGTAGGTTTTGGGAAGTAAACAATTTTACTGTAAAGAAATTGGAATGAATGTTAATATGTATTTTTTATGTATTGCATATTATTATGTATTAAAATATAAACATTTTTGATAGGTAATCACTGGTGGTAGATTTTTTTTTTATTGTATAAATTGACGAAACGAGCAAAACGTTCACCTGATGGTAAGTGCAACGTCCGCCCTACAACCAATGCTGTATCAGCATAGCATGTATATGGTAGTATTCATATGCCGCCTGCATATGAATCCTACCACCATTGATTCGTAGTTCGTCTAGGTAGGGCACCGCAAAGCCAAACATTACTGTGTTTCGGTCTGAAGGGCACAGACAGCTGGTGTAATCACTCGGCATATGAGACTTAAGAACTGACGTCTCAGGGGGACGGGCGCGATGTGGTGTCATACAGAATATTTTTGGTGACACAATGCTATGGGCGGACGTTGCATTTACAATCAGGTGAACGTTCTGCTCGTCTCGTCTCTTTCTATAATAAGACCCGTAATTAGATATATATTTTATATAATAATTACGATTTACAGTAATCATTAAACATTAACACTAACAACTGTAAAGGACACAAAAGTAATGAAGGTCTGCAAGTACAAGTAATTTACATTAATAAAAGAGGGTCGTAAAATTTCAAAAGCAATTTTAATATAGTCACACATTTTATTTGTTTTGCGACTTGTTTACATTTTTAAAACGAGAAAGAGCGGTTAGTTTAAATTTATGTGCATTTGTGTACTTAAATTCAAATAAATCGGACTTTTTCTTGACGTACACAAAATTAAATTAGCCGATGGATGTCCGGCAGAGTAGAATAGAACCTACCACTTTCCTACCGAGGTATCGTAAGAGGATCGACTGCTTTCCCTCAAATCAATATATGGTATGAGTTTGCACTACAAAAATAACTGTAAATAAACTAGCTGAGCCGTCACGATGTAAGGAAGCCGTACCTGAATGTTGCTACTCTGCAGGGGCTTACATATGTGTACTTAATTGCAGTTTTGAATTCTTGAAAAACTGTACTATCATACATTTTAGCGTCTCGTCCATAACTTTTTTTCTGCCGTTACCACACGACTAGTTTACAATAATATGGGTGAAACTGATAAGGCATGGATCAAATTAAGATGCAGGACGCAGGCGAAATGTCCAGGCAACGATCGAAGAAAATAAATTCCGCAAAATCCTTTTTTTTCTATGGATGAAAATGATGAGACCAGTAAATCGTTTACTTGATGGTAAGTGCCCAAAACAAATATTGTATCACTACACTACTCTCGTCACCCTCCGACATCAGTTCTTAAGTTCCACATGTCCAGTAATTACACTAGCTCTCAGTGGCCTTCAAACCGAATCACAGTAATGTTTGCACACTACTTCTTCACGCATGTATTCACCCTATGCAACCGATTAATTTCAGTAAACAGCTAAATTTCCATTTTATTGAATATACTCCATTTTTATTTTACTATATGCTATAGTTTTATATAAAATACTATATTTCGTACTCTACAAATAAAAGTACTGGAATTTTATAAATATAGTATAATTAAACAACAAGCTAATGGCACAGCCACGTCTTACATTTGTAAATAATAGTTTGTGAAAAAATGAAATCGGAAGTAAGAAACTGATTGATTTCATATAAATTATACATAACATTCAAAAGAATTTCATTAATTTAAAACTGTGACCTACGATTTTAATATTGTTTTGTTATTTAGTTTAAACTCACATGAGTATTTTCAACGAAGTCCCGCGCAAGTTTCTTATAAATTTATTTGTTCGCTTCTGCTGCACTGCGGAAACATCAACAGTTTCACTTTGTTGAAAATGTCTTCGTTCTCAGCATTTGTGTGTTATATATATTTTAATGCTACGGTGTAAAAATATAACAACTATTGTTAAAAAATAAAGTGTAGTTATTCCGCGTATGATGAATAAATTCTGCTTTGAATTATAGTGTAGGTTTTTCTTTCTTATAATTACTCAAACAAAATTATCTTCTCCTTCAGTTTTAGCTGTTATGATGATTATATGCACTTCGAAATCCACCATACAGGTCTGACAAGATGGAGATTCATATTCTAAGACTCTCAAAGTAATCCAAAAGCTATTTTATCACCAAATAAATATCAGGGGCTAAGCGCTTTAAATTTCATAGTACGCGAGTGACCTGCGTTCGATTCCCGGTGCCGGCACCACTAAAATTGTTAACTGCAATTTTAAGTGCTGATTTACCACGTGCTCGGCGGTGAAGGAAAACATCGTGAGAAAACCTGCATGTCTGAGAAATAAAAAATATTTCGAAGACATGTGAAGTCCGCCAATCCGCATTGGGGCAGAGTGGCGGATTCTTCTTAGCTCCAAAACCCTCTCAGAAATGAGAGGAGGCCTGTGCTCAGCAGTGGGACATTTATAGGCTGAAACTTTACTTTTTACTTTAAATATCATCCAATGGATCTCGTAAAAGGCGAGTAAGGAATTAAACTGCACTGTGCACCCAACAGCGCATGGTGGCGGGCTCACCGCCTGCATTATATTGTTTTGATCAAACGTGGATTGTGGCAGTCATCTGTTTTTGCAGTGAGTGCCCAGTCTTTGAGTACCCCTTATGGGATACAGTCGTGATCTTATGTGTATGTATGTAAAAATATCTGCCGATAGATGTCCGGCAGAGTAGAATAGCACCTACCACTTTCCTACCAAGGTGTCGTAAAAGCTATTTTATCTCCGCCGTGTGCTGGCTTAAGAGAATGTAACACCTCATCTCATCCCGTGAGTGTCGTAAAAGTTGACAGAGAGAAAATAAAAACTAGGAGATGGGTATCGACATCTTCCTGGAACATCTGAATAAATAAACTGCGGTTGCCAACCTGCCCGCCAAGCGTGGCAACTATAGAAAAATCCACCCAAAAGAGCTACAAACTTTTGTGGCAATCTATGGGCGAGGCCTATGTTCAGTAATGGACTACTGATAGGTTGCAATGAATGAATGCGCCCTTGCGGATTGGCGGACTTCACATGGCCTCGAAATGTTTTATTCCTCAGACATGCAGGTTTCCTCACGATATTTCCTTAACGTGGTAAAATTGCAGATAGATTTTAGAGGTGTCGCCACCGGGGATCCAACTTAGGTCACTCGCGTATTATGTAATTTATAGCGAGCGCCCGGCTCTTGCGACGCGCTTGAGCGCTCGGTTCGCCAAAAAAAAGACGTGTGTCCTACTACTGAGCCTCCACTCATTTTTGAGATAATTTTAGAGCCGAGAATAGTCCACCAGCCTGCCCTAATTCTGGAAAACATATATTTTTATTTCTCAGACATGGAGATTTCATCACCATATTTTCATTCACCGCCTAGCCCGTAGTAAATCAGCGCTTAATATTGCTATTAACAATTTAAATTAACGATTAATAATAATGCATGCATACGTTTTCACAAATACTGAAAGTAAATTGTAATCACATTCTATTAAAAATAAATGATCGTGACACCACCAGTGTATTAAATTTATATCTGAATTTTTCTACGCAAGTTTTTTTGACAAGGAGATAAAAATTTCCATAATCCAAGTCTCGGTGTTATAACAACGACCCTTATTTGCAACAAACTTGGAAATAAAATGTCTGCGGACAGAGATTGGGATCGGAAAAATTTCGAGTTTTACGTAGAAATATTCCTACAATAATTTTTTGGTTGCTTATTTGAGAAAGATGAACAGTCATTTATGACATAGAGATGACTTAATTATAGAATATACCTCAATTCGCCTTCAATCCATATGACTAAAAACGATTTAAAAAACATTTGATAGCCTCTAAAAAACCATTTTTACTGGAAAAAAAATAATAATTATTAAATTGATGAACGCAAAATATACACATTACTGTATAATTATTAATTAATAATCATGTCCTGCATAGGAGTCGTGTGCACACATTACAGTGTTTCGGTCTGAAGAGCACTGAGAGCTAGTGTAATCACACAGCATAAGAGATTTAAGAGCTGATGTCTCTGGGTGACGTGCGCAGTGTGGTGCCACACAAAAATGTTCTAGTTGACATTTGTCATGGGCAGATATTGCCTTACTTTATCCAATTAAAAATATAATTATAAGATATAAGTGAGATATTATTATTTGAGATATTTGAAATAGATTTTTTTTTTATTGTGTAAAGTGATGAAACGAGCAAAACGTTCACCTGATGGTAAGTGTAACGTCTGCCCATAGCAAATGCTGTGTGACCGAGAAACCTGAAACATCAGTTCAAGTCTCATGTGCCCAGTGATAACACTAGCTCACAGTGCATTTTTCTCAGCATTTAGTGAAAATATTGGTGGGTCAAGGGTCGGGCATTCGTTTTAAATTATAGTGTGCGAGTGCGTTCGATCCTCCGTGTGACACCACACTGTGCCCGTTAAGATATTCAAGTCTCATATGCCCAGTGACTACGCTAGCTCTCAGTGCCTCAGTATTTGTTATTTAACTGCGAACTTCTCTGTCAATAATATTAATTAGGTAACAGATACAATTCTTTTTTTATTTTTAAAGTTTTGCAATTAACGTCTCTGTCAATTTCCTCCGAGTATACTCCTATATGTCAAAACGAGGAAGTATAAAGTAAAACTATTAAAAAGTGTCAGTAAAAAGTATTACTATTTATGACTCGAATTTATACAATTTATAACTGAAAATATGAATTTCTTTACTTTAAGTATTTCGTAAAATTGATTAATATGAAAGTTTGCCTGAAATCTTCTTTAATATAAATAACGCCATATATGACGAATAATGAAAGAAATAAGCAACTATGAAACAATAATAAAATAAAATGGAATAATTTATTGTTCCTGGAATTGACATTATGAGCCTTACTTTTTTTATTAAATTGATTAATATTCTTATGTATAGTTTTCATGTTCATATTGAGATGCCTGGGTTAAGATATCAATTTCTTTAAATTTATTTGAAAGAGACAATCTAGACCCATGATTATAAATAGATCTTATGGCCCTTTTTTGCAAAACAAAAATCACCTCTACACCAGTTGCCTTTCCCCAGTCGCAAAATACAATAAGACTTTATGCTGTGAAAATAACAAAAATAAACTAATCTAGCAGTTTCAACATTAGTCAAGCTTCAAAATTTTTTTATGCTGTAGAGCTAAGTCTACTTGCTAGTTTAGATACATATTTAAAGTTCTGTAATATTAATTAGTCGCCATGGTACTCACTCGTAATTAAATGGGAGTTAAAATATAACAAAACGTGCATTCGCAGGACCGCGGTGAGTTGCGGAGGGATACCCTAGCCGGCAAAAAACGTCCGTAAAGTTAGAAGAAAAAAGCGTAAGATTTTTAACTATACTCATATTATAAAGAGGAAATATATGTTTGTTTGCAATGATTTAACTCAAAAACGACTGCACCGATTTTAAAAATTCTTTCACTTATATACAACTACATTATCACCGAATAACATGAGTAGTATTTTATTAAAAAAAATCGAGACCCTTACGAAAATTGCTATGATGTAACACAAGGTATCAAAAATTTACTGATAAAAGTCATTATTTGGCGTGCGCTGCAAAAACTTATTAATGATAAAGAAAATAATGTACTACATTTTCATAGTACTCATCATTACTCACAAAAAAGTCCGCGGGGCTATTTGTCTAACTATTATAGTTAAGTCACAATAACCACTTTTTGTTCAAATTATTCTATCAAAGGGCGAGTAGAATCGAAAGATGATGACATTCGTATCATGTTATTAATCCTTAACCTACAAAATAGTTTTTTTTTTTTTGTGTGTGTGTATGCAATTAGCCTTATGGCTTTTACTGCGTCATAGGAAGCGACTCGCGAGCAGAAGGCCCGCGAGTGAGAAGGACAACGTCGCTGCTGAGCAACTGCGCTGCACTTCGACCCCTGAAAACGAATAAAGGTATCCGACTAACAAGGGGGGGCTCGAAGTGATCCAAGGGCCCCTCTGAAGGAGGTACGAACCTCGGCTTGGATCACCATCTAAGCAGAATATTATTTATTTTATATTGTGTACAATAATATATGCAATACAAAACAAACAATAACTAATAAAAAACTATCTGAAAAAGAAGTAGCCTGAGAACTCGAATGAATCGAGCGGCTGTAAACCTAAGACTTCGCACTCGCCGGCGAGTGCGGTGCGCCGCTGTGCTAGCGGGTGCGTGTATGTGTACGCGGGTGTATGTGTTGAGGCGAGGGCCTCAAACGCGTTATTTATTAGCGAATGACTTTAACATTTATTATTAGATTTAAAATTAAAAATTATAATAACGCGGATGAATTTTAATTGCCTATTTGGCTTTAAAATTTTTAATAGCACACCGATGTGCTCAATCGACGCTTGTAAGCGCTCTTTAGGAGAGCTTGCCGTCCTAATTTTGTTAGCGAACAACGTAAGTTCGTCAATGTCGACACTGTCCATATACTGCAGTAGGATGTCGAAATCCTCTTGCAGGCTATGGGCAGGTGTGGCAGCTACCGGCGTCGCGGCACTCCTAGCGGAGGGCGCGGGGGCCGAGGGGCGAGTAGAGGCCGCGCTGACCATAGGCAAGGGCCGGGTCCACGCGTTTGTTTTCGGCGGCGGAGGAGGCTCCGCCGTCGTAGGGTTTTTACCCGCGGGGGTGGGAGGGGCGCGGGGGTTAGCCTGTTTAGGCTTCCCTTTGCGGTTACCGCGTTTCCCGCGACGCCGCTTGCCGCGGGGGGCGTTAGGGCACCCGCGATAGTTCGCAGGGTGGCCCACCGTCCCACACAACACGCAGGTAGGGGGGTCCGTGGTATTTGGGTCGCGACTGCACTCCGCTGTCACGTGTCTCCCGACGCATTTAACGCAACGAGGGTTCGCGAAGCAGTTGCGCGCGGAATGGCCATAAAGTTGGCAGCGGTGGCACTGGCTAGGCGAGGACCGCTTACGCGGTGCCTCGACAACGATGCCAGAAAGATTGCATACACTAGGTATGTCAAAAATCTTCTTACCGTCGTCCGACAACTCTAAGTGCACGAGCATTAGGTTGTACGGCGCCTTAGTTCGCATGTTAGTCATGCGATGTACTTGTAAAGCGGGGAGGCCTTTGGACTTAAGGTCCTCTAAAATGAGTTGCGTCTCGATGTCTTTCGGGACGCCGCGGATAACTACGCGGAGGATACGTTCCCCCTCGAGTGCGTATGTATGGTAACCGATCTTTCTGTCGGCTAACCATTCCGTCAACGCGCGATGGTCAGTCGGTGTCGGCACCGTGACACTAATGCCGTTTGCGATCGGCCTAGCACGCGTGAAAGTTATGCGCTTTTCGTCGAGCGCTTTCGAAATGCTGCCCCAGGTAGCCGTATCCTGTATTACTACAGGAGGCGGCGCCTTAGGGGCGCGGGGGGCTCCGGCCTCTTGGGAGGGCGCGGAGGTGTCCATCGGGACAGGGCGCGTCGCCTTTTTGGCGGTTATTTTCGGGCGCGGAGCCGGCGTCGCGGCGGCCACCTTACGAGGAGGCCTGGCGTCGGCTTCTTTTTTTTGGCGCCTCTTGCGACCGGTGACGGTGGTGAAGCCATCGTCTCCGGGGGCGGCCATGTCTAGCTCCGTAGACGGAGTTGGAGAGGAGCAATAGCTCTCTTGGTCAGATCTGTAGTATTCGTCGGAGTGGTGACTCGCTACCGACGAAGCACGCGATGATGCGCGCGACGACTGCGCGGAGTGCATCGCTTGCATTACTACGTCGTCTGGCGATTGCGGCGGGTCGCGCCAAGAGAAAGGCGGCGGATCTCGCGACGGAGGACGCTGTTAACCGGAGGCGACCGGTAAAGGCGTAGATTTAGCGAGGCCGGAGGGGCCTAACGGTTTTTGCCCGGAGGGGGCTGAGGGGCCTGAGGGGCCGGGGGGGCCTAACGGCCGTTTTTCGAGCGCGGCGGCGGTCGCGGGGGACGCAGCGGCGCGGGGGGCCAACGGTTTTTCACCGACGGCGATCGGAGATAGAGGGCGAAGAATTACTAGCGCCTCCGGGTTAATCGCGGGGTACTTCGCCGCCAGGAGGCGACGAAGTTCCGACTGCGCGGCTTCCACCTGGTCCATACCGAGAACCGGGGAAGAATTTACGTCGCGGAATTTACTATTTAACTCGTGACTCCCTGCCGCGCGGCTGGGAGGCAGGGAGGTGTGTTGTTGGCACTTCTTGTGTTAGTGTACCTATTATGTCACTGCACTATGTACAAACCTGTAACGGCGACGATGACACGTCGCGAAGGGAGCCCGCTATCCTCCTACACAATGGACGGGGACCCGCTTAAGCGGGGCCCGAAGAACACAGTCGTCTGAGACGACCGCCTAGTCGAGCTGAATCCGCCAGAGACGCAAGCCGGGAATAGTCGTTCATAAGTGGCACGGTCTCGTTATAATCGTTCATGTACAAAATAGTTTCATAGTCAAGGTTGTTATATACATGTACAGTCCTCTTTTAAATTATTCGTATCGGACCTATCGTTTAGAAGTTACGACAGGTATAAAAATGCTAAAAGTAAGAAAAATGCCGCGGTGTGAGCTACCAGGGAGCGAACTACGCTCGCTTACTATACTACCTATAATCATGATAAAAATGTATACCCGAATAATAATTTTTTTATGCCTCGAATAGAACTTGAAATTAATATTTTTATAATAAGTAACTTCGTTCCTATCTGGTGTCCCACGACACCACACGACTTTTTTTTCTAATTAGGTTACTTTTTAGGATGCTAACTTGTTAAATGCGATTCTTCCTGAATTTATTAACTGGACCATTTGGGAGACTAAATTCAGAATAGTGTAATAAGCCTTTTAACATTGTTAATCTATTATGTAAAATATTACAGTTTTTTTTATTTATATTCGTAACAATTATTGACAAACGGCAGCAAATTCCACATAATGCTTCAACAATGGAGCGCAGTCACAATACGTTTCAAATTTCGGGTGCATTTCAGAATAAAATTCCTCGTTGTCTGTAACTAGGTCTGCGGTTCCTGTAACTTGATCATGTGGCGAATCCCCGCCGGAACCAATATTTGTGCAAAAACGGAAATTGCTGGTTTTGGGGTCTGGTTTTGTCGTGATTGTCCCCGTGTCTCTGATATTATATCTAGCCTACCTCTGATCTTTTCGCATCGGCGTTATCTCCAAAATGGGTAGGATTTTAGTTCGCGTGTACGTTTGTGGCACTATAACATCTCCTGCCGGTGTCAACCCTGCTAGCTTCCGATATTATTAAGAAGTACTCAACGTGTTTAACGAGCTACAACTAGCGGGATTGACCGCTGCTCTTTCAAATAATTATTTAAATTTTGTCTTTCATAAAGTGAAGACCGAAATACGTTCATACTGAAAATGCATTATGGTCGAATTTCAATCAATGGGCAACTATTAGTTATACTTAATATGCCTCTTTATTCACCATTTACAAACTAAAATAGTTTTTCTGCTGGTTACTGAACTGCTTAAAAAGTAATACCTCGCGAATTATCCTTAGTATGAATCTTGAATTGCATGCATTGCATACCGCCAAGCAAGACTTCAAGACACTGTAAGCTCATTTTGCGTAGATTGGATCACGAAATAATGATAAAAAGCTGAAGGTAACCCGGACTACGACATCGGGACCCCTGTCACCTCAGTCCCTCATGACCGTGGGTGCTGTAAAGTACTCGAAACGTCGGGTTATAAATAGTTTAAAATTAAACGCGACAAAATTCGTAAAAATAGTTTTATTAAAGGTTTATTAAACTTGTTTATCATATTCTGAACAAAACGTCGGGCTTCTAGAATGTGTATTTGCGAGAAACTTGCAAGAGTCTTTGTAACTAGTTACACTTTATTCCTTCGCAACTGCAGCTGCACGCAAATGTTTCCGCATTCTTCGTTCATAATTACTTTTTGTTACAGGCCAGTAAGTGTTATAACTATTTTATTTCTACTCAACTACAGTAACGAAATAATTGTATTACTATATGCACTATTTGTTGTTCTTAAAATTAGACGAATTAATGTATATTATGACATTTACATGTTCGTTCCGTGTGGTAGCCGCGTAAGAGAATATTCCACACAGTATACCTAGTATTTTAGATGTCGTAAGAATAGATAATGGAAAATATCTGTTGAATTACATGACTTCCGACAGGTGCGGTGTATCCTTCCGAAAAATGCCAGACTAAAAATACATACTCGTAAGCCGGTGAGGTAGTATGTGTCTGGCATTGTTTGCCCATCTTCGTACCAGGCTTAGTGATTATAGCAAATTCTCCCTTCATGGGATGAGCCTATTAAGACTATGACAAGGTGAAAATATGAAGATAGTAATACCAGTAATACAGATGGTTTTAAAGTTATATAGAATTTGTCACTAGAGATTATCAAGAGTGGGCATTAGTTAACTCGCTTTTTCTTTTTATTAAATTTGTTAGAATATCTGTAACACTAACTGCATATGCAACTCAGATACAACCGGTCTCTAATCAAATAAAAATTACGAGAAAGAAGGAAAGTTATAATCAATATATCTTAAGATTTAAGGAGATCGAAATCCTTAAATTCCTAGCAAAATTTTGCTGGAGTGTTACATATATGAGATGTTTGGAAAAACTTAAAGGACAATCTTAATTTTTCTGATTGTTTATAAAATCGACAAATAGTAATCGCCAGGCATGGTAGGTGAGTTGGGGTTCGCATTACGAGATACCTCGCACATTCAGTACTGCTGCCCATGTCGATCTAACATTTTGAGATTATAAGGCCGGCTGTTAAGCGGAAGTCATGTTGTTTTTTTGGCATTCCCTTAGTCAACTTTTACGACAGCCACCGGTATGACGGCGGTCTTACACCGGCACCACACGACTCAAATACCACGTTATTGTAGATTAAATTATAACTATTGATATATATTAAAATACTATATATTAAATTATAAAAAGTCTGTTAGACATTGTTTGAACATTTTCAATCCATTTTTGAAGCATCACAAAGTAATTATTTGTCGTACAAATCACACATTACATCTTTTTTTATTAAATTTTCTTTTGTTAATTACTTACTTCTTAATGATTATGAAGCACTATTTTACTTTTTCACAATAATATACATATATACAGTTATGCTCTTCTGCATATAAGCCCACCCCCGGGGGATACGAGGCGAACCGCGTCGCCACCTTTTTGGTACGAGAAAAAATTTGGAGAAAAAAAATGATTAACAACCTTTTTTTCTTTTTTTTATCTCCGATCATACTCCGAGCAGGTTGTTATGTGAAAAGTGTCAATTATTTTTAGAGTTTGTTTACTGTGAGTAAAGTAACAGAATATGAAGAACCGTAATATTCATGATGAACGTTCAAAATATCAACAGCGGGTCTTTCTTTTTCTACTTCCACGTCAAATATTAGCTGCCATTTTTGGAGTTAGTTGAGTTTCTGTAGACATATTAATTAACATTTAAGGAAATCATAAATTGCTATTACTAATAGCAATAAGTTATGTACGATAAAGAATTAATCATATGACCCACATACCTAAACCGATAAAGTTTATTACTAACAATATTTAACAAATGTTATGTAATACTAAATCCCGTAGATGGAGAATATTGGCAAATGTCCCAAAGGAATTACAGTAAGAAAATTGCTATTCTGTGAAATTGTCCCTTAATTTTCTGCAATTTACTTCTAAAAAAATAAGTCGAATATGAAAACTTTTTTTGATAGCCGCAACCAAAAGTATTTTCAAGAGTGGAACATTGTTGTATTCATCAAGTAATATTAGATTTCTTGTGATCTTATGTAATCTATACCAGTATTTCCAGTGATAACATATCTTGACAATTCATAATGCGCAAGATATTAGTTTTATTAAATAAATATTTAGGCGATACAGGTAAAATAGTACATGGTTTAGAAAACAAAATTTCATTTTTAATGACAGGCTGATAAAACAGTTTGTATCCATACGAATGACGACTGGTAATGCCATCTACTGAATCTCTTAAATTTCAATTTTTTCTATTGTAACCGCATCTGTTCCCGTCAAATATCCGTATGCACCTCAGGGCACAAGTAGCTGCGATTTGCGATTGATTTGTCGGCTCGGTTGGCACAGTGGCTAAGCCCTTGGCTTCTGCGCCGCGGGTCGCGGGTTCGATTCCCGCACGGGACATATATTTGCATGGCCTACAGATAGTTGTTTCGGGTCTGGGTGGTTTGTGCATTTGGAATTTATGTCTGTAAAACGTACCCAAGACACAGGAGAAATCCTACTGTGGGCATCGTTTTTTAAATAAAAAGAAAAAAAAGAAAAGAAAGATGACCCGTTCTACTTGTCTACTTGTTCTACAATGTTTCAAAAATTATGGCCGCTGGAACGACATTTTCGCACGGGACTCACGCGAGTATTATTTTAATTGTTGTAAGCCTATATGTTGTGGTCGTTGTGGATTAATCGATAAATATTAATTAAGAATTTTTGTAGGAACATTGTAGGAAAACGTTGCATTCAAATTTGACCTTGAAATTTTATTCTCATCGCGCCCAAAGATGTTTTGCTTTAATTAAAACAAAATGAAAGCTACAGTGAAAATTGATCTTTACATGTATGAAGATGGCAATGTCTACCAGAGTTTCTAGCGTGCAGAAAACGTTGCATTCGGTTATATTGATGTTTTTTTTAAATAAATATAAAATAAGTTTAAAATTAGACCATTTTTTTATTATGAATTAGCTTAGAGTTTGGCAATAATATATCCATCCAAACGCTCGCGTTTGTCTTTTCAATTAAAATACTCATATTAATTTTTTATTCCCAATTTTTATTTGTCCAACTTTACAAAATATAAAGTGAGCATATTTTCTGTCTCAAGATCAGTTTTAATATGTATTCAGGCATTTTTGTCAAATAGGTAACGTTACAACATAACAATAACGTTACGTAATTGTTACATACGGATTTACAGACATTAAATTGAAAACAAAGTCTGTTTTTTTTATTGAATATAATGATTTTATACGATTTTAACTTATATACCCGAAATTTGTAAATTTAAACATTGTTTACCTTAGAGATTATGCGCTTGCCTTAAGTTTTATGATCTCCATGTTTCATGGGCACATGGAGAAAATTGTTAACTGCAATTAAAAAGGCCCATTTATATATTGCACGTATACATATACTCTGATATATATAAATACTAAGTTTAAAAAGTCACTTATCAGTTTTTTTTTTTAATAAAGACACTGTTTTAGCCCCACTAATTGTAGAAGGAAGTAAATTGCACAGTCTCACTGCATGTACAGACAGAAGGTATGGGAGTAGAACTCGGTTCTATAGGCTGGGAACTACAAACGGGGAATCAGAAGTGGTTTGCAGATCACATTAGGGGAATGGAGAAAAGGGAATCATTTTCACAGATAAGGCGGGTGTATGGGATTACATATGGTATCGAGAAGAAGACAGAGAATAAAAGACGGAAAGACGGTTCTATTGGGAGCTGCTTACGTTACAATGCAACATGGTATTTTTTTTCCTAAAAGATATGATTTATGAAACACTTTTAGTATTCTATTCTAAAAGATAAATTTATCACGTGATAAGCGGTGAAAGAAAACATCGTGTGAAACCAGCGTGTCTGAGCAATAAAAAATATTTCGAGAACATGTCGTAAAGCCCGCTAACTTGTTCTACAGCAACGTGCGGACTCTCCCCGGCTTCAAAACCCAAAATTTATAGGCTATCACTTTTTATTCTTTTTTATTACTTCATACATCATTCTTCTCATCTGTATGCCAACAATATTGACACAATAAGAATGATGTCCAACAATTATATTCTCTGTAGAATTCCTGAGTAATACAATTATTAACAATTGTTTTCATTTTATCAAATGCAAATTGAATTATTATTTCTATCGACTTTAATAATTTTCTACATATTATTAAAATCTTTTATGTAATCAGTTTGTATTATTCATCATTATCATTATTTAGCCTATCACTAGTGCATCGCTGAACATATGAATAGGCATAGGTATGAAAAACAGATTGCCACAAAAATTTATAGCTCCAATTTTAGGGAGATTTCGACATGGTTGCCACGCTTGGCAGGCTGGTTGGCAACCGCAGTTTATTTATTGAGATGTTCCAGGAAGATACTGCCCATCTTCTGGCTTTCATTTTCTGTCTGTCGACTTTTTCGAAGCCCACGGGATGAAGTGGGATGGTAGATTATCTTCAGCCGCCGCCATTTCTATTACTTTCCATTATTAATAAACAAAAAAGAAATATGTTAAAAAAGCTGCTTATCAATGTTTTTGAACAAAGGACAACGTTAATTTGGGAAATTATATCAAGCGGCATTTGCTGTAATAGCTATTTAGATAACATCAAATTTTCAACTGTCAATATATAATTTTTAAATCACGAAAGCGTGGATTCTGAAACATATTTAAATTCATTAAGATTAACTATATGTTGTAAGACATTTGTGATGTTGTGAAAGACTCGTGAGCAGAAAACCCACCAGTAAAGAATACTTGAACACTGTACTATTTCCTACTTGCGGTCTTCTTCACGGTATATAATTTCACTAAAAAAAATTACTAACCAAAATGTTCAAATAGCCTCGACCTTATTGACAATTAATTAGAGCGACAACGTGGTAAAGTTAAAGAATATTCTTGAATTTAATTTTAAAAGTCGTGGGTAGCAAGAACCGGACGCTCGCGTTAATTTTGTACGCGAATGACCCGAATTCGATAATCAGTGCTGATTTACATGAGTAGCAATGCGGGCTCTTCCTAGCTCCAAAACCATCTTAAAATCGAGAGGAGGCCTGTACTCAGCAGTGGGGTATTTATAGGATGTTACTTTTAAATTAAACTTATAATACAAGGTGATAACAAATAACGATATAATTTCACAAAGTGAATTATGTTTCTTGTTCGATGAAACGGTTCTTGATTTATATTTCATTAGACAGTTGCCATTTGTCATAATAGTCTAACTAATAGAAATCTGTGTTCCCATTATCTGAACAATATTATAGAATGTAGCTTCGATTAAAATCGTTTTATCACGAACAAGACTAAATTGAACCCGAAAAACAGATGTAACAATTTGGCAAGGAGATAAAACTAAACAAAATTCACTTCATACACGAATTTATATCGAAGTGAAGAACATAGGAATTTATATTTTTATTCTTTTTTATAATTTTACTCTCTCTATCATCTAGACTCATTAACAACTTAATGAGAAGATTACATTAACCAGTACCAATGAAGTTAGCTAAGCTTGATTTTTCCTCGAAACAACTCCGCTTTTATTTTGTAAACGGACTTATTAAGATTTACTCTATGTAACTGTGCATCGGTTATCTGAGGTTCCGTTAGACAAATCGGAAAAAACAACCCTATTCCACCGACTGATCGGACTACCGATCTATTGAACGAATCCCACCCGTGTTAGTTACACAATTTATAACTCAAGAGCGGCCGGACTGATTTTTTTGATATTGGATTTGTTGGATTTGCCTACGAGTCGAATAGCAGAATAACTATTATAATATTGAAAACAGCACGAAAAAAATATATGAAGAAAATTCGCCATCTGTGGCACACATGGCAGAAACAATACTTATATTATTTTATATGCATGTTAGTTCTGTGACAATTAATATATCATACATCATTGCATTCCACAGTTAGCTGTACAGACAAGCGCCGCGATTTATCATAGCATTTTTTCCAAAATTGCACCAATTTTCATTTAATTTTCGACTGTTATAGCATTTGTAAGTCAAACGGTAAGTTGCCTTTGAAGATGTTCAATTTGTGAGATTATCAAAATTGTGATTGATAATTGCTCCATTATGTAACTTTCAATTGTGTGACCAATTTTCCATTGTTATTTACAATGTCGCCGTGTGGTGGCAGCTTAAGAGAATCTGCTTCCCCATCTCATCCCGTGGGTTTCGTAAAAGCCGACAGAGGGAAAATAAAAATTAGGAGATGGGCAGCTGCATCTTTCTAGAACATCAGAATAAATAAACTGCGGTTGCCAACCTGCCTGCCATGCGTGGCGACTATGGCAAAATCCACCCAAAAGAGCTACAAACTCTTGTGGTAATCTATGGGGGAGGCCTATGTTCAGTTGTGGACTACTGATAGGTTGCAATGAATGAATGCTACAATGCGGATTGGCGGACTTCACATGGCCTCGAAATATTTTTATTCCTCAGACAATTGCAGGTTTCCTCATGATGTTTTCTTAACATGCCAACCCGCCTGCCAAGCGTGCCAACTATAACTATGGCAAGATATTGTGGCAGTCTGTGGAGGAGGCCTAAGTTCAGCAGTGGACTAGTGATGGGCTGAAATGATGATGATGATGATTTACAATGCCGCGAGCCAGAAGATCTAATCTTTCAAATCGAAGCAGTAATGCAATTAGACTTCGCAATGTACTCAACAGATGAAAATCACAATACTTCACGTTGCAATACGCCTTCTAAGTTTTGGAAAGAAGTGGCAAATACGGAACAACCCATGTGTTGTCGACCATAAAATCGTTTACTTTCACTTTCGTTGTAATAGTTCAATCTTTATCACCGTGCATAGTCGACGGCAAGTGTTCCAAACGTTATCCACGAAATTTGACGGCGAAGACTATTACTGGCAATGATAGTTATCCAATGTATCGTCGTCGATATAACTGTAGAGAATTGTTAACCGCTAGCACAACGTTAATATATTTCTAATATTTACGTGTAAAACTTAATAAGAAAATTACAAAATCCGACCCGGTAGGTATCGCTGTGATCGTGTGACTGTAACTGTAGAGTTGGTAAATAAAAAAACACTTTATAGAACACACATTTGTTTCACAGTTTGTTGTTGTCCTGACCCCTGATTCAGGAAACCAGAGGTAGATATGGTAGATAGGTAGATATTCCCTCCTACTCCAGTGACTTTGTGATTCGGGTAAAATCCGGACCATTAAATAATTAAAACAGTGTGATATACAAATGTTTTATATGAATATGCTTGTTAGTGTGAGTGTACTCTCGTTTAAGTTTGAATGTGTGCGTCCGTGTGTTCGCGTGTGTATGATTGTGTGTGTGCGCATGGCTGCGTGTGTACGTGGGTGAGTGATATTTGCACATATGGTTGTCTTTAATGTTATATATTCTCAGCATATATTTAGTTCTACAATCACTTACCGTATGTCAGTTATAATAAAATTGTAGAACATAAATTAAAAAAAATAGGCTGTAAAATATCTATCTCTATGAAAAGCAAAAAAGTGTTTGTTTAATTAGTGTTATAAAAATTCACAGAACATATTTTTAAGAACATATAAAAAAAAACCCGTAATATTACGTTTCGTTATTTGAAAAATTCTTTACAAAAACTTTTTATTTGTGTTTCTTTAATGTGGCAGATTTATTTAATTACGAAAATTTCCTGCCTGAGCGCTACGATTTTCGTCGTTTAATTAAGGAGCCAGTTCAATGAAGAAGTACTCTTTACAAATAAGAGGGATACTGCTTCATTAACATGTACTATTTAGAGATTTGAATGCAATGTTAATATTAAAAATATTTTAATTTTCATAGCAGCACTGAGATGATATTTTAAGTTTGGTATAAACTTTAATTAGTGTTCTTAAAAAGTGAAATGTACCATATAATTTCACCAATGTATCTGATACTATCTTTTGTATAAACGAGGAGGGAATATTACTTCTACCACTGGCTTTTTCATTTCATTTAAGAAGACCAACCAGCACACAGTTAACCTGATCTTAATGTCCTCTCCTCCCTCTCCTCGAGGGACCTCTGTTCTATAGTAAGGTTTCGAATATTTTTGAATCGATTCTGTAGGCGTTCTGTAGTAAGTAGCGGAGCGAGTCAATCGATAGTGATAGGAAGTTAAAATGTCTATGAATAGAGAAGTTAAAAAAAGGTGTACTGTGATTAGTGGAGAATAAAAAGTGTACTACATAGTTGTATTTTTTGTATTAAAATTTAATGTTTTTGTCTTCCATTTCGTAGATACTTTTATTGTACTAAGCTATGTTAACGAAAACGTTGCTGGCGGCCGGATAGGATTTAAACCCACCGCCACCGCGTTGCACTTTTGATGGGTGACGCGCTGCTCCATTGCGGGTTGACACCGCAATTTAAGATGCGCTGACAACAAAAATGAAATGGAGTTTCTGTATATGGATTTACCGTTTTTTTTTTTATTATTAGGTCCTTACATATGAAATTGGCGTTTTGTCGTACTGTCCGAAATATATCCTCTTTGGTTAAGAATTCCAAATTCAAATTTATAAATCCATTTAGCTGATATTTTTGAGTTTCGAAAACAGTCATTCATTTGTTTTTTTCCTCATCAGTTTTTTCTTTGTCGTCGCTCATCTCGCAAAATACTTGAAATATCGCTTTATTTACGAGTACAAAACGCCTATTTCATATATAAGCACCTAATCTTTATGTATTGTTTTGTGGAAATCTATAGGGGAGGCCTATATTCAACAGTGGACTGGTGATGGGCTGGAAAGTGATGAGACAGGCAAATCAACAATTGCTGTCACTCAGAACATTTTGTTGGTACAATGAAAGATTGGTACTGTATGAAGAATAAAATAGCTCATTTCAATGTTCGCTTTGTATTAAAAAAAGTGATTTCGAGAAACTGATCACTGGAATTCATTATTTCAATTAACTTTAAGCAAACAAAGTTCAACATTTGTAGACAGTGATTGAAATAATTTATGTAACATAGATTTACCACAGTAAAATCAATTTGATACGATTTTATTTTCGAAGTTGATTTTTTTATGTTATTGATACAAAACTTCTTTAATGAAGTTGAAGCTTGAATCATTTGGGAGAATCAAACGCTAATTAATTAAAAAATCTCTACTGGATTCATTTACCGAGATATCTATAGAGTCCAGTAGCCAAAGATTTTCTACGATGGATTTACAATCGGGAGCTCGCTGTCGAAGTTATATTCGGCCAATACTTCATCTTAAAGTAATATTAAAAAGTATCTGTAAAGTAATAAAATTGAAAGCAGCAGTAAATTTTACATGTTATTATTTGTATTTCATTATATGAGAAGAGATAAGACGAGAAAAACCTTGAACTGATTGATGGTAAGCGCAACGTCTGCCCATAACAAATGCTGTGTTAACATTTATGTGGTAGTTACGCTGCCTTTTAATGCCCTTCAGATTGAAACTCATTAATGTTTGCATACCAATGCTTCATTCCAGAATAACTGGCCCTGGGGTGGTATCTACTTAGACGGATACCTGCATAAGAATCATACCACAAGTAAATACTGGGCGGTCGCAAATATTATTCAAAATAGGGACTCTTCTTAATTTTCATCTATATCATTATGACTTATGTATTAGACCCATTGCGACACTTTCTTCTATAAATTTTTTTTTTCTTTTTTATTTGATACACTCTATCAAATAAAAAAGAAAAAAAACGAAACGAGCAAAACATTCACTTGATGGTAAATGCAACGTCTGTCCATAAGAAATACTGTGTCACTCAGAACATTTCTGTGTGACACCACACTGCGCCTGTCACCCTGAGACATCAGTTCTTAAGTCTTATATGCCCAGTGATTACGCTAGCTCTCAGTGCCCTTCCAACCGAAACACAGTAATGTTTGCACACTACAGCTTCACGGCAGAATAACTGGCCCTGGGGTGGTGTCTGCCTAGACGGATTCCTGCATAGGAATCCTACCACCAGTGTTATGTAATACCATTCCTAATATTTAGCCTTTATATTTACCGGCACGATTTCTGGTCATATTGTGTAAAGTAAGCTTCATCGAGCATTTTAATAGAGGTCGACTGAGCATCAACACCGACCATTACATCAGATTTGATAAACCACAAATCCTCGCAAAAGAACACCAATTCCTACCAAGGATGATTCGCGAGGCTATTGAAATTAAAAAACATCCTAATTTTAATAGAGAAGTTGGTTTGGTATTACCACCAGCTTGGGATCCTATAAATAATAAAATTAAGTCAAAAACCAAGCATACCACTGCAAGACTTCAAGACACAGTTAACACTTTCTGCGTAGATCGGACCACAAATAATAATTAAAAGCTGAAGGTACTCCGGGTTAACTATGACATCAGGACATCTGTCACCTCAGTCCCCCCGTGACCATGGGTGCTGTAAAGCATTCGAAACGTCGGGTTATAGACAACAAAATTAAACGCGATAAAATCCGTAAAATTAGTTTCATTTAAATGTGTAGTGTTCGCGTAAATATAAGAAATCAATAACTTTTAAATTCATTTAGTTAAATGCGTTTAATACCTTAACTTTATTTAGCTTAAATGCATTTAGGGTTGTCTTATAAAAAGCGTGTCAAATGTAAGTTTTTCGAAGTTATCGTGTCGGTAAACCAGTTTTCAACGTTTCGTTTGTCGTTTAACAAAACAGCAAAAAAAAACCCAAATATAATTGACGCGTAACAATATCTGACGATTTTTATTTTTATAAATTAAATATTTATGCACGTGTATCAATGTTTGCTTATAAGCATAATGTGTATGTTTTTGTATATTTATTGATTTTAGTATTAATAGTCATTTCAATTTTGTTTCGCACTCGCCAACATTTTTTTTCTTTACTTTCCCCATGATGGACTGATAGAGAATGCCGCACGGCATTAAATATACTCATTGTAACCCTTAGGTCGTGAGGTGTTTTGAAATAAAGTATTAAATAAAAAAAACATTCCTATCATCGAATCAAAGGAGACTGATTTTGTAAAACAAAGCGACAAACATTTGTTTCAATATTTTTCCGCGAAGGAACGGTTTTACTTAAATATTCTTTAATTTCTTCATCATCAATCCATACTTATAATATAAATGCGAAAGTAACTCTCTCTGTCCCTCTGCCTGTTTGTTACCTTTTTACGGCTCAACCGTTGAACCGATCTCGACAAAATTCGGCACAGAAGTAGCTTACACCATGGAAACTGGTGATGGATGGAACTTTTTAGTCCGGAAAATCAATAAATTTCCTTGGTATTTTTCAAAAACATTATTCCACGCGCACGTAATAGCGGGCTTCAACTAGTAGAAAATAAATCATAAAAATATACATTTATTTAAAATAACCTCAATTCCAACTAATGATATCAATCATAATGACAGTCAGACAGATGATAGTTCACTAAACGCGTTTAGCAGCGTTAAATAGGTGCGTTTAGTCGTTAAACGTATTTAGCACGCTAAATATGTTGATGCAAGAAGACTGTTCGACCTGTATGAGAAATCGTGTTTAAATCAAATTTAAACATGTTTAAGAATGATGGTGCAAGCGGCCCTAAATCAACCTTAAAATAAGCTTACATTTACGTCAACTTACAAATCTCTAAACTTTAGTAAGTTAGTCGTGTAACATGGTTAAATTTGCACACTGTAGACGTTCAAGATGGGTTTGACACGTTATTTCATTACAAGTCCAAAACTTTGACGGCAAACATAGTAAATTTTAGATTTAAGTTGCTAGTATTTTAAGTACACGAAGGGAATCAGAGCATCAGAGTCGTAAAATCAACCGTCGTTTGCGTATGTTATAATCATCTTATAAGCATATCACAAGTCCACTGCTAAACACAGACCTCCCCCATAGACTGCCACAAAATTTGAAGCTCTCATTTTTTGTGTAGGTAGGAGTAGCTCAGGGGCTAGGCGCTCGCTATAAATTTCATAGTACGCGAGCCCGTACTCGTGCTCGGCGGTGAAGAAAAACACCGTGAGGAAACCTGCATGTCTGAGAAATAAAAAATATTTCAAAGACATGTGCAGTCCGCCAACCCGCATTGGAGCAGCGTGGCGGATTCTTCCTAGCTCCAAAAACCCTCTCAGAAATGAGAGGAGGCCTGTGCTCAACAGTGGGACATTCATAGGCTGAAACTTTTTTTTTTGCCACGCTTTGCAGGCAGATTGGCAACCACGCTTTATTTGTTCTGATAATCCAAGAAGTTGTTGCTGCCCATCTCCCGGTTTTCACTTTCTCTCTGTCTTCTTTTACGACACCCACGGCATGAGATAGGGTGGTAGATTATCTTAAACCGCCACCACACGGTTATAAACTAAACGGCGAGAAAATTTAATGTTTTTGATTTGATTTAATTTATCTATGACGTAACACTGTTTGATTAGGCTAAGGTTTCTTTGCATACATACATACTGTCACGACTTTTCCCCATGTAATAGGTAGGCAGAGGCTACTCACGTAGCCCACTTTTCGCTCTCTTGGGAAATGAGATGTAACGGGTGGCGAAGCATGCCGCCTCCATTTTAGTACGAGTCAAATAATTCTTACTCTTTGGCCGAGTACTGAGGGCGCTTAGCCGAGACCATTATAATGAGTTACTAGCGCAAGGGCCCCTGGGACTTGGACACCCTGTGCGCGTAAGTAGACTGACTCGGGGGCGCCCGAGAGGGCCGAACCACGGCTCGATCACTTACTTCAATCGGGGGGAGCAGTATAGTGACAACATTGTATATTATGGTGTTATTCCGCACGAATAAAGGCTGTCCGTACAATACTTAATCTCCGCTTAATATACCTCGGTAGGGAAGAGGTAGGTGCTATTCTACTCTGTCGGACACCTATCGGCTAATCTTACCAATCACCTATGGATTTTTTTCCAAAAAAAAATTACTTGATTATTTTATGGATAAAGACCACTTATTTATTGTTTATAGGACATATTAGCTGATACTGTATGATATACGAATAAAATTTTTTTGTATGAGAATGTTATGAGACAAGTAAAACGTTCACCTGATGGTAAGTACAACGGCTGAAAACCGAGTAATGTTCTGTTACTTGTAATTGAAACATTAAAATAATAAAACTATAAACGACGACCGCTAGGCCTAGTCGTCAGAGTAACTGATTCACAGGAGCCAACATTTGTCCTAGAACAAACATTGTTGGTTTTCGGGTCTAGGTGAGTTTTTTTTTATTGGATAGAGTGACGTCACTAGTGAAAAGTTCAAGTGATGGTAAATGCAATGTCTGCCCAACAAATGCTGTGTCACCCAGAACATTTCTGTGTGACATCACACTGCGCCCGTCACTCGGAGATATCAGTTATTTAGTCTCGTGTGCCCAGTGATTACACTAGCTCTCAGTGCCCTTCGAACCGAAACAAAGTAATGTTGGCACACTACTGTTTCACGGCAGAATGTCTAGCCTAACCTACATAGTCGTGTTTCTAACTGAAACCTAGCCTCCCTCCGCTCCTCTGCATGAGCGTTAAATCGGGCGCGGGTATGTTAGGACGAGTGGGTGCCTCTTTGTTTGCCCGTACACTTGTGGCACTATAATATCTGCTGCACAGTTGATAGCTCCCGACAATATTTGGAAGATGTCGCCGTGGTCGAAAACGGCCAGGAGGACATCAAACTCATAAACTGTATTTCACCCAGCCATTGCTTGACCGTTTTAAATTAATTTATGTGATTTTTAATCTACGTTTGATATGGATTTTATTAAATCTCAGGTGTTATACAGAACATTCATATACACATATGTATGTTCAGTCTGTTTCAGTAATCGAAACGCTTGGATGTGGATTGGAGATCGCGGAGATTTTTACGGATTTTATCGCGTTTAATTCAATCTATTTATAACCGGAGTTTCGAGCGCATTACAGCACTCGTGGTCACGGGAGGACTGAGTTGACAGATGTCCTGATGTCATAGTTAACCCGGGGCACCTTCAGCTTTAATTATTATTATATTAGTCCGATCTACGCAGAAATAGGTTACTGTTTCTTGAAGCCTTGCAGTGGTATGCTTGGTTTTTGATTTCATTTTATTAATAATGTCCTATTAGTCCCAAGCCGTTGGTAGTACCCAACCATCTTCCCCATTGAAATTAGGATGCCTTTAAATCGAAAGTAAGTTAAGTAGCCTCGCGAATCATCCTTGGTAGGAATTGGTGTTCTTTTGCAATGATTTGAAGTCTATCAAATCTGATGTAATGGTTGGGGTGATCCAGAACATGAACACAAACTGCAGACTTCCTAGAGCGTCGATACTTGACATCAGCTATATGTTCTTCAACACGGGTTTTTATGGATCTTTTCGTTTGCCCTATGTAAGATAGACCACATTCACAATCCAGCTAGTATGCTCCTGCATCTTGTAGAGGGATGTTACACTTGGCAGATGGTAAAAATTGACTTATCTTCTTCGGCGCGCTTCTCGCTCGCGGCTCGCGGCTCGCTTCAAGATAAAGCCAATTTACAGGGTATTTTTTCTATACACAGTGTTATCTATACTAACATGTATTGAAACGGTGAATCTCTCCATCATGCATCACAGTTAGCTACCGTGGGAAAATCTTTGTTACAGGGAGCACAAGGAATCTGTGACAGGAAACATCTGGCCGCCGAGCTTCACGATATGCATCATGATCAGCATGTTAAGCAAATACTGCACGACAGCAAGCTTCTGTTTCCGCGCTTACGTCGCAGTGACCGAGTGAAACCGGCCACAGTCGAGCTTGTACCTTCTGTTTTGCCATATGTCAGAGGAGTCACGGACAAGATTACACATGCTCAACAAAACCAGACCCGAATACAAATTAAGTTGTACTTTTGATTAAAAAAATATTTATTATCTCCAACTGGGATTTGATCGCAGGATTCGAGGCGTTACGCGGTCTTCAAACATCAAATTTCAAATGTTTTTTTTTTTTAATTTGTCTTGCAATGCAGGTAGATCTGTTAATTTACTTCTGATTTTAGGATTCCAATGCAGGAAATCTAACTTATTCTGCCGTGAAGCAGCAGTATACAAACATAACTGTGTTTCGATCTGAAAGGCTCTGAGAGCTAGTGTAATTACTGGATATATCAGGCTTAAGAGTTAATGTCTCTGGGTATCGGGCACAGTGTGGTGCCACAGAGAGATTTTCTCGGTGACACATCATTTGTTATTAGCAGTCGTTACACCTACTTTCCATCAGGTAAACGTTTTGTTTCGTCTCCTAACTTTCTCCTATAAAAAATATATACATTACACGTTTATATGCCACCTTTTTGTTTGCTAAAAATGTTATTTAAAAGCACTTTACTTTGTACTAGGTATTGCTTATTTTCATTTGTCATCCGCTTGGTGATAAAAAAGACCATCAATTTATGCGATACAATAGTCCGGGTAGCAAATAAAAGACCGTTTTCTTTGAAATGAAGGGAATAATAAAAACGAAGCTATGTTGCGAAATAACAAGAGAAGAAAGCTAAATACAATAAAAGGATGTTATGGATTTTAATAAATCTTAGGTATTATTATTATACAGAACATTCATACACATATGTATGTTGAGCCTGTTTCGTTTAGATTTATGACCAAATAAACTTTTGCTTCATGTATAGTTTCCTTAAATTACGCATGCCTTTTAGACTTTTAATTATTACAGTAAATATAAAAAGTAAATGCGCCACTGCTGAGCACAGACTTCCTCTCATTTATGAGAGGGTTTTGGAGCCGGGAATTCAGCCACGTTGCTCCAATGCGGGATGGCGGACTTCACATATCCTCGACATATTTTTTTAGTCCTCAGATTTTCTCACGATGTTTTCCTTAACCACTGAGCACGTGATAAATCAGCACTAAAAATTGCGTTATACATTGAGTTGAGTTATACACCATGAAGTGGCGAAAATCTCATCACTTGGTTGTCCGAAAGCTTAATGAAGGAGACATTTTAGACAGAAGATGGCATGATGACAGCGGCTTCTTTCTGGAACATCAGAATGAAGAAACTAGTAGCCAGCTCGCCTGACAACGTTGCTGGTAAGCATATGAGAATTACTAACAACGACCCCTAGACCTGTCGGCATCGTTGTTCCTGACTACGGCATCAGACAGTCTAATTGCGGGTCGGATGGGTGAGAAAAATGTCAATCTAAGATCTTGCTTCTGACGTAAACGACTGGACCTAGTAATATATAACGCTCTTTGAGAACCAGTCTGGATATCCCTGGACCTGAAAGATAGGTTTGACATGTTATCCAAGGACTATTTTATTATTATCCCAAAATACTAAGACAGTAGAAGGATACGAAATTTCTCGAATCTAGTAATTTCTTGTATCACCGGTACGGGGACTACCGGCCCCAAAGACGGGACATTATGAGGTTCGGTGATAACAACGTTGTTCCAGAACTTCTGATTTTGACAACGTTGTCGATTGTCTAGGGTAGCGTACTGTTACAGAACGAGGAAACGGTATTCATGAAAGTAATACGCGCTAACTGGAACGACGAAGGATACGCTATAATATTGATATCAACGCTGAGGGATTCAAGTTCGAATTCTAGTCGGAGACAACCATAGTGCAAAAACAAATTATTATAAGCCGATCATTTTAGATCACATTTCGCCCGAAGTTCCTTGACGCCTTAAGTCAAACGTTTAATCAGTGATTGATTTGAACCTATGTAATCGAGACATGATCAGTGAGGAGATCTATACCAGAAATAGTCTGAGCAAAACAGACTGAAAGTATAGTTACATCATAAGGTAACTATACTTTATGTATTGTATATAGTCTGATGATAAAATGATAATGAAAAAAGTCATATATCTCCTAATATAAAATAAAGTACATAAACAAAGTCAAAAAAAAATAGCACTATTTCATTAAAAGAAACAAAAAACCCAATTAAAGATCGCATGAAAAAGTTTTAACTGAATTCTGTTGACACAATTTTTGTGTCACGATATCATATTAGTGTTAAATATAGGACTTGATTCCACTTGTGTATTTTATAATTATGCTTACGTTTAATCATGACGACCGCATTGACTAGTGGTCAGAGTAACTGACTCCTAAACCGCGGGTCCTGGGTTCGGATTCCAGCCGGAGCCAACATTTGTGGAAATGTCGTGTTGTGCATGTGAAATGTATGGCTGTAAAACGCGCCCAAGGTTCAGGAGATATTCTACTGTGCAGCATATTTTTGATGTAAAACATCAAAGCGCGGCTTGGGGGTAAGACGGATTCATATGCATGACGGCAAACGGCCTGATGCTCTCTTATGCCGTCATGCCCTCTCTCCACTCTCTACTCTATTGTGTGTGGGTGGCGCGTATACTATATAAAAAAAATATTTGTCTTGTACTTGTATTCTGTATATTATAATAAAAAGAATAAAATGAAAAATATATTTATATTAATAACGAAACTGTTTTTTTTTATTTTACTTCATTTTTATTTCTCCGATTTATTAATTATAAATTATTTCAATAACCATCAATTTCGATGTTTCACACCCAGCGAGCGTTAAAAATCGCTAATTATAATCATCATCATCATTTCAGCCTATCACCAGTTCACTGCAGAACATAGGCCTCCCCCATAGATTGCCACAAAGTTTGGGGGGTTTTACCATAGTTGCCACGCTTGGCAGGCGGGTTGGCAACCAAAGCTTATTTATTCAGATGTTCAAGAAAGATGCTGTTGCCTATCTCCTGGTTTTCATTTTCACGCATGGTCACGGGAGGACTGAGGTGACAGATGTCGTGATGTACATAGTTAACCAGGGTTAGGGTCAACCCACCTTCAGCTTTGTACTTTTGTGTTTTAAATTGTACTCGCGATACAGTGTAAATTCTAGCGTGGGGCATAGTTTGAAAAATATTTATTGGCAGTTGAATATTTCACTAACACTATACTTTGAATTAGACGTGGCAACTCAGAGGCTAGGCGCTCGCTTTAAATTTCACAGAACGCGAGTGACCTGGGTTCGATTCCCGGTGACGACACCAATAAAATTGTTAATTTCAATTTTACATACATACATACATAATATCACGACTCTATCTCATAAGGGGTAGTCAGAGACTGGGCACTCACTGCAAAAGCTGATGACTGCCACAATCCACGTTTCACCAAAACAATATAAGTGCAACAACAATATAATTTTAAGTGCTGATTTACCACGTGCTCGGCGGTGAAGGAAAACATCGTGAGGAAACCTGCATGTCTGAGAAATAAAAAATATTTCGAAGACATGTGTAGTCCGCCAACCCGCATTGGAGCAGCGTGGCGGATTCTTCCTAGCTTCAAACCCTCGCAGAAATGAGAGGAGGCCTGTGCTCAGCAGTGGGACATTTAGAGGCTGAAACTTTACTTTCATACTTTTGTGTCTGTAGTGCGACTATTAGTGGTCTTCAAGGAAAACAGAACCACGACAATATCCACAATAACCCTCGTTAGGTATTATAATTAAAGTCGACAAAAAGTTACGTTTCTAATTTCCTTTATTTAAACTTAGGAATTTTTAATGACAAAAAGTTAAGGCTTCGTTACCGCTTTTATAACTTTTGAAGTTGTATATTTATTTTCTCATAAAAAGATGTTTTCTTTGCTGGTTTATGTACGTATTATTTTCACAAAACTAAACAAAGTTAAATTATAAACAGCTCACATTTCACAAGGACATACTTTAATTGGTACTTATGTCAGTCTTTTGTATAGAACATAGACGAGAGGAGCAAATCGTTTAGTTGATTAATTTATTTATATATAAAATTATTTTATATAATGATTTCTTATATTTACGCGAATATTACACATTTAATAAAACTACTTTGACCTTATATTAGTAATAAGGGATCTGTGACAAGAAACACCTGGCACCTAGAAAGAAGATGCAATAATCCATGAATATCTACGCTTTACGGATTTGCTATCGCAGTACCAGTTGAGTATATTATATTTATATCCATTTAATTTTTGATCATAGTTCAGTTAGTATTATGATACAAACAATACGGGAGAGCTTTTATAGTCTGCCGATGGCTATTAAAACAAATTACCAAGTTCTTAGCCACTACGTTTTATTTGCTTAAATTGTCACCTATTAACAGTGTTATAGTTCTATCTTACAGCTTTCCTTAAAACGTGGCTTAAGTTATACAATTCCTACTTTCGTAATATATTACAGAACTCTTATGAATGTACTGTTTTCAGTTTATGTCATTGAGAAATTACACCGTTGTTAAGCTTACTACAGTCTTTCCAAATCACTATCATCATTAGCGCCTTCCGTATGTCGACTGCTCCACCTAAGTCTCCACTATAGATTGTATCAGAGCAAGGTCGTCACACATCTACACTTTTTGACTTCCCGCAAAATTAAACAGAACATAACCTCATCCATTGGGCGTTGTCCTAAACGTTTTTCGCTTCTACTATCTATGTGGCTGGTCCATTGCCACTTCTGACTACTTACGCATTAGATAGTCCAAAGAAAACTATCATTTTGATAGCTTTCATACATTTCACAGGACATATACATATAAGCTTGAGTATTCATAATCATCATCATTTCAGCCTATCACTAGTCCACTGCTGAACATAGGCCTCCCCATAGATTGTCACAGTAGCTCTCATTTTGGGGGGATTTCGCCATAGTCGCTTAGCTTGGCAAGCGGGTTGGCAACCGCAGCTTATGTATTCAAATGTTCCAGAAAGATGCTTATGCCCATCTTCTGTTTAATTTTCCTTCTGTCTACTTTTACGACACCCACGGGATGAGATGGGGTGGTAGATTCTCTTAATCCTAATAATTTATTAATTTACATGTCGGGGATCATAAGCAGAATTGATTTACTAGAAACTAACAAAAATCATGTGCCTACCAATACTCGAAATACAACCTCTCAACGATGACAAATTCATAACAACGATAATCACGGCTACCTGACACGCCCGAACAGGCCGAATGCCGTTGTCAAAGAGATCTCGCTATACACGTCCGACAAGGCCGAATGCCGTTGCAATTTGCAAAAGTGATCTCGCTGTACACACAAAGATATTCAGCCTGCTGAATATCTTCTCAAACGTAATCCGCTATACACGTTCGACCAAGCCGAATGCCATCGGAAAAGTAATTCGCTATAGGCATCGAACCAGCCCGAATCCCTTCGCAACAGTAATTCGCTTTACACGTCCGGCCAGGCCGAACGCCTTCGCAAAGGAATAGAATAGAATATTTTTTTATTCAATATAGATCATTACCTCCCAATATAGATCATCAATTCAATATAGATCATAACCCTCTCAGAAATGAGAGGAGGCCTGTGCTCAGCAGTGGGACATTTATAGGCTGAAACTTTACTTTTTTTTATAGACCATTTACATAATACTTATTAAACTTCATTTTTTGAAACTACACTGGTTCGCAAAATGAAAAAAATGCCTCTGTCCTGCGAAGAACCATTAAAAAACCCAGCGGGATTATTTTTTTATTCATTTTAAATATACAATTACAGCAGCTTTATAAAGATGTAGAAATAGCTTGGCAGCGATCATAGCATCCTAATTCCCAGGGGTTATCATCATCCATGTATTCCTTAATATTATAATAACCCTTCTTAAAAAGTCTTTGTTTAATAAATAGTTTGAACTTTTTTATTGAAAGACTTTATGCACTTTCTGGGATTTTGTTGTAAAAACGTATACATAGCCCCATGAAAGAGTTACTGACTCTGTGAAGTCGGGTAACTGGCATAATTAATTTGTGCTTGTTCCTGGTATTCACATTATGAACATCACTTTTTTTATTAAAGTGATTATATTCTTATGTACATACATAAAGTTTTCATATACATATTGAGAAGCATGGTTAAGATATTAATTTCTTTAAATTTATCTCTAAGAGACACTCTAGAGCCAAGATTATAAATAGATCTGATGGCCCTCTTTTGCAAAACAAAAATCACCTCTACGTCAGTCGCATTTCCCCATAGCAAAATACCATAAGTCATTATGCTGTTAAAATAACTAAAATAAACTAATCGAGCAGTTTCAACATTAGTCAAGTTTCTAATCCTTTTCACAGCATAAGCCGCAGAGCTAAGTCTACTTGCTAGCTTAGATATATGGGGGCCCCATTGAAGTTTCGCGTCTAGAGTTATTCCAAGAAAGACAGTGGTATTCACAAGGCTCAAATCTTCCCCATTTACGAGTACATTTACATTCATGCGTTTAATATATGGTGTTGTAAATTTTATACATTTAGTTTTATTGCCATTTAAAAGCAAATTGTTAACGTTAAACCAATGTACTACTTTTGAAATAGCATTATTCACCTCGTCATATAATGAAAGTTGACGTTTTATTTTACAAATCAATGATGTGTCATCAGCAATTAATACTATATCATGGTTAACCCCAACTAGTCATTAACGTAAATTGGGAATAAAATGGGCCGAGAATCGAACCATGAGGCACACCTATAGATACTGCTGACCCGAAGAACTCGTACTATTAATAACTACTTTCTGCGTTCTATTGCTCAAATATGAAGTTAGAAGGTTAAGTGCAGAATTTCTTATACCCTAATGATGTAGTTTCCTGATGAGTGTTTCATCATGATATTGTTTTGGTGAAACGTGGATTGTGGCAGTCATCTGTTTTTGCAGTGAGTGCCCAGTCTCTGACTATCCCTTATGGGATACAGTCGTGATCTTATGTATGTATGTATGTTTCATGATGAACGCAATCGAAGGCCTTAGAAAGATCACAGAAAACACCCAAGGCATCCTGTGAATTCTCCCAGGTATCGAATATACTTAATTAGTTCAACACCGGCATCAGTTGTAGAACGATCCCTTGTAAAACCAAAAGGTAATCTGATGCCGCCCAGTATCCGCAGTCATCGCCTCCAACCGTCACTAGATACCCTTCACCACTACATCACTACCACTAAACAATATACACTAGTGAAGTTGTTAATATTGCTTGCATAAGTGGCGGTGTTAGTTTGATTGTTTCACGCTATTGTAGGAGGGCTGGATGTGCTTTTCAAATACTAGGTAATGTACACCATTTCATATTTTGCATGCGGACCTTAGCAAATTAACTTTCTTTCCCGATTATCATGGATTTCCATAAAGTAACGCTACGCTAAGTAACGCTACGCTATTACCTGTATTAAAAGTCTATAGTTTGTAATTATATTAAAATTAGTCCAAGAAGATAGAGGTATAAGTTAAATAACGTATACTACTCCAGTGCGGTTTCGCAGGATACACATGTCGCGGAAAGATTTCTTAGAATTTATACTGCAAAGCCTCACACACCGGCGCAGAGTTGCAAGTCCGTCGGTTTTCTACAGATTAAATTTCGGAGATTGTGCACAGAAACTCTCACCAATTCCTCCATCCCCATTTGTCATCGAACGACTAGACGCACAGATGGATTCCGCCCGTATGTTGTTGAAGTACCCCGGACGCGTACAAAGTGTTTTGCTTCATCGTTCCTTTCCGTTTGCGGACAGTCGCGGAATGGAATTATTTGCTAGCGCCGGTCTTTTCAGACAAATTTAGTGATGACATCTTCAAGGAAAGAGTGAAACAATTTAGAACTTCATCGCCGCTTAACATCAGGACAAGAAAAATAATGAAGATTATTTTTTTTACTTCAACTAAAATGGCTTGCGTGTCTTCCGTCTACCGCTTTATATGAGAAAAACGCGTGACTAGGTGTATGTATGTATCTAATAATAAATGTAACCATGGTTTCACAATCGTTTTGCAATGGTGGCAATGGCGATCATTGAAAAACGATGTGTTAGTAGAATACCGAAACTATCATTCTGCGACGATGTCATAGTCATTTTGCTTGTTAAGTAGAAATAGAGCCCGGGTGGTATATAGGTCAAACAGTCTCTTATAATACTCGTATTCTTCAATTATGGTTCCCACAATGTTTTTCTTTACAGCCGATCACTTGGTAAATCGAAGTTTGAAATTTTACACAACCAACAGCTGATGCCGATTCTGTCCGCGTTGATATGTTCTTTTAAATAATCCGTGGGAACGATTTGATTTTTCGGAATAAAAAGTATCCTACTCGTATATTCGACTCCAGGATGCAAGTTATCACTGTCCCTAATTTCCTCAAGATCGGTTCTGTGATTGAGGCGCGAAATGGTAACAAACAGACAGAGGGACAGACTGAGGGAGTTACTTTTCGCTTTTATAATATAAACTATGGATTTTGATGGTGTTAGCGTTGGGTTGAAACCCAGGTCTCTTGCTTATTTTAAACTTATAGTGAGCGTACTGCCCCTGTGCAACCACGACACTTGCTCATAATAACCAAATTAAATCAATTATTACAAAAAAAAAACCCCTATCAACAAAAATGAATTTAAATATAATTCTTTTAACTCCGACCATAGTGTAATGACCCTCTCAAATTATGTAAATGACCGTTTCGAGGCCAGACCCCTTGGGAAGCGTCGAGTCAGTTACTCTCACGCACAGTATGACGGTCCAAGCCGAAGTCCAATCACGGAGGACCTTGCGCTGGTCATCTATAAATAAAGGTTTCGGTTATGCGCCTTCAGCGCTCGGCCGCTTTTCAATCCGATCAAGCCTGTAAAAACCTTCGGGCTAACAGTGACCAGTCCAGTGAGTCAGCAATGAATATAATTTTTATTTTTGTTTTTGTAACTATACATATAGTTTTACTTTAAAAACTGTAAGTTTATATTTTATAATTACTATTATTTGATATTATAGTCACCTGTTTTTTTTAAGATGATAATACAATGCGTACAATTTAACGGTATTATTGCGCATAATATACACTGTAGCATGTAACCCATAACGTTATTTGAAAATAGGCAAAAACGTCTGGTTGATTAATTAGCAGTATGCGTTTTTGTACTTTAATAACAATTGCTATCCCGAGAGGTGAAATGGTTGTTTGTGAACGTTAATTAATTTTGTATAAATTAATTTACCCACGCCTACTCCCCAAGATCCCTAAAATGTAATGAACAAACACATTAATTTATTTTACTAAAGTAGGTAAAGTTTTTAGTTTACTAAAACACACGCTAAAAAAATTAAAAATTATATTTTATTTTTAACAATATAAAATGTTGCCACCGGGGTCTCCATCAACAGTTCTTAAGCCACAAAGTACGGAGTCATTAGTAAAGCCAACTAAACAAAATAAGAATTATTTATGTATATAATCCCTCTTATAACAAAATAATTAAAATGTAAAGTGTATGTCATACTTTACATTTTAATTATTTACTTATTTACCAGAGGTGTATTTTCTTTCTTAAAAAACGATGTCTCACACTAGGATTTCTCTTGTATCGTGGGTCCTTTTTACAAACATAAATTTCACATACATACATATATACATACATAAGATCACGACTGTATCCCATAAGGGTAGTCAGAGACTGGGCACTCACTGCAACTTGTGAACTAATAGAACTCGTCTGTTGCTTCTAAGTCAGAACATAAGACTTAAAAGAAAATTCCGCGTATACTCACACGCACCCTTTATCCCAGCGGTTGCACCGCGCTCGCCGGCGAAACGCGAGGTCCCAGGTTCACGGCTCTACTTGAGTACCCGGCCGTTTTTAAATTTGGACCCATTTACTGTCAAAGCCGATGGGTTAACAGCGTACTTCACATACAAAAAAAGTTAAGAATATTCAAGATCGTGATATTTCTCGCCCGGCACACAAAATGGATCACTGACAAAACCATAAATATAAAAAATTACATCAGACATATGATGTTTATATTTTTGTAGCTAGTAACATTTTAATACGTCTAACTATTGACTGTAGCATGTAGTATTTGTGGTAGGATTCCTATGCAGGAATCCGTCTAAGTAAGGTACCATCCCTGGGCCAGTTATTCTGCCATGAAGCAGTAGTGTGCAAACATCACTGTGTTTCAGTCTGAAGGGAACTGAGAGCTAGCGTAATAACTGGGCATATGAGACTTAAGAACGGATGTCTCAGGGTGACGGGCGCAGTGTGGTGCTATACAGAAATATTCTGAGTAACACAGCGTCTGTTGTTAGCAGACGTTGCACTTACCATCAGGTGAACGTTTTACTCGTCTCGTCCCTTTATCAAATAAAATAAAACTTTAGTGGTAAAAGATGCTCTGGATACTGGATATGACCATGGCCTTTGTTCTTGCCTTCCATAGCCTTCGGACTAACAGTGACCATCAGTCATAAAAAAGCACCGAAACTGTACAAAAAACTTCCCAAGCAAATAAGAGATTGTGTAAAAATTTAAAAGCCTTCCTATGACGTCAATTCATAGAAGGGCTTTTCAATTTTTAATTTACAAATCGTATTACACTATCAATGAGTTAATTAGTGACAAATAATGAGGTAATGACAGTTTTGATTTTATTTTTTATTAATTTTTAATTTCTATTTTTATTATATCTAATTGAAATAGTAATTGATAATAAGCTAATTAAAACATTCTCATAATATGTGATAAGGCCTTTGAAGCAATGGTATTGCGTGTTCGTGAACTTCAATTGTTGACGAAAATTTTTGTTTCTCTTTATTTTTATTAGGATTTATCTCCGAGCATGTAGTTTAACAGCACTTAAAATTTTTTTAAGATTTTTAGTGGTGTTGGCCAGTGCCCATTGGATTGAATCTAAGTCTACGCCTACTGTCAAATTTAAGATGGAGGACAAATAGACGTAATTTTTACTGGACTGACATACGACGTTATATAGGATATCCCGCGTTTGCCGCAATAATCGAGTAAGCTAAGGCTTACTAAACGCGCATTCTATTCTTATCTGACCGTAATGGCGCCCTCTGACCCGGGTTACTACGCAGATTAACGCTTTAACCGGTCTTATTGTTTACCGATAACATTTATAACGTTTAGTATCACCGCCTTTACAATTTTGTAATTCTAAGGAATTATTTTAATATGAAGTAAATAAATGTAATGTACGTTTTATGTTTTTTTTTATTTCATATGAGTGACGGAACGAGCAAAACGTTCACCTGATCGTAAGTGTAACGTCTGCCCATAATAAATGCTGTGTCACCCAGAAAATTACTGCGCCACACTGCGCCCGTCACCTTGAGACAAGTCTCATATGCCCAGTGATTACGTTAGCTCACAGTACCCTTCAAACCGAAACACAGTAATGTTTGCACACTACTGCTTCACGGCAGAATAACTGGCCCTGGGGTGGTACCTACCTAGACGGATCCCTGCATAGGAATCCTACCACTAGCAAATGTCATTATACTCGTATGTTATATGTTTAGCCGTGTGGTAGCGACTTACGAGAATCTACTTCTGTCTATAAAACCAGGAGATGGGCAGCAGCATCATCTTGGAACATCTCAATAAATAAACTGCGGTTGCGAACCCGCCTGTCGAGCGTGGCAACTATGGCAAAATCCCCCAAAACGAGAGCTACTAACTATTGTGGCAAGCTGTGGGGGAGACCTATGTTCAGCAGTGGACTAGTACGTTAATATATACAATATTATATATATGCCGTATATTGTCTTACCGCAGGTGGTAGGATTTCTATACAGGAATCCGTCTAAGTGGTGACCACTGCAGTGCCAATTATTATACAAGCAATAGTGTGCAAACATTACTGTTTCAATTTGAAAGGCAATGATAGCAAGTTATACCACTGGCCATATTCATGACACTTAAGAACCTACATATGTCTCAGGGTGATGAGCAAAGTGTGCAAATGTTCTGGATAACATAGTCTGGATGATTTGTTACGGGTATCGATACTGCACGTCTCATCTCGAATCATTAAGATAAAAGTGTGATGGTTTTGTTAATAATGTATTATTATTTAGGTTATTTATTTGAGAACAATTTTTTTCATATATATATTGTTACTTTACAAAATAATATAAAGACAAAATAAATAAATTCAGTTGATAATTTATAATTCGCAACTAGTCTAAGTTACTTGTAAAGCTTGCGTTATTTACAATCTTGTCTGAGTTTCTAAGAGCATCTTTTAGTCTAGCAAGTCAACTAACTGACCCAGTTTTCTTAACTTTGAAGCCATAGTCGAAGTAAATTGCAGCGATTAGATGTGTGCTTATATTCTTTTTGCTTTCCATTATACCTTCGATTTAGGTTATTACGTTAAATAAGTTAACCTTATTTGGAGTGGTGGATCGTCATTATTGTGAGCGAAAACATACACATATACATATAGTCACGCCTTTTCCCATATAAAGGGTAGGCAGAGGCTTCGCATGTAGCCCACTCTTCGCCCCCGCAGAAAACGAGGCGTGACGGGCAGCGAACCACGTCGCCGCTATTTTTAGTACGAGACAAAAAAAATCTGACTCTCCGTTGCGTTCCAACGAGCAGTATAGTGACAAAATTGCATCTTATGGTATTAATCTGAACGAATAAACGTATAGTACCTTCGTCGCCTCTTACAACCCCTTGGTAGAAAAGAGGTAGGTGCTATTTTACTCCTTTTGTTTTTCGACACCTTTCAGCTAAATTGGAAGCTATTTCTGAACGGAAACAATATCTATAAAACACAAGAAGCTGTCAATTATTTTTGTACTGCATTACTGTGACTAATAGATGTTGTGATCCATAGACACCTACATCCATCTTCGATAAAAATGTCATCTCTGAGAACGACGGAGGACTTCTCACTTCTCAGTGTAATTCTCCGAGGACCGAGATTTTTTTTTAAAATAGAAGCTATGCCTTACTTTCGGATTTGTACTGTATCATGGGTGCGTTTAACAGACACATGTACTACATAACCAGACACGAAAAGTATTTATTTAATAAAGTGGCGAAACGAGTAAATTTTTCACTTAATTGATAAGTACAACGTCTGCGCATTACAAATGCTTTGTCTCCAAGAATATTTCTATGTATATGGCACCATACTACGCTCGTCAGCCTGATTAGACATCAGCACTTAAGTGATTTATGCCCAGTTAAACAACTACCCAACAGTGGTCTTCAGACCGAAACACATGAATATAAATAATAATCTACTGGGACAATGTGTGTTTTTTTACAAGTGTCGGCTCCGGCTAGGACTAGAACCTAGGACCCGCTGCGTAGAAGTCAAGTTATCTGTCCACTAGACCACTCGGTCGTTAAAGTGTTACACCGTTACTTTACAGTACAGTTAAACTGTTACGAGTACCTTATACCGTGTGGTGGCAGCGAGCGTACAGTGTGGGTGTAAAAGTCGACGGAGAGCCGACTTAAGAGAATCTACTACTATCTCTAATATATATAAAACCAGGAGATGGCAGCTACATCTTCGTGGAACATCTGAATAAATAAACTGCAGTTGCCAACCCGTCTATCAAGCGTGGCAACTATGGCAAAATCCCCCCCAAATGAGAGCTACAAACTTTTGTGACAATTTATAAGGTAAGCGTAGGCTTCAGCAGGATTAATGATAGACTGAAATGATGATGATGACTGTTACTATACACTGGTAATCTTTCTCGGTCGAGCGAGATTTATGTGCTGTATGGTCAATATCTAACTGAAGCGTGCTCCACGATTCTTCCACTCGCTTTTATGGTTAATTCTTTGTTGTAGGAAAGAGCTGATAGCTCTTTGCATACTACTGCTTCACGGCAGAATAACTGACCCTGTGTTACCTTCCTAGATGGATTCCTGCATAGGAATCCTAACCGACTATCAAAAAGACTAAAGTTGTATAGCGCAGACAATTTATTACTCGTAATTTAATCCATAACAGTGTTCAATCGACATATAAACGTTACAGTCTTATGTATCGAGTTAATAGCACAAATTTTTAAAAAAGCATTTTATTTTAAACATTATAAGCTAGCGTTTAACTACAACCCCACCTGATGGTAAGTGGCGATGTAGTTTTTGTTGGTAGGCACACTAGCTTAGAAAAAGCCTATTCACTCTTCTCTTGAAGAGACACATTGTAATCAGACGGAAAGACTGATGCAGGCAAATTATTCCAGTCCTTTGCTGTACGCATTATGAACGACGAAGCAAAACGCTTCGTCCGAATGCAGGGTATATCCACAACAAAAGGATGGAAACCCGCCGTGCGTCTTGTTGTCCGATGATGGAAAGGGATAGGGGGAATTAACTCGTGTAATTCCTTCGCACACTCTCCAAAATGCAACCTGTAGAAACACCGAGAGACTGGCCACCCGACGTCTGTGTTCGAGACTGGACAAATTGGTAGTAACCAATAACCAATAATAAAGTAAACCAGGATCACCGATTAGCCGCTTGGCTCGTCTCTCCACCGAGTCCAAGCCTGCCAGTTGATATTTAGGAGCTCCAGCCCATATGTGGCAGCAGTACTGTACAGGCGACCGGACCTGAGCTTTATATAGGGTCAGAAGCTGTCCCGGAGTAAAGTAACGCCGCACTTTTGCAAGAACTCCCAATTTCCTTGCAGCTGCTTTAGCCTTAGACTCAATGAACCGCCCAAAGTTAAGGTTCGACGTGATCTCGACTCCTAATAACTGAAGGCGGTCGGTGTATCCCAAAGATACATTCTGAAATGTAGGAGCCAAGGTGAACGGGCTCCTTTTGGCGGAGAACAGACACGCTTGTGTTTTGGTGGCATTGAATATCACAAGATTGGTATTGCCCCAGTTAGAGACTGCCTGCAATGTAAGATTGATACGCTCTACCATGGCCTTCCGAGCAGACTGTACTTGATACTGTCTGGCCTGAACACGCGCCAGATATCTCTCCACAACTGTGCTGTCATCTGCATACCCAAAGATACCGGGCTCGAGCAGGTCGTTTATGTGCAGCAGAAAGAGAGTTGCGGACAGAACAGACCCTTGAGGATCAATAACAACTCGCAAAGACCATTCCCGCAAAAAGTGTTCTATCCAGGCTATCAGTCCAGGGGATATACCATATGAAGGAAGCTTACTAATAAGGCTAGCATGCCTGACCCTGTCAAAAGCCTTCGAGACATCGAGCGAAACCGCGAGTGCTTCACTACTGTTCTCGAGGGCCTCACCCCATAGATGTGTGGCATACACTAGAATGTCCCCAGTCGACCGATTTCGGCGAAACCCGTACTGTCGATCGCTAAGGAGATCGTTATGTTCTAGGTATGCCAAGAGGTGCGAGTTCAATATACGCTCCATAATCTTACAGAGTATGGAGGTAATCGAAATAGGTCGATAATTGACAGGGTCAACACGGCTACCTTTTTTGGGCACGAGTTGCACGTTAGCAAGCTTCCAGGATTTGGGCACTATTCCAGTCTTCAAGGAGAGGCGATACAAGCGTGTCAGAACAGGAGACAACTCGGGTGCACAGGTCTTAAGCACTATGGCTGGTATACCATCAGGTCCACTGGCTTTGTTCACGTCCAGATGTCGCAACGTTTTGAGGACTTCTTTGTTAGTAATGTGGACCTCTGACATTGAAGTACCACAGGGAGGTAGGGAAGTTGGAACTGTGTTGCTTGTGTCCAGACGTGAGTTGCTGGCAAAGAGATTCGTGAACAGTTCTGCCTTCTCTTTTGCCGCATGAGCCAATTTCCAGTCGGGCTTAACCAGCGGAGGCAGTGAAGGTTTACAAAAACTCGTTTCGACCGCCTTGGCAAGAGACCAAAAAGCTCTACTGCCAGATGGTTGAGCAGAGAGCTTCGCGCCAATATGCCTAATGCGTTCGAAACGAGCCTTACGTAACACCTTTTTGTAAGACTTGGCGACTAGATTAAAGGCTTTCTTCTTGGATCTGACATCCGGAGTTTTACGGTTTCGAGCGTCAACCCATGAGAGGTACGCCAAATGTTTAAGCTTTTCGGCTTGGGAACATGCGGCGCTAAACCATGGGCGTGCTTTGCCACCAACGGGTACATCAGCAAAAGGAATAAAATATTCCATAGCTAAACATACTACGTCAGTTATACGAGTAGCATCCGCGCATCTCGATGGATCTCCGGAAGAGAAGCAGACCTGCCGCCAAGGATAAGATGTAAAGAAGTGTCCGCATCTCATCCCAATCTGCTGACTTGTATCGCCACACTCGCCTAGTACTTATTATTATACTTAGTATTTTTCATTATACGAGTGATGGCGGCCACAGAGTCAATCCCTCTATATCATCCCGTGGGTGTCGTAAAAGTCCAACTGGGAGGGAGGGAAAATTGAAACCAGAAAATGGGCAGCAGCGTCTTCCTGGAACATCTGAATAAATAAACTGCGAATGCCAACCTGCCTGCCAAGCGTGGCAACTATGGCGAAATTCCTGCAAAATGATGATGATGAACGAAAGCTACAAACTTTGGTGGCAATCTATGCGGGAGGCCTTTGTTCCGCAGTGGACTAGTGATAGGCTGAAATTATGATGACGATGATTATAATATATAATACGAAAAAAATCCTTGAAATACGTAAAACACTTGATTTTTAATAAGATTTCAAACGCTGCAACGTCCGCGTATAATCTTTTCTAAGAAAAAATAGAACCAATCCCTGAATAATCCATTAAATTCGAAAATTCCTCTGCATTAAACTTTATTATATACACTATAATACTAGGATACAGGGTTACATCGACAGTTGCTTATCAGTACGTATATAGTGATTTTAAACGTTTTTTTAAATGTTATTAAATATATGTTAAATATATGAATCTTCTGCCAGCCGCATTACGAAGTAGGTTGCCGTCCAAAATTCTCACGTTACGTATTTTACCTACGTATATGTCTTCTTTCCCTCATCAGTCTGTTCCATAATACAGTTCAGGACTGTGCGAGACCTTTCGCAACCTTAGACGCTGTTGCCCGTCGCCGGTTTGTGTAATCTGTGTCATTTTCCGTGATGGTCATTCCGCCACCTGTCGGTAGTCTGGAGTTTTTGTATGACCACGGAACTAAACGAGATAAAACGGCACATTTTGCTGCATACATATATATGACAATCTCAAAAGTAAGCCGGGCAACTGAAATTAAAAACGCAGAAGAAATAAAAAGGAAATAACTGAATATTCTTGCGTCTATCTGACTCATCAATCAACGTCCGCCGGAATCCACGCTTCAATTTTAAATGAATCTGTGAATCCATTTCGTCCAATCCGATTTACTTTACGCGATCGCATAGCGTCACAGACTAACACTTGTTTTTTGACAAATAAGGTTTGTTTTTGAAGGTATAGTTGGAACGTTAACCAAAGTGTTGGTAGGATTCCTATGCAGGAATCCATCTAGGTAGGTACCACCCCTAGGCCAGTTATTCTGCCGTGAAGCAGTAGTGTGCAAACATTACTGTGTTTCGGTTTGAAGGGCACTGGGAGCTAGCGTAATCACTGGGCATATGAAACTTAAGAACTGATGTCTCAGGGTGATGGGCGCAGTGTGGTGTCACACAGTAATTTTCTGAGTGACACGTCATTTGTTATGGGCAGACGTTGCACTTACCATCAGGTGAACGTTTTGCTCGTTCTGTCACATTAATGAAATTAAAAAAAAAAGTAAGTTAACTATTTTTAATCTTACATGTGCTTCATCTCGGGTATGGTGAAGAATACTTAGATGAAGTGCACCATGACGCTTTAAGAAGTTTTATTTTAATTATTTTTTTTTGAGTTTTGTGAAGTTTATTAATATTTTAAAACTGTTTTTACGATTTTTAGAAAAAGCCATGGCTGAGCAATTTACGCTAATTATTATAAAAATCTTATAACTTTTGTATTTAATGAGTAGTAATGTCTCATAATGAGTTCTTATTATGATACTCGTATACAACAACTCTATACTAAGCTATCATACAGCTTTATATTAGGCTATTGCAAACGTGTGAACTTTAGAAGAAGATTTTAAGATATGCCAGGAAGAGATCGCTGGATTGGCGATTAGCCATGTAATTGTACAATAAATATATAGTTCTTATCCTTATGTTTATTGTTTGTCATTCAATCAAGCTCAAGCGTCTGAAGCGATTATATGAAAGGCATAGAGATACATTTTGCCACAGAAAATGTTTTAGTTAAACTTTTATAAAAAAAAAATTATCATTATAATCTGGTGGTAGGATTCCTTTGTAAAAATCCGTCTGGTAGGTACCACTCCAGGGCGAGTTATTCTGCCATGAAGCAGTAGGTGTGCAAACATTACTGTGTTTTGGGTTGAAGGGCACTGAGAGCTAGTGTAATCACTGGGCGTATGAGACTTAAGAACTGATGTCTCAGGATGACGGACACAATGTGGTGTCACAAAGAAATGATCAAATGTTTGTTATGAGCTAACGTTGCACTTACCATAAGGTGAACGTCGTGTCGTCACTTATCCTAATAAAAAAAAAGTTAATAGAATCAGGCGTAACTTTGCGTGAATCCAATATAATTAACTTACTTTCTTTCATTATCGTAAAAAAATAATTATTTTTAATTTTAATTTATGCCAGGCGAAGCAAACATCTACTAGTTTGCATCGCTGTAAATGTTTTAGTATATAAATTTTTAATGTGTGTACAGTAAAGAGTATAAATAAAAGAGCAGAGGTTTCCTGATAAACACAGAAACAGACGACAGAAGATAGTTAAAGAGTCTGTGACTCTATGAAAGGTAAAATTATATTGGGTATTGCGCTAAATTAGAATGTGTAATTGACAAATTATTGGTGATATCTCCAATGGGGAGTATGAATTTTTTGACAAGTACCAAAATGGCGGCGACGTGATCCTGTCCCCGTCACGTCTCGTTTCCTGCGGGTGTGATAAGTGGGCTACTGTAGATCTATTGTGTAACTCTGGTAGGTTTCGGGATCGGTGTTATTTGATCCCATTAACCAATTAAGGAGGTTCAAAGGCCAAAATCTTCGGCTGCGGTCTCTGCCTACCCCTTATATTGGAAGAAAGCGTGACTGTATGTTCCTAAGTATTCATCCATTCATCATCATCATTTCAGCCTATCATAAGTCCACTGTTGAACATAGGCCTACCCCTCAGGTTGCAACAAAAGTGTAGCTCTAATTTTAGGGGTACATTGCCATAGTTACCACGCTGGGCAGGCGGGTTTGCAACCGCAGTTTATTTATTCAGATGTTCCAGGAAGATGCTGCTGCCCATCTCCAGGTTTTTTTGCCCTCTGACGACTACGACACCCACGGGATGAGATGGGGTGGTAGATTCTCTTAAGCCGCCACCACACGTATTTATTATTATTGACGCTGTAATATTTATTGACGTCTATCTTTTAAATGAAACTAATTTTACAGGATTTTATCGCGTTTAATTTTACTATTTACAACCCGACTTTTCGAGTGCTTTACAGCACCCATGGTCACGGGGGGACTGAGGTGACAGATGTCCCGATGTCATAGTTAACCCGGAGTACCTTCAGCTTTTAATTATTATTATTGGTCCGATCTACGCCTATCTATTACGTCTATCTATTACATTTTTTTGTAATTTGAAAATCTAGTACTCGGTGAAATTAATAACAAGGAAAATATATCGCAGCGAAAAAGTGCAATATCCGACATGTAATATAAATTGTTTTTATCCATCTCCCACCGGCATAATCCGGCTTACAAAAGATTAACGATGGCGGCTGCCAGTTGAATCTAATAAAATTTCATGTAAAGCTTTTTCTTCACTTTTACGCTCGTAAAAGATGGATATTAATTAATGAAATTGGTGTCATCGACACGATTTAATAGGAAATATTTCACCTATTGTAGTGATGCTACGAAACGCTACACAAAAATAATTATTATTTTGTCGTATGCTCCTGATAGAAAAGAAAAATTTCTCATGCTTTAAACAATTTAAAGTTAATTTTGTTACAGTATTATTAATATTAATGAGTGTTCGAAATAAGTTCTCGTGTAAAAGTAAAAAAGCCTACTCTCATTTCTGAGAGGGTTTTGGAGCTAGGAAGAGTCCGCCACGCTGCTCCAATGCGGGTTGGCTGGACTGAGCATGTCTTCGAAATGTTTTATTTTTATTTTTAAGACATGCAGGTTTCCTCACGATATTTTCCTTTCACCGCCGAGCACTTAAAATTGCAATTAACAATTTTAGTGGTGCCGGCACCGGGAATCGAACCCAGGTCACTCGCGTACTATGAAATTTAAAACGAGCGTCCTAGCCTCTTGTACAAGACATAAATTATTTAGTTTTCGAATATGATTGTATGGTGATTAAACCTCGTCTATGTAACTTAATTTGACTCTTCCTCCGATCTTATAGAAAATGTGTTATATGAGATAGGAAAAAATAAAAACGAGTGATTGTCTCTGTGTTTGCGCTTATACTCACGGTGCTGTTATCTGTATGCAAAGCATAAGCAGCATTGTCAATCATAATATTTTACTGCGGTTGAGGTCGATGGATGCAGCTGGCACAGGGCCGTGTTTTATGGTAATCTTTGGCGAAGGTCTTTCAACAGATGACTATGATAGGCTGAAATGAATGATGATGATGACGAGATCGATTAGAAAGCATTATCACTATGGATCGCAAATGAATGAGTGAGAGCTTAAATATTCTATGCACATAATACAATGTTTTCTACATACATACATAAGATCACGACTGTATCCCATAAGGGGTAGTCAGAGACTGGGCACTCACCGCAAAAACAGATGACTGCCACAATCCACGTTTCACCATAACAATATAATGCACTTGGTGTGATAGGTGGTGAGCCCATCGCCACCATGCGCTGTAGGGTGCACAGTGCAGTTTAATTCCTTACTCGCCTTTTACGAGATCCATTGGATGAGATGGAGTGGTAGTATTCTTTTAACGAGCCGCCACCACCCGGCCAATGTTTTCTATTTCTAATTATTTAATTGAGATTTTAACCGCAGCGGACTTCGGATAGAATGTGATAGTATTAAATAAAACTTAGAGTTAAATTATTGATCTTTGGTCCTAATTTCAAAAGAGTAGTTTGTAAGGTACTACCGCACCGGCTTGGGATACTATAATTAATCAAATTGAACCAAAAACCAAACATTCCACTGCAAGGCATCAAGACATAGTAAGCTCATTCTGCGGAGATCGGTCCAAAAAAAATAATTAAAAGCTGAAGGTAGCCCGGGTTTAACTATGACATCAGGACGTCTGACACCTAATTTCTCCCGTGACCATGGGTGTTGTTAACGCTCGAAACGTCGGGTATAAATAGGTAATTCAAAACGCTATAAAATCTGATGGCTGTTGATGGAATCTGGAATTCAACTTCTTGACAAAACAATTATTTTCATACGGCGAATATCATCTGTGTCTTTCTTATACACTGACAAGAGCTCGTCTGCAGGAAAATAAATTAAAGTACATCTATAACCTTACCGCATGAATCTCAAAGTCGCTTAGCGATCCGTAGAAAGAGCTATCTATGGTCGGTGTTTCTCTGCGAGGTAGAATCCATAACAATGCAAAGATAGAACGACCCCCTTAATCTTTGATATATCGAAGAAGCGCCCACCTGCTCGAGTTTGTAGATATCGACGTCAGTAGATGCAATTGGCTCTAGACCGTTTTTTGTGGCGATCTATGAGACACATATTGAGTAATGATACTGAAATTATGATAATGAAACTTTCTTTACATTCTTTATATTCGAATAGAAAAATAGGAGACGTAACTATTTACTTAAAAACGCTTCATAAATTTAATTTGTGTATAAATATATAGCGCCACAGATGTAAGCAAATTTTCCACTAATTAGGAAAAGTTTTATGTAATAAATATACGCATCGGGCCAAATTCTACAAACCTTTGTTTTTAAATGCAATTAAACCGACCGGCTATTACAATAAAAATCCTAAACTTTTTTATTATGAAACTTATTATTCTGATTTCTTTTTGAACAAAAAAATTTTGTTTAACTAAGTGTATTTGATTAATCTCACATAACATCTGGAATTACAATTGAAATACGTATATTTTTTCAATTGAAGTAGGTGGCGAGTTCGCCGTGCAGTGCCGGCGTTGGAGAATCTGCCGCTCCGTTTTATTTCGTGTGTAGGCTTTTACGCTTGATGAAAGTGTGGTACCGTGTGGGCTACCACAGTAGATTCTCTTAAACTGCTAAGTTTAAGAGAATCTACCACCCCATCTCATCCCGTGGGTGTCGTAAAAGTCGGCGGGGGGCAAATGAAAACCAGGAGATGGGCAGCAGCGTCTTCCTGGAACACCTGAATAAATAAACTGCCAACCCACCTGCCAAGCATGGCAACTATGGCAAAATCCCCCCAAAATGAGAGCTACAAACTTTTGTGGCAATCTATGGGGGAGGTCTATATTTAGCAGTGGACTAGTGATAGGCTTAAATGATGATTTCTTATATTTACGCGAACACTACAAATTTAAATGAAATTAATTTTACGGATTTTATCGCGTTTGATTTGGTCGGTGTTCTTTTGCGAGGATTTGTGATTTGCCAAATCTGATGGTAGAGCCGTGGTAGCTGTAGAGCCGTGGTAGCTCAGGGGCTAGGCGCTCGCTTTAAAGTTCATAGTACGCGAGTCACCTGGGTTCGATTCCCGGTGCCGGCACCACTAAAATTGTTAATTGCAATTTTAAGTGCTGATTTACCACGTGCTCGGCGGTGAAGGAAAACATCGTGAGGAAACCTGCATGTCTGAGGAATAAAAAATATTTCGAAGACATGTGAAGTCCGCCAACCCGCATTGGAGCAGCGTGGCGGATTCTTCCTAGCTCCAAAACCCTCTCAGAAATAAGAGGAGGCCTGTGCTCAGTAGTGGGGCATTTATAGGCTTTAAATCTGATGGCACGGACTGCAGACTTCCTGGAGCGACGGTGCTTCACATCAGCTATATGTTCTTTTACGCTGGTAGTACTCCAAGACTTCAAGATACAGTTTGCTCTTTCTGCGTAGATCGGACCAAAAATAATAATTAAAAGCTGAAGGTACTCCGGGCTAACTATGACATCAGGACGTCTGTCACCTCAGTCCTCCCGTGACCATGGGTGCTGTAAAGCACTCGAAACGTCGGGTAATAAATACTAAAATTAGACGCGATGAAATCCGAAAAACATTGCTTTGTTTAAAAGGCTTAAACGAATCACCGTGTGGTGATTACCTTGAGTGGCTTAAGAGAATCTACCACCCCATCTCAACCCATGGGAGTCGTAAAAGTCGACAGAGGGAAAATAAATACCAGGAGATGGGCAGCAGCATCTTCCTGGAATATCTGAATAAATAAACTGCGGTTGCCAACCCGCCTGCCAAGCGTGGCAACTATGGCAAAATCACCCCAAAATTAGAGCTACAAACTATTGTGGCAATCTGTGGGGAAGCCCTATGTTCAACAGTGGACTAGTAATAAGCTGAAATGATGATGATGATGATGATGAAATGAATGAAAGTTACCAATGTCTCATGGGGACGGCGATGTGAAGTGCCGCAAAGAATTTCGCAATTCGAAGCTCATTGACATTGCTACTGTTATGGACAGGGCAGGTTAATTGTCGACCACGGTAACAACTTCCGAATACTATCGCAGTCTATCAACTGCAGCTTGAAGTATTACAGTGCCACAAGTGTTACGCGCAAACACAGGAATTCACTCGCTCTAACCTACCCGCGCCCAAAATAGCGCTCATGCGATAAGATTGGAAGTAAGCTAGGATCATGTTTACAGTTGCATTATTGTAAGGTACCGGTCGTGAAGATTCGCGTATACATGCGTAGTAAAAAAATATAGGTGCGCACTGGGGCCAAGAAAGAAGTGGGAGCGTTACTTGAATGAACGTCATATAAAGTGGTGGTAGAATTCCTATGCAGAAATCCGTTGTCGACCGCGTGGCGTAGTGGTTAGCGTACCTGACTTCTGCGCCACCGGTCCTGGGTTCTATTCCCAGCCGGAGGTAACATTTGTGCAAAAACACAAATTGTTGCTTTTCGGGTCTGGTTGTGTTGTGCATGTGAAATGTATGATTGTAAAACGCACCCACGATACAGGAGAAAATCCTACTGTGGGGCTTCGTTTTTTAAAAAAGAAAAGAAAGAAAGAAGTCTTGGTAGGTACCATCGGAGTCCCAGTTATTTTGCCGTGAAGCAGTAGTCTGCATACATTATTATGTCGTCTTTGGGTGACGCGAGCAGTGTGGTGCCACTTAGAAATGTTCTGGGTGACACAGCAATTGTTATTATCGGACGCTTACCATCATGGTGAACGATTTGCTAGTCTCCTGTCTTTCTTAAATAAAAAAAAATAACAAATGATAAAGAATATACAATGAATTCTAATAACAATTAGAGATGCGATGCATTATGTTTATTATTCACACTCCTCATACAACGCCAACAGGACTAATGTAAGCAAAATAAATTTGACTTAATGTTGTGATTTATTACTGTTATAAAACATTTTTGACGTCTATTTTCCGCCGTCGTGTGATTTTTCGTATGACGTATTCAGAAATAAATTCGCGGTTGTTTAGAATGATTTATATCTACAACGCCTCACAATTACGGGAGCGCTGTCGTTAACGCGACAACTTATTCATTTTAAAATGACACAATTTAGACTAACGGTAGGGGAAGAAAATTTCTCTACAGGCACTTTGTGCAGTTAAACACAAAATATAGTATAACGGATAACCGTCGGGGTAGAAAGGTTCTCGACTGGCAACCTCCTGCAGGCAAACGCAGTGTAGGGCAACCTTCATGGCTTTTGCGAATGTCACAGAACCTGATTTGTGTCTATATATGGGAGAGACTTAAGTTCAGTCGTGGACTTGTAATGGGCTGCAGTGATAATTATGATGGTGATTTACTAGAAAAAAAAAGTAAAAAAAAATTATCCGATTTTCGATTGCAGCGACAACTTCCGTATACTGTCGGAAGCTATCAACTGCGAAGAAGTTACTCGTATTGTAATGCCACGAGTGTACGCTTAAACACAGAGGCAGTTACTTGTCCTTACCTGTGGCTTATGTAATGCTTGTACGATGCACTTACTTGTCCCATCTTACCCGTGGTTTATGTAACGCTTATACGATAGCATCAGAGCTAGGTTAGGATGCAATCAGAAATACGGTAACAATCGAAACACGACCAGATCCAAAAAAACTATTTGACACCAATGTTTGGCAACTCAATTGTTTAGCTGGGATTTGAAATTATGGCCCGCGGCGTAGAAGTGAAGAACTCCGATCACTTCGCCACGCGGTAATCAAATTATGATTGTATAAAGGCCTAAACATTAAGTACATGCCTCTCCCATTTCAGAAAGGGTTTTGGAGCCGGAAAGAGATCGTCACGCTGCTCCAATGCGGCGTTGCGGACTTTCAATGTATACGAAATATTTTTATTCCCCAGCCACGCAGTTTTGGTGTTTTCCTATATCGCTGAGCACATGGTAAATCAGCATTTAAAATTGCAGAACAATCTAAGAAATGTTGGCACTGAGGATCGAACTCAGGTCACTCGCGGGCTATGAAATTTAAGGGAAGCGCCCGCCCCCGAAGCTACCACGGCATTTCTCCTTCACTTCTGAGCACATGGTAAATCAGAATTTAAAATTGCGTACGTTGTGTCCCCTTTGAAGAAATATACCATGTAGTAATCATCATCATGATCCTTTCAGCCTATCACTAGTCCACGGCTGAACATATGCCTCCTCTATAGACTGCCACAAAAGTTAGTAGCTCTCGTTTAAGGGGGCTTTTGCGTATATGCTATTACCACGCTTGGCAGGCGATTTGGCAACCGCAGTTTATTCATTCGAATGTACCAGGAAGATGCTGCTGCCCATCTTCAGTGTATTTTGGTTCTTTAATTTTTCGTGATGAATAATCCATCACCCGACGGAAACAAACCTTTATGTTTCCAGGCATCCCCCTCAGTCGATTATTACACACCCACGGAATGAGATAGAGATTTCCTTATTTCTACCACATATCACTTATATTTTGGCTATCACTGAGTATTTGTGGTAATATAGTAGCACACGGTTTATCAAATATTTAGACTCTGTGCGTAATTACGTACAAAATTCTCACTTAAATAAACGATCCAAAAACATCCGAAAACCAACAATTTGTTTTAGAATAAATGTCGGCTTCAGCTGGGATTAGAACTCAGGTGCCGCGGCGTAGGAGTCACGTACTGTGGCTACTAGGTTAATAAAACCGCCTCCTCTTTTTGCTTCCTTTAAATGAAATGATACTGGCGTTATGCTATCACTCTAATGGCTTACAATAATTTTTGATTGACATAATTCGAATCGTCGTCGTCGTTTCAGCCTATCAATAGTCCACTGCTGAACATAGGCCTCCCTCATAGATTGCCACAAAAGTTTGTAGCTCTCGTTTTGGGGGGATTTTGCCATAGTTGCCACGCTTGGCAGACGGGTTGGCAACCGCAGTTTATTTATTCAGATGTTCCAGCAAGATGCTGCTGCCCATCTCCTGGTTTTCATTTTCCCTCTGTCGACTTTTACGACACCCACGGGATGAGATGGGGTGGTAGATTCTCTTAGGCCGCTACCACACGGCCAATTAATATAATGACTTATATGACCATAATTCGAATATAATGACTTAATTTGCAAATCAGTAAGTAAAATGTTCATCTAGTTTTCGTCCTTTACGGAAGGCTTTTTTTTTAATTAATTACCAGAACTTTTCTCTGAAGGTTTTCATCTTTTATCTTAATTTTCTTTTAACTTTCACAAAGAATTTATTCATTTAATAAGAAGTAATATAAAATATATATAATTATGTTAATAAAACTGTCCTTCTTATATATATATATTTATTTCTTCCTTTCAATAAATAGATTGTTGTGTTAAACTTTTTCAATCTTTCGATCTAATAAACCTTTCCGACCAACTCTTTGTCCTTTAAATTTACGTAAATACTGAAATTTCTTCAAATATGACTACTTCTAACAACGAAATAATCGTCAGACGTTTTGTAGTCATTTTGTTGTTTTAATACTGTTAGAACGGTACAATTTGAGATTGCATTATAGATTATTTTTCAGGCATAGCAACATTTTTTTCTTATCTACTAGTATCACCCTGGCCAGTTATTGTGCCGTGAATCAGTAGTGTGCAAACATTTCTGTGTGTCGGTCTGAAGGACATTGAAAGCTAGTCAAAACACTGGGTATATGAGACTTAAAAACTGATGTCTCTGACGAGAGCAGTGTGATGCCACTCAGAAATGTTCTGCGTGACAGAGTATTTGGTAAGAGCAACGCTGCCCGCGTTGCTCTTACCATTCGCTGAGTGTTTTGCTCGTCTCGTCACTTTATCTAATAAAAAATGCTGAGAAAGCTAAAGAATCCATCGCTTTTCGTCTCTTCATTGTCCGTTAAAAATAACCCCAGAAAGATTTCGTAGAGTCTCATCGATAGTTGAATAACCAATTAAAATATGCTACATCACCTTTAGCGAATACCGTTTGGTTATTCTGAGTATAAGGTACGCATCCCTAGTCGACACACTCCCGATCTTGATAACGTTGGTAATGAGAGAACGATAAACCCGACACCTCCTTGGGACGGATGGTTGCCCTCCCTGTGGTAGAAGAAGCTACCGTATTCGAGGGTTACCGTATCCTCCCCTGTCTTCGGACTTCAGATAGACCTATAATATCCCAGTGTAACTTGCTTGCAACGCAGAAATAATGTCGCGCATACTTAACATTTATTTGTTTTTAAGCCGTGTAGGACCAATGCTGGCGAAGACGCTCCTTTCAATCTAAAACCATAACATAACTACTTTATTTAACACCTTACTTATATAACACCCTAATGAAACGGGCGGCTATGGAGCAATTAGCCAATTTTAACTTCTAGCACTTCTAGTAGTTCTTGAACCATCCGTACACTATTATGAAACATTAATAATTATTATTTATAATTATTATATACATATTTCGAAAATCCAACACGAATGGACATTGAGCCGACTGTTTTTTTAATGATTTCTATTGACGCTATTATTCACGATTCTCATATTTTATGCGACAACTAAAAAAAGTTATTTAAATTTATAGAATAATCCCGGGTTTTTCTAGGCTCAATTTTTCAGCAGTATTTCGCTTAACCTTTTACTGAGAATTTCCTGATGCTTTCCCTTTATTTATCTTTCCAGTGTTATTTGCATTCACTTACAACCGTAAAAGCCAAAATAAATTGAAGTAAATATTTTCTTCAGCTTTTAACCTGAACCACGAATATTATATTTGTTGTAAAGTTTCCGAAATTAAAAAAGTTATTTATTTTATTATCGATATCCAGTTTGCTTTGCATATGTTTATAAAAATGAGTTTATTAATTTATAAGCTCATTTTCAACTGCGAGTGTCATATTATTGTGTCTAAGTAAATATAGCAGTTTACTCTCTACTGAATTTTATTTGATTTTCTGTATTCATTAGAAACAACAGTGGTAGAGTTATTTATATCAATGGGTAGCTTAGAAGTTAGCAGTAATATTATAGCGGATTGATTGACTAATCATTTTCCGTTTTTTTTTATTGTAGCTAGTGGCAGATTCCTTCGCTTATTCTACCTATTATCAACTATGCAGATATATCACAAAATCTTCCCACTAAGTTGGAGCGCCTTCTTAATAATTATGTAAGATTTATTTACGTAAGTATGCTAAAATAAAATGTTTTTGACAAATGATAGGTATTATATAGTTTAAGATATATACATAGTTTATATCTATCCAAATATAGTTTAAGACTGGTAGATAGTGTGCTATCTTATTGTTTTCTTTTTAATACAGCCAAGAATTTGGCTACACAGACATCTGCTTTTATTGAGCAGTCTAATTATTTGACATTTAATTTGGAATCAGTTACAAATAGTTTCAATTAAGTAACAAGACAACAGAGGAAATCTCTAGCAATAGTTGTGACATTGATAAATTAAGATAGTTACATATAAACAAAATTACACAAAATATTTCGAAGACATGTGCAGTCCGCCAACCCGCACTGGAGCAGCTTGTCGGATTCTTCCTAGCTTCAAAACCCTCTCAGAAATGAGAGGAGGCCTGTGCTCAGCAGTGGGACATTTATAGGCTGAAACTTTACTTTACTTTTTTTTTAAACAGGACAAACCTGTTGTCATATGCGGAGATTTTAATATACTGGAACCTACTGGAAACTTCTTCCATCAGCATTAAATTTTGTTCCTTGGTGAAATCATTTAATCTAGTTAACTTGTTTTAAGAACCAACACGTACACTGGATCTAGTGCAACTTGTATATATAATATTTTTACAGATGTTAAGAGCCGTGGTAGCTCAGGGACGAGTCGCTCGCTTTTAATTTCATAGTACGCGAGTGACCTGGGTTCGATTCCCGGTGCCGGCACCACAGAAATTGTTAATTGCAATTTTAAGTGCTGACTTACCACGTGCTCGACGGTGAAGGAAAACATCGTGAGGAAACCTGCATGTCTGAGAAATAAAAAATATTTCGAAGACATGCGAAGTCCGCCAACCCGCATTGGAGCAGCGTGGCGGATTCTTCCTAGCTCCAAAACCCTCTCAGAAATGAGAGGAGGCCTGTGCTCAGCAGTGGGACATTTATAGGCTGAAACTTTACTTTACTTTTTTTTTAAACAGGACAAACCTGTTGTCATATGCGGAGATTTTAATATACTGGAACCTACTGGAAACTTCTTCCATCAGCATTAAATTTTGTTCCTTGGTGAAATCATTTAATCTAGTTAACTTGTTTTAAGAACCAACACGTACACTGGATCTAGTGCAACTTGTATATATAATATTTTTACAGATGTTAAGAGCCGTGGTAGCTCAGGGGCGAGTCGCTCGCTTTTAATTTCATAGTACGCGAGTGACCTGGGTTCGATTCCCGGTGCCGGCACCACAGAAATTGTTAATTGCAATTTTAAGTGCTGACTTACCACGTGCTCGACGGTGAAGGAAAACATCGTGAGGAAACCTGCATGTCTGAGAAATAAAAAATATTTCGAAGACATGCGAAGTCCGCCAACCCGCATTGGAGCAGCGTGGCGGATTCTTCCTAGCTCCAAAACCCTCTCAGAAATGAGAGGAGGCCTGTGCTCAGCAGTGGGACATTTATAGGCTGAAACTTTACTTTACTTTTTTTTTAAACAGGACAAACCTGTTGTCATATGCGGAGATTTTAATATACTGGAACCTACTGGAAACTTCTTCCATCAGCATTAAATTTTGTTCCTTGGTGAAATCATTTAATCTAGTTAACTTGTTTTAAGAACCAACACGTACACTGGATCTAGTGCAACTTGTATATATAATATTTTTACAGATGTTAAGAGCCGTGGTAGCTCAGGGGCGAGTCGCTCGCTTTTAATTTCATAGTACGCGAGTGACCTGGGTTCGATTCCCGGTGCCGGCACCACAGAAATTGTTAATTGCAATTTTAAGTGCTGACTTACCACGTGCTCGACGGTGAAGGAAAACATCGTGAGGAAACCTGCATGTCTGAGAAATAAAAAATATTTCGAAGACATGCGAAGTCCGCCAACCCGCATTGGAGCAGCGTGGCGGATTCTTCCTAGCTCCAAAACCCTCTCAGAAATGAGAGGAGGCCTGTGCTCAGTAGTGGGACATTTATAGGTTGAAACTTTACTTTACTTTTACAGATGTTAAGTCTACACCAATCCATAATTTATAAAATAAGTTCGGACCATTCTGGGCAATTAGTTTCGTTACCTTACTTTTGAAAAAAACCAAACATAATGTTTTCTTTTATTTACGCGAATATTACACATTTAAATAAAACTACTTTTTTACGGATTTTATCGCGTTTAGTTTTGAACTATTTTTACCCGACGTTTCGGACGCTTTACAGCACCCATGGTCACGGGGGGACTGAGGTGACAGTTGTCCCGATGTCATAGTTAACCCGGAGTACCTTCAGCTTTTAATTATTATTTTTAGTCCGATCTACGCAGAAAGAGCTTACTGTGTCTTGAAGCCTTGCAGTGATATGCTTGGTTTTTGATTTAATTTTATTAATAATAGGATCCCAAGCCGGTGGTAATACCCAACCATCTTCCCTATTGAAATTAGGATGTTTTTTAATTTCAATAGCCTCGCGAATCATCCTTGGTAGGAATCGGTGTTCTTTTGCAAGGATTTGTGGTCTATCAAATCTGATGTAATGGTTGGGATGATCCAGAACATGGTCACAGACTGCAGACTTCCTAGAGCGTCGATGCTTCACATCAGCTATGTGTTCTTTAACGCGGGTTTTAATGGATCTTTTGGTTTGCCCTATGTAAGAGAGACCACATTCACAATCCACCTTGTATACTCCTGCATCTTGTAGAGGGATGTTACACTTGACAGATGGTAAAAACTGACTTATCTTCTTCGGCGGCTTGAAAAATGTTCTTATAGAAGCTCACTTCAAGATATAGCCAATCTTGTCCGTGACTCCTCTGACATATGGAAGAACAGCAGGTACACGCTCGAATGTGGCCGGCTTCACTCGGTCACTGCGACGAAGGCGCGGAACCCGAAGCTTGTTGTCTTGCAAAACTTGCTTGACATGCTGAAGCTCGGCGGCCAGGTGTTTACTGTCACAGATCCCTTGTGCTCTCTGAAACAAATATTTACCCACGGTAGCTAACTGTGAAGGATGGTGGTGAGATTCACCATTTAAATACCTATTTGTATGGGTCTTTTATCTATACACAGTGTGACACAAGGTGTTATTAGAAATGCAGTTACTTTATGCGATGGTAAAATTGTGAAATCACCATCGCATAAAGTAACTGCATTTCTAGACCACCTTAACTCCCTAAACTCTAAAATTCAATTTACAATGGAGTTAGAGGCAAATAACTCTTTAGCTTTTCTGGATGTGTTAGTAATTCGGAATCCTAATAACACCTTGTGTCACACTGTGTATAGAAAAAAGACCCATACAAATAGGTATTTAAATGGTGAATCTCACCACCATCCTTCACAGTTAGCTACCGTGGGTAAATCTTTGTTTCAGAGAGCACAAGGGATCTGTGACAGTAAACACCTGGCCGCCGAGCTTCAGCATGTCAAGCAAATTTTGTAAGACAACAAGCTTCGGGTTCCGCGCCTTCGTCGCAGTGACCGAGTGAAGCCGGCCACAGTCGAGCGTGTACCTGCTGTTCTTCCATATGTCAGAGGAGTCACGGACAAGATTGGCTATATCTTGAAGTGAGCTTCTATAAGAACATTTTTCAAGCCGCCGAAGAAGATAAGTCAGTTTTTACCATCTGTCAAGTGTAACATCCCTCTACAAGATGCAGGAGTATACAAGGTGGATTGTGAATGTGGTCTCTCTTACATAGGGCAAACTAAAAGATCCATTAAAACCCGCGTTAAAGAACACATAGCTGATGTGAAGCATCGACGCTCTAGGAAGTCTGCAGTCTGTGACCATGTTCTGGATCATCCCAACCATTACATCAGATTTGATAGACCACAAATCCTTGCAAAAGAACACCGATTCCTACCAAGGATGATTCGCGAGGCTATTGAAATTAAAAAACATCCTAATTTCAATAGAGAAGATGGTTGGGTATTACCACCAGCTTGGGATCCTATTATTAATAAAATTAAATCAAAAACCAAGCATACCACTGCAAGGCTTCAAGACACAGTAAGCTCTTTCTGCGTAGATCGGACTAAAAATAATAATTAAAAGCTGAAGGTACTCCGGGTTAACTATGACATCGGGACAACTGTCACCTCAGTCCCCCCGTGACCATGGGTGCTGTAAAGCGTCCGAAACGTCGGGTAAAAATAGTTCAAAATTAAACGCGATAAAATCCGTAAAAACGTAGTTTTATTTAAAAACCAAACAATTAAAAATTGTGTTTGTTCCTTTGAATAAGTATCGCTTGGAGAAGTTTAGAAGTAACGTAGATAGAAAACTTACATTTAAATATTAACAACAAGCTATTGACAGCTGATCATGATGTTGCCACAGCTTTTGAAAAGTTTTTTACTGAAATGTCTATTTTGACAACCAAATCATTAAATTCTTCTCTTACTGCCGCTGAGACATAACTAAAAGAAAATTTAACTTCTTGTACAAAAGATTTTGAATTTCATATGATAGATTCAAATGATATTTTATATAATTTTAAGACCTTTGATTGTAAGAGAACCGCAGATCTACGGGGTATGTCTGTTGAAGTCATTACGTCTATTATAGATATAATTGCACCTCAATTAGCCATAATATTTAATTCTAGTATTGAACTAGGTGTATTTCCTGGATTGATGAAACATAGTAAAATCATACCTTTATTTATTGTATTACCAACATTAAGTAAAATTTTTGAAAAAATTATACTTCATCAAATGTTAAAACATTTTAATTTTCATAAATTATTTCGCAAAAACCAATTTGGCTTTACAAGGGGTCGTTCGATTCGACAACCGATGCCGGTGTTGAACTAATTAAGTGTATATTCGATGCCTGGGAGAATTTACAGGATGCGTTGGGTGTTTTCTGTGATCTTTCTGAGGCCTTCGATTGCGTTCATCATGAAGCTACATCATTACGGTATAAGAAATTCTGCACTTAACCTTCTAACTTCATATTTGAGCAATAGAACGCATAAAGTAGTTATTAATAGTACGAGTTCTTTCGGGTCAGCAGTATCTATAGGTGTGCCTCAGGGTTCGATTCTCGGCCCATTTCTATTTCTAATTTACATTAATGACTTACCTTACCTAGTAGGGGATACCCATGCATATAGTATTATTTGCTGATGACACATCATTGATTTTCAAAATAAAACTTTTATTATATGACGAGGTGAATAATGCTATTTCAAAAGTAGTACATTGGTTTAACGTTAACAATTTGCTTTTAAATTGCAATAAAACTAAATGTATAAAATTTACAACACCAAATGTTAAACGAATGGATGTTAATGTACTCGTAAATGGGGAAGATTTGAGCATTGTGAATACCACTGTCTTTCTTGGAATAACTCTAGACGCGAAACTTCAATGGGGCCCCCATATCTAAACTAGCAAGTAGACTTAGCTCTGCAGCTTATGCTGTGAAAGGAATTAGTAACTTGACAAATGTTGAAACTGCTCGATGAGTTTATTTTAGTTATTTTAACAGCATAATGACTTATGGCATTTTGCTATGGGGAAAGGCGACTGATATAGAGGTGATTTTTGTTTTGCAAAAGAGGGCCATAAGATCTATTTATAATCTTGTCTCTAGAGTGTCTCTTAGAGATAAATTTAAAGAAAACGTTATGTATGTACATAAGAATATTAATCACTTCAATAAAAAAGTGATGTTCATAATGTGAATACCAGGAACAAGCACAAATCAATTATGCCAGTTACCGGACTTCACAGAGTCAGTCTCTAAACTCTTTTATGGGGCAGTGTATACGTTTTTACAACAAAATCCCAGAAAGTGCACCTTCCTTCTATAAAAAAGTTCAAACTATTTATTAAACAAAGACTTTTTATGAAGGGTTATTATAATATTAAGGAATACAAGGATGATGATAATCCTTGGGAATGAGGTGATCGCTGCCAAGCTATTTCTACATCTTTATAAAGCTGCTGTAATTGTATATTTAAAATGAATAAAAAAATAATCCCGCTGGGTTTCTTAATGGTTCTTCCCAGGACAGAGGCATTTCTTTGCGAACCAGTGTAGTTTAAAAAAATGACGTTCAATGAGTATTATGTAATTGATCCATATTGAATAAAAAATAGTCTAATCTATTCTTTTCTATGGCTTCATATTAACTTATCGTTCAAAGCTTAAATGGCTCTCCATTCGTACTTTACTAGCTTTTACACTATCCTTATTCTCCGTCTTTTCTTAAAGATAACTTCCAATTTCTTTATTCGACTCATTATCGAATTCCTCCCTCTTCAAATAGAGATAAGTATTCCACAGCATCATACTGAATTTTCCAACTCTTCTTTCATGGTGCCGGCAGCTGGAATGCCATTCCTGATGCTATCAGGAATGCACCCAATAAAAGCGCCTTCAAAATACTTCTTAAAGAATATTATTTAGAGGCGGAGAATGCCTCTAGGCATTAAGTCCGCCTATTGTGTTCCTTAGATTAAGGTGTTACAATAAATAATAAATAAATATAGTGACGAAACGAGCAAAACGTCACCTGATGATAATTGCAACGTCCATCCATAACAAATACTGTCACCCTAAATATTTCTGTGTAATGTCACACTGCGCCCATCACCCTGAGAAATCAGTTCTTAAGTCTCATATGCCCAGTGATTACACTTGCTCACAATGCCCTTCAAACCGAAACACAGTAATGTTTGCACAATACTGCTTCACGACAGAGTAACTGGCCCTGAGGTGGTCCATAACTAGACAGATTCCTGCATAGAAATATCCAATAAATAATACCAATGCGTGCGTCTGATCTACCAAACTTTACTCAGTATGAACCCTCTTTCTATTACACGGTGTTTAGCGTTAGCTTTTATTGAATTACAAGCTTTGTTTTTACTTATGTACAAACAAATGTAATATGTTAAACATGCGGTCCAGTTATAATTTTAGCATATATAAACACATGGCCACCGAACTTCAGCATGTTCAAGCAAGTTTTGCACGACAACAAGCTTTGGGTCCCGCGCCTACGTCACAGGAACCGAGTGAAGCCGGCCACAGTCGAGCGTGTACCTGCTGTTCTACCGTATGTCAGAGGAGTCAAGAACAAGATTGGCTATATCTTGAATCGTGCTTCCATAAGAACATTTTTCTAGCCGCCGTTTTTTTATTTACCATCTGTCAAGTATAATGTCCCTCTACAAGATGCAGGAGTACACAAGCTAGATTGTGAACGTGTTCTCTCTTATATAGGACAAACTAAAAGATCTATAAAAACCTGCGTAAAAGAACACATAGTTGTCGTGAAGCATCGACGCTCTAGGAAGTCTGCAGTATGTGACCATGTTCTAGATCCCCCCAACCATTACATCAGATTTGATAGACCACAAATTCTTGCAAAATAACACAGATTCCTACAAAGGATGATTCGCGGGGCTACTTAATTTTAATTAAAAAAACATCCTAATTTCAATAGGGAACATGGTTGGGTACTACCAACGGCTTGGGATCCTATATTTAACAAAATTAAATCGAAAACCATGCATACCACCGCATAACTTCAAGACAGTGTAAGCTAATTTTTGTAGATCGGACCAAAATAATAATTAAAAGCTGAAGGTACCCCGGATTAACTTTGACATCGGGACATCTGTCACTGCAGTCCCTCCGTGACCATGGGTGCTGTACAGTACTCGAAACGTCGGGTTATAAATAGTTTAAAAATTAAACACGCTAAAATCCGTAAAAGTAGTTTTATTTAAATGTTCTAAAATATTTTGGAGAGGTAAATTAAATTGTAACTGAAAGCGAAAATTAGCTCACTCTATATATATTAATATATACATTTTGGTTCGTATATTTGTCTCCAAAATTTACAAACAATGGTGGTTTCACGCTTATGACGTGACGACTTTGAGTGTGAAAATATCTATTGGTCACAAGCGATCAATGAATTTATATACATTTCTCTTCGATTTTATATAATTACTGTTGAATAATAAATGCACTCTTTTTTACATATATCTAGAACCTCAAGAATGGTTATGATATTCAAAATAAATATACTTTTTTTTAATTAAACACGTCTGTACTCTGCCATAGAGTTTTAAGCGCTTTACTATATGAGGCGAACGTAATTTTTGCGAGAGTTTCTTTGACATTAACATTTAAATCTATTCACTGATATTTGATACTTCTAAATATTCACGTCAGGGTTTCTCTCTGATTAAACGATTTCGCAGAAGTACTGAAACGTGCTCGAACCAACGACCGCTTCATGAATTTCAAAAAGCCATCAAAGTGCATCCACTAAAGATGATGGCGCTTGAAACCAAATTGAAATTGCCGAAGGCTCTTCCATAATTTGTGGGAAGCTTTTAGATGAGTGACTCAACTGTTTAACTGAGAGATAGTTTCAATGCGCGGTGTGGTTTAATTTTAAGTCAATTATTAGTCCATTTTTCTTGCGTAAATTTTAGATTTTAAGGGAGTTAAGAACATGTTGAGATTTTCATTAAAATAAAGAATTAGTTCCAGGACTACTTTTATGCATGTTAAATTTTATGTGAACTTCAAAATATTTATAGGTTCTGAGATAAAAAATTACAACTATTTTGTTACAACTAATTAACATTGCACAATACTCGTATATATTGCATTATGTAAAATAATGCAGTCGTTGCTTATTTTTAATTAGCTAGCTTTTTAATGAGAATTGAGTTAATTAAAATCCTGATTTCTTATATTTACAAGAATTTTATATGTTTAACAAAACCAATTATACGGAATTTATAGCGTTTTTTACCTATATTTATAACCTGAAGTTTTGAGCGCTTTACTAAAGGCTGGTAATCGTGGTCCGTCCTGGTGGTCTCAACTTCTGCGTATTATGCAACTGTCGCAAAAGATTACAGCCAGAGAAAAGTGTTTTAGTAAGTAGGATAATCCAAAAATATAGCCGGACTCCCTAATTTGTACTCTAACAATATCAAAAAAAATATATTTTAGGGTGGCTCAAATTGAAATGGATATATAGTAATAAATAGTTAATACGAGTAAAACTACTTTTACGGATTTTATAGCGTTTTATTTTTAAATTATTTATAACCCGAAGTTTCGAGTACTTTACAGCACCCATGGTCACGGAGGGACTGAAGTGACAGATGTCCCGATGTCAAAGTTAATCCGGGGTACCTTCAGCTTTTAATTACTATTTTTGGTCCGATCTACAAAAATTAGCTTACATTGTCTTGAAGTCTTGCGGTGGTAAGCTTGGTTTTCGATTTAATTTTGTTAATTTTAGGATCCCAAGCCGGTGGTAATACCCAACTACCTTCTCTATTTAAAGTCTTTTCTAAAGTCTTTTTTTTTTAAAGTCTTTTTTTTTTTAAAGCCCCACAGTAGGATTTCTCCTGTGTCGTGGGTACGTTTTACAGACATAAATTCCATATGCACAAACCACCCAGACCCGGAACAACTATCTGTAGGCCATACAAATATTTGTCCCGTGCGGGAATCGAACCCGCGACCCGCTGCGCAGAAGCCAAGGGCTTAGCCACTGCGCCAACCGAGCCGACAAATTGAAATTAGGATGTTTTTTTAATTTCAATAGCGTCGCGAATCATCCTTGGTAGGAATCTGTGTACTTTTGCAAGGATTTGTGGTTTATCAAATCTGATGCTAGTGGTTGGGGTTATCTAGAACATGGTCAAGACTTCCTAGAGCGTCGACGCTTCACGTCAGATATGTGTTCTTTTACGCGGGTTTATGGGCTCTCCAGTATCTCCCATTGTCGCCGACATATTCATGGAAGACTTTGAGGAGAAAGCCCTCTGTACGTCTCCTGTAAATCCCAGATTCTACAAGCGGTACGTAGATGACTCTTTCACAATTTTACTATCAGATAAAGTAACTGAATTTTTAAACCGCCTTAACCACATAAACTCTAAAATTAAATTTACAATCGAGTTAGAGGCAAATAACTCTCTAGCTTTCCTAGATGTATTAGTAATTCGTAATCTTAATAACACCTTAAGTCATACTGTGTATAGAAAAAAGACCCATACTAACAGATACTTAAACGGTGAATCTCACCACCATCCATGACAGTTAGCTGCCGTGGGAAAATATTTGTTTCAGAGAGCACAAGGGATCTGTGACAAGAAACACATGGCCACCGAACTTCAGCATGTTCAAGCAAGTTTTGCACGACAACAAGCTTTGGGTCCCGCGCCTACGTCACAGGAACCGAGTGAAGCCGGCCACAGTCGAGCGTGTACCTGCTGTTCTACCGTATGTCAGAGGAGTCAAGAACAAGATTGGCTATATCTTGAAACGTGCTTCCATAAGAACATTTTTCAAGCCGCCGTTTTTTTATTTACCATCTGTCAAGTGTAATGACCCTCTACAAGATGCAGGAGTACACAAGCTAGATTGTGAAAGTGTTCTCTCTTACATAGGACAAACTAAAAGATCTATAAAAACCTGCGTAAAAGAACACATAGTTGTCGTGAAGCATCGACGCTCTAGGAAGTCTGCAGTATGTGACCATGTTCTAGATCCCCCCAACCATTACATCAGATTTGATAGACCACAAATTCTTGCAAAATAACACAGATTCCTACAAAGGATGATTCGCGGGGCTACTTAATTTTAATTAAAAAATAGGGAACATGGTTGGGTACTACCAACGGCTTGGGATCCTATATTTAACAAAATTAAATCGAAAACCATGCATACCACCGCATAACTTCAAGACAGTGTAAGCTAATTTTTGTAGATCGGACCAAAATAATAATTAAAAGCTGAAGGTACCCCGGATTAACTTTGACATCGGGACATCTGTCACTGCAGTCCCTCCGTGACCATGGGTGCTGTACAGTACTCGAAACGTCGGGTTATAAATAGTTTAAAAATTAAACACGCTAAAACCCGTAAAAGTAGTTTTATTAAATGTGTAATATTCACGTAAATATAAATAAAAATCATTATAATAGAGTATATTTAAATAATGGTTTTAAATAACTTACGAACGATATTTTCCAATGCAACGCTTTTAAAGTGTTATACTATATTAAAGGAATTAAACTACACTGTGCACCCAATAGCGCATGGTGGGGATGGGCTCACCACCTATCACACCAAGTGCATTATATTGTTTTGGTGAAACGTGGATTGTGGCAGTCATCTGTTTTTGCAGTGAGTGCCCAGTCTCTGACTAGCCCTTATGGGATACAGTCGTGATCTTATGTATTTATTTATGTACTATATTAAAAAAATAACTCTTTACATGCGTTTACTAGCAGTTATTCATTGTAGAGAACTATTTTTTAACTGCGTTAAAACAATCATAAAATTGTTAGTGTTTTTACCTCTCTTCTTTTGTGTAATGTCTAAAATTCTATGTTTTTTATATAATTTTAAATTATGACTTCTTGCTAAAGACTTTTGGTTAAAAGACAACGCACCATGAGCTAGTGCTCAGTACCTGATTTCTACACTGCGGCTCCTGGTTTGGAATACACAATACAGGTAAAGTACATAATTCAGTCAAGAAATAAGGTGGGCACAGTGCAGAGTGTATTATTTTCTAAAAAAAGGAAAAAAAGTAGAACATAGGAGCTTTAAAGATTCATAATGTAAATAAATCTTCTCAGGTTTGTCTTTTGGCAACTGAGCCAGAAATATTCCAGACAATGCCAAATATAAACCTCTATTCTTTTGTCGGATAATGAAGCGTGTAACAAAGGCCTAAGATTTGTTTCCTCCGAAGAAGCAGCGAATACTTTATGTATCACAAACAATTGTGGGAATGGTTTCGGGCGTAACTTATCTTTTTCATCTGTAAATAACCCATCAATATTTCTAATTGCGCCCTAAATGTTATCTGAATCAGAAATGATTATCTGTAGCTATTGTCAGCTAACACTTAATTTTTATTTCTAAATATTTTATCATTTTTTTTATTTTTACCTTATAGTGTGGTAAGAGAATCTACCACCCCATCTCATTCCGTGGGTATCGTAAAAGTCGACGAAGGGAAAATTAAAACGAGGTTATGGGCAGCAGCACCTTTTTGGAACATCTGACTAAAGAAACTTCGGTTTCTTAATTTCGATAAATTATAAGATTTTTAAGATCGTCAGGGTCGTTGTTAACGTAACAAAGTCATTACTTAAAATGTATATATATATGTATATATGTAAAATGAATATATATATATATATATATATTCGGTGATGTAATTGCTGTTAGCCTTCTCGGCTTTTACAGCGTCATCGGATGCTGACGAAAAACTGTACACCAATAAGCTAGCTAATTAAAAATAAGCAACGACTGCATTATTTTACATAATGCAATATATACGAGTATTCTGCAATGTCTACTTTTAATCATGTTAATTAGTTGTAATAAAATAGTTGTAATTTTTTATCTCAGAACCTATAAATATTTTGAAGTTCACATAAAATTTAACATGCATAAAAGTAGTCCTGGAACTAATTCTTTATTTTAATGAAAATCTCAACATGTTCTTAACTCCCTTAAAATCTAAAATTTACGCAAGAAAAATGGACTAATAATTGACTTAAAATTAAACCACACCGCGCATTGAAACTATCTCTCAGTTAAACAGTTGAGTCACTCATCTAAAAGCTTCCCACAAATTATGGAAGAGCCTTCGGCAATTTCAATTTGGTTTCAAGCGCCATCATCTTTAGTGGATGCACTTTGATGGCTTTTTGAAATTCATGAAGCGGTCGTTGGTTCGAGCACGTTTCAGTACTTCTGCGAAAACGTTTAATCAGAGAGAAACCCTGACGTGAATATTTAGAAGTATCAAATATCAGTGAATAGATTTAAATGTTAATGTCAAAGAAACTCTCGCAAAAATTACGTTCGCCTCATATAGTAAAGCGCTTAAAACTCTATGGCAGAGTACAGACGTGTTTAATTAAAAAAAAGTATATTTATTTTGAATATCATAACTATTCTTGAGGGTCTAGATATATGTAAAAAAGAGTGCATTTATTATTCAACAGTAATTATATAAAATCGAAGAGAAATGTATATAAATTCATTGATCGCTTGTGACCAATAGATATTTTCACACTCAAAGTCGTCACGTCATAAGCGTGAAACCACCATTGTTTGTAAATTTTGGAGACAAATATACGAACCAAAATGTATATATTAATATATATAGAGTGAGCTAATTTTCGTTTTCAGTTACAATTTAATTTACCTCTCCAAAATATTTTAGAACATTTAAATAAAACTATTTTTTACGGATTTTATCGCGTTTAATTTTTAACTATTTATAACCCGACGTTTCGAGCGATTTTCAGCACCCATGGTCACGGGAGGACTGAGGTGACAGATGTCCTGATGTCATGGTTAACGCAGGGTATCTTTAGCTTTTAATTATTATTTTTGGTCCGATCTATGCAGAAAGAGCTAACTATGCCTTGAAGTTAGTCAGTCTGTGCAGTGGTATGCTTGGTTTATGATTTAATTTAATTAATTATGGGATCCCAAGCTGGTAGTAGTACCAGACCATCATCTCTATTGAAATTTGGATTTTTTATTTAATTTAAATAATAAGTTTTATTTAAATTTGTAGTTATAGATTAGAGATGTGGCGACATAGATGTCGCTACATCACTCCCCCGCTGAGACTGGAAGTCGTAGTTAAGCGTGGAGAACTTGAGACGTCTATTTGATTGCAACATTTGTGCAAAAACACAAATTGTTGCTTTTCGGGTCTGGTTGTGTTGTGCATGTGAAATGTATGTTTGTAAAACGCACCCACGATACAGGAGAAAATCCTACTGTGGGGCTTCGTTTTTTTAAAATAATTGAAAAATTGAATTAATTGATATTGCCAAGGAAAAGTGTAGCTACCCGCCAGATCGGTTGGTCTGATCTGGAGGGGACGTCTCCTCCAACTAGTAATATTTAGATGTTGTATATATAGTTCGCATCTCTGAAATCTTTTCATAGCGCGATTATGGACGTATGCGAATATTTCTTGAGCTTCTCATGTGGCGACATAGATGTCGCTACATAATTGAACCACACGGTGCACGTGTAGAAGGATTGACATAATTATTTAAATCCGGCCCGCAGGTTTTCGTTGCGGTGCAACGTAAAAACAGCAACCTCCGCTCCCTGTTAATATCCAGATTGTCTAATGTTTTCTTTTATTTACGCGAATATTACACATTTAAATAAAACTACTTTTTTACGCATTTTATCGCGTTTAATTTTGAACTATTTTTACCCGACGTTTCGGACGCTTTAAAGCACCCATGGTCACGGGGGGGACTCCCGAGACCATGGGAATTAAACGCGATAAAATCCGTAAAAAAGTAGTTTTATTTAAATCCAGATTGTCATTTAAGTCCTCATCTAACCAGTGACCCAAATATTTAAAGCTATTTACTCTAGATAACAATGTTCCTTACAGCAACACCTGAGACATAGCTTGGTAGGATACTTTACCGGCTTTAAAAATCATCAATTCGATCTTTTTAATAGTGTATTCTTTTAACCGCCTCATAGCACTAATCGATGGACTCAGCAGCACCATATCGTCCGCGTAACTCTCAACCTCACTGGGCTAACAGTAGTCCGTTGAAGAATGGCCCTCCGTCTCAATGCCATAAATGCCAGCTTTATGGCTACTCTTCACGGAATTGTCACGCACGAGCAAGGTGCGTAAAATGTCTAGGCGATCACGCCCCCTCAGACTGTCCTAGACCAAAGGACAAAACCTCGTTAGCAGATTGCTGCCCACCCTCTTGTGTTCTTTGTAACACAGACGGCCACACGGCCAACTATCTCGGCTTCCCTGAAGCACCAAAATACAAAAGACTCGCGGACAGACAAAGGACCTGCGCCCGGAACAATCTTCCAGACAATCACCCCGCCCTCCGTAGGGAAAAAAAATCCCGACCTCCGCGTTCATCATAAACTCGGCTTCGCCGAACATGCCGAGCAGCCCCGTCGCGAGTCAGTTCGACTTACGTCTTGTCAAAAAGATATTATTATTAAAGTGTTTCACACATTTTACTGGTAGGTACCACCCCAGTGCCAGTTATTCTGCCGCAGTAGCAGTAGTGTGCAAACATTACTGTGTTTCGGTTTGAAGGGCACTGTGAGCTAGTGTAATCACTGAGCATATGAGACTTGAGAACTTATGTCTCAGGGTAAAGGGCACAGTGTGGAGTCTCACAGAAATTTTCTGGGTGACACAGCATTTATTATGGGCAGATGTTGCACTTACCATCAGGTGAACGTTTTGCTCGTTTCATCACTATATCCAATGAAAAAAAACCTTAAATATTCCTTCTTTTTTGACAATCGTCGATTTTCATACACCTCCCTAGACTGATAAAGACTATATGAAAGTCATTTTAAATAATAACGGCAAAAAATTTCAGCTGTATAATAAAAATAGCAAAGGTAAATGTGGCGTGAAATTGAATTAGAATCGATCGTAAGTAAAGTTTGGCTGATTAGATGTTCGGCCTCGTGTCACGCCGCGTTGCTCAAAATGTACTCACTTAATCTAAGACGCTTAAGGTAAAGAAGAATGTACACTTGCTAATTTTTAATCGTGTTCAGTGCTTTATTTCTTCAGCCCTTTCACGATAAATACTGTTACAGTTTAAGTAAAAATAGCAAATAAAATAGAAATTTAGCTAAAATTATTTTAACTCAACAACAGAGTAAGGAAAAAAGTATTTACCTGGCATATGAGACTTAAGAACTAATGTCTTGGGCAGACAACCGCAGTGGTGCCACCCAGAACTATTCTGGGTGACACAGCATTTGTTGGTATATCGTGTATATACACAATTCAGTGTGCCATGTGGTGGCGGCCTAAGAGAATCTACCACCTCAACACATCCCGTGGTTGTCGTAAAAGTCGACAGAGGGAAAATGAAAATCGAAATGGGCAGCAGCATCTTCCTGGAACATCTGAATAAATAAACTTCGGTTGGCAAGCCGCCCGAGCGTGGCAACTATGGCAAAATCCCTCCAAAACGAGAGCTACAAACTGTTGTGGCTATCTATGGGGGAGGCCTATGTTCAGCAGTGGACTTGTGATAGGCTGAAACGACACCATTCAGTTATTTGAAATAGTTTTGTACTTGCTAATAAAAAACGCAATTAAATATTCCCTCGCAACAATAAAGTCATTACAAAAGTAATTTAACATAACAAAGGACCACAATAATGGAAACAAATGTGCCATTACTGAGATAAGATTAATGAACGACGATGCTATCTCTGTACAGGATTATTTTATTCTTTTATTGTTATTAAAAGTTATCTGATAAACTGCTTTACGTTGTATTTTTTAGGTCTGTTTTTATGTATTTATTGTTATTTACGAGTATCATACGTATAGTAGGCGAGCCTTCAAAACCAAATGAAAGCACCAATAATGTTAATTACAATTTCTTATTAAAAATAAGTTTATAGTAAATTATTTGGCGTGTGAGTCATACTGCATCAAAGTCTTTATTAAGTGTTACCATAATTTTATAGTGTTGCCATATTATGTATATTTTTATTGGGTAAAGGGACGAAAAGAGCTAAACGTTCACCAGATGGTAGGTGCAAAATCTACCCAAAACCAATGCTGTGTCACCCACCAAATTCCTCCGTGACACCACACTGCGCCCGTGCCCCCTGAGATTTTAGTTCTTAGGTCTCATATGACCAGTGATTACACTACACTACTACAGTGCCTTTCAAACCGAAACACAGTAATGTTTGCAAAATACTCCTTCACGGCAGGATGACTGACTCTACGTTAGTACCTACCCACCAGTAAACTAACTATATATATATGTATATGCTATATATGTGAATGTTCTGTGTAAGACTTAATTATGCTGTTTTTTCTTTAATTTTTAATATTTTTTGTTACTATCAAATTATATGCGTGATTTATTAGATGTGATAGTTTCACTGTCTGTGTGGTGGCCGCCGTGTGGTGGCGGCTTAAGCTAAGGCTAAAATAGTACCCTTGATGGGTACTATTTTACAGAAACAGCAGCGCTTGCACACTACCGCTTGGCCGGAAAAATAACTGGCACTACAGTGATATCTCCTGAGACGGATTCCAGGATACGAATTGAACCATATAGTATGATGATGGCTATATATGATGATGGATATAAATAAAACAATGCTTACATGAAAGGATTTCTAATGTTTTATGGATGCATTTACAGACATGAATTGCACATTCACCTTCATCCATACCCGTAACAAAAACGACTATGAATAGGTCGTATAACATATGTCCCGTGCTGAAATCGAACCCGCGACCCATTACGCAGAAGCCACTGTGCCAATCGAACTGACATTTTATCTTTTTTCATCGGATATTATAGTACCCTACGTCTTGATTATTGACGATTGACGACCTTGTGGCCTAGTGGTCAGACTACCTGACTTCTACGGCGCGGGTCCTGGTTTCGAATCCCATCCGCAGCCAACATTTGTGCTAAAACATAAATTGTTGATTTTCGGGTCTGGTTGTGTTGTGATTGTCCCCGTGTTTCTGACACTGCATCCTAGCCTACCTCCGATCTTATCGCATCAGCGTTAAATCGGGCGCGGGTAGGTTAGAACGAGTGAGTGCCGCGGTGCCGCGCGTACACTTGTGGCACTATAATATCTCCTGCGCAGTTGATGACTCTCAACAGTATTCGGAAGTTGTCGCCGTGGTCGAATTCGGCTAGGAGAACATCACCTGATTATTCACTGTAAATCGCAGGTGCCTTTAGATCACAATAGTTATTAGTGAGCTATGTTTCGGTTTTTCAATCTCGGTGCAAAAAACGAATGTAAGGAAATTTGCATGCGCGAGAAATAAAATAAAAGGTCAAGTGAATTCCGCTTACAAGCTCTAGAGCAGCAAACTCTTCCTCGCTCCCGAAATTGATTCATTTTCCTCTTCCCCAAAATTTACTTTTTGCGTATAACTAACGAAAAAGTAGTAAGTAGTAAGTAAGTAAGTAGAAATAACACGCCATTTTGTAATGGCGGCCATCGTAAATTTGTTTTTTTTTTAACCCTCATTCAGGGGGTTGATAAAAATATGCAATGCACCATTTTGTGGTCGAGCGAGTGAGTATTGTCGTCAGAACTAAGGGAGTATACCAAATTTCCGATAAATCGATCTACAGAAAAGGGGTAAAATTTCAATTACTAGATTTGACCCACACAAGACACAAACAATGCAAGCTGAATAAAACCGCTTCACGTTCAAAAAACGGTTTTACCGTTTAAAAAAAAGCAAGCAAATATTTCACTCGTAGGGACTAATCTCCTCTTAATTTTTCAGAAAGTTTTGGAGTAGCTAGAACCTTTCAGCTGCATCAGTGCGGATTGGCCATTTTCACGTGTCGTTGATATATAATGTATAAATTCTGTCTCTATGCGATGGTTTCCTTTGCCGCCCAACACGTGGCAAATTAATATTTAAAATTAATAATTTCAGTGACACCGGGGTTGAACGTCAATATCTAAAAAAGTAAAGTAAAGTTTCAGCCTATAAATGTCCCACTACTGAGCACAGGCCTCCTCTCATTTCTGAGAGGGTTTTGGAGCTAGGAAGAATCCGCCACGCTGCTCCAATGCGGGTTGGCGGACTTCACATGTCCTCGAAATATTTCTATTCCTCGGACATGCAGGTTTCCTCACGATGTTTTCCTTCACCGCTAAGCACGTGGTAAATCAGCACTTAAAATTGTAGAACAATATTAGAGGTGCTGGCACCGGGGATCGAACCCAAGTTACTCGCTTACTATGAAATTAAAGGCGAGCACCAGGCCCCTGAGCTACCACGGCTCACGTCAATATCTAACCGAAAACAATATATGGGTGTTAAGATTCCGTTTAGGTAGGTACCGGTAGGCCTAAGTGCGCCGTTGTGCATCTACTACCCAGTCTCATCAAAGGGAAAATGAAATCCAGGAGATGGGCAGCAGCATCTTCCTCGAACGTCTGAATAAATGAACTGCAGTTACCAAGCGTAGCAACTAAAGCAAAATCCCACCAAAACGAGAGGTACTAACTTTTGTGGCAACCTATGGGGAGGCCTATGTTCAGGAGTGAATAGTGAGAGGCTGAAATGATGATGTTGATGACACACCCAACAGTCCGCAGACATTATTCATACCATCAGCTTAACGTTTTGCTCATCTCGTCACTATCTTCTATAAAAAGTCGTGTATCCAAGTGTATTCGTGTCTCTGACACTGATTCCTAACCTCCGATCTTATCACATGAGCGTTACATCAATCGCGGGTAGGTAAGGACGAGGGAAAGCCACTGTGTTTGTACGTACACTTTGGGGACTATAATATCTCCTGCGCAGTTGATAGTTTCCAACAGTTCGGAAGTAGTTGCCGTGGTCAAAAATCGGCCAAAAGGTCAGCGCTATCATCATTAACGTGCCAAAGAATTAAGTGTAAAAAACCTCTGCGAAAAATATGAACTCGACCGGCAAACTCATTTTCGTTACCTTTGAACAACAACATGAAAATAATAATATGTTCTATTTCACTTAGACGTAAATCTTATCAAATCTGAACAATATGCTTTTGTACGTGAACATACTGAGGCCGCTTAACAAATTATTTTTCTGTGAATTGCCTGAAAAACATTTCTTTTGCTACGAGCAAGATGAGACAGCTGCTTATTACATGATATATCGTAATGTCTTGTATATAACATGTTCACGGACCGCGTAGCCTACTAGTCAGAATACCTGACTGCTACGCTGCAGGTCTTGGTTTCGAATCCCAGCCGGGGACAACATTTAAAAACTACAAATTGTTGGTTTTTTGGCCTAATTGTCCCTGTGTCTCTGACACTGCATCCTAGCCTTGTCGCATGAAATTTTCATCGAGCGCAGGTAGGTTAGAACGAGTAGTTCTCTGTATTTACGGATACACTTATGACTACAATAGCTCATCGTCATCATTTCAGCCTATCACTAGTCCACTGCTGAACATAGGCCTCCCCCAAAGATTGCCACAAAAGTTTGTAGCTTTAATTTTTGGGCCATTTTGCCATAGTGGCCACGCTTGGCAAGCGGCTTGGCAACCGCAATATATTTATTCAGATTACACAGTATTAGACAGTTACACGTTATACACGGTGCTATTAACGAAAGCTATTAAGTGTATTATAGGTAATACACAGCTAATAGCTTCCGATAGTATTCCGAAGTTGTCGCCATGGTCGAAATCGAACAGAAGGATATTATTATTATTATAGAAACGACATAAGGTTTGAGTACGGACACGATTATTATACTAATCAACAGTTACAAGATACCATTAAATAGAGACATACAGACATAAAGAGAGAAACTTGGCTAAATGATTCTATGTCATTTAATATAAAAAAACTTTTGTGTAGCCAGTAAGTTTAACAGAACATCAGCCATAGGAGGTAGTTGTTTAATTTTATTTAAAAATTCTTTAAAATCTAAAGAAGGAAAAGATATCGTGGTATGTTCTGTTAAACGTCAGTGTGAGATTGCTTGTGCAGAAATGGATGGATATCTATTTATGCGTATTCCATAGACCACCTTCTGCTGACTTCACAGCATTTATGATATACTTTTAGATTATAGAAGTCTTGACAAAAGTTTTTAAAAGTAAGAAAAAAGTTGTGATTTGTGGTGACTTTAATATTGATTTGTTAAGTGAAACTCTGGACAAAAAGCGATTTGTTCCTCTTTTTAACTGTTTTAATCTACAATGTATATTTACTGAAGCAACCAGAGTTACACCATCTTGTGCCTCCTGTATTGATAATATTATAGTTAACTGTAAAATATTAAAAAAGCTGTACTAAATGGAGTTACATCAGATCATAAAGCTTTAAAGATACAGTTGAACTTCAAAAAGTATTAATGACAGTATTTCAATTGAATGTAGACCTGTGAACGGGAACAGTATTGACCGATTCAAACACAAAGTTAACTTTTTCTTTGAATTACCCTAATAGCACATTTAATATGTTTTTTATGCAATTTTTAACGAATATAATAAAGTATTTACTAGAAAGGTAGTTAGGATTTTTTGAGCATTAAAATTAAGTTTTCTTGTAATAAAACTAAAGCCACATGAAATATATTTAATTTAGAAAGTACCAGGCATAATACTAAAAAAGAAGACTTTGATTTGAAATTAAGTGGTAATGTAGTTTAAGATAAATACAAAGTTGCAACTGAATTTCTTGATGTTTTTTCAAATTTATAAATAAATTTACAATAAAAGGGAACATGTAAATATTGACATTCCTAACTTTCGTTTTAATAACATTAGCCCTACCGATATCGTAAATGCATATTAAATAAAAAGAAAACGGAAGATCTCTGGGAGCTCTCAATCTGGGCAATTGATATCATTATTATCAATATTGGAATTGGTTTTTTTATCTCTTTGTGGACTTTGGTGTCTACCCAGAATTGATGAAACAGTAAATTTGTACCAGTTTTTAAATCGGGTAGCAGAGAAATTTCTTGAAATTACCGTCCTATTTCTGTGCTGACAGCTTTTAGTAAAATATTTGAAAAAATTATGCTAGAGCAAATGGTCGTCATTTTAGTAAATATAAAATTTTAAATGCTTTCTTTTTATACGGCTTTCGTGAAGCCTCTCTGGATCTTTTATCTTCCTACCTTACAAATAAAAGGTTAATCTTTAACTTGGGACTTCGCGAGTCGCTACGAGAACTATTCAGGGAGACTTATATTTTGACACTTCCGTCGATGTTTATTTTTGAAAATATTATGTACGTACGGAAAAACATTAATTTATTTACCAAAAAACTTACTGGGTCGAGGTGTCACGCTAGAGGTTCTTTTGTTAAGGTTAGCTAAAACTAGAAAGTCTTTTCTTAGTAGATGTTTAGTTTTATAATTAAAAATCTAAAAGTGTAACACAAACAGCGGACATGGATTTTAAAAAACTTATCAAGAAGACGTTATTAGATAAAGCGTATTTAAAATAGAACATTATATAGAGGACAAAGATGTGTGGAAATAACTCATACTCTGCACTTGCAAACCCCCTTGCTACTAAATTAATGATGTAATTATTTTTGTAATCTATAAATGACATTATGTAATATGGCATTGAAAAAAGAAATACCCCAGAGTTTCTTACCGGTTTTTCTCTGAGAAGGTCATTTTTTGAACTGGACAAGAAATGCGGGCCCTGCGGGACACCCATGATATAGACACTGTCGACCCGGAAGAACTTGTAACATTTATCACCACTTTTTGCGATCTTTTACTCAAATAAGATGTGACAAGTTTTAGTGCGGTATTTTTTACTGATACTAAATTGATTACTGTGGACTAATTTATTTAAAAATGCCATAACATTTGATCTACAATATTTTTTCGAAGATTTTCCCCCACTAGATGGAGCGACGACCTGCTCGAATTTGCGGGACGTCGATGGATGCAGGTGGCTCAGGACCGTGTTTTGTGGCAATATATGGGGGAAACCTATGTTCAACAGTAGGCTAAGATAGGCTTAAGTGATGATGATGATGACGAGGTAAATAATAATAATAAATGTGTTTCACTGATATTCGGCAAGAAAAATTACCTTAAATAATATAAAAAAGGAGAACTCTGTGGCTGTGTCTACTAAATTACGCCCCAGCCAGTACTATTAGCATCCGTAACGTGGATTAGAGCTTTATTGCGTTCCTAGTAGTCTTATCGTCTTAAGACTTAATAGTATGAAGCATTTAGAAAATCTGTACTTAATTTAGCAGTCAAATGTATGCTCTCTAGTAATAACATGTGACATTTTAAATAGGTTTTTTAAAGTAAATACAAAAGTAAAAAGTTGTTGTTTAATCCCAATACAGGCTTAGACATTGAGTTTGATACTAAAGACACTAAAATAAAGTTATCACTAAATGTCAGAATGTTAAAGATAACCATCACATGATCTCAGTTCTTATAATTCCTTAGGATCGTCGCTTTTCATTAAGATTTTAATAAATGCAGTCTGGGTAGTATACTGACGTAGTGCACACAAATATAATGACGTTATACGACGACGACCTGAGTTCTATCACAGGTGCCAGCACCTCTATAACTAAAAAAGTAAAGAGTAAAGTTTCAGCCTATAAATGTCCCACTGCTAAGCATAGGCCTCCTCTCATTTCTGAGAGGGTTTGAAGCTAGGAATAAATAATTTCGGTGATGTAATTGCTGTTAGCCCATTTGGCTTTTACAGCTTCATCGGATACTGTGCTCACGGGCAGGGGCCCGTAGGGGGCCGCCAAACATAAATACTTAAATAAACTCCTACAAACAAATCGAAATTCGGGCTGTGTCGCGTTCGCTGCGTGCTTGCGCGACTTCGAATATCTCAAATGATTTTAAGTCGTCTAATGACCGTCCGAGGGAGGCTGCGGGCCTCCATTCGGACTGTCGACTTGTGTGTCGGTAACTCTGGGCGGTGAGAACCGCCCTGGTAGCTAGGAAGAATCCGCCATGCTGCTCTAATGCGGGTTGGCGGGCTGCACATGTCTTTGAAATATTTTCTTATTTCTCAGACATGCAGATTTCCTCACGATGTTTTCCTTCACCGCCGAGCAAGTGGTAAATCAGCACTTAAAATTGCAGTTAATAATTTTAGTGGTGCCGGCACCGGGAATCGAACACAGGTCACTCGCGTATTATGAAATTTAAAGGGAGCGCCTAGCCCCTGAGCTACCACGGCACTCCTGAGCTACCACAGCCCTCCTCTATAACTGTTCTGCAATTTTAAGTGCTGATTGACGACATGCCCAGCTGTGAAGGAAAACATCGTGAGGAAACCTGCATGTCCAAGGAATAAAAATATTTCGAAGATATGTGAAGTCCGCCAACCCGCATTGGAGCAGCGTGGTGCACTTGCTGCTATGGTAAACATTAATAGAGTAAATGAGTCTTGGAGTGAAATCCATGTCTCATCAATTATACTGATTGAAAATATATGTTTGTGGTGGCCAAGTAGTAAAATTCAAGATGGACGACTATCACAATCTAGGAGAGACCAGAATCTAGCGACGGGCCAAACGTTCATCTGATGGTAAGTGTAACGACTGCCAATAACGTATCGTATACAGAAACGTATTTAAACGTTTAAAAAAAAAACGTATTTAATTGTATCATAAAGTGCTTAAGCGCCCGGTTCTCGGCTTCGAATCCCAGTCGGAGCCAACGATTGTGCAAAGACACGGTTGTTTTGCGCATGAAATTAATGTCAGTAAAACGCCTGTGCGATAAATCTTAGTGGGAGTATTTTAATTAAAAAATAAAGAGAATTTTAGGTCGTAGAAATAACGATATCGTAGTTTCGCGCTCAGTCGTAACAAATTTGTCAGGCATTTGTCGTAATGTAATGGACTTTTTACTGAGGAAACATCTAGTAAATAACATAAAGACTCACTCAGCAGAACAGGTGCAACTTGCATTAGAAATGAAAAACTCGGCCACACTTTCCGCTTGATGTTGATTAATACCTCTCTGCGAATTGCTACACCGCTGCGCCACTTTTACGCGAGAAAGTATTTTCATGTTTATTATGATGCACATACATCAGGTTTATTAAACCTTTTACGCGTTGTATTATATGTTACTAAAATCTTCTGCTAACATCGCCGCATTTAATGCTATGGTATGGTGGTTACTTTGGTGTTGTTTCTTTTACACGATTGGCGTAATTCTGAAATTTTCACGTAAAAAAACCCACTGTCGAGCACAGGTCTCCTCTCATTTTAGAGAGGGCTTTGGAGCCTACTCTCCCTATGCTGCTCCAATTCGAGTTGACGGACTTCACATGTCTTCGAAATATTTTATTTGACAGACATGCAGGTATCTTCTCGATGTTTTTCTTCACCGCCGAGCACGTGGTAAATCTGTAAATATTCTTCCATGCCGTGTAATAGCGGCTTATGAGAATCTAACACCCCACCTCATCCCGTGGGTGTCGTAAAAGTTGACAGAGGGAAAATCAAAACCAGGAGATGGGCAGCAGCTTGTTCCTGGAACATATGAATAAATAAACTGCGGCTGCCAAGCCGCCTGCTAAGCGTGGCAACTATGGCAAAATGCCCCAAAAATTAAAGCTTCAAACTTTTGTGGCAATCTTTGGGGGAGGCCTATGTTCAGCAGTGGACTAGTGATAGGCTGAGATGATAATGATGATGATATAAGCGGCGTGAAATTGCGGACATATCATTTGTACTAAGCATTATAAATAATAATATTGATTACCGGATTATCAAAGAAAAATTGTATTTAATAAAATCGAGACGTCGCTATTGTCCTAGCTCAATTAAGACTATATATAGACAAAATACCTTTTAGTGTAGGACAAGCAGTAATTTGAATATTGTCTGAAAAGATGTAGATTTTGACATGTTTATCTGTAACTCGTCGTTTCAGCCTATCACAATAGTTTGTAGCCACAAAGATAGCCACAAAAGTTTGTAGCTCTCTTATTGGAGGGATTTTGCCATAGTTGCCACGCTTGGCAGGCGGGTTGGCAACTGTAAAGCGATAAATATCAACGACATTTTTTGCGTCATTATCACCTGGTTCATTTTCGTTTTCTGTCTTTGTTAAATACAAAATTAATAACTTATTTCTATAGTATGTATAAACTTAAAGATATTAAGTCAATCTAGTGAGACGTTTGTGTTTTAACTGAAGTAATAACTGTTTTCTTTTTGTTATACTGTTTTTGTAAGCGAAAACGTGTAATTGTCTAGCTGTTTTCCTACTTTGTAAGTTTCTATGTTGTTTCATTTAGCTGTAAGTATTTCGTGAAACTGAAATAAAATAGTTTTGAACCTAACCATCCATGCTAATATTATAAATGCGAAAGTAATTGTCTCTGTCCCTCTGTCTGTTTGCTACCTTTTCACTCTTCAATCGCTCAACAAACCTTGACAAAATTTATCACAAAGATAGCTTACGTCCAGGAGATCGATATTAAATACTTTTTATTCCGGAAAATCAAATAGTTTCCACAGGATATTCAAAAATCTGTATCCATGCGGACGAAGTCGCCGGCATCAACTAGTAAGTTATAATTTTGTGATATTGTAAAAAAGGGAAACGCTTTGTTTATGAACACTGTTATGTATATCTTTATAACTCTTGTTTCGAGAAAATAATTTGCAGAGTTTACTGAGTAGCGACCTTAATTATATTTCTAAAAGTTTTCCACACCTGTCATTCAACAAATATACGGTTTCGAAAAGTACTCGTATGTTCGCGGCATTCGAAACGACATTGTTATGTTCGTAATCGAAACAAGTTGCCAACTCATTTATTACTTAATAAATTAATACACATTTGTATACAATTATATACTGTAATAAAATCTACGGGTTATTTGTTTAACTTTTTTTTAATGAATACTAATAATGCTAATAATTTTACTTATATTCCTGGTTACTACTCCAACTAAACTTAAAAACTTGATCTACAATAGTCGAATGGCGGGCTTGATCCTGCGACATCAGTCCGTGCCCTAAATCAATAGGCTATGGGCGCTTTACTGGTGTTAGTAGTCCTAAGCGGGAATCAGTGTAGGTAGGTACCACCGTAGTGCCTTTTGTTTTGCTGTCCATTAAAAGTTTGCAACTAATACCGTGGTTCCGTCATACGTACACATTACCTTACGATGATTTTCTTTACTTCTGAGCACTTTGCTAATCACTACTAAAAAACTGCAGAACAATTTCAGTGGTGCCGGCAACGGCGATCGAGGTCAAGTCACTGGCGTACCGTGAAAGAGGCAGCGAGCGGCCCTTCGAACTACCACGGCTGTGTTCATTATCAAGATCCTTTTAATTCATCAATTCAGCCAATCATTAGTCCACTGCTGAACATAGCTATAGATAAAAGCCTAACTATAGATTGCCACAAAAGTTTGTTGCTCTTATTTTGGAGTGTTGTACTGTAGTTGCCACGCATGTTTGATTGGGATGAGTGAGTGCCCGACCTAACGCTCAAGCGATAAGATCGGAGGCTAGAATGCAATACAAGGATAATCACAACAAACCTAGAAACGAAAACCAACAGTTTGTAAAAGTGAAGTAAAGTTACCGCCTATAAATATCCCACTGTCAGGCCTCATTTCATTTTTGAGAGGGTTTTGGAGCCGGAATACGAGTAAGTCGTTGGCGAACTTCACATATCTTTGATTTTTTTTTATTCTAAGACATGCAGGTTTCCTTACGATGTTTTCCTTCACCACTGAGCACAAGATAAATCAGTACATTAAATAACAATTTTACAGACGCCTGCACCGAGGATCGAACTCAGGTCACTCGCGTACTATGAAATTTAAAGCGAGCGCCTGGCCCCTGAGCAATTTGTGTTTTCGCCCAAATGTTGGTTCCGGCTGGGATTTGTACCCAAGACCTGCGGGGTGGTAGTCAGGTACTCCAACCACTAAGCCACGCGGTCGTAATAATAAATTGTTAATCAGTAAAATATGGTTATACTCATTAAAGATGTGGAATATATTGCAAAGAATAACGACAACAGCGTAAAATCCGTGGCAGATACTTTTACGCGAACGTATACTTTGTTCTTGTAAAATAATAAGTTCATCAACATCATCATCATTTCAGCCTATCACTTATCTACTGCTGTATATAGGCCTCCACCAAAGCTGGTAGCTCTCATTTTATTTTGGGGGGAATGGTTGCTACGCTTGGCAGGCGAGTTAGTAACTGCAGTTTATTCCATCTTCATCACCACATCTTCTGGTTTTCATTTTCCTTTTGTCGATATTTACAACACCCACGGAATGAGACGGGGTGGTAGATTCCACACGGTAAAATGACGGTAAAATGAAATAAGTTAAGATAAGTTAATTTAACTTATTTTGATAAACTTCATACAATTTACTAACGCAATAGTTATTTAGAAAATTGTACTCAAAGGTTAATCGACTTGCAAGTCCGAAAATGTTTGTCCCTATTACGAAAGATGTTTTCCAATTTTCGTGGCTAATAGCTTCGAAAATTGCAAGTAAAATGTAAAACAATTTCAGAAGGAAAATTCACATGAACATCGTAAACTCCCACAAGACGGTTCTCTGAACTTCTTTGTTTGTGTTTCGCCTGATTTAAAACATCTTGTAGCAAAAAAATAGATTTAGAATACTTAAAATGAAATTAACAGATACGTAAATTATATTCAATGTATATATGTAAGCATATACTAATAGTGTATAAAATTTAATAGAAAATGTAACATAATAGATCTACTAAAAAAAATGTTTAATAAATTTAAGAATATGAATTTTACGGTTTACCGTGAACCCATAAGTTTTTCCCCTACCAAAAATCGCTCAACGCGGCTAAAGAAGTTTTCACTTCAAAATAATAATTTAAGAGCTGAAGGTACTTCGGATTAACTATGACATCAGGATGTCTGACCACTAAGTTCCCCGTGAACATAGGTGTTGTAATACGCTCGAAACGTCGGTTTATAAATAATTAAAAATTGATCACGTTAAAACCGTAAAATTAATTTTCTTCAATTTAGTTAACATTTTTAGTAGAACTATTATGTTAGATTTTCTATTAAATTTAATATTTCTAGTATATGCATACATTTATTTGTACAGAGAATTGATTTGTGTATTTGAATATAAACACAGGTTACGAACTTTTTATAAAGTAACATGTATATGTTAAAGACCACGACAAAAAAAAACTAGTATTAATAAAAACCAGTTATTTTAAATAATAATCTATTTAAAAAACAAAATACACAATATAAATAGTGAATTTAACGCTAAAAGAATATGGCCTCTTTTAATTATAATGGAATCTCATGTTTAACATCGCTTCGCTTTATTATTTGACGCGTACATAAGCTGTTAAGTGATTCATGTCAGATAATTAAAATCATAATGGATTCCAAAAACGCTTGCTAAATAAATTTAATATACCTATTTACGTACCATAAGAAAAATTTACGTTATCAATTTCGTGTTGGGAAGTGTCTTATATAAAATACTAATCATATTAAAAATAAATATGTACAGTCACCTTTTTCCATATAGGGTTGGCAAAGACCACGCCGTAACGAGACGGGTGGCGAAACACGTCGCCGCCATCTTGGTACGAGTCAAGAAATTCTTACATCTCTTTGCATTCCCACGAGCAGTATAGTGACAGCATTGCTTATTATGGTATGATTCTGCACAAATACAGGCCACCCGTAGAATATCTTAGTCGTCTCTTGTAATAGCACCTACCTCTTTCCTTACGACACCTCGGTATTAAAGAGGTAGGTGTTACTCTACTCTGCCGGACACCTATCGGCAAAATATGTAGACACATTAATTATTTTGTTATTGAATTTTATCTACTATCCGTACTGTATCCGTTTGTGACTGGTTATAAATATTAGTTTTTTAGAGTTAAAGTATAACGAGAAGAAGTAAAAGTAAAAAAGTAAAAAAGTCAGAGTAAAATAAATAATCAAAATATCCGTTGGGTTTGCACTATAATACAAAATATCACAATCACAAGTTTTAGAAAACTAGTCTTGCTGCAATTATATTTAATCTAAGAAGTAAAATTGCAGAATGTTGCCCACTGGTCCCTCCCAAAGAAAGCATTAAAAATAACACATTCGACTGGCTTCTGCCCAAATCCTTAAAACAGCCAACAGACTACTGCAGAAGATGTTGTAAGATTTGTGAGCTATTAACTTAACGGAGTTTAGATGTGGCATTTTTAAGAATTTATAGAACGGACACTCTCAGAATCTCTATAGAACTTTGCCTCACTCAAAATGATCGTTTACACAAATGCCGTATGGTGCGTTTTATAGCTGATTTATTACCAATGACTAAACACTGAACATATAATTTTAATCCTTTAAAACATGCGATTTCTTTATAATCTAACTACTATATTCGCTTTAACTTTATGTTTTAAATTAGCATCTCTTGCACTTAATTATTATTGCAGTATAGGACGGACGGCACCCACGGGATGAGACGGGGTGGTAGATTCTCTTAAGCCGCCACCACACGGCATTACGTACTCTAATTAAAATAAACAGATGGTATTAGTACAATATTATCGTAAAATATAAAATTAATCGCATTTATCACAGCCGGGTAAATGAGTTTATAAGTACAGAACGAGTATTCCCTCGGTTAAAAATTCCTCTTGCGTTACCAAACGCTAAAAGCTTTTCCGAATTCATTCCCTGCGGGTATCTAATGTCCACATTATTCTATTCTTTCTCTGAAATTAGAAGCGGGAGCGAGTAGAGATATAAACATTTATCTTAATGTTGTAATTCTGTAATGAAATTATCATCTAAATTTATTTTTGTTGTATACCGGTGCATATCATAATTTAGTACTTAATTATAATAAAAATCGTGTTATTTGTTATTACATTACATTATTTGTTATTATATTTTCAAACTTTGCAGTTTATTAAGTTTTTTATTGTGAGCCCTGTTCAATATATGATAAATTGACAACTTAGTGGTCTAGTGGTCAAAGTACCTGACTTCTACGCCGCGGGTCCTGCGTTCGAATCTCAGCCGGAGCCAACATTTGTGTGAAAACACAAATTGTTGGGTTTCAGGTCTCGATGTGTTGTGTATGTGAAGTTTATGTCTGTTAAACGAACCCTCGATGCAGGGGAAATGCTCATGTGGCGCATCGTTTTTATAAAAAAAAATATTGTTGGTCTCATTTGCTCCGGACGAATTATACGGTAACAGTAAAAGTTGAATACACGAGTTGAATACGTTTTTTTAAAAAAAAACAATACAAACATGAAATCTTTTGCTCACTGTAATATTTTTTTTTATTTGAAAAAGTGACGAGTCGAGCAACACGTTCACCTGATGGTAAGTGCAATGACTGCCCATGACAGATACCGTGTTACTCAGAATATTTCTGTGTAGCACCACATTGCGCCCATCACCCTGAGACATAAGTTCTTAAGTCTCATATGCCCAGTGATTACCCCAGCTCTCAGTGCCCTTCAGACCGAAACACAGTGACGTTTGCACACTACTGCTTCACGGCAGAATAACTGTCCCTGGGGTGGTACCTACCTAGACGGAAAGAAAGAAAGAAGGAAACCACTTTATTTGACACAACATCAACAAGAATCACAAAAAATAGAGTAAAAAAAATAATTTTTTGATGTCATGTCAAAAAGGATCTCACCTCAGTGATAATCTGTGGGACCCCACAGCACTGGTTTTCAGTCGGAACCATTTTGACCTCACGAGCAACCGGACATAGACAAAGTGCAAAAAAATAAAAGAAAAAAAATTCTAACCTTAACTGTTACTAAAAAATAAACAATGAAAAAAAGAATACAAAAAATAAATAAGTAAAAATACAAAAATGAAAAATGAACACACGTTCAATCATCTCAAAACTCGTAGGCAACAATAACATATCATTTATATATATAGGGTAGCAACACGGACCTAGCTTCCGACAGTACTCGGTAGTAGTCGCCGTGTTCGGAAATCGGTCAGGGCGACAGCATATGATAAATTAATCAATAAAATTATTAACACAATTAGTAAGTATTAACAATCATAGTTTTATACTTATCGGTATATACACACATACATACAGTCACGCCTTTTTCCCATATAAGGAGCAGGCAGAGGCCACACACGTCGACGTGGGAAACGAGACGTGATGGGTAGCGAACCACGTTCCCACCATTTTGGTACGAGTTAAAAAATTCTTACTCCCCATTCCCAAGAGCAATATAACGACAGCATCGCGTATTATGTTTGTTATTCTGCGCGAATAAAGGCTGGCATGCTGGTAGGGAAGAGGTAGGTGCTATTCTACTCTGCCGGACACTTTCGGCATTATCGGTAGTTCTGAGGCCTATCGCACTATTGGAGATATTTTTCTTACAACAGCAATATCATTACCTCAGTTCAAGTTCCATAACGGATACGATATTGCTCCATTTATATTTTCTAACAGTCTTTCGATTGATCCGGATGTTCATTGACATTTACTAAAGCGACTTTGACGACTTAATGTAAAAGTAAAGCAACAGCCTGTAAATGTCGCTGTCTATAAATGTCGTACGTTTCTGAGAGAGTTTTGGAGCAGCCATTCTGCTCCAATGCGGGTTGGTGAATTTCACGTCTCCTGGAAATATTTTTTATTATTACTCAGACATACAGGTTCCCCCACGATATTTACCTTCACCTGAATTCTGATATGTTTCCAAGTAATATTTATCTTATTGACAACTATTTTTACCATTATTTATACCATACACTTATCATTAATGCTACTCAGAGTATTATACAAAATATGACAATAAGTGTTTCGAAGGAGGTAATTTTAGAGAATAATACGTAGAGACGTGGTAGCAGGCAATCGCTTTAAATTTCATAGTACGCGAGTGGTCTAGGTTCAATTATCGGTGCCGGCGGCAATAAAATTGTTAATTGCAATTTTAAGTGCTGATTTTATAAGTGCTGAAGGAAAACCTCGTAACTCCGCAGGTCTGAGAAAAACAAATATTTCGAGGACATGTCAGGTCCGCTAATTTGCATTAGGGCAGCGTGGCGGACACATCCCGGCTCCAAAACCCTCTCAGAAATTATACTAAATTTAATACTTAAATCAGCTGTCGATGGGTTATAAAATAATAACGAACACAAAAATCTAAGGTTTGACCACCATTACAACAATGGCGCTGCCTCAAAGTTAGGCTTTGTTGTCGAAGGCCCATAGCCGCCTACGACAACGACAAAATTAAATAATTTAAGAATTTATGGCCGTCGGATGGCATTTTTATTAAGTTCTGTAAAGGAAAGAAAGTTAATTTGCTAAGATCCGCATGCAAAATGTAAAATGGTGTGTATTACCTAGTTTTGAAGAGCACCGCCTGCCGAGCACTCGGCGGTTGACAGTCGTAGAGTCAATATCACTAGATAATGCCTCGTTTTGAGGTGAAACACGTGTCGTCTTCTCGACTTCAGTGGTGTGTATCGCCTAGTGGTAGTGTTGTAGTGGTGGAGGGTATCTGGTGGCGGCTCCCGGTGGCGGTATTGGTATTCTTGTGCACGCTGTTGTGGGTGGGCGGGCAGTGCTCTTCAAAACTAGGTAATACACACCATTTTACATTTTGCATGCGGATCTTAGCAAATTAACTTTCTTTCCTTTACTATAATTGATTTCCGCAAAGTAACGCCTGATTCTATTAACTATATTAAGTTCTGTGTTAAAATTCTTGTGCTTGTAATATAGTACATACATTCTTGTAAGTAACAGTGACCGCATAAATTCGCTTTAATAAGGAATTTTCCAGCGCCTTATTTCATACCTGGCCGCCTCTATTCACAAATTTATAACTTTATATCTATAAAAATATTTATGAAATTAGCCGTGTGGTGGCGGCTCGTTAAAAGAATACTACTACTCCATCTCATCCAATGGATCTCGTAAAAGGCGAGTAAGGAATTAAAGTGCACTGTGCACCCAACAGCGCATGGTGGCGATGGGCTCACCACGCATCACACCATGTGCATTATATTGTTTTGGTGAAACATGGATTGTGGCAGTCATCTGTTTTTGCAGTGAGTGCCCAGTCTCTGACTACCCCTTATGAGATACAGTCGTGATCTTATGTATGTATGCATGTGTTCATAGAAACTACAGTGCTCAGGCAAGCGTTGTTAGTTATTTCATCCTTAATCCCATGTCAGTTAAAGTTTGAGTTGCTGTGCATGAATTGTGGTATACCTCCGTTGTAATCTTGCGACGTAAACTTTAACGATTCATTTTAATAAAACTAATTATACGGATTTAATCGCGTTTAATTTTTAAACTATTTATAACCCCATAGTTACGGGGCGACCGAGGTGACGCATGTCCCGATGTCATAGTGAATCCGGGGTACTATCAGCTTTTAATTATTATTTTTGGTCCGATCTACGCAAAATGTGCTTACAGTGTCTTGAAGTCTTGCAGTGGTATGCTTCGTTTTCGACTTAATTTTGTTAATCATAAGATCCCAAGACGGTAGTAATACCCAAACATCTTCTCCTATTGCTATAAACAATGTCAGCACCATGTTAAATATTTTTATATATCGAATAAGTTGACTACAGTTTTAACTCAGTCTCCGACTTTAGTGATCAATACCAATACCCCGACCGTGCAATAATAATGGGATTCAAAAAAGTAGAACTTAAATAGAAATTAATCGCTTAGATAATAACGATATACACTAAAGTATATCTCACCCTCAATAAGAATTTCTGTTAGATACACGTTTAATAGCTAAGTTTTGTTAAGTTTTGTTCGACTAGAGCCTGTTCGAATATTTTTATCTTCACGTGCAATTTCGTTTAGCCGATAGGTGTCTGGCAGAGGTGGATAGCACCTACCTCTTTCCTACCGAGGTATCGTAAGAGGCGAGTAAGGTATTATACGTACAGCATTCATTCGAGCAGAACAACACCATAAAATGCAATGCTGTCACTATACTGCTCGTGGGAACGCAGTGGGGAGTAAGAAATTTTGACTCGTACTAAAATGGCGGCTACGTGGTGCGCCACTCGTCACGTCTCGTTCCCTCGAGGGCGAAAGTTGGACTACGTGAGTGGCCTCTATCTATCCCTTTATATGGGAAAAAGGCTTGGCTATATGTATGTATGGGCCATTTTGTTTCAGTCAGCTTAATGTCAGAAACCTGCATGACATAATAAGAGATATTCACTAAAAGCTCTTTGAACCATTGCTATTTTACGTATTGTATCGTACGGAAATGAATTTACTGGTGGTAGGATTCCTATGCAGGGATCCGTCTAGGTAGGTACCACCCCAGGGCCAGTTATTCTGCTGTGAAGCAGTAGTGTGCAAACATTACTGTGTTTCGGTTTGAAGGGCACTTAGAGCTATTGTAATCACTGGGCATATGAGACTTAAGAACTCAAGTCTCAGGGTGACGGGCGCAGTGTGGTGACACACAGAAATGTTCTGGGTGACACAGCATTTGTTATGGGCAGACGTTGCAGTTATCATCAGGTGAACATCGCTTCATCCAATTAAAAAAATTAATACATGACGTATTAACACATTAAATGTTTAAAATTATCAAATCAGCTACTTTTACCGGTACCGTATAATTCGTCCGGAGCAGATAAGAGCTACAATTTCCGTTGCCCAGGGTTTACCGGTCTAACAGACTTAGTGCTTCGAAGTGGCACTCGCACCCCTACCTTCAGAAGGGTCTCTTAAAAAACCATCGCAGGCTCTGGTAGAGTGCGAAATCGATACAGAAGACTCTACGAGTATGTCAAGAGTAACAGAGTTCCGCGACAACGGGGTATTAGTGAAAATTTCCCCACAGTAATAAAGAGGCCGATAGGTGTCCGTCAGAGTGGAATAGCACGTTAGAGTCGTAAGAGACTAAGGTATTGTACCATAATATGTAATGCTGTTACTATACTGCACATGGGAACGCAATGGGGAGTAGGAACTTTTTGACTTGTACCAAAATGGCAGCGACGTGGCTCGGCACTCGTCACGTCTCGTTCCCGGAAGGGCGAAAAGTTAACTACGGATATGGTCTCTGCCTATCCCTAATATGAGAAAAAGGTGTGAGTAAACCAAAAGTAAGTAGTATAACTGAACCAAAAGTAAGGAAAGGAACATCTCCAAAAAAAGGTAAAATTATGATTTCCTACAGAAAGAATCGAACATTCAGAAAAAATCGAAGTATCGAAAAGAAACGAATTTAGCGAAACAATACTATTTTTTTAACAACAATTCTTTTGAACTTTAAATAAATATATGCTTAAAGAATTATATTTAATCTTAATTAAAGAAATATATCAATTATAACTCAAGTATATTTATATATTCTTTCACAAGAACTATCCAGATAGGCAGCATAACATGACATCAGTTAATTAGCGAAGTGATGTATAAGTCAATTAGTTAGGCTATTATGTGGTTTGCTAGCAAGTTTTTTATCTGATCATCGAATATTTTGTTCCTATACAAATCGATACAAATAAATAAAATTGAAGTGTCTGTCTGAGTCGTCGCAATACAGTCGCAATACTTTTTTTATTCCCTTAAGGTTATTTGCAGTATACCAAAACTCAAACTTTTTAAATGTTTTTTTTTTGTCTGTCGGTTTGAAAACTCTGCTAATGAAAGTACCGTCATAATTGATACAGCAATTATGACGGTACTTTCATTAGCAGAGTTTTCAGACAGTAATCTAAGCTAATTTTTTTCCGAATATATTAAGGGTTTCTGCGTAAGATATGAAAAACTATGAAATTAGGAGCTATGTGGATGAATGTGTTACGCGAGGCTTTTATTTTCATTTTGGTCATTATTATTTTAGTTCATGGCAGTTTTGATAATTCTCATAATATCTTAATAAGTAGTATCGAAAAAGTCTTTTCTATGTCTTTATCTTTTTTTTATAATTGGATAAAGTGGCGAAACGAGAAAGACGTTCAACTGATGGTAAGTGCAACGTTTGCCCATAGCAAATTCTGTATCACCCAGAACATTTCTGTGTGACACCACACTGCGCCCATCAAACTGAGACATCAGTTCTTAAGTCTCATATGCCCGTAGTGATTACATTAGCTTACCGTAAATTTACCGTAAATTGGTGTATCTTGGCGGGCTCTAGTGTGGAAATCCAGTCGGTTTATGCACACGGTGGATACACTGACAACAAAGGAATACGTTAATAAAAAAATTAAGTGTTTACGTTAATAATTTAATGAATTAAGACTTGTTTCTCTCGGTTAATTTGATGTACAAGATTTTTTTTTATTTTAACTAGAACGTAATGTAACCATTTTTGGTGGTAAAAGTAGGCAAGCTGGTACCATGTAAAAGTACCCTCAATCGACGAGCTTGTATGAATAGAGCAACAGGCGGGATGCGAGAACAGGCGGAACACCATAGACTGCCACCACACGGGACACGATATGAAGAATTTAAGAATGAAATATTAAAATTGACTTCGTTCACACGTAGTTTTAGGTTTGTTAAGACGAAAAAAAAACAATGAGAAGTGTAAACTTTATTATAATAAAACTTACTCCATTTCGTTTGGTACATTCAAAATTCTATAACTTCTTTTAAAGCTATGTGTTACTTATATTTGGAATTAAGCTACAGATTTTATGTACCCATCGCCTTCCGGCTAATCCAGTTGTTAAGTTTGAAACAGTTCACTGAGAGCGGATGCACAAACTTCGACAATTATTCTGTCACAATTACGCTTTGATGTTGCTAAATTTGCAGTGTAAATTTTGAGGCATTGTTTGACCTAATTAAAATAGCCTTGATAATATGGTATATAATAAAATACCATATTATTAAATAGTACAAATGCATGGTCATGTAATGAATTCATGAATTTTGGTATGTACAATTATGTTTTTTAACATGAAATAAAATATACAACCAAATTCAAAATGAGCCGACAAACCTTTAGCATATGCTTTTAATGTAAATGATTTAAACAAATATTAAATAAACACTGATATTTAAAGGTAATACGAAATTAAAATTACAAAACGAGATGAATAAATATTTCAAAAAAACAAGACACCGAAGTGATACATACACACCACAGCGAATTGAAACTTTACTGGTGGCGGGATTCCTATGCCTGACTACTACGGCTACCTACCTAAACAAATAACTGCTGTTTAGGTAGGTAGCCGTAATAACTCAGGGACCCCTTAAATTTCATAGTAAGCGAGTGAGTTGAGGTTCGATTCCCGGTGTGCTAGCCATCTAAAATTGTTCAGTGCTGTTGCTGGTGCTGAATTTGAAGCAGTGAAGGAAACATCGTGAGGAAACCTGCATGTTTTTGAAATAAAAATATTTCCAGTACATGTGAAATAGCGGGGCGGACTCTTTCCAGCTCCAAAGCGCTCTCAAAAGTAGTAAGTAGTAGTAGGCCTGTGCTCAGCAGAAGGACATTTGTAAGCTGTTATATTTCCCAGACAGTATTTATTAAAATTCTAATAACTACCGGCGATCCAAATTAATTATAAGAACTAAGACCATATAATGATGATCATTATTATTCTGACATTTAGTATCGTTAGTATCAAACTAAATGTCTAAGCTCGCCTTAGGAACAAACAACAAAAGTTTTTGTTTTTTACGTACCTTCGGTAAATTTAAACTGAGTATTTACCTTAAAAAAAGTATTTAAAATTTAAATGAAACTAATTTTATGGATTTTATCGGGTTTAATTTTACTATTTATAACCCGACGTTTCGTGTGCTTTACAGCACCCATGGTCACGGGGGGACTGAGGTGACATATGTCCTGATGTCATAGTTAACCCAGAGTACCTTCAGCTTTTAATTATTACTTTTGGTCCGATCTACACAGAAAGAGCTAACTGTGTCTTGAAGGCTTGCAGTGGTATGCTTGGTTTTAGATTTAATTTTACTAATTAAAGTATCCCAAGCTGGTGGTAATATCCAACCATCTTCTCTATTAAAATTAGGATGTTTTTTAAATTCAATAGCCTCGCGAATCATCCTTGGTAGGAATCGGTGTTCTTTTGCAAGGATTTGTGGTTTATCAAATATGATGTAATGGTTGGGATGATCCAGAACATGGTCACAGACTGCAGACTTCCTGGAGCGACGATGCTTCGCATCCGGTTTTACGCTAGTTTTTACTGACCTTTTTGTTTGCCCTATGTAAGAGAGACCACATTCACAATCAAGCTTGTATACTCCTGCATCTTGTAGAGGGATTCTACACTTGACAGATGGTAAAAACTGACTTATCTTCTTCGGCGGCTTGAAAATTGTTCGTATGGAAGCTGGCTTCAAGATATAGCCAATCTTGTCCGTGATTTCTCAATTTATGGAGTTAAGGTGGTCTAAAAATACAGTAACTTTATCAGAAGGTAGAATTGTGAAAGTAATATCTACATACCGCTTGTAGAACTTTGGATTTACTTATCCTCAAAGTCTTCCATGAAAATGCCAGCAACAATGGGAGATACTGATACTTGCCGGTAGTATTGTTCCTTCCACATTAGATAGCCAGATGTTAAGCAATTTTAAAATAAAAATTTTAAAATCCATAAAATTAGTTTCATTCAAATGTGTAGTGTTCGCGTATAACGTGTAACTATAAGAAATTATTAACATTATAAAATGTAATGTTATTACTAGAAAACATACGCTTGACTGCTAAATTAAGTATAGATTATATAAAGGCTTCATACTATTAAGTCTTAAGACGATAAGACTGTTAAGAACGCAATAAAGCTCTAATCCACGTTACGGATGCTAATAGTACTGGCTGGGGCTTAATTTAGTAGACCACAATGTTCCCTTTTTGAATTATTTAATTTAGGGATTGCCAAATATTAGTGAAATATTGTCTTCTTTAGTAATTTTATTTTTGTGGTACGTATATGTATTAGGCTGGTAAGAAAATATGAAACATATTTAATTATTATTTACCTATTCCTTTTGATTTTTTTTCTAAAGTAAGTACTCCCAGCATATTGTAGAATATTCTCGAAGGGATAAGTAGAAGGGTACTTAAGCGCGGCGCGCAAATTTGTACCACTGTGTCATCGGAGATGGATGATATGTATATTGGACTACTCTTCTTCTACGAGTTTAAACAACGACCCATGCGGCAGCGCATAACAACAATAACGCGTTGGCCCGGAACAGCCATGAAGACGTGACGACGACGTGATGACGTGTTATAAAAAATTGCAAATACCCTAAGATGAGATACTCGCAATTGGCAAAAGAAATCGGCTGTTCCCACGATCGAGAACCGTCTAAACGCACCCGACTACAGGAAAGTTCTGTTACGTTCGAACCCCTTGTGTGTTGACCGATGCTACAAGAAAAGTCCTGGTTTCGATATGCCAATCTCTTCGCCCTCCATCTTCAATGTAAATAGATTTTAATGAATTTATCAACGGGAGATGAAAACAACGTTCATTATGAAAACGATAAGTGACGCACTTTCTGGCTTCCCCGCGGACAAAAACCGTCAGTCCAGCCCAAACGCAATCCCCATTGTTCAAATTTCAAAATGCTCTACTCCATTGCTTTTTTGATTCTCCTGAAATGCTTTGGAGAGACTTGGTACTAAAAAATTACACCATCACCGGGGATGTTTACTTCTCTCTGCCGCTGTTGAAAAACGCCGAAGACGAGTCGAGGTTTACCTTCTTCATCCGCAGACCGCACATCGCTTCCGTCACTCGTCATTAATTTAAAGAGCTTGGATAGGATACAGTGCCACACCCTTTGTACTCTTCAGATCTTACCTCATCTGACTATTAATTCCAGTCACATAAGCAATATTTACGTGGAAAAAAATTCAAATCATGTAACAACCTCAAAACTGACAGAAATAATGGTTTCTTATATTTACGCGAATACTACACATTTAAATAAAATTATTTTACGGATTTTATCGCGTTTAATTTAAACTATTTTATAACCCGACGTTTCGAGCGCTTAACAGCACATGGTCACCACAGATGTCCTGATGGCATAGTTAACCCGGAGTACCTTCTCGCTTTACAGCACCCATGCTTACTGGAGCACTGACGTGACAGATGTCCTGATGTCATAGTGAGCGCCCGAAACGTCGGGTTATAAAATAGTTTAAATTAAACGCGATAAAATCCGTAAAAATAGTTTTATTTAAACTGACAGAGATATTCTTTCAGTCTCAGCCTCTACACTTCTAGGCAAATGCCATTCAGACACTTATATGGATGCAGGTAGTATTTCCGGAGGGTAACTACATTTCTGCGTAAACATATAAGGTTAAATAAATAATCCAAAAATTCAAGAGCATTCAGGTGTTTCATTACTTTTGTAGCACCATCTATGTCGCCACATGGGAAGTTCTAGAAATATCTCATACATTCCTTAATCGTGCTATGTAAGTTTCTGAGATTGCGAACTATATGTATATACAACATCTGAATATTACTAGTTGGAGGAGACGTCCTCCCCAGATCAGACCACCCGATCTGGCAGTAGCTACCAATTTCGTTGGCATCTTCATCCGCCAAAGTTTTTTACTAACCTAATATTGTAATGTAATGATTTCTTACAACCGATTACATAAAATTATTATTCTATTTTGTTTTGATTCATAAAATGTAAAATTAATAAATATCATTTATTTCTCAGTTGTTTTTTATGGAGGGAAGGCAAAAAGAACAAATCATTCACCTGTGTTCTATGTACCACACTGTAATTGACACCCTAAGACATAGGGTTTTAAATCTCATATTCCCAGTAACTACACAACTAGTGCCCTTCAGACCAAACTGCTTGATGGCAGTGATGATAATGTTGTCCTTTTCGATTTCTCAGTCACTGCGACGGTAGGCGCGACTTGTTGGCGTGCAAAACTTGCTTGACATGCTGAAGCTCTGTGATCACAGATCCTTTGTGCTCTCTGAAACAAAGATTTACCTACGGTAGCTAACTGTGATGAATGGTGAGATTCACCGTTTGAATATCTATTATTATGGGTCTTTTTCTATACACAGTGTGAACCGAGTGAAACCGGCAGTTAAGCATGTACCTGCTGTCCTACCATATGTCAGAGAAGTCACAGACAAGATTGGCTATATCTTGAAGCAGAAGAACATTTTTCAAGCCGCCAAAGAAGATAAGTCAATTTTTACTATATGTTAAGTGTAACATCCCTCTACAAAAAGCGGGAGTATAGAAGCTGGATTGTAATGTGGTCTCTCTTACATAGGGGACACTAAAGTATTAGTTAAAACTCGCTTAAAAGAACCTTTTGCTAATGTAAGCACCGTCGCTCCAGGAAGTCTGCTGTCTGTGACCATGTTCTGGATCATCCCAATCATAAGATTTGAAGAACCACAAATCCTCGCAAAAGAACACCGATTCCTACCAAGGATGTTTCGTGAGGCTATTAAAATTAAAAAAGATCCTAATTTTAATAGAAAAGATGGTTGAGTACTACCACTAGCTTGGGATCCTATAATATTAAATCAAAAAGCAAGCATACCTCAGCAAGACTTCAAGACACAGTGAGCTCTTTCTGCGTAGATCGGACCAAAAATGATAATTAAAAGCTGAAGGTTAACCCGGAGTTTAACTGTGCCATCAACACATCTGTCGTGACCATGAGCTGTTAAGCGCTCGAAACGTCGGGTAATTAAACGCGATAAAATCTGTAAAATTAGTTACTTTTAAAAACATAAAGTGTCTGGCAATTGCAAATAATGTTATACATTGTGAAGTACATTTGAATGTCCGTTTTTAATCACGCTACAACGTTTCTACAGATTTCGTTACAATTTCGCACAAGATTAGAAATGTATGTTTTCTTATATTTTTTTTTATAAATAAATATATAATAAATATAAATATATAGTAAAATTTGTGTTCGATTTCACATGAAAATGTTATGGAAAAATAATTTTGTGGGTTCATCCAATGGACTTATCCGGTTAAATAAAATCCTCTTATAAGTGCCCGCGGCGTGATATATGAAGCCATTTACACGGCACTATGGGATGCGTTATTACATTGGTACATAAAGCAGAGTTACTTCATCTTAAGTAATAAATGTGCTCTTATTTTAAGCAAAGTTATATTACGTTCACATCTGGGTTTTTATCTTTTTCGGTATTGACTATATTTAATAAAACATATATTAAGCATTAAAAATCTTACCATTTCTGAGACAATTTAAATCCGCGAACAATCCGAGCCTCCCTGAGTCAAGACTTGTTTACATATTTATGATGACCTATTGGTCAGCTCGGCCGCGGCGTACCTATCAAATATAGTCAGAAGCTATTAATTGCGTAGGAGGTATTATAATAACTTATCCCATAATTTTTCGCGAAAATACGCAGTCACACAGTCATACTTACACGACGTAATCACTACTACTACTTACTAGCTTACTTGAGAGACTTAAGAACTCATGTCGCAGGGTGACGGGCGCAGTCTGGTGTCACACAGAAATGTTCTGGGTGACACAGCATTTGTTATTTACAGACGTTGCACTTATCATCAGGTTGAAGTTTTACACGTTTCGTCACGTTATCCAATAAAAAAAACTTACCTATCTGCTCGTAACAAAAACATGCGATAATTTTCTAACTATTAATAACCCGACGTTTCGAGCCCATAGCCACGGGAGGACTGCGGTAACATAAACAGATGTCCTAATGTCATGACTAACGCGGAATACCTTCAGCTTTTAATTATTATATTAAGCCAGATCTACGCAGAAAGAGCTTTCTCGCGTTAATATAAGAAATCATTATATCTTTTATTTTTATAGCAATTAAAATTTAGGGGCGTCTGATGAACAAAATAAATGGTCAAGTTATGGATAAGCAAAAACATGGTTGCCGCAGCTGGCAGGCCGGTCGGCAACTACAATACAATATACTCATAATACCTCGAATGGTGTTATCATTTCTATTTATGTCGATTTCTTAACCCTTAAATTGATAATGTTCACTGGGATATACACATAATATATATATATATTATACATATATATATAACTATATATATATATATATATATATATATATATATATATATATATATATACATTTTTTTTCTTACATACAACCAGTAAATTACTTAAACTTTTATTTCTTGATATATTTAAAATGTTAGATTTTATTTTGTACATTTCTGATGCTTATTAACACCCTTAAAAATATAAAATAAAAATATTTCGTTAACTTTAAAACTATCGATTCCCCCAATTGGCGAGTTAAATGTAGGTTAGGTAGATTTTTGTATAGACTCTCCTCGAAGCGTCATCTATTTTCTCAGTTCAAAGTGTCAGTCAACTTTACCGACAAAACCAATCTAATTGTAATAAGTGCCGTTTTCCTCAACCTCACCTAAGTTGTAAGATTGACGTCACCTCAAAATTAATAGTTGAGACTACAATCTTATAAATGGGCGTTTCCTTCTTAATAAGGAACTTCAAATATGGAGTTTTCAGTGACAATAGTCACAGGAACTGACTTTAGATGGTGATTTCAGCGAGAAAACGATTAAACAGACAGAAAATTCATAATTGAATACAGGTAACGCTGCTGAAGCGATACTTTAACAAATATATGGAATGTATTTTCATGTTAGTAAAGGCAGAGATTTTTAATCCCTCCCAGTCAACCCAAGGCCCATACCTTGAGAATGCCAATAAGGTATTAAGTCCACCCTTTGTAATCCTCTTTTTTTAAAAAGATGAATAAAAAAAAGAATAAATAAATGAATCATAAGTGGCCGCAATGGTCCATAGACACTCCCATCCATCCTAGATATAAAACTGTATGAATAATTCAATCCAGTATTTGTCCGTGTCGCCTAATGGACATAAAATGTGTGTCTATGTCCAAGGTCCATTCGTAATAAAATAGCTAATTTAATTTGGTTTAAGTTATTATTTAATTTAATATCGCCAGTGTCCTTCACACACTGCCAGCCTTTATTCGCAGAATAACACCATAATATGCAATGCTGCCACAACACTGCTCGTGGGAACGCAATGGGGAGTAAGATTTTTTTTTTTACTCTTTCCAAAATGGCGGCCACGTGGTTCGCCAACCGACACCTCTCGTTTTCCACGGAGGCGAAATATATACCTCCTAAGTGGGAAAAGGGCGTCACTGTATGTATGTATAAACCAAATTGAAACCTAACTTAACTAAACTAAATAAAAAAAAACAATAATATAAAAAAGACGAGATAATCTGGTGTTAATTCAAACATAATCTTAATTCGATGAATGGAAAGTAACCATTGGAAATTCTGTTCCGTCAGCTCACGGTACTTACAGGGATATCAAGTAGCTGGTCGTTTTAATATAGAAATACTTATCTTGATATCTCTTACTACCTACTATAATCAAGCTGAAGATTTTGTTTTCATTTGCAAGGATAGTGGATCAAGCTCATCAGAAAGAACACGATCGTCGACGATTCAAGCCGCTTTTCGCTGTTTGCGGCGAAATGGAGGGTTATTTTACTAATATTATTTCTTTATGAATTACAATTGTGCGGTGGCTTAAGAGAGCCCATCTCAACTCGTAGGTGTCGTAAAAGACGACAGAAGGAAAATAAACACTAGAAGATGGGCAGCAGCACCTTCCTGGAAGATCTGAATACTTAGACAGCATTGCCAATCCGCCCGTCAAGTGTGGCAACTAAGGCTAAATCTCCCAAAATGAGAGCTAAAGACTTTTGTGGCAATCTATGGCCTATCTTTAGCAGTGGACTAAACTGAACTGCAGTAGGCTGATATGAATTATAAAACAAGGGATGCCGGAATTTCTTTAGCCTGTTTCTTCTCCGTGAGAGGAACCTCATTACAAAACGGCGGTAGATTGTTGACGTTTGATTGACAAACGAAATTTATGTTCTTTTTACGTTGAAAAATAAATCTTTTTGATTTCTTTTCATAATATACTTCTTGCTTATTTATATATTATGGACCAATACAGAAATAGACCAGAAGTACTATATAAGTAAAGGTAAAAGCGGTCTTACCACTGAAAGCGATTTCAGAAAAGCTTGGAGCAGAACTGATACAGCAAAATTATGATGAAGAAAAAAGGGGGTACTGTACATTAAACCATATAAATCAATTTAAATTACTAGATTGCCTCTCACGATAAAAGCGAGCAAGAACACTCGAAGACTAAAAACTTATTACACTGTACACATTACTATTATGTTCTAAATAACAAGCATTTTGTACACTACACTGTTATCCAGTTAAGAAAATTGTTCGTTATATCGTCTGCTTCGAAGCAATGGTATAGTTAAATAAATTTGCATTTAGGTACTAAAACAAATTGAAGAATTTAAAAGGTATTGTTATATCCCTATAGGACTAAAGTGAAAACGGTTGCGATGGCTGCTTCGTGAAACAATGTTCTCTCGGGAAATTTGTAATCAACTGGACTGCTAACTTTTATTCTAGTTGCACATGGCACATCTTAAATTCGTATTGATAAAGTTGAACGAGTTGCTTTTTTTTAAATTATTTATTTAAACTTTATTGTTTACCCTAAACGATATAATGGGCGGAGTTAATGCCAGTTGGCATTCTCTGCCACTCAACCCAGGGCGTAGTGAATCATTGCGGCTGTTGTAAAATCCAAAACAAACTAATGAGCGGAACCTTAAATGCTATTAATACATATAAAATACAATTACAAAAACTACTCGAAATACATATTAAATAAATATATAGCAATATATAGTAATATTTTATTACATGATCACTGGAATGAATTACGGTACACAAATAACTATAAAAATGTTTGATAATTCAAGAAAAAAAAGGAACGTTTACTAGGTGTCAACGCTTAAATTACATGGATTGCGGGTTCGTCGGTACCCAAACCAAATACAAAAAATAAATGAAGGATACTTCATATATGTTGGATTTATACAACAGCGACATAATTGTAAATATTCTGGTGAATACTGTCAGAGAATTATGTGTCACGTTCACAGCCGGTGCGGGTCGCGGTAGGTGAACGTATCAGATCGAACATGTTTCTTCCTATACAGGAATCCTTCTAGGTACCACCGCAGTGTCAGTTATTCTGCTGTTCAGCAGTAGTTTGCGAACATTGCTATGTTTCAGTCTCATGGGCACTGATATAAAATGTACGAGCGCAGTGCGGTGCCATGCAGAAATCTCTTGGGTGACATAGTATTTTTTATGGACAGTCGACAGGTTTGTTCGTCCCGTTACTTTTGCAACGCGCGTGCAATTCAGTACACACGTAAGTGACAGAATGACACGAATAAACAAAAATATTACTCACTGTAAAATTACTTTTTAAAATTTGTTTTAAGAATAACAGAAACGTTACACGAAAACGCCGCACTCAAGTTGACTTCGAAATCTTACTCTCATTAAGCCCAAAGCATTACTTCAAAGAAATTAATCCTTCCACTTTGGCATATACCTGTCCGTTAATGAACTGTTAACAGGCTGAAGTGATGAATTATATTTATGTTGAATAAAAAGCACGAAGCTAAGTCTAATTTTTATAAATTATTTCTCGATTAAACTCTAGATTGTTCTATTTCAACATCCTGTTATTAGCCGGGCAAGGCTTTCATAGAAGTCTTAGTAAATAAATGTATCTACTATACTTTTTCATTAAAAGCGTTCGATTTCATGAACTGAATCCTAACTTTCTGATAAAAACTCCTTAATCTGATACGATTTTTAACTAATCGTAATTTTTCAAATGTAATCTAATAATAAGTTACTTAAAAAATAAGGAGGATCTCTAGCTGTACATAGCTCCTCTATGTACAGCTAGAGATCCTCCTTATTTTTACTGGTACACCCTGCATTTATGTATAGTAGTGAATGTTGAGTCTGACAAAAAATGTGTCGGAATTGTAGCAACTGGAAAGATGTAGTCTCTGCCTACCCGAATGGGAAAGAGGCAAGACTTCAAGACACTTTAAGCTTGTTTTGGGCGATCGAAAATATGGAAGAAGACCGGTCTTTGTGTGTAGGCGTCAAGGCGTCTAACACCTCATTTCCACCGTGGCTATGGATATTACAAAGCGTAAGGGAAATGAAGTTAATTAAAAAAGTTTCATACCATACCTATAATAATAATAATAGATAAGATATTTATGATCGACATTCTATTCCATATGATGAGAACCTCGTCAAAGCCAAACAGATAAGAAGAAAAAATATCTGGACCTGACTCACAAGGTGACCGACAAGTGGGGTGGTGTGCAAACCAAAATTATTTCCGTGTTCGTATCTGCGAACAGGTTAATTCCAGACAGTTTCTTGGGACATCTGAGACTGGACATCTGGGTCTCCGTGAAGGGTCGCTTCGTGTTCAAAATTTTATACTAACGACATAGTAGTTAAATAGTAGCTTCACCAAATAAAAATACTGCAAAATGTAAATGTATAAAACTAAACGATACATATTCAGTAAATCGTTTTATTAAAAATTCATGGATTTGAAATGGAATCGATAATGTACCGTTAGTATGCTGCGAACTCGTATTTCAGTAATATATTTACGTTTATTTATATTCCATTTATGGCGAATATTTAACTCTTGGATGTAAAAATAAAACTGTGAAGATTCTCGGTAAAAAGAATAGAATATTTACTGAAGTATATATATGTTTGCAAGTAGGTCACTTGCAAATGTTAAATATCATCGCTAATCGGAATAACTTTTGACAATGCCACTTTAGGTCACATAAAACCTAGTAGAGTCAAAATTGAAAAATTTAAAACCAAGGCTTAGCAGCCTTTGTATAAGGCGCGAAGTAACGACCGCTTAGTATGCAAGTAAAAATAACAATTGACAAATATATATAGATGGTGGTACCAGGAGATGGGCAGCAGCATCTTTCTGGAACATCTGAATAAATAAACTGCGGTTGCCAACCCGCCTGCCAAGCGTGGCAAGTATGGCGAAATCCCTCCAAAAAGAGAGCTACGTGCTTTTGTATGCGGGTGGCCTATGTTCAGCAGTGGACTTGTGATAGGCTGAAACGTAGACGACGATATAGGTGGTTTGATTTGTATGAAGGGATTCGTCTGGGTAGGTACCACCATTTGTGTGTGTGTTATTCCACCAGTGCCAGTTATTCTGCCATCAAGTAATGGTACTGAAGCTAGAGTAATTACAAGAAATTTGATACTTAAGAACCCATGTCTAATGGCGACGTGCAAAGTTAGGTTTTACACAAAAGTGTGAGACATTACAACTATTATGGCTAAACGCTTATTAAAATTTCTGTAGTGTCAGTTCTTCTGGAAATATATACGCTCTTAATTTTTTAAGTAATGTCTTGTCTGAAAACCAGTCCTACGGTCTATCTGCAGCATTCTATGCTGAATGGAGTCCATTTCGACTTCACAAAAGGGCGTCTTGTTTGTCGCTAGTGTTTACATATTATTTTTTTAATACTTTTATATTGTAATTTTCTTTTTATTACTTACGTTCTTTTTGTGATTTATTTATTCTGTACAGCTGATGGGTGTCCGGCAAAGTAGAATAGCACCTACCTCTTTTCTATTGAGGTGTCGTAAGACGTATTGAGTCGTAAGACGTATTGAGTCGTAAGACGTATTGAGGTGTCGTAAGACGACTAAGGTATTGTACAGTCTTTATTCGTGCAGAACAACACCATAACATCAAATTACGTCACTATACTGCTCGTGGGAACGCAATGGGAAGTAAGAATTTTTTTATCGTACCAAAATGGCGGCGACGTGGTTTTCCTACCCCTTATATGGGAAAACGGCGTGACCGTTTGTATGTATGTATGTATTTATTGTGTATAGAAATAGTAGAAATAGTTTAGAAATAGAAATAGAAATAGAAATAGTTTATTTGCTTAAAATCATACAAAAATACATAAATTGTTGCTGGGACTTCCTTTTAAGTAAATATATACTTGTGCCAGGATGAGCCGTGTATGCCTAAGAAAGTCTATTTCTATGTCATTTCAGTATGAGCAAATAACGTACAGTCGTCAATTTCTTAATGTCTATTTCAGAAAACAATACTGTCGTACAATAAACGCATGATGTGACTGCATTCACATTTCCCCGTTCTGTTCACTTGTTACGTTCCAACTGCAATATAAAATGAATATACGAGTAGTGGATGGGCTAACTGTATCGGCGCTCTTTAATAAAGACGATTATTTCGTGTTGGCGATTTTTGCTTTAGTATTATTTTTTTATTTTTTAGATCGTAAAACCAATACACAATTATTGGTATTGTTAAACTGTTGTCATTTTACAAGCTATGTAGCTTACAACATAACATAATTCGTTTTACATTAGAACTTATCAACCAATCAACAGATATTTGATAGTTCACATAAACTAAAACTAAAAATTAAATGTTATGTTTTGTTCTATACGTGTTATTATTGATGTTAGCGGACTTACAATTTTTTTTATTTTATAATTTTAGTTATTACATAAATTTTAGTTATATGTTTGAGCAACTGTAATATGATTTGCAGTGCCCTATAACAGGGTTTCATGATGTGACAATAATTAGCATTACATCTTTTTACTCATGAATGCAATAAAGATTTTAAATTTGAATTAAAGCTGAAGGTAGCCCGGATTAAGTACGACATAAGAACGTGTCAGTCCCCTCGTGACCATATGAGCTGCAAAGCGCTCGTGAAATGGTGAACATAAACTTAATTAAACGTGATAAAATCCGTTTTATTACTTTTAAACATAGTTTTATTCTGTACTAGCAGAAGCGATTCCGTCCACGTGGATTTATGTTTTTTTAAAAATACCGTGGGAGATCCTTGATTTTCCGAAATAAAAAGTATCCTTTATCCGTATTCAGGACTCAAGCTATCGATGTGCCAAATTTCGTCAAAATTTGTTCAGCGGTTGAACAGTGAAAAGGTAACAGACAGAGAGACAGTGAGAGTTACTTTCGCATTGATAATATTAAGTATGGATAGTCGTTTTGTTTTACGAATTAGTCTATCTTTACGTGAAATCAGCCCGTAGCAGACCATAATCTAGTCAATCATTAATATGTAGAGGAGGGGAAGTGGCAGCTGGTATAGTTAAAAATATAATAAATATATACACAAATCGCAAGGTATTCACACGACATTAAAATCGTTAACGTGTCTTTGTGTCAAACCGCGATCCGAGCATTCTGTTATGTTTGAAAATTGCTGTGCCTACAAACACGCTCGTAGAGCAGATGGTCTGCAATAATTGGCTATGGTTATTACGAACGCAAAACTTACCGTAAAATCAATATACTGCTTTGAAAAAAATTAAACCATATATTATTATAATTCGTCATCTGTAACTGAAATTGAAGTGTCTGTTAGTAATTACAAAAAAATAGGTATTCACTCAATGATTATGAAAGTATATGCGGTCCTACTAAGAAAAAACAATTTTAATTTTATTTGTATGTCTGTCTGTCTGTTTGTTCCAGCTAATCTCCGAAACGGCTAGACCGATTTTGACGGAATAAAATTAAAGTAGCTTAAGTTACCCGCTGTAATATCAGCTATCTGTCAGTGAAAGTCCCGTCCAAATCGGTCCAGAACAAACAGACACAATCATTTTAAAAATTGTTTTTTTACCAACAATACAATAAAGCAACACAGACAATTTAATCTTATTTATATTCGACCACAGCGACAACTTCCGTATATTATCGGAAGCTTTCAACTGCGCAGGAGATTGTTTTAGTGCCACGTAAACGTAGACTTACAAAATAAGAAATTATTATATAAGGCTACACCTTAATAGTTGTTTCTGAAGGTAGGCGATGAGGCGATAACAAATGAAGCTCGATCAACTTTCCTTATCATTTTGTTTATATTCCAGTGCTCACAAACTACGGCATGATAAGAATTAAATTATGTATATACTCGTAAAACGATTTTCTAGTAAGCGGCGTGTCGACTTCTTTTGCTGGATTGGCTTAACATGAAATTTTGCTGTCTAACTGGCTGTGCGCCATCTTAAACATTCATTCGAAATTTCAGGCCCCGTAGACGGGTTGCGCACTTGTTAACTCTGGTAAATAAAATAAAAAGAATAAAGAACTTCAAAGATTAAATATCCGTAGAACAATAAGCTATGAAAGCATTTTTTTTTTTCTTCAGATACAATTCATTAAATGCGATATTATTCGAATCATCTTTTGAGTAACAATCAATAATATTTTTAATTTTATTAGCTGTGACTTAAAAGTTTGAAAATAATCCTTGGTTATAATTTCTGGTAGGAGAGCTCCAGATTGCATTTATTCGTTGTAGAAAATCGTACGGTGCCGGCTCTACCGATATCTCTATAATTGAATCTCTGAAGACATTTTTAATTAACATTCAGGGTTTAATCCTAAGATCGGATTTCAGTGGCTTGCACTTTACAAAAATAGTTTTTTGTTGGATATAATAAAAAATATAACTCTAAATTAAGTAATAACATAATATAGTTACTTCTTCCTCTTAAATATTATATTCACACAACTTCGCATCGAAATTTATTTGCTCTAATCTGAATGTCGTTTTGAATCCATGATTCAAATGTGTCTTTTATTTCGGCCTTTCTGAAAGAATAATCTTAGGCCTACTTTAGAGGAAAGCAAAAAAGGCCTAATCCCATCCGGCCGTTTTCGAAGAAGGAGGGTTCACATGTCACTCTCCTGAAGCCAGGAAATCGGCTGTACACTTCGCTTATCGGAGACATGTTATTTGCTCTAATCTCAATGTCGTTTTGAATCCATGATTCAAACGTGTCTTTTATTTCGGCCTTTCTGAAAGAATAATCTTAGGCCTACTTTAGAGGAAAGCAAAAAAGGCCTCATCCCATCCGGCCGTTTTCGAAGAAGGAGGGTTCACATGTCACTCCTGAAGCCAGGAAATCGGCTGTACACTTCGCTTATATAAGCGAAGCAGCCCCTCACATTAGGTTTGTCGGTCGGTAAGACCGGCACCGCGCTGAAGTAGCGGCTTAAGAGCATCTACCACCCCATCTCATCCCGTGGGTGTCGCAAAAGTCGACAGTGGGAATATAAAAACCAGGAGACTGGCAGCAACATCTTCCTGCAACATATGAATAAATAAACTGCGGATGCCAATCCGCCTTCCAAGCGCGGCAACTATGGCAAAATCTCGAAAAATGAGAGCTACAAACTTGTGGCAATCTTCTTGGGAGGCCTATGTTCAGCAGTGAACTAATGATAGGCTCAAGTGATGATGATAATGAAGACCGGAATGATCGCTATAACTAAGTTTCTGCCAAGGTACACTAGCCCAATTTGCTGTTCTTCCCCTCAGGCGCACTGAAGGGCCCTTTTCTACCATCTGTTACTAGAGGACTAACTACAATACACTCAAAAATCATAATTTGTGTATTTCACACCTATCGGCTACGGCTGAGATTTAAACTTATGACTCAGCAACAACGTACGCTGACCACTGGTCCACGCAGTCGTCGAGCCGCCAAAAATTATTTATCTATCCAAATGGCTCTCATCCTCTCATCATAATTTCTATGGTTATTTTTTTGACTATATATCCAAAAAAAAAAGAAACAGGAGTCGCTTTATCAAACAAGTATTTTTTTGTTTTTCAAATAAGGAATAAATGATATAAATATTCTATTACTGGCTTTGCTTGTAAAAAGATACATATGGGCATTTAGCATTTGTCGGTGAGACAAATAAAAATACTATTTTGGATATAAATTGGACCACGAATAGATGAAAACTTACAGAACGAATGATAAAAAAAGTATGAACTAAAAACATAAAATCTCAAAGTATCATAAAATAAATATGTCTTATACATATACATAGTTAATAGAATCAGGCGTTACTTTGCGGAAATCCATTATAATGTAGTAAACGAAATTGATTTGCTTAGATGTATATTACCTAGTTTTCCTAGAGCACCACCCTTCCCACAGTAGCGTGCACAAGGAAATCACTGGCACCAATAACCGCCACCAGATACCCTCCACCAATACAACACCGCTACGCAATATATACCAATGAAATCGAGACCACGACACGTGTTTCACCCCAAGACGAAGCCTCATCAAGTGTTATTGTTTTTACGACATACAGGCGATGCTCTTCAAAAAGTATGTAATATAGAAAATTTTATATTTTGCAGTACTTTATTAAGTCGTACATTTTTTTTATATTGATCAGCCGAATAATGCTTTATTTGATGCTGAAAGAATATTATTCGTATACATCCGGATTTGAAGGATAAAGACAAAACTTTTCCATGGTTCAAATTCTATTCACTTGTTTGTCTCGGGATAAAACATTTGATTTTAGTGTAAAAAAAAATAATACTCTTTAGTTATATGAACAGTAAAAGTCTTCGCTAACGGAGTCAAGAATATAGTTCGTAGTTTATTCCAAATAGGTTATTATGTTCTTTTTGTCAAACACACCTGATAATGCCTTGTTTGTGTTCATAACACAATACGTGTCGTATTCTCGATTACAGTTTTGCCTAGTTGCAGTGTTGTGGTGGTGGAGGGCATTTCCCTTGTGCACGCTATTGTGGGAGGACTGGGTGGTGCTCCTCAAAAGTAGATAATGTACATCATTTTTAATATTGCATGCAATGTCTTGGCAAATTAACTCTGTTTGTGTCCTTTACTGCAACGAATTTTCGCAAAAGATAGTTAATAAGATCAAGAAAAAGGGCATTACGTCTGATTCTATTAATTATCTCAAAATACTTTATTTTTGTAACAGTTTGGGATGAATGTCCGCAGGGGCCGGATGGTGCTGCACAAAAGTAGATAATACTCACCACTTTTAATTCTGCAAGTGGGTTTTAGTTAAATTAACTCTGTTAATCTCCTTTTGCAAAGTAATGCTTGATTTTATTGAATATCTATGATATTAAGGTTTAGGGGAGTTAACGTAATGTCTTCTATGGTACTCGTACATGTAAATGTTAGGTGGGTGCATCCCACGTTACATTACTTCGTCCGATGGAAGTCTTTAAGGTATAAAATATACTGAGTATAAGAAAGGGCCCACATGCTAGTGTGTGACGAGTGTTTGTGATATTGTAGCATTCGCGAATATTGCAGGATTTTATTATTATAATATTATATTAATACCAATGAAATACTCGTTAAATACTGCAAATTTTGGTTACTTATGTATGTACAAAAGACGACTCGTGGAAAAAAAAATTACCTCTTCGTAAAACATATTAGAAAATAATTTCCTGCTTAATTTCGCATAACGCGCAATACAATGTACATAAATATTAAATAATATTATTAAGGGATAATAAGCGACCTTTGTGTTATAAAGATATCTACTGCAGTATCCGATATTGAATTTAATCGACTTTCCAAGTTCTTATAAAATAATGTAAATTGTATCAGTATCGCAAGTTGTTTTGATTATTTGGTCAAGAATAAAAATAAAAAAAGAATTCTATGTACATTTTAGTTAGGGCAGGGCCAGTTATTCGGCTGTAAAGCAGTGATGTGCAATCAAGCTGACCCTTTAGATTACTGAGCATATGAGACTTAAGAACTGATGTCTCAGGGTGATGTCGCGGTGTGGTGCCACACAGAAATGTCCTGGGTGACACAGCATTTGTTATGGGCAGACGTTCCACTTACCATCAGGTGAAAGATTTGCTCCTTTAGTCACTTTCTCCTTTGTAAAAAAACATATTTATTTAACGAAAGGTAATTAGGGCTCAGGTACCGGGAGATTCCCTTAAATTGAATAGTTCGATCACCGTTGCCGTCACTACTATTTTTTTTTATTTTGAGCGATGGTTTACCACGTGCTCAGTAGTGCGACGGTGAACGAAAACATGGTGAGGAAACCTGCATATCTGAGGAATAAAAAAAATCGAGGACGTGAAGCCCGCCAACCCGCATTGGAGCAACGTGGCGAACTATTCCCGGCTCCAAAACCCTCTCAGAAATTAGAGCATGCTTCTGCTCAGCAGTGCGACATTTATTGGCAGTAGCTTCAGTTTTTTTTTACTTTACTATCGAGTTGATGCTGGTTACCTTAATTATCAGGTTGGCAACTATGAAAATAGTGGATACAGTTGTTTGGTGCGAGTCTCATGCGACACCATTATGAACGATTTTAATATTTTCGATCCAAGGCGTGTATTGACATTGCGTAAACGAAATTCTAATAAAAAATCGTCTTTATACAAAGGCATCACGTAAATTGTTAAAGTACGACCTTAAAATGAAATTTTCTTATTACGTTTTGTCGGTCGTCGACCAAATTTGAATTGTAATGAAAGAGCAGAGTTTAATATTATCCTGTTCCTATTAAAAAGAAATTTTCGGACAAAAAATATTTCTATTTGAATCTAGATTGCAGTTTTGTATACAAACAATAGAATTAGTTATGCAATTCAATGTAGTTATTACAATTTCACACTAGTAGGGTGTCTATATACGCAGCTGATCCTGTGTTCGAATCCCAGCTGGAGTGAAAATTAGTACAAAAACACAAATGGTTGGTTTTCGGGTCTGGTTGTGTTGTAATTGTTCACGTGTTTCTGACAATACATTCCCAGCCTACCTCGGATCTTATCGCATAAAGGAAGCGACCAATTGATCGAATTGGCGCGTATTAACATCTCGTGCTTAGTTGATAGATTCGGAATTGGTCGTAGTCGTGGAGTTATAACATTATCACATAAAGATAGGAAAATACACCCGGTATTTCGTATAGATAATTTATATTTATTAACTGCCGGTTGTTGTTGCATGAATATTAAGTTTGCGTACTACAATTCTAAATTTAATTAATGTAAAGAAACACATTGCAACATTATGCATTCGAGAAGTCACGTTGCGCTTGAATGTGTTAAACGTTAGAGTTTATATTAATGAGTGAAGTTTTAGTTTCGGGTCTTGTAAAGTTTTCGTATATTTCGCTTAAGTCGTAAATATGGACATTAAATAACGACTATTATGACAACAATATATGAATATAATGATGCAACTACAACAACGGTGACATATTGTGTACAGGAAGAATATCTCGATCTTTGAATTTTAGGTTTTCTCAGTTTTGTATTTATGTTTGTGCCACACGTGTACATCTAAAGCAAAATCATGGAGTAAACTGAATTATATTGATGATAAATAATCTATTTAATCATCATCATCATCATCATTTCAGCCTATCACTAGTCACCTGCCGAACAAAGGCCTCTCCCATACATTGCCACAAAAGTCAGTAGCTCTCGTTTTGGGGGCTTTTGCCGTAGTTGCCACGTTTGGCAGGCGGGTTGGCAACCGCAGTTTATTTATTCAGATGTTCCAGGAAGATGCTACTGTCCATCCCGTGGTTTTCATTTTCCCTCTGTCGACTTTTACGACACCCACGGGATGAAATGGGGTGGTAGGTTCTCTTGTAATAATCAGTAAGTAATAATTTATTTGCAAGAATATAAATACTAGTTGCCTTTTATTCGCTTAAGAATGGCTGTGGGCAAGTCATCTCTCGCTGCGACGAGACTACACGCACGTACATACTAATGTCGAAAAATTAAACTATAACTGTCGAACCCAATTCCATTGTGTGAAACAGTAGTGAGCAATTACTGAGTTCGGTGTGATGGGCACTGAGAGCTAATCTAACTACTGGGCTAATCTAACTATGTGACACTTAAAAACTGATGTCTCAGGGACCGGGTTCAGTATGCTAACACACATAAATGTTCTGGATGATCCAAAAATAAAAGATGAGATTTTAAGAGAAAATTTAATTTAATTTCCTTTTACTCGTAATTTCCTGCTGAGTCATAAGAGTCGACTAAGGTATTGTACGGACAGCCTTTGTTTGTGGAGAATAAAACGATAATATCAAAACAGCAATGCTGTCAATAAGATAAAACATGAGCCTCATACGATAAGAGCGGGATAGGCTAGGATACAGTCTGGGTTGCCAACATTTCTTCGGCTGTATAATCAGTTATATTTGTTAGTGGATATTTAGTCGATTGCATTACAGAACTTAATCGATTGTAATTTCTTATGACCGTGTGTCAGTATAAAAGCTAGTGCTCACCTTGTTTTGTGTTACTACTAACTTCACTGTGCTACAAGACAGACGTTATAGACTTAATAAGTGATAATATTTAAAAGATAATAAACGTTCTCTGCTTCTCATTTCACGCTTGTATTCCTTTTTTTTTATAAGACAGCGTGACAAAACGAGCCAAACGTTCACCTGATGTAAAGTGCAACGTTTAACCATAACAAATGGTAAGTCATCCAGAACATTCCTGTGTGACCCTGAGACATCAGTTCTTAAGTCTTATATGCCCAGTGATTACGCTAGCTGCTTCAAAACGAAACATAGTAATATTTGCACACTACTGCTTCACGGCAGAGTAACTGACTGTGAGGTGGTACCTACCTAAGCGGATTTCTGCATAGGCTCTTCTCTTTTTTACACTTCTAGCTTTCATACATTTTAAAAAGTGAGGAAATTTTTCGTAATTATGGGAATAATATTTACATTCTTTTACATTTGTTATGGGCAGACGTTGCACTTACCATCAGGTTAATGTCGTGCTTGTTTTGTCACCACATCAAGTAAATAAAAAATTAAAAAAAAAATATTAGTTTCGGTGGTGCAAAATAAAGATTGATCTATTCAAATGAAATACAGTACTTTTGTGTACTTCATCAACTGTATATAGTACGCAGATCTGAAATACAGTACAATAATATATTATCAAAACAAAACAAGCAGAGAAACTCAACACAACCAGACCCAAATTCCAATAATTTGTATTTTGGCAGAAATATTGGCCCTTGTTAGGTTAGGACCCGAGTCGAAGTAGTTTAGGTATTTTAAACATTAAGCCACGTAGTCAGCAATAATAGTCTATACGGTGTAGGATAGAATTAGTTTATATTCACTGGTGGTAGGATTCCTATGCAGGAATCGGTCTAGGTAGGTACCGACCCAGGGCTAGTTATTCTGCCGTAAAGCAGTAGTGTGCAAACATTACTGTGTTTCGGTTTGAAGGGCACTGTGAGCTAGCGTAATCACTGGACATATGAGACTCACGAACTTACGTCTCAGGGTGATGGGCACAGTGTGGCACAATGCTGTGTCACACAGAAAATTTCTGTGTGACACAGCATTTGTTATGGACAGACGTTGCGCTTACCATTAGGTGAACGTTTTGCTCGTTTCATCACTTCATACAATACAAAAAAATCAAAAAATATAGATATATAAGCATTGTCAAATAAAATTAATTTACAAGGAAAAACCATTCCTTTTATTACTTGCAGAAAGTGTAGAAGGATCAAAAGTGACACCGTCATGTTATATTTGAAATGGTATTAACATTTATTATGCATTCAGTCGCAGGCCCAGTAATTACATTAACTTCAGTACCCTTCAAACTGAAACACAATAGTGTTTGTGTACCACAGTATTCTCTTCTGTAATAAATTACGGGACTCAATCATTAAAAAAAAACTACGAATAATGTTCCAATATATTTTCACGTTATAAACATATTTATAAATTATTTTTATTAAGATTTCGTCTTTCTGTATTTGTTACTCACAAGAAAAACATTTTTTCGCCATAATTCTTATCCGCCTGTCCTGTTTGTTCCGATTAAAGAACCAGCAGCTATGATTTTGCACAAAAAGCTTGACAAAGGTTCTGTACAAATTTTTATTCTTAGCGCTTATTTTAACACAATCCGAGTTCGTCGTTTTGACAGTGAATGAATATTCTGATAAGGTATTTATAAAATTGTAAAGTTTTTGATCTTCTCCGCTACTATAGGCGGTGATTGTAATATTTATTGTTAGAATTTCGTAAAAATGGCGGTGACGTGGTTCGCCACCCGTCACGTTTCGTTTCCCGCGGGGCCGAAAAGCGGACTACAAGTGCGGTCTGCCTACTCCTTATATGGGAAAAAGGCGTGACTGTATGTATGTATGTACGTAGAATTTTATAATCCCATCGAAATTGCTTTTGTACAATTTCTTTGGATTTAGTTTCATATTTAGCCCACACCAGTCCACTGCTGAACATAGGGGCTCCCGTAGCGATTGCCACAAAGCACGGTCTGAGTCACCGGCATACGTCAACTGCCCGCAAAATCGTGAAGGTTGTCGCTCCATCTAGTGGGGGCTCGAAAACATTTCTTCCCCAACGGATAACCGTTGGGGAAGAACAGTTCTACGCTGTATGGCCGGCCCATTGCCGATAATGCATTTCGAACTGAAAGTTCTCGGGGTTTTGGAAAAGGGCACGATGTGGACGGAGCGTGGAACTCACCAGACGAGACCTCTCTAGCTTCCCGTTCAGGTTCAATTTGCCTCTAACCATTCGGTGATCACTGCCGGTTTTAACCTAGCGATCACAGAGACATCATTGAACAGCTGTCGTTTGGTCGTCATGATGAAGTCGATCTCATTTTTTGTGAAACCGTCCGGACGATAAACCCAACACCTCCTTGGGACACAAGGTCGCATTTTCAGTGGTAAGTGAACAATAAGCTAATAATTTTCCAATTCAAACTCGCCAATTCAAAAAAAGAATTCTATTAAAACCTAGGCGCTATGTAACAAAGACAAAATACAAAAATTTATACATACATACATAAGATCACGACTGTATCCCATAAGGGGTAGTCAGAGACTGGGCACTCACTGCAAAAACAGATGACTGCCACAATCCACGTTTCACCAAAACAATATAATGCACTTGGTGTGATAGGTGGTGAGCCCATCACCATCATGCGCTGTTGGGTGCACAGTGCAGTTTAATTCCTTACTCGCCTTTTACGAGATCCATTGGATGACATGGAGTAGTAGTATTCTTTTAACGAGCCGCCACCACACGGATAAGAACTATAATTTGAAGATCATTTCCGGGCATCTCGTTACGCATGTTTCATAAAGTAGTTAGTTCCATTCACTATTCTATAGTAACTTGAATGCTGGAAATAAAGAAAAACTTTCATTAAGCTCGAGACTGATCGGTTATCCGCATACACATTGAGGCGCATTATTTTGTTCTATAACAACTGGTAAACTAAAAATACGGTAGATGATATGCTATATTGATTTTCATTGAAGCATCAGCGTTACATCGGGCGCAGGTAGGTTGGGACGAGTGAGTGCCTCTGTGTTTGCGCGTACACTTGTGGCACTGTAATATCTCCTGCGCAGTTGATGGCTCTCGACAGTAGTCGGAAGTTGTCGCCGTGGTCGAAATCGGCTAGGAGAACATCATCATTCACTGAAGGCAATGCCAGCCATTCTATGAAAATATGTTCCAATTATGTTGAACGACAGTTCGCAAATTGTATATATTTTAATTGCGTCGCAAACAGAAATTACTGTTAATGCCGGTGCATTATTATTCCCGTTGTAATTCGCCAACAAAAACTAACCTATTTAGGTGTCTATTTAGACACCCGAATGCAATGCTTATAATAATAAAAGTCATGTGTGATTTCAATTTTAAATACGTTGGCGTGCGTTTTAATATTATAAAAATATATTTTTATAGAATTCTAAAGTATTTTTAATATTGTGTTTAAAATATTTAATTATTTTAAACACAATATTACACTGAAGCTTGTTCGGGAGGCTGGAAGTCGGCAAGTCGATTCGTAATGACTCTCGAAAAATGTCATGAATAATTAATTGGCAATTATTCAGCATAACGGACGATACACTACGACTAATATTTAGTTTTATTTTTTTAATTAAGTGCTTAGGTATTCGAACAATGTTAAACTTTATTAATGTATATAGACAACAATGACATTTTTAAAACGCACTTACTAACAATCGTGTATAAATCCTCATAACGATATCAATAACATAGTATCGGAATAGTTTGCGCAGTATTGGGTGCATTGGTATTACAATATTTCCAAACAACAGACGTGGACAAAAATTAATAAGTTATTGAAGACTAATATTACTATGGGTGATGGTAGCTGTTATCATACTTAATATTACGAGTATAAAATATAAAATACAACTATAACCAGCTATATTGATATTCTTTAATATCTTCTTCATCGTATCTTAATTCTTATGCGGCTTGCGTAGTCGATACAAATAGCGAATGGAATACATATTACTTTATCGATATATATCACATCTTATAATGTTATTAAATTTAAGACATTTTTTTAAATATAATAAATATCAATCTCTAATAGATTAAAATGTGGAGGTAAACATATTATGTGTTTGACTTTTAGAAGCAAAAGGATTTCTGTATTTATTTTTAGAGTGAGTCTAAAAAGTAAGATAAAGTTTTAGTCAGTCTCCGTGGTCCTCCTTACACGGCATTGCTAAAAATATTTTAACATTTCTGCTTCATTTAACATTCTGCTTGCGAACTCCAACCTGAACACAAATTCTAAATGCAAAATGTATCTTGTAAGTGTAGCACATGCATTAAGTCGAAACTATACCGCAAGCTATGCTAAGCTACTTCTTTGAAAATAAACTTTCTTATTTCAAGTAATTTAATAAATGAAGTCAAACAGGCATACCTGATGGTAATATGATCTGTGGTCCATCCATAATATAATATAATCTATTCTAAATAGAATATAATCTATTTTAAATAAAAAAACAATATAGAATGGAGAAGGAGTACGAAGGAATACTTGCCAGTGATTGTATATCCAGTTCTGTGTTCTTGTGTCACTTTTTCTTTCGTCGTGACAGCCTATCAAAAGGTCACTGCTGAACATAAGCCTCCCCCAACGATAGCCACAAATTTTGTAGCTTTTATATTGGAGGGATTTTGCCGTAGTTGCCACGCTTGGCAAGCGGGTTGGCAACCGCAGTTTATTTATTCAGATGTTCCTGGAAGATGCTGCTGCCCATCTCCTGGTTTTAATTTCCCTCTGTCGACTTTTACGACACCCACGGGATGAAATGGGGAGGTAGATTCTCTTAGGCCGCTTCTTTACTTGCTATAGTTAATAGAATCAGGCGTTACTTTGCGGAAATCCATTATTTCCGAGATCTAAACTGTTTTTAAGACTATAATTTGGACTGAAACCAGATTTCTCCCGAAGGAGGAAATTTAATTTCTTAGCTAGGGAATAGGCTGGGGCACCGATGTATGAGACAACTGGACGCATAGATACGTTTTCCTTATGAATTTTTGGTAGACCGTATAAAATAGGTACTCTGGGATTCATTGGAACAACACTATCCCGGGAAATATTGGGACTGGGAAAAACGTAGGAAGCATTCTATATGGATTCTTTAATGTTACTTGTAAACTTTTTCGTTGGATCGGAATCCAATCTCACAAAATCATCCGGTTGGATAACATCGTTAACTTTCTGACTGTATTCGCTACGATCTATGATAACAACAGTGTTACCTTTGTCGGCTTTCGAAATGACTAAGTTGTTATCAGTCAGTCTTCGTTTTATTGATTTAAGGACAGGGATCTCCGAGCTACTATTAGATCTCACGGATACAGCCTTAATTTCCTGAGCCACTAAACTCCTTCTTCCCGATAACTACTGCCATCGCCGCGTCAACGGCCACGGTCTCTAACGATTTTTGTGATATGGATGGTGTCAAGTTATATTTGAGATCCTTATTTCATCATTTGGAAACTGGACATTAGAAAGATTTTCTACACGGGGATAAAATTTATGTGAGGATGTCTGTGTGTCGCAATTTTGTTTACGGGAAGAAGTGGATACTAAACGTTGTAATTTATGGGACTGAATCTGATGCTTTAAATGGACAGCCATCGTAGCGAGATCTCTGGCCTTCCGATCCAAAATATCGAATTCAATATTATGTAATTTATAGGACAGTTCGGAATATAATAATTTAAGATGAAGTTTCAAGTTATCTCTGATGGAAAACCAATGACGACACTCTTCACTAAGCCAAATTTTTTGAGCCCTAGATATAGCAACGTCAGCTGCTCGACTGTGTGTGCCAGAACGTATGTTAATATAATTAGGTATAACATGCTGTTGCTTACACTGCTGATTGAACTAAACATTCTGAGCAGCAAAACGATGTAATTTTGTCAGTTTAATGTAGAGTCTTGCCTGCGCGGCCATGCTAGCCATTTTAATATAGTTGATAGAATCAGGCGTTACTTTGCGGAAATCCATTATAATGAAGGAAAGTAAGTTACTTTGCTAAGATCCGCATGCAAAATATAAAAATGGTGTATATTACCTAGTTTTTTGAAGAGCACCGCCCGCCCTCCCTCAGTAGCGTGCACAAGCAAACTAACACCGCCACCAGGTACCCTCCACTCAGGCAATCACTTGAGCGGCTTTTTCAGAGCTGGTGTCCATCTTTACTTGTTCTTACTTGGGTTACTTGTTCACGTGTGTTCACTGCAAAGTCTAAATTACGACTGGCCCATATTTCATCCAGGTCGACCCTTTTATACCCTTTTTAGGTGGTGTAACTAGCGTCCTTACTAACGAGCATTTGACAGTGTTTATTTTTGACGCTCTATAATGATAAATGTTTTAATGATTTCATGATTTTTTTATTAATAATGTTAAGCTATTCAAATACCCATTTCAAACATACCAATATTTATATAAATATAATTCGTTTCTAGCCATTACAGCCATTTTTACCGCGGAGAATACCGCGAGGAGATCTATTTTTTTATGAAAGAAAGTAACGAGACTAGCAAGTCGGTCAGCTGATATTAATTGCACCGTCTGCCCATAACAAATGCTGTGTTACCCAGCACATTTTTGTATAACACCCCTCTGCGCTCCTCACCCTGAGATATTAGTTCTTTAATCTTATATGCCCAGTAATCACACAAGCTATCAGTGCCCTTCAAACCGAAACACAGTAACATTTGCATACTACTGCTTCACGGCAAAATAACACGTATAAGAAATAACATATATTTAACTACAGGTGAAGTTCGCAAGCCTGTAGTGATGCAGCGAGCACATTCTCACCGGCTCCAAAATTCTATTTTGTCTATTCGGATACAAAAACCTGAGAAGGCTGGTGTTTAGCTGTGAGACATTTATAAGCTTACAGTATAAATGTCTCACTTTTTCTTTTACGTTACGTGACTTTACTTTTTTTTACGTTTTACTTAGAATTTATAAAGAAACTTATAAAAAACTGACGTTCTCTTTTTATAAAATTATAATATTAAACAAGAAGGATTCAGGAACGTAATTTATTTATTTATTAAGAAAAAATACAAATATATACATAACAGTGTTATAACAAAAGTAAAGCTAATGACCGGTTTTCCTTATTTAACGGCATGAGTAGAAAGAAGAAAAGAATACAAAAGAAAGTAAAAGTGCCAAACAGAAGTTCCTAGGCAAAAAACAAAAATTGAGGGATTTGTCAACCTTCCACTCCCCATAAAAATTCCCTACATATACTATACATACACATTATATATGTAAAGAAACTGTAGTTCTTTAATAATTGTTTTTATGTGAAAACTTCTCCGTAAACAGTTTGCTTTACTTTAGTTTTCTATACAACCTACTTTGTGAATAGTAACCTTAATGTTAATTGTTTTTTGAAAGATGTCAGAACAGAACTCGCCGTAATATAATTCGAAAATAATACGAGTACATAGTACATACTCGTGATTAAATTTATTAATACGAAATGACCAAATAATTTTTGAAGTAAAAATCTTCTTTGGACGCGATGAGTGTAAAATTTTAAGCTCGAATTTGAGTGCAGGATTTTCATGGAATTTCTGTTATTTTTAATTCATATTCATAATTTCAGTCAGTTATAGAAAAAAAATCTTTGATTCAATTGCCACTCTTGGCAGGCGGATTAGCGATGCGGCATCTTTGTGCCAATATTATGTACGATATGTGCATAGTCGCTATTGAAAAAATAGTTAAAAAACACGCTTGAACAGCTGATAACCCTGGTGAAAATTATTGTATTGTCACTGATTTTTAAAACGTGTATTAAATTTCAAATGTGTAATATTCGCGTAAATAAAAGAAAACATTATAAAAAAATGTAATTAAACTTTACGTATGGTATATGTGATAACCAAATAAGTCTATTCATGAATGAGTTAGGCCAACTTGTTTGAATGTGTGCGACAGATTCGCACACCAAGTGTCAAAACTTTATGTTAAAACGTTTAAGTCAGTTTTTATGCACGACGAGGTCAAAGCAGCTGTAGACGCATATTTTGACTCTAAGGAAGAATCATTTTTTTTTAACGGTCTAAATGCTTGGAAGGGGAGGTGGCAAAAGTGTATTGAACTTGATGGTGATTATGTAGAAAAATAAAAATATAACTGATTTAGTATGTGTTTATTTTCTTGGTTAGGCCGAGTACTTTTCAATCCACCCAGATAATACTGGAATTGACGAAATAATAAACTTTAAATGTCGTTTCTTTCAGGTGATATAGTGATGGTTTAATAAGTTAAGTTAATAATAAGTAAAGTTACGTGTAAGTACTAAAATAAATTATCCTCTTTCAGAGCAAGCAACGCAATTTGTTTATTTGAACAATTCCTAAAAAGTACGAGAAATTGTCTTATATATATATATATACGCAAATATGTGTTATTAATACAATAATCCATCTTTATAGACTATTGTATTAATAACTTCTATTTTAAATTTTGATTTTGAACACGCAAAGAAATCAATTTGTTTAAAAGTAGCATAAGTCTGTTACAAAGACTTAATTAAATAATTGATTTCCCCTTCATACAAAAATATAGTTTAACGTAATTAATCATAATATCAATCAAATGTGCCTTATCTTTTCTTCGTGAGTTGAGTGAGTCTCTGTTAGCGTCCTACTTTACGATTTTAATTTGGTTATAGCCACATTTTGCCGTGTGGTGGCGGCTTAAACGAATCTACTACCCCAAAAACCCGTGGGTGTCGTAAAAGTCGACAGAGAGAATATTAATATCTGGAGATGGACAGCAGCATCTTCCTGGAACATATGAATAAAAAAACTGCGGTTGCCAACTCGCCTGCCAAGCGTGGCAACTATGTAAAAATCCCCAAAATGAGAGCTACTAACTTTTGTGGCAATCTATGGGGGAGGCCTATGTTCAGCAGTGGACTAGTGATAGGCTAAAATGATGATGATTATGATGATGACAGACACATTCCTGCAAAGTCCACAGAGTTTTTGTGGAATAGTGTGTTGTGTTGTGCCTGTTAGATAAAAAACCATATGAAAAAAATGAATGAATGCAAGTTGGCAGCGTCGTCGGTTCCGTTGTTTTGGAAAATAAACAAAGTAAAGTCAAGTACGTAATGTTTACTCAATGTAAATTTTTAAAAAAACGATGCGTCACAGTAGGATTTCTCCTGTGTCGTGGGTGCGTTTTACAGACATAAATTCCACATGCACAAACATCGGAATCGAAACCGCGACCCGCGGCGCAGAAGCCAAGGGCTTAGCCACTGCGCCAACCGAGCCGAAAAATTATAAATATTTAGTATTAAATTAATTCAATTATCTATTAATAGCTACTCATATTTTTTTGCAGACAGTGGTTTTGTTTTGTACGGGTAGACCTCTGAGTAAATGCCAGCATCTCTTGGAGGTTAAAATGCGTGTAAATTTACACGTCAAAAAAAAAATTATTGTTGATGTTATCAGATTTGATCAGATATTATATCAGATTTTTTCACTGATCCATGTTATCTTGTTGTGTTCACGAGCACATTGAAAAGCTATTACTATAACTATTCTACGAATAAATTCGTGATAAAAATTAAATCCTTTCCGTGTGGCTAAATCAGTCCGCCACTAAACCGAAATACCCGGTCTGTATCGATGGCGCAGAAATTCAGTGCCGAGGCTGTCACAGCAGCGGCCATCGCTGACCGTTAACCTTTTTGCGGCAATGCGGCAGCACAAACAAAACACCAGCCCAATATAGCCCTATCTTGGAACTGTCTGTATAATTTATAATATTTTATGGATATGTCTGTTGATTTAATGGTGGTAGGATTCCTATGCAGGAGTCCGTCTAGGTAGGTACCACCCCAGGGCCAGTTATTCTGCCGTGAAGTAGTAGTGTGCAAATATTACTGTGTTTCGGTTTGAAGGGCACTGTGAGCTGGTGTAATCACTGGGTATATGAGACTTAAGAACCTATGTCTCAGGGTGATGGGCACAGTGTAGTGACACACAGAAATTTCCTGGGTGGCACAGCATTTGTTATGGGCAGACGTTGCACTTACCATCAGGTGAACGTTTTGCTCGTTTCATCTCTTTATGTAATAAAAAAAATATTATAGGTTGAATATTTATTTAATTACATTTTATTATTTATAAAATAAACATAATTTAGTAAAAGCCACATATTTTATATTTTCTCGCCGGACTTCTGTAGAAGTATTAAACTATGTGTAATTGTTAACGAGGAATAAAATATTGCAGCAAGGAAGTATAATTTATGACTAGCATTATTAATTGTTATGACTCATGTCCGACTGTCATGGTCCGCCTTACAAAAGATTAGTGATGGCTGCTTCCAGTAGAACCAAATGAATTATAAAAAGATCTCGTTTGACCTATATACGAAGAGTGTAAATATAAAAACCTTAAAAGTTTACTCTTAAAAGTTATTTAACACAAAATAATTTAGTTCTTATGTTTGGGAGATTTTAGGAGCCGTGTCTTCTTACTACTTTAGTGCGAACTGCTGCACTTCATATGCCACCGAAATATTTTTCTTATCTCAGTCATGCAGGTTTCAGTGCACCCAGAATCGAACCAAGGTCACTCGCGTACCATGAAATTTGAGGTGAGTACGCGACACCAGAACAACCATAGCTCAATGGTATAGGACCAAATACACGGAGACTCTAAAAATAGGTAAAACGCAATAACTTAGGCGTTAGACTATTTTTGCGCTGCGTTGCTTAATACCCTTAAAGACTTAAATTTTGTCTCAACAGTAAAGTAAATTAAAGTAAAGTCACAGTCTGTAAATTACCCACTGCTGCGCACAGGCCTCCTCTCAATACTGAGAAGGTTTTGGAGCCGGGAAGAGTCCGCCACGCTGCTCCAATGCAGATTGGCGGACTTCACAAGTCTTCGAAAGATTTATAATTCCTCAGACATGCAGGTTTCCTCACGGTGTTTTCGTTCACCGACGAGCACGTGGTAAATCGGCACATAAAATTGCAATTAACAATTTTAGTGGTGCCGGCACCGGGAACCAAAACCAGGTCACTCGCATACAATGAATTAAAGCGAGCGCCTGAGCTACCACAGAACATTCTTAACATTATAGAACGTTTAATACATGTTTGTTAGTCCTCTCAACCTTAACCAACATTTCATAACAGCTGACACAATTTAACTTGTACTAGCATCAAAACTAATTTCAAGGACTTAAGTGACGTGCATTTTCGTAATATTTAAGTGTGCATGTGCAGAATTTAAATTGCTTGCAGCAAGCAATCTAAGAAATCGTTGGAAGCGATCCAAAGTTTTAATTCCATTGCCTTGAGCGTCTGAAATGACGGATACTTTCAGTCATTGCAGTTATTAACTTTATACTTAACTCTACTCGTATTAGACAGTCAAAACACTCATGTTTAAGTTTTGTTATTAGTTTGTGATGTCTTCCTTGCCAATTTTTTACCAACGCGACAACTTCCGACTACTGTAAGCAGCTATTTACTGCCTAGGCTCAAACACAGTCACTCATACTAACCTACCTGCGCCTCAAGTAACGATCATACGATATCATGCGATCATGAGATAAGATCAGAGCGCCTAAGCGCTGTCAGAGATATGGGGAAAATTACAACCCAACCAGATTCGACCTCTAATTATTTGTTTTTCTCAAAAAAATTGACTGCGGCTGTGCTTGCTTGTGCACTGGTCGTCATTAATGTGTATAAATACGATTAATATGTATTTATTTAAAAAATGTAACGTTATTCGTTACATGAATATAATTGAAATAACTGTAAAGGCGTAAATTAATCTATCACCTACACCCTTAAGAGACGATAGAGGAAATAATTAAATTATAGCCGTGGCATCTTTTTTAAGACATTTCGTCCTGAGTCTGCGTCCAAGGGATGAGATAAGACTAAAGATTATCTTACTACCACATGGTTATGTCCCGTTTAAATTTGTTGGTACAAATTATGTACAGATGATCGGCAAAATCATGTCCACCCCCAGATCGAAAGAGGCAGAAAGATTTTTTGAGTTATACTCCTTTTGGCACGTTAAGTAGTTTGTAAAATTGAGAGCCTTGCGCACAGCCTGTTACGGAAGTGCGACATGATAAAGTTAGCCATCAATGATATATAACTATGTTAATTCCACATCATTAATAAGAGAAGCAAACTCAACATTTATTTTTTATTTTTTTATTTGATAAAGGAACGAAATGAGCAAAACGTTCACCTGATGGTAAGTGCAACAAAGGTTGTGTCACCCAGAACAATTGTGTGTGACACCACACTGCGCCCGTCACCTTGACATATGAGTTCTTAAGTCTCATATGCCCAGTCATTACGCGAGCTCTCAGTGCTCTTCAAACTGAAACACCGTAATGTTTGCACTACTGCTTCACGGCAGATTATAGGCCCTGGAGTGGTACCAACCTAGACGGATTCAGGCATAGAAATCCTACCACCGATGGATAGACACCTACCTGGCCACAAACGAATAATATTTGTACCTCTTTCTCTCTGATAAAAAATAATATATTGCCATCAATTTTACTTATACATTAGGACACTGAGAGTACACATAGACAAAATCGAGACCGTGGAAGGCGCTATCTTGATAAGCGAGTAAGCGACATAATATGGCGTCACTTAATAAAGACACTCCGTGTTAAAATTTAAAAGTAACTACTTCTTGGCTTCTTAGATTAAAAGTGCAAAATTGAACTAAAGTGTGATGATAAAGTGCAGTACATTTATGTTTTGCAACGCTATATATATATCTCTTACCAAGACGGCCGCAACGTGGTTTATCACCCGTCAAGTCTCGATCACAATTAGCGTGAAAAATGGGCTCCGGAAGTGGTATCTGCCTACTCCAATGGGAAAGAGGTTAACAGCTTTAACATAACACGCTCTACGACGCGCGACCGCCGTAGAGAGCGGCGCGCAACAGTCGAAAATCACACCACCTACACAATTCACCCGTGTTCCAGGGCGGTTCTCACCGCCCAGAGTTACCGACACACAAGTCGACTGTCCGAATGGAGCGGGAACCGAATGTCCGCAGCCTCCCTCGGACGGTTTAGACTCGGATAAGATGACTTAAAATTTTTCAAATATTCGAAATCGCATAAGCACACAGCGAACGCGACATAGACTGAATTGCGATGTGTGTTAGGAGTTTATATATTTATTTATGTTTGGGTCAAACCAAACCTGGTACGCGAGCCCCTGGCTCACGAGCACAGTATCCGATGAAGATGTAAAAGCCAAAAAGGCTAACAGCAATCACATCACCGAAAATACCGGAAAGTGGCGTGTTTTTTTGTATGCATTAACATACTTCTCTCCGTATGGATACACGTCCAGAAAAGACATATACCATAGACCATAGTATTACTTCAATTAAGTGTGTCTCAGGATTAGTTCTCCCAAATAAGATGCCGTAAACGTTGTCTGTTAAATTAACCAGTAGACGATCGTCGAAAGTATATAATGGATCAAAACACTGTCTCTTTGTTTGTTTGTTTTCTGTCTTGATAGAAAATATAACTAAAAATCAATTTTATGTTAACGTAATTTTAAATATGTTTAAATTAAGTGAAGTTTATACAATTTATTGCATAACATTTGAAAATAATTATTATTTACATCAGGTGCAAAATATCCGGTACAACGATATTTGATAAAAATATACATACATTAGTTTTCTATAATGAAACTCTTAAAATGTATGAATTCGTGTATGAAGGTATCACCGCAGTGCCAGTTATTCTGCCGGGAACTATTGTAATTGTGTATGTTTGTTGAGATCATCTTGTAAAGTGTTTTCTTAATCTGTTCATGAAGCGTCAGACCCAACACTGATGTAAGGGTTGCAGCTGTAGAAATCTACACACCTGGGTATACTGATAGCTCGATATTCCAGCACATAACTCGCACAGTGGCGTCAGTTTTCGGCAAGCGATTTTAGCTGAGCCGCCCATATAACCAGTCAACTTAAAGGCTTGACAATTAAACAATATTCTGAACACTACACTTAAGCAGTCTATGAACTCTAATCCGTCTTCAGTGAGTCAGAGAGCAGTGTTCATTTCAAAAGTCAGTAATCTCAGCAAATCCCGGAAAGTACTTTCTGACGTTTGAGTCCAGACTAACACAACTTAGTAGTTGCTTCAGGGTATTTTGTTGCTTAGTGTAAGTCTTACTGCAGCTCTCTATGACACAGTATATTGATATATTTCCCGATTCAAACAACTAATCTAGATAAAACATTATTTCACAATAGTGTTGGAAAACTAAAGGTTAATGTTCGCACTTCAACTATAAAACCATATTTTGATTTTTATTATAATATTCGACACCGTAAGAAAACACATACATTAATAATTACGCAGTCCATATTTTCAAATCAATTTAAGAAATTTAAACTATATTCAGTTAGAGAGTTATCTTTTAATTATATGCACCGACCTGTATTATGTAAACTTGGAAAACTAAAATTATTGTGAAAAATGATATTTATGCGAATTTTAATCTAAAAATAAAGTAACGCCTTGCATCTACGGCGGCAGATTATTTCAAATTGAGGTACTTGTAAGTTGATTCCATAGTCACAATTTATGATTCTCGTGCTAAAATCAAAACTATATCATATTTTATAAATACTTATTTTACAATTGTAAAATTCACATTGTAAAATTCTAGAAATATTGCTAGGGGTGTTCCGAAATTTTTAAAACGATGATTACGAAAAATGTTCGAACGTATTCATCTTTTATGATTAGTAAGTTTTCCAATACTAATAAGATTATATTAGACATAAAGTGCAATGGAAATTATTGCAAGATTACATACATGTTTAATTTTAAAAGAGTTGATTGTGTTTCGATCCGTAGCACTGAGAGCTAGGACACTGTCTAGTCACAGGGCATATGAGACTTAAGAACTAATGTCGCATAGTGGCAGGCGCGTTGTGGTATCACTTAGCAAGTGTTCTGGGTGATACAGCATTTGTTGTTTTGCTCGTCTCGTAGCTTACTCGAATATTTTGTTTTAAATATAATTAGTAAACAAATTCGGTATATTGCACTACTGTGTTATATATCATATACTAAACATAAATTTTTTTTACCGTTGTCAAACGCTGATTCATTAATTTGTAGTTCCCTCATACCTGATTCTGTGACATGTTTCTGGATCGTCATCATAGAATAAGTATTAATTTTATATTAGATTCAAAATATTATAATAAATAAATTTAAGAATATTTCACAGGGTTCGGATTCCTATGCAGAAATCCGTAGGTAGTTATTCAGATTCTACCGTTAAGCAATAGCATGCAAACATAACAGTGTTACGGTCTGAAGGGCATTGCTAGTTAAATTACTGAGCAAGTGGCACTTAAAATGTCTCAGGGTGACGAGCGCAATGTGGTTTCACACAGAAATTTTCTAGGTGACACAGCATTTGATATTATTAATTAAATGCTTTATGGCTCCTCATCCCGGCAAACGCAGTGTAGGGGGGCCTACACTGCGTTTGCCGGGACCCATTAGATGGAGGGACGACCTGCACGATTTTGCGGGAAGTCGATGGATGCAGGTGGCTCAGGACCGTGTTTTGTGGCAATCTATGAGGGAGGCCTATGTTCAACAGTGAACTGAGATAGGCTGAAATGATAATGATGATGAAGATGAAATATTTTATTAAAATCTTAGAGATTATAGAGCAGATTTATTTATATGGATTTAAAGTAATTTAAATAAAATGCAATTAAAATTTGAAAGGTTTCCTTTGTAATTAGTTCTTCAAAAACGAAATTCCAGCTTTCCGGTTAATACTTAAGCGAAGAAAATTTAGAGTTGATCAATGTATTCTACGACTACTTTTCATTGAGTTGCGTGCTTTACCATACATACATAAGATCACGACTGTATCCCATAAGGGGTAGTCAGAGACTGGGCACTCACTGCGAAAACAGATGATTGCCACAGTCCACGTTTCACCAAAATAATACAATGCACTTAGTGTGATAGGTGGTGAGCCCATCGCCACCATGCGCTGCTGGGTGCACAGTGCAGTTTAATTCCTTACTCGCCTTTTACGAGATCCATTGGATGAGATGGAGTGGTAGTATTCCTTCAACGAGCCGCCACCACGAGTGCTTTATCTGTGGTTATACTAGTATTAGCTTAATCACTCCGGAAGTACTTTGGACAGTGTGACCAAAATTATATTGTAGATCACGATTTTGGTGTGATAATCAATCAAATCAAAGACAATTATAAAATGCCAATGGCACCTTAACACCCAAACTTGGGACAACAGTCTGTAGGTCTTACAAATATTTGATCCATACGAAAATCGAAGCAGTAACGACTTTAGCATAATAATAATACTAATAATGATAAATTCCATTTGATTGACATTAATCATTTATTTAAAATGTTTTTGACAAATGGTAGGTATTACCTATCCAGATATAGTTTAAGACTGGTAGCTAATGTGCTATCTTATTCTTTACAGCCAAGAATTTAGCTACACGGACATCTGCTTTTATTGAGCAGGCTAATTATTTGACATTTAATTTGGAATCAGTTACAAATAGTTTAAATTAAGTAATAAGACAATAAAGGAAATCTCTAGCAATAATTGTGACATTGATAAATTAAGAGAGTATATAAACAGTTGTACCACTTCACAAAATGTTAATAATAAAGATTGAATACACCCGGTGCATCAAAATATACAGGGCATTTTAGGCAACAAATGAGAAATTGAATTGTTTTTAAATAGCTATCATATTCATATTTTGTGTATAACTGAATTTTGGTTAAAAGACTATAATTTAATGTTTAATTTCAGAAACCACGAGGTTTTTAGTTCATTCAATAGAGGAAAAGCTTTACACGGTGGCTCCTTGATACTCATTGTGATTTAAGGACTATTGTCGCTGAGACATTACTAAAACAAAATGTAACTTCTTGTAATAAAGATTTTGAATTTCATATGGTAGATTCAAACGATATTTTGTATAATTTTATGACCATTGATTGTAAGAGAACCGCAAATCTATGGGGTATGTCTGTTGAAGTCATTACGTCTATTATAGATATAATTTCACCTCAATTAGCCATAATTCTAGTATTGAACTAGGTGTATTTCCTGAATTGATGAAAGATAGTGAAATGATACCTTTATTTAAATCTGGTAGTACATCGGACCCCTCTAACTTTAGACCTATTTCCATACTACCGACGTTAAGTAAAATTTTTGAAAAAAATATTCTTAATCAAATGTTAAAACATTTTCATTTACATAAATTGTTTCACAAAAACCAATTTGGTTTTACAAGGGGTCGTTCTACAACCGTTGCCGGTATTGAACTAATTAAGTATATATTCGATGCCTCGTAGAACGCCTTGGGTGTTTTCTGTGATCTTTCCAAGGCTTTCGATGGCGTTCATCATGAAACACTCACCAGGAAACTAAATCATTACGGTATAAGTAATTCTGCACTTAAATTTCTAACTTCATATTTGAGCAATAGAACACAGAAAGTAATTATCAATAGTACGAGTTCTTCCGGGTCAGCAGTATCTATAGGTGTCCCGCAGGGTTCGATTCTCGGCCCATTTTTATTCCTAATTTACATTAATGTTAGTCATTAATGTAAATTATGCCTTACTTAGTAAGGGATAACCATGAAATATTATTATTTGCTGATGACACACGATGGATTTTTTAAAATAAAATGTCAACTTTTATTATATAACTAGGTGAATAATGCTATTTCAAAAGTAGTACATTGATGTAACGTTAACAATTTGCTTTTAAATGGCAATAAAACTAAATGTATAAAATTTACTTCACAAAATATTAAACCATTGGATGTAAATGTACTCGTATTTGGGGAAGATTTGAGCCTTGTCTTTCTTAGAATAACTCTACACGCGAAACTTTTATGGAGCCCCCATATATCCAAACTAGCAAGTAGACTTAGCTCTGCAGCTTATGCTGTGAAAAGAATTAGAAACTCGACTAATGTTGAAACTGCTAGATTAGTTAATTTTAGTCATTTTGACAGCATAATGTCTTATGGTATTTTGCAATGGGTTAATGCGACTTACGTAGAGGTGATTTCTGTTTTGCAAAAGATTTCCAAAGGATCTATTTATTATCTTGGCTCCAGAGTGTCTCTTAGAGATAAATTTAAAGAAATTAATATCTTAATCTTGGTCTCTCAATATGTATATGAAAACTTTATGTATGTACATATAACCCCTTTAATAAGAAAAGTGATATTCATAAGGAACAAGCACAAATTAATTATGCCAGTTACCAGACTTCACAGAGTCACTAACTCTTTCATGGGGCAGTGGACTCTGCGAACATCCGGAACGCGCATTATTATACCTTCTGCCTTCGGTACTCCTCTGTAGCGTAGTTCGTTCAAAGCTGTGGAGTTTAGAGTAAGCTCTGGTAAACCCACCGGTTTAGAGCCAGTAGAATATTTCTGAAAGCGACGGGTTATCATATTGGTTTTCATATTGAAGCCGCATAATTTTGGGTAACAATGCATCCCAGGTACCTTAATGTGTTAACACACTCCAATAGTTAATTACCCAAATACACTAGTGAGATGCGAACCGGACCCTATCACTCATCAAAATCAAACAAATGCACTTTTTGGCGATGTACAAGAGATCCACCGCATACGTTTCACTCGCGTAGAAGAAGCTAATTACATGATTACGCGTGGCCATTCGCAGTTCGGCCCTTCTCGGTAAAGATCTGTCTTAAGGGTCACTGTAAAGTTGCAGCATAAAATTTAGTAACTTATAATCTTCCTTAACAAACGGGATATCTAATGAAAATATTGAAATATTATTTCATATCGGATAAGTATTTTCTGAGATTACGGCGTTCAAACATACAAAAGTTCCAACATTATTGTAGATTAATAACTCGGCTTCAAGACGGCGTATCAAGATAAAACATGAACCAGGTTAAGTTAGATCTCCGGCAATACAAATGGGGAAACCGCATCCTATTTAGTGCGGTAGTTTTTGAGTGATGCGCGCACAAACATACAGACATACAAGAATTCTGAAAATTATTGTTTTGGCTTCTATTGCTCTTATAAAGACCCCTTATATTATTTTTCTTAAATATCTCCTTTGTACAGACATCGGCCAGTTACAACTTTACTTTATGTATAAATAAATATATTCTGCGTGGTTGATTACTTTTTATTGTCCTTATAGGTGGCAAACATGATACCCAGGTTGAAATTTTGAACGATTTACGGGAAATTAAAAAATCTACTAACCTAAAAACATCTATTACCGCGTACTACGCTTATGCTTATGCATGGATAAGCTATGGCGTTATTTTGTGGGGCAATAGTACTAACATGCAAGATCTGTTTGTCTTACAGAAAAATGTGTTCGCATACTTACCAACATTAATAAAACCGAAAGCTGTAAGGCACATTTTAAAAACTTAAATTTCCTCACTTTACCGTGCATGTACATACACGAAATATGTTAGTTTGTTAGACGATACCCAAATTTTTATTCTTCTGTGAAAGATTTACCTCGGCGTTATGATTCGCGCCGAAAACATGACTTAGTCCAGTCATCGTCTAAATTAAAATTGCATAGTTCTGGCCGTTATTCCATGTCTATAAAAATATATAATAAATTACCGATTAACATAAAAAACGAAAAAAACTACAAAACATTTCAGAAAAAATTAAGAGCGTACCTAATAGAAAAAAAGTTATTATAATATTGAAGAATATTTTGAAAAATGATTCAGATAGATGCCTGCCTCTCACATACATTCATTGCCACGCCCGACAGGGTACATGAATTTTATAATTTTATTATTTAATTTCATGTAAAGCAATATAAATAAATAAATAAATAAATAAATAAATAAATAAATAAATCGTCTGGGATATCTTCTAATATTGTTGATATAAATTTTGATCCTGTTGGATTTCACGCACACGTTCGCTATCTTTAATCTTAACGATTTTTTTCTGTTAATCATACGTAAAATGTATTATTATTTTAGTTTAAATCTATAAGCATTCTGAGATTGCCTTTAAGTGATGTACATTTATAATTAAGAATACTTGAATATCGATGGTAATTCTAATAATTAAAAAATTATGCTGTCAGCGACTAAATAAGTAGTTGCCAAAGAATTAGAACAGATTTTTATTTATTTAAAAACTTTGTTGTACGCCTTAAAATAAAGGTATCAATACGGACTTAATGCCTATAGGCATTCTTTGGCGGTCAACCCAAGGCGTGGTGAAAATAAGAAAACACTTATTAAGAAAAATGTTAAATGAAATAGATCTTTACACCTTAGCGAAAGTAAAATGTAATTTGTAGAAGTAGTCTAGACCGGATTGCAATGAATGCTAAAAGACATTGTTGATTTTCAGGTCTGGTTGTATTGTGTATGTGAAATGTATGTCTGTTAAACGCACCCACGATACAGGAGAAATTCTAGTATGGGGCACCATTTAAAGAAAAAGAAAAATATGATAAAATATTGTTATGACGTTAATATTTTTTGGTAATTTACGTGGTAGCTCGCTTTAAATTTCGCGAGTGACCTGGATTCGATTCCCGCTGCCGGCACCACTAAAATTGTAAATTGCAATTTTAAGTGTCGATTTACCACGTGCTCGGTCGTGAGGAAACCTGCACGTCTGGAAAGGAATAATAAATATTTCGAAGACATGTGAAGTCCGCCAACCCACTTTGGAGCAGCGTGGCGGACTCTTCCGGCTCCAAAACCCTCTCAGAAATGAGAGCAGGCTTTTATTCAGCAGTGCGACATTTAAAGGCTGTTACTTTACTTTTTTACTAATTATACCTTAGTTTTTACTAATTATACCTAGTTAGTTGGAACAAATTTCAGTGGTTAGTATTGACTTTCACTAAAGTTCTACAATGCTTCTTCATTAAGCATCTCAGATCTGAAACATTCAATTAACCATTCTATTTAATTTGTTTCAAAGAAATGAACTTCGTAACTGTAAGCGTTTCGTTCGGTTGGCCGGTCGGTTCGGTTGGATACACTTGAGTAAAACACTTTATAATAAATCTGTTTTTGATGTGTTAATATAAAATTGTTTATTTTTTCGGATTTTATGCGGACTAAACTGTAAAACGTATTGACAATCACAATGCGTACGAAGAACTATTTTTCTGGTGGTAGGATTCCTATGTACCTCCGCCGGGCCAGTTATTCAGCCGTGAAGCAGCAGTGAGCAAATATTACCGTATGTCAGTCTTAAGGCCACCGAGATTTATTGTAATTTACAGGGCATATAAAACCTTTGAACATATGTCTCGGGCGCCGGGCGCAGTGTCAGAACGAACGGATTACATCGCTCAAATCCCAACACCCTAGGTTTAAGGAAGTTTGTAGGTGAATCTTTTTGTGCGTTTGCCATATAAAATTATAAGTTATACTAAAGATTTTAACCAAATATGTATATTCTTAATGTTTGTTAATATGTAAGCAAGAAAAAAAATAATTTCTAATTTAGTTTTGTTTATTGAACTTATCATAGAGTAAGCCACGGTAAGAGTTACTGCTGAATATAAAATAGACTAGATAATTTTACCGATCTGCTACTTCTGCTACTTCGATACTACAGAGGAGCAATTAAATAAACTTGAGCACTTGCGAAACTTATGCATCCGATACATCTTCGGTCTAAAAAAGTTTGACCGTGTTTCATTTTACCGAAAGCAACACAGGTGGCTCCCAATCCATTTTCGCAGGAACAGTAGGATTCTTTGCCTTCTTTTCAATATTGCACATAATCCCACACGCCTTATCTACGTGATCGATTCTCTTTTGTCCATTCCCCTAAAGCGATCTGCAGATCACATCTGAAATCCTTGTTGAAGTTCCCAGTCTACAGAAGCGTCTTCTACTCCCATTCCTTCTCTGTAGAAGTAGTAAGACTGTGGAATTCGCTCCTATACTCGTACAATTCGTGAAGCTAAAACAGTGTCATTGTTTAAGAAACGAGTTATAGAGCACTACATCACCCTTTCGCCACTTTAGTGTATATGTGTATATGTATCAATATATATATGTGTTTAAGTCAGTGTGTGTGTAAGTGTGTACATTCATCAATCACATAGAATATATATATATATATATATATATATATATATATATATATATATATATATATATATTTATTTCGAAAGTGCACATTGAGTCTGCTTCTCTTTAAGGATATCCAGTAACAGGCCTGCTGGAAGAAATTTCATCATGAAATAAGCAGTGCCTTTGTACTGAGTGTCTTTCTGTGTAATTTCTACTGTGATTTTTATGGGTACATAAAAATAAATGAATAAAAATAGACGCTATATATGTCAGTGCTAAATTATATACTTTTTAAAAACTAGATCATTCTAACTATTTCTGGTCATCATCAGCCCTTTACAATTTATCATGCAGTAGTAAAGTAAAAAGTAAAGTTTCAGCCTATAAATGTCCCACTGCTGAGCACAGGCCTCCTCTCATTTCTGAGAGGGATTTAGAGCTAGGAAGAATCCGCCACGCTGCTCCAATGCGGGTTGGCGGACTTCACATGTCTTCGAAATATTTTTTATTTCCCGGACATGCAGGTTTCCTCACGATGTTTTCCTTTACCGCCGAGCACGTGGTAAATCAGCACTTAAATTACAATTAACAATTTTAGTGGTGCCGGCACCGGGAATCGAACCCAGGTCACTCGCGTACTATGAAATTTAAAGCGAGCGCCTAGCCCCTGAGCTACCACGGCTCATACAGTAAGACCCGTGCTCAATTAGATAAATGTTGAATAGGTCATTTCCGTTACTGAGAACCGGTAAGCACTTACCTGGTCAACATCACACCTTCATAATATATCATGTACCACCCGTGCTAAATTAGATATCTGATGAAAGGTGCTTCATTTAATTCAAAATAACTAGTAAATATGATACATAGTATGTACGATACTCCTAGAGGAATAAAATGTATTAGGTCTCTCGGAGAGCGAATATTATAGGGAAAAACGATAAAAACACATCTATATTCTTACTTAATCTTTGTTCTTTTTGTTATAGTGTGGTCGTCAAAGCAAAAAAATACTAGTGCCGGGACCAAACCTTCAAGGTTATTAGGCCCAACCACCTTTTTCCAATAGTTTCAGCCTATAAATGTCCCACTGCTGAGCACAGGCCTCCTCTCATTTCTGAGAGGGTTTTTGGAGCTAGGAAGAATCCGCCACGCTGCTCCAATGCGGGTTGGCGGACTTCACATGTCCTCGAAATATTTATATTCCTCGGACATGCAGGTTTCCTCACGATGTTTTCCTTCACCGCTAAGCACGTGGTAAATCAGCACTTAAAATTGTAGAACAATATTAGAGGTGCTGGCACCGGGGATCGAACCCAGGTTACTCGCTTACTATGAAATTAAAGGCGAGCACCAGGCCCCTGAGCTACCACGGCTCCAATAAAGAAAATGTAATTCTCTTAAGATGATATTAAGTTTGAACCAATAATGTCGGTGCCCGGCAAAACTTAAATTCGCCATCAAGGGATATGTATCAGTAGCGCCGAGTCACGATGATGGTTACGATTACAATGATAGTATAGCGGTATACAATAGCGGTAACGGTAGGATTAAAAGTTGCAACTCCCTCAGTTGTCTTGCCATGAGTTTTTGTTTGGAAACCAAGTTTCTTATCGTGTTCATTTTGAACTATATATTTATCTATAAAAATCTATACGCAAATGATTATTTTTACAAAATAACTTGACGACAATTTTATAAATTCATTATTTTTGGAATGGCGTAAGAAACGTCGTTTCTATCGGGTGTCCCACAACATCACAAGGCTTGTTTCGATTTTCTATAGAAAACTACATTTCGACAAAGAATTTAACTGCGTTGGAATGAAATAACACCACAACGGTAAGTACTAGTTTATTAGAGGCATTGTTGTACGGAAAACTCACAAATTAAACGGTGAAAACGAAGTAGACTGTAACAGTTGAAAACTCTGCAGTATTAACACTGACGCAATAGAGAACAGGAGCTTGCAATATGCGGGTAGTTTCTATTACGTACTACCCGCCCCGGCTTCACACGGGTGCAATTTACTAATGTAGAAAATGAGGAGTGTGCTTAGCAAAAAAAATATGAAGTATATTTATAGCTGCCAAGCAGAACGTCACATTTGTTTCTGTTGCTATGAAAACAACAACAACAACAAGTGACGTTTAGTTATAGTTCTGCTGTCACACAGCACAACTATCAAACCTTTTTTTTTAAAAGTTAATAATACCATCCGCATTTCGAACGTTGTTATGACAATTACAAACACACAAAAAAATCAGCCACATCGTTTTATACATACATATACAGTCATACCTTTTACCCGTATAAGGGTTAGGCAGAGGGCACTCACGTAGCCCACTTTTCGCCCTCGCGGGAAACGAGACGTGACAGGCGCGCCACCAGTTTGGTAAGAGTAAAAATTTCTTACTCCCCATTGCGTTCCCACGAGCATTATAGTAACAGCATTGCATATTACGGTGTTATTCTGCAAAAATCTGCCGGACACCTATCGGCTGGCTTTCATACATGCGGTAATTGATTTTTATATATGACATACGGCAAAGTTTTATAGTATACACTTTGTTACTTAATTCGAAAATCTAATGACGAAATTCGTTGAGTCGAATGTTTTGACAAAAACATTTAAATGTTTGCAGCGGCATCTCTTATAAGCCTGATTTGAGATATAACCTCAGTCTCAAAGGAACATCTTTAGGAAGAGATCTAAAATGCTTCAACATATCCACTTCAATAAACATGCTATTTGCAAACTCAAAGCTTTCGACTTTAGATCTTTAATATTATACTCTGCTCTTGGGCGTTGCAATATTTGAAATTTAACTGTTGATTCATTTCAATGCAACTCTCATAAAGTTTCAAACCACTGTAGTATCCTATTCACAGTAAATTAAACTTTAGTATAAACTATTACTTCGCGAGTATGTATTTACCTATATTTTTTTATCTTTTTTTGTCATATGAGCCAAGGGACAAAATTGAAATTAAATATTAAACGTGATTATTGAGTTCAAGCGCCTTAGATCGACAAATATTCTGCTAAACTATATCGATATATTACTCACTGCAAAAACAGATGACTGCCACAATCCACGTTTCACCAAAACTATATAATGCACTTGGTGTGATAGATGGTGCCCAGCGCCACCATGCGTTGTTGGACGAGATCCATTGGATGAGATGGAGTGGTAGTATTCTTTTAACGAGCCGCCACCACACGGCTAATTGCTCCTCTTCATTCCAAGGGGAGCAGCAAATTCGAAGGGGAGATTGGTGCGGATTATAGGGATACGAGTGATCATAACTATTTAACTTTTTCCTGCTCCTGTTAAAATAGAGGAACCGATTACTTTCTGTCTAAGTTTTGTGATTCGAAGCCTCGATCCATAATCGATACGCCTAATTTTAATTGGAGCTTATGCTAGAGCATGTCTGATAACTCCACAGAGTTTATGATATAAAGTTATCTGTGTTACTAAATGTAGGTAAAAACCAAATTATAGATGTAGAATGGAAAAGATTTTTATTGAAACCCATTTTAAAGGCATTTGAGACAATCCTAAAATGTATATAGTTTTAGGATTCTCTCTAATTCAGGTTTATTTTTACTTATGCATAAAACAACAAATGTTCCCGAATAATACTGCATGCTCGTCTTTATTAAGGCGTTTGCGTTGGTAGTTTATTGCATGGATTTAAAGGATATAAAAAACTCGCCTAGTATCTTTTACTCTCGAAATATAACCGATAGATATGAAAAAAAAGTTAGACAAATGATGAGATCAATAAAAACCCGCGTTAAAGAACATATAGCTGAAGTTAAGCATCGATGCTTCAGGAGCTCTGCAATCCATGTTCTGGATCATCCCAACTATTACATCAGATTTGATAGACTACAAATCCCTGTAAAAGAGTACCGAGGATGATTCGCAAGGCTATTGAAATTTTTTAAAAAGTCCTAATTTCAATCGAAAAGATCGGCAAATACTACCACGGGCTTGGGGTCGTATTATTAACAAAATTAAATCAAAAACCAAGCACATCACTAAAAGATTTCAAGACACAGGATCCTCATTTTGCGTTGATAGGACCAAAAATAATAATTAAAAGCTGAAGGTACGATAGGTAAAAATTAACGCGATAAAATAAGTAATACTAGTTTTATTAAATATGTTCGGGTAAATATAAGATATTGAAATTAAATACGAAAAAAGGATTTTATTGGACTTTAAAGTTTATACTCAATTCGTACATAACAAATATACTCTACTATCTTGTCACGTTTCGCAAACAGCCTCGACTTGCAATAAAATGATGAGATTACTATTTAACTTTCACAGAACTTTTAAGTATGTGAATACTTCCCTTCTTGTAAGATTTGGGATATATTCTTTTGTAAATAAAAGGAAATTGAAATTGTTGTATAAATATTAATACAGTAACAGAAAACCATATATTAAAAAAAACAGTTTTGCAAAAAAAACGGGCACCTACGGTTTAACAACTGTCAAGATAAAGAATATGCTGCTATAATAAAAATATAAAAATATAACCTTGTATCCTTCTGGGCCAGTTTAGTATGACGTTTTTTATAATTTCTTGAGAAATATACTTCACGCCGCGACTCTTTTGAGTTCTTTGATATTTTAGAGAGTTGGTTGTACCGATCTTACTCGTCGTTTGATGTCATACATGGTCGATCGGATTGAGATCGGGACTTAGCACTGGCCTGTTTAATCGGTGAATATCAACCCCTTGCATATACGCGTTTAAAACGCTTAAAAGTTATCGACGTCAAAATGAAAAAGCAGTCTGATCTTATGTATGTATGTATGAAGAGATACAAATGGCGGACTTAATGTCTTTAAACATTTTTCGCAGTGAACCCACGGAGTGGTGAGATTTTTACAGGGTGTAACTTATGTGGCTGGTCCATTGAAACTTCAGCTCATTGACACTTGGACTATCTCCTATCGTTATCTGACTAAGATCAATAATATATCGATATAGTTTAGCAGAATATTTGTCGATCTAAGGCGCTTTTTTTGAAGGGCACTGAGAGCTAGTGTAATCACTGGGTATGTGAGACTTAAGAACTGAAGAAGAAATGTCTCAGGGTAACAGACACAGTGTGGTGTCACACAGAAATGTTCTGGGTGACATATCATTATTTATGGGCAGGCGTTGCACTTACCATCAGGGGAACGTTTTGCTCGTTTCGTCACTCTATCCAGTAAATTAAAAATAAATAAAAACCTTAGACACTTCCGTCATGACTTAGCGGTCGTCCGTAAAGTTTACTTTTAAGATACCCACAAGATAAAAAGGAATGGCGGTGGAATGGTGGTAGCCAACATTATTCGGAAGTTGCCGCCATATATCAGCCAGGGGGATAAATGTAAGTTACGCCTAGTGTACAACTGCAACATGGCTCTAAGTTATCACTTACAATAACTGTAGAGTCTGCTTCAATGAGAAAGAATAGGAAGATTTGCGATTATGGGAATTGATTTGCACTGTTGAGAGAATTTGTGAACCAAAATACATGGTATACAAATTCTCTTATTTTTTGTACATAGATTTTTGTACATTGGCCAGAATTCACAAAGAATGGAGATCGCTGGACGAATCGAGCAGAGCTAGGCTGCTACTAAAACATGAGGTTTGTATTGAAATAAAAGTCGCAACAGTAGCAATATGGAAGTCGCATAGACTTTAATTTTTTTTGAAATAGTCACACTTTTCGGCGATATTCGATGATGTTGACGTTCCGTAGACATCATCAGCGCCACAACGGAGCTACAAAGTCAAGGATGTCGGAAAGCGGATATGAAAATTAAAGTAGACGTTGGCTCTAAAAATGTATGAAGGAAGCTGGACGAAAGTAATAACATATCTACTTGTGTTTAAGTATTTGTTGTGTACTTTTATTTTAATACATACATACATACATAAGATCACGACTGTATCCCATAAGGTAGTCAGAGACTGGGCAGTCACTGCAAAAACAGATGACTGCCGCAATCCACGTTTCACCAAAACAATATAATGCACTTGGTGTGATAGGTGGTGAGCCCATCGCCACCATGCGCTGTTGGGTGCACAGTGCAGTTTAATTCCTTACTCGATTTTTACGAGATCCATTGCATGAGATGGAGTGGTAGTATTCTTTTATCGAGCCGCCACCATACGGCTTTTTAATGGCGTTTTAATGGCATGCTTTGAAAACCATACATCGTTGAAATACTGAAGGAAGGAATATAATAAAAACCTAAAATCTATTTTTAATAAGTGACTACTTTACTCCATTTTATCATAAATCGTGTCAGGGTAAGCACCAAAAATCAGCACAATATCTTAAACCTGACTTTTATTTCGTCGTCGTACTACATTTTTAACTTTATGGTAATTTATAACGCGGTGTTTGTGTGTTTAGGATTAATTATGCTAACCATCGGATACAGCTGTAGCGAATAGAGTTTATGATTAATGACATTTATGCTGACGTTAATATTTACACACTAATAAACGATTAAAGCTTTCCTAGTTAGTTCACAAGATTTTGGTTCATTTTTTATTCATTTTAATATTCCCTGACTTTATTTTGTAAAATACAAATGAAGAGGCTAAACAAAATGGGGATTGCCCACGATTTTAATGAGATACATACATACAGTCACGCTTTTTTCCCATAAAAGGGGTAGACAGAGGCCACTCACGTAGCCCTCTTTTCGCCCACCACATCGCCGCCATTTTGATTCTTACTCCCCATTGCGTTCCCACGATCAGTATGGTGACAACATTGAATATTCTAGTGTTATTCTGCACGAATTGAGGCTGTTCGTTTAATACCTTAGTCGCCTATTACGACACCTCGGTAGGAAAGAGGTAGGTGCTATACTACACGTCGGACACCTATCGGCTTAATTTTAATTAGAGAAACTATAGATTATATGTAACTATAGATTATAGTTTAAGCATAAAATGTACTTCCAAACTTTGAAATATCATCAATCTTATTTCTTATTACTCAAGTAATGTCTAGTAGACTAAAACTGTTTTTCAGTTCATTTAATTTAAGAAAACTTCACAAACTATACTCAAAATTCCTCAGAGTTTAGTAGTTTATTTGCCTTCTTTTGTGCTAACTCAGAAATTCTTAACGTATTTGAGTATATTCTTACATTAACGTTTACTTCTTAAGAGTTTTGTTGCGCAACGACAGTAGAAAATATGTGTTAGTATCGTATTTTTTTAGTAATTTACCATGGTTGCGGAGCAAATCGTTTACCTGATATTAACTGGAACGTCAGCCCGTAACAAATGTTATTTCACCCAGAACATTTATGCATGGCTCCACACTGCGCCTGTGGTATCAGTTCTTATGTCTCATATGTCTAGTAATTACAGTAGCTCTCAGCTGACTACTGAAACACAGCAGTGTTTACACGCTACTGTTTGATGGCAGAATAACTGGTAATGTGATGGTGCCTACTTAGGCGGAATCCTGCATAGTAATCCTACTACCGCATTAGAAATCCTGCATAGCAATTCTACAAATAGTAAACATTTTGTTCTTTATGTAAAAATGAGAGAATTTGTATACCATGTATTTTAGTTCACAAATTCTCTCAACAGTGCAAATCAATTCCCATAATCGCAAATCTTCCTATTCTTTCTCATTGAAGCAGACTCTACAGTTATTGTAAGTGATAATTTAGACCCATGTTGCAGTTGTAAACTAGGCGTAACTTACATATATCCCCCTGGCTGATATATGGCGGCAACTTCCGAATACTGTTGGCTACCACAATTCCACCGCCATTCCTTTTTATCTTGTGGGTATCTTAAAAGTAAACTGTACTGATGACCGCTAAGTCATGACGGAAGTGTCTAAGGTTTTTATTTATTTTTAATTTACTGGATAGAGTGACGAAACGAGCAAAACGTTCCCCTGATGTGCCACGTGTGACGTGCAACGCCTGCCCATAAAAAATGATATGTCACCCAGAACATTTCTGTGTGACTCCACACTGTGTCTGTCACCCTAAGACATTTCTTCTTCAGTTCTTAAGTCTCACATACCCAGTGATTACACCAGCTCTCAGTGCCCTTCAAACCGAAACACAGTAATATTTGCACACTACTGCTTCTCGCAAGAATAACTAGCCTGGGGTGGTACCAACCACCACTGCGAAATGTCTGGCACTACGATTGCCAGCGAGGCGAATACGGCAAATTTTCCATAATTTTTGCCCTTTGTCCAGTGGTCCTCTTGCAGACTGTTGTCTTCTTTAACGAAAGAAGATGAAAAATATTTCACATAAGATTTTAATTTCTTAAACTTTATTTTATCATTGTTTTTACCGTTTTAATATAAATATTAAAATCTAGGCTCTCTAAATATACTGTACAAAATTTTATTACAAATATGTAGATTTTTCCAGTAAGAATTAAGACCTGAACAATTAAGAGATAATTAGAAGCACTGCATTCGTCACTTTATTCAATAAAATAACCCAGAACATTTCTGTGTGAAACCACAATGCACCAGTCACCCTGAGACATCAGTTCTTAAGTCTCGTATGCCCAGTAATTATGCTCGTAAGCCGATGATGATTATATGCTTATCGTAAGCGGCGCACATGATGGTAAGTGATCACCGCCGTCCATGAACATCTGCAATACCAGAGGAATAACGGGTGCGTTGCCGGCCTTTTGCAAACTTGTTTTCGGTGAAGTAATCGCTGTTAGCCTTTTGGCTTTTACAGCTTCATCGGATGCTGTGCTCGCGGGCCCGGGGCCCGCGTGCCAGGTTTGGTTTGACCCAAAACATATATACATAAATATAAACTCCTACTAAACATCTAAGTTCGGACCGTTGCGTTCGCTAGCGTGCTTGCGCTACAGTGAATATCTCCATAAATTTATTGTATAAAGTCATCTAATGACCGTCCGAGGGAGACTGCGGGCCTCCGTTCGGACTGTCGACTTGTGTGTCGGTAACTATGGGCGGTGAGAACCGCCCTGGAACACGGGTGTATCTGGTGTACGCGGTGTTATTAACGATAGCTGCGCGCCGCTCTCTACGGCGGTCGCGCGACGTTGTGCGTGTGATGATGAAGCTGTTAACTGTGTGTACAGTGTTGCTCGGATCGTGACTGACCGTATCGTGGTCAGGGAGTGCTGAGACGTCCGTGTCGTCTAGCACATTTCGCGGTCGACGTTTACGTTCGGTCGCGTTTTTGTTAGATCGATAATTCGCTGCTTTAACCACCAGCGGGTTTGGATGAACCGCGGCTTTTTCGAAAAACCGCCGTGATACTTCTCTGAAGTGTTCAGAGAGTACGGGCATTTCACAGTCGCTGTGAAGGTCGACATTGCGTTGGTACCAGCCGGCTCCGGTGGCACTTCGCAAGAATCTATTTTGCACCGTCTGCAATTTCTTTATATGGTTGCCCGTCACGTGTGCGAACGTGACGCATGCATAGGCCATTACGGGTCTAATGCATGTCTTGTAGAGGCGAAGTTTGTGCCTAAGGCACATTTTGCTTGAGGAGCAAGTTAACGGATATAGGCGGCTTGCGATAAAAGCCGCCCTGTTACGCACGTTCTTAATGTGATCAGCGAACGACATCGCTGCGTCTAACGTGACTCCGAGGTATTTGACGCTCTTTTCCCAGGGAATAGGGCGTCCGAACAGGGTGATCGAGCCTAGCTGATTGTTGCCGATTGTGTGGTAACGTCTAGCTGGCTTAGGCGTGCCCCTCGAGAAGTATATTGCTACACTTTTCTCGGGGTTAACCTCTATTCTCCATTTCCGGAACCATTCGCCTAGGCGATCGGCTGCGGCTTGGAGCTGAATCGTTATGCGGCCCTTGTGCTTATCGGAATAATACAGGGCCGTGTCATCTGCGAAAAGCGCAAGATTGACTTTAGGGTCTTTTGGTATATCGCTAGTGTATAGCGAGAACAGGAGTGGAGAGAGGCAGGAGCCCTGAGGAACACCCGCACGGAGAGGGCGGCTTGAGGAGCGCGTTCCCTCTACCCGGAAGCGAAATAGGCGATTGGACAAGAAGGCTCGTATGATGTTCACGAGTCTGTCCGGCACTTTTGTGTGATACAGCTTGTAATACAAGCCGTCGTGCCAGACTTTGTCGAATGCCTTTGCGACATCGAAAAATAAGGCCCCTGTACCTACTGGCTTAGGGCGGTCGTGGAAGTTTTCTAATATGTGCTCCGTTAGGCGGTGCACTTGATGGGTACACGAGTGTTCGGGGCGAAAGCCGAACTGCTCGTCTGGAAGGATGTTATTATTAAGGACGTAGTCTTTTAATCGACTAAGAATTATCCGCTCATAAATCTTGGCCATCGAGTTGAGGAGACTTATTGGGCGATAATTGGACGGGATGTTCTTCGGCTTGTGAGGCTTTGGAATACCTATAACGTCCGCTTCCTTCCAGTCGTCCGGGAAGGAGCAGTTGGAGAGGAGCGCGTTGAAAATACTGACTAACAGACACAATAGCGGCGTAGTTAGACATTTGATCACCCTGTTGTTTATGCCATCGAGGCCGGGCGCGGATCGGTTTTTAAGATTTTTAACAATCTTCGTGACTTCATCGAGAGTCACTGGAGTCAGTGGTTCGCCCACTGGTGGTATGGCAGTCCTGCGTTTGAGTTCCGCGGCCACCTGCTGCAGGTGGTCGGGATCCGCAGGCGCGAGAGACGGAGTGCATTGGCTCTCTAAACTGTCTGCAAGGCATTCGGCTTTTTCGCTGTCGTCGAAGGCGAGCGAGTTGTCGTTCGATCTAATGCCTTTTGCAAAGAAATAGTGTTAGCGAAGTAAAAGAATAGACCACGCCCTCGTCGCGAAATCTCGTGACTACGTTCAACAAGGGTGCGACGACTAGCGAGGGATGACCGCAGCGAATCGGTGCGATCATCGCCACGACGAACAATTTAAGTTGATTTTCGTATGTATTAATGATGTTGTTTAAAGTCGTTTTTTAATTATATAAGTTAAGTTTTTTATATAAGTTATGTCATTTTTGTTTATACAAGCTCAGTTTTTTTTTTATGACTGATGGTCACTGTTACCCGAAGGCTGATGCCAGAAGGCTTTCACAGCTTAGAAAATTTGTGAATGTCTGTTTGTTTATGTAGTTTTTAGAGAGAGAAAGGGACAGCAAGCTGTGCAAGAGAGACGACGCGATCACTGGGGCAAAAAAATTGCCAACTGGCGTCCGAAAACACATTCTGAAAGCAGCTCCCAAGACAAGAAAAAAAAGAAGAAAACTAGAAGTGAAAAGTTATAGTACTAGTGGATAGTAGAATTGTATATGCATGTGTTACACAGTAACATTCCTGTTTCTGAATGGTTTCTGGCATACACAATAAATGTCTTGCATCACGGTTCCGTAGTCCCACCAGAGTCCTGTGAGCTTTACTGTTCGTAGAGTATGTGCTGTTTCTGAGATTAATATAATGTCTTAGTCTGATTTGGAAACGAAACGTCGCACATTCAAATTCCCAGGAGGACGGACGTCTCGGTGCATTGCACAGTAGTGCACTGTGATCTGTGTATACGTACGTCAACCGTCCGTCCCACACAACACGAAATTACAACTGCGACACTGTCTCACCACTATAATGTAGCTGGAGTGTTTGTTTCTATGAACATGCAAGTCTCAATAAATATTTAAATGAAAAATAATATTTTTGCATTAGCTAGCCCTTTTATTGAGGAATATTCTATAGTAGATTATAATACTTCATGCTTAAGGAGCCGCACGCTGAGAACATTATCGAAATGGGCCGAACTGTGAATGCACAGGTCAGCGAGGTACCATACCGTACGGCGCAATCATAAATAGCATAAGGTACAATAAGTATAAAATAAATTATATTTAAAAAATACACTTAGTCCCTCAAAATGTTGAGCACGTTCCTTATGACGGCAAATTGGAACCTTCTAGGCGCCTTATCAGATTATATAAAATAGTCTTCTGAGAGCCCGCGGCGTGATATACGAAGCCATTTACACGCAACACGCATTGGCTTGTTTTATAATATTTGTATTAGATATAAGTTACATTTATGAAATAAAATGAAAATACGATATACTTCGACGTGAAATGCTAATTTCGGATTTTTAAATAGTTTTTGCACAATTACTACCGTTACGTGTGCTGTAATAGCTCAGGGGCCAGGTACTCGCCTTAGATTCCATAGTACGCAGGTGGTTTTAGTTCGATTTGCCGGTTCGTCTGTTCGGTGCCGGAATCTCTAAAATTGTTCTGCAATTTTAATATTAACGGTGAAGGAAAACAACGTAAGGTAACCTGTCTGAGGAATAAAAGACATGTGAAGTCCGCCAACCCGCATTGGAGTAACGTAGCGGACATTTCCCACACGCTACTCCAATGCGGGTAGGCGGACTTTTCCCGGCACCAAAACCTTAGCAGTGGGACAAAAGGCTCACATTACATACGTACGTTACGTAACGGGGATTCTATATATAACCCGAATAAACTAAAAATAAACAAGTGAAAAGCGGAACAATTATATGCTGCTACTTTACCTATTCTTTTATAAAAATTGCAAACAAATCAATTAACCTGAAGTATACCGCATAAGTCATTTAGTAAGGTCTTAGCTATATAAGGCTTCAAGCAAAGTTAATATGACGTGAAGTTGAAAGGTAATCGACCGTAAGTAATGCTATAAGGATTAGTAGTTTAGCCGTGTACAGTTCGCGTTGTTTGCAACGTACTCACTAAATCTAAGTGGCAGAAGCTAAAGGTGAACACTCGTTTCTTCTGCAGCACTAAACAATAACTTTTGTCATTTTATGTGTGTGTAAATATGTATGTGACAACGTGTACTCGTGACTTAGTGGTCAGACACAGTATCTGATTTCTAAGTCGCGGGTCCTGAGTTCGAGCACCATTTCACTCCAGAAAATTTGTGCAAAAACAAATAGTTGATTTTCGGGTATGGTTGTGTTGTAATTGTTCTCATTTCTCCGACATGAACGTTACGTCGGGGGCGAGTAGGTTAGAAGAAGACCTCCGTGTTTGTGCATATAATTACAACATAATACCTCCTGTGCAATTTATAGCTTCAGACAGTATTCGGAAGTCGGCGTGGTGTCAAAAATCACCCAAGACCATATCATCAAATACGAATGAAATGTGTTAATACAAAAGCTATAAAACGCAGCAACATAATTCGACAACCGCGTGGCTCAGAGGTCAAAGTACCTGACTTCTACGCTTCTACGCGGTCCTGGGTTCAAATCCCAGCCGGAGCCAGCATTTTGCAAAAACACAAATTGTTGGTTTTTGGATCGGTTGTACATGGTATAGGAGAAATTCTAGTGAAATCATCGTTTTAATAAGATAAAAAGAAAGAAACATTGTTATAATTATATTTGCAACGAACAAAGTCAGTGTCAGTGCCAGTGTCAGTCATGACTCTAGTAGACTTTATAATTCATATATCTCGAGAATCTTTTAAAATTTTACAATGAATCAAGAATTAACTCCACAGTTACTACATACATATATATATACAGTCATGCCTTTTCCCATTTAGTGGGTAGACAGAGACCATACCCGTAGCCCACTTTTGGCCCCCGCGGGAAACGAGACGTGGCCGGTGGTGAACCTCGTCGCCGCCATTTTGGTACAAGTCTAAAATCTAGTGACAGTAATGCTTATTATGGTATTATTATGCACGAATTAAGGCTGCTCGTACAATACCTAAGTCGCCTCTTATGATACCTCGGTAGGTGCAAATCCACCGAACACCTATCGGCTAAAACACGCAAATACTATTTATACCTAATAAGAGCATGACACGGAAATTGAATAAACTCTACTGAAGCCATTTCCTTTACATTTTAGACGTTAAGACAGACAGGCTGATTTTTTTTAGGTGAAATTTTGTGCAGTAGGTGAAAAACATAGCGAGAAAAAAACTGAAACATCAAACAACAAATTAGAAAACATAAACACTTACACACATATAATATATTAATTGTTTTAGTTGAATCCGTACAAATATATAAATGTGAAAGTAACACTGTCTGTTCCTATGTCTGTTTGTTACCTTTTCACAGTAAAACCGCTGAACCGATCTTGATGAAATTTAGCACGGAGATAGCTTTCATCTTAGAGACGGACATAGGATATGTCCCGGAAAAATCAAATAGTCCCCGCGGGATATTTAAAAGACCTATATCCACGTGGACTAAGTCGCGAGCATCAGCTACTTGACAATAAACAGATGGACAAATCAAATTGAAATTTATTATTAATACGCGCTTTGAAGAAATTTAAGGTTAGTTAAGAACTACTTAATGCTAAGCTAAAGCCGAACGTCACGACTTGGTTTCATTTATATGTAGATAATAAGTCAAGTTAACACAAAAATGCGGTAATGTATTGAATAGGCCATGCCGAGTAATACGTTTTCTCTATTTTTATTTTGTTAAATTTTAATGAAATACATAGTATTTTCAGTAAATGTGACGCGAGTTTTCATTTAAATAATTTCACTGTACAAAACAGGTAAAAATTTTGGAAATCTTATTATTTATCATAAGTGTCTTTTTTATATATTATAGGTTTTCTTATATACTCGTATTATAGGGTTTCTTAAGCAACTAACTTAAATAGTCGTTAACACATACATATAGTCATGTCTTTTTCCTATGTATGGACTTTCCATTTTTCGCCCCCGCAGGAGATGAGACGGGTCGTCGCCATTTTGGTACGAGTCAAAAAATTATTACTCCCTTGCATCTGTATACAAAAAAATGTGTTTTGATTTACGACATCATGAGTGAGTGGTACATCATCGATGTGAATTCTTTTGTCACAACTCGATTTTTTTTTTTTCATCAGAAACGCCAATTTACTACTGTGGAATTATTAATTACACTTCAGTGTGATTACAAGGTATATGAGACTCATATACAGATGTCGCACAATGCCGAGCTCAGTGCGGTGTTACACAAAACTTTTCAAAGGATAGTTTTTTGTGATACCACAGCCGTTACAGGCCGACGTGGCATTTAACCATCAGGCGAATGACTTTCTTGCCACGTCACTTACTTTGTAATATAATGTTACTTTAAGTCTAACACGGTGTAATAAAATACAATTTTTGTTTTAATCACAATCGGATTTCAGGTTGTATTGTATCACGAATAAAATAGGAAACAGATTCTATAAGTTACATTTGTAAAATCGTTAATTGGATATTTTTTCACTTATTATTAAACATAATAAATAAAAAAAAGTTTTGATAGTTTATATTATCAACCTATCAGCGAATAACTTTACTTTAATGATATATTCAGAACGTATAACCATCATTTATATTTTTATTATAGAGATCTTACTGCATCGACAATATATAAAACTTGGGAATATTGTCATAAACTTTGAGGGTTTTCTTTAATGAACTCTTAAATAGTTCTTTAAAAAAAACTTATTTTAAAGCATTTTAAATCGCATGTTGCAATTGCAAGTTTTTTTCCGAAGTAATATCAAATATGGCAAACAATTCTTCAGAAAAACGTTACCATTTCATGAGAATTATGTTAAAAACGGAAAAGACGTAAAAGATCTGTATCGTAGCATAAGTGTGGTGAAAGGTAACCAAAGTCATAAATACATGGTGGGATCCGCAGCGACGGAGGCCTAAAAAATGGAATTATTAGCATGAAAATACACTTTTGTTATTTGTCGTTATAATCTGGTTACTCGTTACTAGTCCATATAAAAGTATTACGTTGAACAGCGCCTTTATTTGAATGAATTGATCATTATGGTCATCATAGCGTGAATGTTGCAGATACTTTTTTATATGTGAGAAAAGAAAAAGTTAAACGGAGGGAAACAGTTAAGAATTGTTTACTGGTGGTATGCTACGCTGGTTTCTATTCGTTTAGATAGGTTTCACACTACTGCCTGACAGCAGTGCCAGTTATTCTGCCGTCAAGCAGTAGTGTGAAAACGTTATTGTCTTTCGGTTTGAAAGGCACTGATAGACTTAAGAGTTGATCTTTCAGGTTACCGAGAGCAGTGTGATGCCAAAAGGAAATGTTCCGAGTGATTTTTTTAGGCAGGCTCAATTATCATCAGGTCAACAATTTGCTCCTCCTGTTGGTTTGTACCAAAAAGTTGTGTGTACACATTACTGGGTTTCTGGATGATTTCACTGATAGATAATGTAAATACTCGGCATATGAGACATATGAACTGATGTCTCAGGGTGACGAGCGCGGTGTGGTGCCAAATAGAAATGTTTTGGATGACACAGCTTGTTTGTCAGATTGTTAGACGTTGCATTTACCATCAGGTGAACGATTTGCATGTCTCGTCACTTAGTTCCAATTTTTAAAAAAAAACGTTATATCTAATTGAATTTAAATTCAGTTCTCAACTTAGAAATACTATCTTTTATTAATTTCAAGGGGTACATGACAACAATAAATAAATTTGAATCGATGTAGAACATTTTCAATATGCGTTATTTTTACCGTACTTGCACTGGTTGATTTTTAGTATTCGAAGAATGGCAGGAAATTGCTGTTTGCTCTATTGGAACTATCCTATTTTTTTATTTTTAAATGCAATGTTCAATTACTAGAGTCGAGCCAAATAAACGTCACTGTTCTCAGACACGACAACTAAGCTTACGCTTTTTTAAGCTAATCAATTAATAATTAGCCGTTCAATAATAAGTCAAATATCTTCTATCTCTCACACTTAGGTTGTTTATTTACTATTGAAATTAACTGAATATTCACTGGTAGTATCAGGAATCCATCTAGGTAGGTACCACCTCTGGGCTAGTTATTCTACCGTGAAGTACATAGTAGTGTGCTAACTTTACTGTGATTCGGTCGCAATAGCACTGAGAGCTAGTGTAACAAGATTGGAGGTAGGCTAGGATGCAGAGTTAGAGACACAAAGACAATTACAACACAACAACCAGATGCGAAAATAAACAATTCGTGTTTTTGGACGAATGTTGGCTCCGGCCGGGATTCGAACCCAAATTCCGCGGCGTGATATTCAGTAATTTTAAAAATGTTATAAAAAGTTAAAATAAACGTGGAATGTTTAATCCCTTTTCTGGTGTTCTATTTAAAATGTTCATTGAAACTTAACAAAGCTGTATATATAAAATATGCATACGATAACATACACATTAGTTATAAATTGTCTCGTGACCATTAACGCCCACCTCTGCGGCGAGAGGCGCCAAAGTTCCTTTAATTATTATTGTGAAGCACCGGCATAGCGTTAAGGAATATACAGTACAATATTTATACTATTTATTTTATACATTGTTTGAGTACAAATGTCGTGTTCAAGTACGTGAGTACATATTTAGTATGGGAATGTGCGTGTGTATACCGGCAGAGTAGAACAGCACCTACCTCTTTCCTATCGAGGTGTCGTAAGAGGCGACTAAAGTATTATACGGACAGACTTTATTCCTGCAGAATGATACTATATGTACAATGCCGTCACTATACAGGTCGTGGGAACGCAACGGGGTTTAAAAAAAAAGGTCTCGTACCAATATGACGGCGACGTTGTTCGCCACCCGTTACGTCTCGTTTCCCGTGAGGGCGAAAATTGAGCTGCCGGTGTAGTATCTGATTATCCCTTATATGGGAAAAAGGCGTGACACACAGTAAAGTTTGCAGACTTCTGCTTGACTGTAGAATAGCTGGCATTATGATGAAGGATGCCAGCATAGGAATCCTACAACTAGTGAAGTAGTATCAGTAAACATTATCATATTTACTGGTGGTAGAATTCCTATGCCAAAGTCCGTCTAGGTAGGCACTACCGCAGGGCCAGTTATTTTGCCGTGAAGCAGTAGTGTGCAAACATTACTGTGGTTCGGTCTGGAGGGCGCTGAGAGCTAGTGCAATTACTTGGCATATGAGACTAAGGAACTGATGTCTCATATGCCTATATGGAGGGGCGCAGAGTGATGCCATGCCACACAAAAATATTCTGGGAGACGTGCGTGTTCAGATCACGTCGGAGTCACCATTTTGGCGAATGATATTGCCAAGGAAAAGGGTAGCTACCCGCCAGATCGAGTGGTCTGATCTGGGGAGGACGTCTCCTCCTACTAGTAATATTTAGATGTTGTATATATAGTTCACATCTCAGAAAACTTTCATAGCGCGATTATGGACGTATGGGAATATTTCTTGAGCTTCTCATGTGGCGACAGCTACACAAGCGTTTGTTATGGGCAGACGTTGCACTTACCATCGGGTGAACGTTTTACTCTTCTCGTCACTTTCTCCTATATAAAAATATAGTTAGTATAAGTGTAGTGTTTTCATTTTAACCTTCGCGTTTTAACCTACCGTGTTGACTGATATTAAAATCCACTACTAATGTTATTTACGTTCCACCCGCGGGCTTAATTTTACAACGACCTAGACTTAAATAAGCGGCAACGTTAAACTTTTACGAATTTCCAAACTTTAAGAAGTCATTCGTGTAACGTGGGTAAACTGTAGACTCTGAAGTCGTTGTGGTTATCTTGTCACGTTACTTCGTTACAACTCCAAAACTTTGTTAGGAAAGTTCGTACGAAATTCGTGTTACTAATTAAGAATGTTTTGTTGTTCATTTAAATACGAAAATTTACTATTAAGTATATTTTATAATAGCCTGATCTAGTTATTTTTAAATAATACAGGCTGCGGTCCGCGATTTCACTCGCTTAAAATAAGGTGAACACATAACTGCGCTGTACGTTCGGCCCGTCTCGGTAATGATATTCAGCGTGCGGCTCCATATACTTGTAGCAAAAAGTTTAATAACCTACCAGCTGAAGCCCGCGACTACGTCTGCGTAGATTTAGGTTTCTTATAATACTGTAGGAACTCTTTGGATTTTTCGGAATGAAAAGTATCCAATGTCCGTCTTCCGGATGGAAGCTATCTCTGTGCCGAATTTCGTCAAGACCGCTTCAGCGGTTGAGCCTTGAAAAGGTAACAAACAGACAGAGGGACAGGGAGAGTCACTTTCGCATTTATATTATTATTTTATATGTTTATTTTAACAGATGTTGCTTCAAGTCGTCTAGTAAGCTGTGGGGAAACCTATACCCGAGTATAGCTCAGAGGCTTCTCCGTGAAGCATAGTCCGACATTTTTTATTCGTAGCAAAACCAGAGTAACTGTCTTTTAAAAAGCAAGAACAAAATCAATCAGGAATCTAGAAGAACCAACCATCTTTAGACATAAAGATTTCTCGATGACTATCATATTTGCGGGTATAAAACCACTTTTATCACCGAGCAGTTGTTAAATCTGTATTTTTTTTCATAAAACTTCTTTTGGCGCAATGAGTATAATATTTCAATGTCAGATTTGAGTGCAGCATTTTCGCGCAACGTTTTCATGCAACTTCCTTTTATTCTTAATGAATTTATCTATTCATGAATAATTTCTATATACTGAGTTGTAATTTTACATTGTGTAATATTTTTGTGATTTAAGGCTTATTTATTTGTATTGTAATCAAAATTATAATACACTTATGTATTTCTGTCACATGTACTGAATTGCACGCCCTCTTTTTTTAATTTTCCAATTAACGCAGGATCGCCATCTCGGTGCACTTAAAATTATACATATGACTACTGAATACATTTATCACTGGCCAGTCACGGTTCACCTTTTTAAATTCCACAAAGTGTCCATTCTATTTTGTCTCTTCTTTATTCACTTAAACAAACAAAACGGCTTGATTAAAATTCATAACATATTTTAAAAAAAACTTTTGTTTTATTGTATTAAGTGACGAATCGAGCAATATGTTCACCTGATGGTAAGTGCAACATCTGCCCATAACAAATGCTGTGTCACGCAGATAATATCTGTGTAACACCACACAGCGCCCGTCACCCTGAGACATCAGTTCTTAAGTCTCATATGCCTAGTGTTACGCTAGCTCTCAGTGCCTTTCAAACAGAAACACAGTAATGTTTGCACACTATTGCTTCACGGCAGAATAGCTGGCCCTGGGGTGGTACCTACCTAGACGGAGTCCTGCATAGAAATCCTATCACCAGTACCACTACATATTCATTAACAATGCTTTCATGCAGCCGGTGCTAGCTCAGAATGTACAGTACGAATTAGTTTACTGAACTTTAAAATTTACTAAGTAATCCTTGATGTTAAGGACAATTTAATACGGAACCCGGAATGTTTAAAAAAAATACTACACACTATGGGGCAATGTGACAAACTGTTCCTGGCACCAAAGTCTATCTAAAGCGGCCTGTGCTCAAAAATGGACTATAAATGTCCATCAGCTGGATAAAACTCCAACGCTGAACACCGATTCGCTGTTTAACACATTTTAATTTTAATCGTTACCGGGAAAGGTTGTTTTATTCTTAAAAAATAAAAATGGAAGAATAACCGAAAATGAAACAGAATAGAGATAAAAGAGCAGAATCTTTTCTTTTAGCAGAAGGCGTAATGAAAAAGATGCAAAGTATTGATATTTTTTCTGAATCACTGTTCACTGTCAGTTTATTTACTAACAACAATTAGAAAAAAACATTGCACATTGTTTTTACTGATAGTTGTGTCTGTGTAAATATTAACAAATGAGAAATTAAAACAGTTCCGAAAATCAAATGAAATACCAACGAATTGTGCTAAGTCCAATACTAAGTAAGCTTGGTTTAAATAAGTTACTGAAAAATAAACACAGAATGTAATGACAAAATAAATCGAACATACAAACAAGAGCTTGTTCAAATAACAATTGACCGGAAAAAATACTGAACTATCGAATAAAATACTAAACTTCCGAAAGAAATACAAACAGCATGTAAAAGCATAGTTACCAAAAAAACGTTTTTTTTAGCGTTTCGTAGGAACTAGAATAGTTACTATAGTTGGTTGTACAAATAGTTTTAACGTTCCATTTTAATGAACTATAATTGATCGGCTCACGATGACACTTCATGTGAGGTTCAATTGACGTCAGCTTTATTCAGTGCAGCGAGTGGTAGACCGCGCTCACTTGAACTGGGCTTGTTCATTCGTGTTTTTTTTTTTATGTAGTGTTATTTAGACAAATATTTGTGGTTCTCACGCCGTGTGGCAGCGGCTTAAGAGAATATTCCACCCCATCTCATCCCATGGGTTTCGTAAAAGTCGACAGAGGCAAAATGAAAACCAGGTAATGGGCAGCAGCATCTTCCTGGATCATCTGAATATGTTTAGCAGTGGACTAGTGATAGGCTGAAATGATGGTGATGATGAGTGTTGTCCTCGCTAGTTGAACGCGTTTTGTATCCGTTATTGTTGTCACACAATAATTGATGTAACGACGACGCGTGTTGCTAGTTGTGAAACATGAATGAGGGTACACTGAAAGTACCGCTTGAACTTGGAATTGTTGTAAAGGTAGCTGGACCGTCAGTACCACTAAATAAAAAACCGCGAAATGGAAGCTGAGATATGATTAAACGATTCACTAATGTACAGGAAGCGGAGACATTTGTTCAAAATGAAAATACTTGGTCATTAAACTTTTCTCGCAACACTGAGGAAGACCGGAAACGTTATACCGGTACAATAAAGTCCATTCCCCTGAGATTATACTTTATTACCACAGTGTTATGCTAAATTATGTTTGTTATTTATTAATGACGGAAACGACATCCTTGCCTTTGCCACTTCCAAGCACAAACACGACGTGTTTCGTACTCAAAGCGACTATACAATTTCTGAAACAACAAAAGCGGACAGAAATAAGCTGTAGCGACCTATGCTTAAAGCCGAAGTCATTTTAGAAGCTTCGACCAAAATCGCGGTAATTGTCGTGCCTATAAAAAGGCGATTAAGTAAAAAAAATATATATCAAAGAAAGCGTGAAAAATTCGGGAAGGCTTATGTACTTAGGTGAACTAGAAAAATAAATTTCCAATCGCATTATAATTCCAGAAAATGAAAATGAATTATTTAAATTCAGCTATTGTGTAATGGAAGCGTAACAACCTAGTTTTCGTTTCACCTTGTCAACTAAAAATTTACTGAAGATCGTTTATTCCACCGACATTTTTGGGACTACAGACTTAAACTGCAAGTTTCACCTCACCTACTTGGTATCTACCGACCTAGTGTCTACCGACGAACGGCACGAAGAATTTCGGATGATTTTTGTGGGTTGAAAGAAAAAGTCTTAGCTGTATTTAACCATGCGATGCAACCCTATGTGTGTTAGTATGTGCCGGTGCTCAGAGTATTTTAAAATAAAAATGCTTTTGTTGAACTTTATTGTATTAGACAAGTCGTGCGTATGTTGGGGTCCGTAAATAAAATAATCAGGAATCGTTTCTAGAAATACACACTAGTATAATAATTCACTGGATATTGTTAGGCAAAGAAAAATTCTTAAATAAAGATTAGAGATTAGAATTTCATAAAGTATAATGTAAAATAAAGAATACTGAAATAAAAATATTTACTGAATTTGAGTATATTTTTTTGAAGTAACTTTTAACATCACGTTATACGATTGCATTACGATGAACTAATCAAAGCCCACGACAGAAACACTAACTCTCGGTTTAAGACATACCAAGTTATTCTAGCATCTTGATTTACACTTTCATATGAAATGTTAGCTGACTACTAATGAATATTAGGGATCGCTCAGATATATATATTACAGCTTAAGAAGAGAGCGTTATTGGAAACAATATCTGATATTAATAAAGCAAAAGGTCGCATACTTTCTTAGGCTATGAAGGCAGCATACAAATTTAATAAAGATAGCGAGCAATAAATAATACTTTGGAATTATATATAAAATGTTATTAATAGTATATGTTGATCCTTTTCTTCATTATAGTCCTCAGAAGTTTTATAGAATAGAAAGGGTTCAGCGTCAGTTGTTGTCTGTCAGTTTTGATGGCTCACCATTACGTATTTGACTGGTGGTAGGATTCCTATACAGGAATCCATCTAGGTACCAGCCCAGGGCCAGTTATTCCATCGTGAAGCAGTAGTGTGCAATATTACTGTGTTTTTGTTTGAAGGACATTGAGAGCTAGCGTAATCACTCGGCATACGAGACTTAAGAAGTGATATCTCATGGTGACGGGCGCTAAAAAATAATAAAATAAAAGCTCAATCTAAGTGTTGCAATAATTAGAGACGACGACGACATGCGCAGAAATGGTTACACCTTACGACGTTTCAAAAACTACGTTTAACAATCTGAAATTCTTATGACTTATATACAAAAGTTTATGTTAACAATTATTCAAACAAAAAGTTATAAGCTAATACATGTTAATGCTTGACTGCCTAACCTTTTCTTTACATAATTGTTAACATAATTTTTGACGACCGCGTGGCCTAGTGATCAGAGTACCTGACTTCGAGGCGGGTCCTGGGTTCGAATCCCAGCCGGAGCCAACATTTGTGCTAACACATAAATTGTTGGTTTTCGGGTCGGGTTGTATTGTGATTGTCCCCGTGTTTCTGACACTGCATCCTAGCCTACCTCCGATCCTATCGCATCAGCGTTACATCGGGCGCGAGTAGGTAGGGACGAGTGGGTGCCTCTGTGTTTGCGCGTACACTTGTGCCACAATAATATCTCCTGCGCAGTTGATGGCTCTCGACAGTAGTCGGCAGTTATCGCCGTGATCGAAATCGGCTACGAGAACATCATCATCAACATAAATTTTCAGATTTTTGAAGTCATTGCTTTGGAATGTCATGTCATAGCAATTGTAATGAAATTTGGTGTTGTGTGCAATGCTGACCGATGATATTCTCATTGATGGAATTGAACGTAATTAACTTTAGAATTAAAAAGTCGTATTTCAATACATTAAGATTGTGTACTTGAATGTTGCTTTCATTTTCATCTAGTTATACCTCCGGCATAACCCGAATTAGTTATCACCTTGCTAATTGCTTACGGTGTTATATTGCTGTTCTATTAATTATTCAGGTAACTTAAGCGAGTACGCTTCTGTTTACTGAGTGTTACAATTTACCAGGAATTGTGTAAGTTTTCTACGACATTTTAGGATATTTTTGGATCAAGTGACGAAACGAGCGAAACGCAAAAAATATACCCACGATGAGATAGATCAATACCTAAAAGACGTAATTTCACTGGTGGTAGGATTCCTATGCAGGAATCCGTCTGGGTAGGTTATAGTAGGTACCACCCCAGTGCCTGTTATTCTGCCGTGAAGTAGTAGTGTGCAAACGTTTCTGTGTTTCGGTTGGAAGGACACTGAGAGCTGGCGTAATCACTGGGCATATGAGACTAAAGAACGAATGTCTCTGGGTGACGCGAGCAGTGTGGATTTGCTATGGGTAGAAGTTGCACTTACCATCAGGTGAGCCTTTTGCTCGTTTTGTATCATTATTAAAAAAAATGTACGAACCTAGGATCCGCTGTCTTTGTGATCACTTGTGGTACTGTATCTCCTGCACAGTTGATAAGTTCTGACGGTATTCAGAAGTTCTCAAAACACAACTGTTATAGGTCTGATCAATTCAAGTCAAAAATCAATCTGTTAAAAATTTGCCAGAAGGACGTCACAATATATAGTAATTTACTTACGGAGCAAACACTACTATAGTAAAGCCATTAAGTTATCGCTACGGAAAAATATTAGAAAGTGTTATATCTAAAATTACGGCGTGAGATATTTGCTATATTTTCACGGGTGTCGTATAAAACTAAGGGAAATGACGGAAAGAGCAGTATTCCCCACGCTGCTCTAGTGCGGGTTGGCGGACATGACATGTCGTCGAAATATTATTATTTGTCTGACATGTAGATTTCCTCACGATGTTTTCCCAAACCGACGAGCACGTGGCAATCAAAATTGCAGGACCATTTTAGAGGTGCACCGGAATCGAACTCAGGTCACTGGCGTACTACGAAATTTAAGGCCCCTGAGCTACCACGGCTCCAGAGCGAAAATCACATAGTAAAGTAAAGTGGTACGTTTGCTTAGATTTTTTTTACCAGTACTAAATTAAAACCGATAACCATTTGTGAAGAAAGGTTCTTGAGTGGCAACCTCGTACTGGCAAACGCAGTTTCGGACCACCTCTACCACCACTAGATGGAGCGACGACCTGTACAGTTTCGCGGGTAGATACATGCAGGCGTAGTAATCTGTAGGCGACGCCTATGTCCAGCGGTGGACTTGTGAGCGGCTGAAATGATGATATTGCTTTATATATTTCATAATTTAAGGTATCCTTGTACTATATTTACAGATTTATATTAATGTTTAACCTTGCCAGCATGTGCCTTGATACAACAATGTTTTCGTATGCATTATTAATTTTAAAATATAACTATATTATACAAGGTGTAAGGTGAATAGGGAGACGAGCCGAAAGGGGTTGACAGTATCGACCAATACAAGTAAATTTTACTACGGGGTCAAATACGAAATCGCAAAAAATCGCCTAGGACCAAATATATGTATCGACTGAATTGTTACAGTTCATAGTTTGCACGTATATTCCCGCTTGTCATACGTATTTACCAAAAGTTACCTTGTATAATAAAGAATTACGTAGCCCTGTCTTTCCTTTTTATAACACTCGAAGAGCATTGATAGTGCTCGAGAGAACTGCTCTAAGTCAAATAATGCTATTTATGTTTTATGTTACTCGTGGGAATGCAATGTGGAGTAAGAGTTTTTTGACTCGGACCGAAATGGCGGCGACGTGGTTCGCCACCCGTCACGTCTCGTTTCCCGCGAGTGCAAAAAGTGGGGTGCGTGAGTGGCCTCTTCCTGTCTCTTTTATGGGAAAAAGGCGTGACTGTATGTGTGTATGTACGAGTATGTACTAAAGTAAAATAAATATTTGGTCAGCATTAGGGTCATAAGTTAGAAAATACATTCACAACAGCTGGAATCAATGGCCCTTGAACTTTAAATGCCTTATCGAAATTATGGCATGTAATAAAATTATGAAAATAAATGACGCGAAAGAAAAACCGATAACAATTATTTAAACTTTTTATGTACTGTAATAGGCTAAAATGATGATGATTTTAGTATTAAAAAAAACCTTGGTCCACACATAGATTTCTTCTAACATATATTGTGCATTGCATTTTAGAGACACAGATTGCACATACACAAACTCCCAGACCTGGAAATTGAAAGCAACATTCAAGTATAAAATTTTACACATACACATACATAAGATCACGACTGTATCCCATAAGGGGTAGTCAGTGACTGTGCACTCACTGCAAAAGCAGATGACTGCCACAATCCACGTTTCACAAAACAATATAATGCACTGGGTGTGATAGGTGGTGAGCCCATCGCCACCATGCGGTGTTGGGTGGACGTGCAGTTTTATTCCTTACTTGCCTTTTACGAGATCCATTGGATGAGATGGAATGGTAGTATTCTTTTAACGAGCCGCTACCACACGGCACATAATAAAATTTTAATGTATTGAAATCCGTCTTTTACATTAAGCAAAATAAATTTACTTACGTTTAATTCTATCAATGAGAAAATCATCGGTGAGCAATGCACACAACATATAATTTCATTACCATTGCTATGACATGACATTCCAATGACTTCAAAAATCTGAAAATTTATGTTAACAATTATGTAAAGAAAAAATTGGGCAGTTAAGCATTAACATGCATTAGCTGTCTAACTTTTTCTTTGAATAATTGTTAACATAAACTTTTATATATACGTTATAAGATTTTTAGATTGTTTAACGTAGTTTTTGAAAGGTGCATCCATTTCTGCGCATGTCGTCCTCGCCTCTAATTATTGCAACACTGAGCTTGAGCTTTAATTTTATTATTTTTTAAGTTTATAAGAGTGTTTGCTATGTTGACTAGTCAATAAATAAATGACGGTTTTTCTGCGAAAGATTTTTATAGCGGCACTCTCTTTAGGTTGACAACAAGAAGTTGCTAATTTAAGTTGGTAATTAATTCAGACATAGTGGTTCTTACACGCCTTCGCTTTCTCGTACCCGATGTATTACTTGTGCAATATCGGAGGAATAGTCAGACATGCGTGACACGGATTTTATATATATTTATCAGGGTAAGTACCAGCGCAGAGCTAGTTATTCAGGCGTCATGCAGTGACGGGTAAACTGTTTTTCTGTTTAAAGAAGAAAAAGATAAAATGTATGTCTCATGATGACCGCAGTGCGGTGCATAGAAAATCCAATGTTCCAAACCTTCTAAAACCTCACTGTTATGGACTGGGGTGGGACTTACTATCAGTTAAACAACTTTCTCGTCTCAACTTACTCAAAAGGATTGACGAGATGTACACAATTTAGCCAATAGGTATCGGGTGAGTAGAATAGCGCCTACCTCTTTCCAACCGTAGTGTCGTAAGAGGCGAATAAGTTATGGTATGCACAGCCTTCGTGGAGAATAATACCATAATGTGCAGTGCTATCACTATACTGCTTGTGGGAGATCGTTTCCTGCGAGGGTGAAATGTAGGCTGCAGGTGTGGTCTCAGCCTACCTCTTGTAGCGGAAAAAAAGCGAGATTATCGGTAAAAAAAGTAAAGTTACAGCCTATAAATGTCCCATTGCTGAGCACAGGCCTCCTCTCATTTCTGAGAGGGTTTTGGAGCTGGGAAGAATCCGCCACGCTGCTCTAATGCGGGTTGGCGGACTTCACGTGTCATAGAAATATTTCTATTCCTCGGACATGCAGGTTTCCTCGCGATGTCTTCCTTCACCGCTAAGCACGTGTTAAATCAGCACTTAAAAATGTAGAATGTATATAATCACAAATATTTGCGGCGACTGGGATCCCAATCTGAGAACAGCGACGTAGTATAAACGCGGTAGTCATTCCGTAGTATGCAGAAAGAACTATGAAGTTAGAATTCCGTAAAATTTTTTGTTTAAATGCGTAGTTTTTTTTTAAGATTTATTTAAAGCTCTGTAGTAAACAATTCATAATACAAACATTGGGAATCATTAATAATTCCTACCGACGCAGCAGTAAACAAATTACGAGTAGGTACATTTGAAGTTTCGCTTTATGTTTCGCCAATTAATGAAATTCATCAATTATATTTCGCGTTGTTTCGCTAAAGCAACGTGTTTAATAAACATACGGAAACAACGAAGTTAATATATAAATAGATTATTTTTCATTTTCTCAAGTTTCAGGTGATAATGTGTTTGCATGTAGTTCCCAATTTCCCCAGTAACAAATATCCGTTTTGCGTAAAAAAACCTCACGAGTCAATTAAAAGCGTGGATATAAATGAATAAAATACAAATGAAGAACGCCGTGTGGTAGCTTAAAGCTTGGTAGGCTTAAAATAATCTACCACCCCATCCCATCCCGTGGGTGTCGTAAAAGTCGACAGAGGGAAAATAAAAATCAGGCGATGGGCAGCAGCATCTTCCTGGACAATCTGAATAACTAAACTGCGGTTGCTACCCCGCCTGCTAAACGTGGCAACTAAGACAAAATCCTCCCAAAATGAGAGCTACAAACTTTGGTGGCAATCTATGGCGGAGGCCTATGTTCAGCAGTGGACTAGTGATGGTGGCTGAAATTATGAAAATGATGATGAATAATTTGCCTGGAATAATAAAATTTACTTTTTCAACTTACGTTTACAACAGCTATATTCAAGAGCTTGCTTTAGCTTTTTAGTGTAACTAATTTGGGGACTAATGTCGCGGGCTCGTTTCAACAACATTGTGTTCTAGTTCATTAAGTAACCGGTCTCATGCCATTTAATTCATCGTTAGCATTACTTTGATGTCGTTTCTTATGCCAAAAATGTCTCTCTATAAAGATTCTTTTGTTTCAAAATGGTTATAAAAGTATTAGTAAAATTAGTAGAAAAAACTATGCAATACTTTTTTTTTACTAGTACATTTTTTCGATAACATGTGGTGCCCTTTAATTATCTATTGAGGAACGGGTGTAATCATCCCGTCTATTCAAAGGTGAGGTGAGAATGGAGGTCTGTGATTAGCAATAGGACTTTAAGGACGTTGCTTTATTTTATTGTCTTGAATATGAAAGATAAAGAAAAACGGACAGTTTAATTACGTAGTTGTAATGGGTTATATAGTGTAATAAATATAGTCAAATACTTTAAACAATTTCATTTATTATTGAAGCTGTACTTCTTTGGGCGTGGTAAGAGTGAAATTTCAAGTTTGAATTTGAGTGCCTTATCAAATTGTAAAGACCGTGTGGTGGCGGCTTAGGAGAATCTACCACCCCGTATCATCATCATTTCAGCCTATTACTAGTCCACTGCTGAACATAGGCCTCCCCCGTAGATTGCTACAAAAGTTTGTAGCTCTCATTTTGGGGGAAATTTTGCCATAGTAGTCTTTAATTAAATTCTGAATTACGTAGGTACGTCCCAGGCTGTTTTACAAATTAGATACCCTAAAAGCTATCTAATAAATTAACTAACAGACGCTACTTGAAAGTTTGTGACCACTTGAAGCGTTATCTACAGAAGTTATTTTCTTTGTCTCACCTGAAACTTTATAACAATTATATATAGTACGTGTCCAATAAAAAAAGGAAAATTACAGCCTATTACTGTCCCACTGGTGAGCATAGGCTCATTTCTGAGAGAGTTTTGGAGCCGGGAAAAGTCCGCCACGCCGTATTATTATTTTTATTTTTTAGTCATGAATGTCAGAGGTGCTGGCACCGGGGATTGAATTCAGGTCACACGAGTTCTATTTAATTTAAGGCGAGAGCCCGGCATCTGAGCTACCATCGCATGTCCAATTAAACTATGTGACATAAAAATACTATCAAAAGTACACAAATATAATTTTTTCCTCTCTTATTCTGTTATATTGTTTTACGATTAATTTGGTTTTCATCCAACTTTTCCCAACAATGTTGGACTTACGTGAAGAGAACTTAGCCCTTCAATACCTTATTAAGTTTTGCCTAGAGAAACCTAATATTGTATAATCTAAAATTAAATATACAAAATTGATGCCGCCAGAGTTTTATACTAGTTCATTCCACACCAATACCGGAAAATTTCTTGGCCGACACGTGAATAATTTCTCACTGAAATTAGACATACCGATGAACACGTAAAATACAAGGCTCCGGGTATTTCGACTGCCAGTCTGCCAGTCAAATCACATCAGTACTTGGTAGAGATCTATGGCTAGCTGTTCGAAATATACAGAGTATTAATTAAAGTCTAATATACATACTCGTAATATACATACAGTATGCTTGACATTATTCTCTATTGCAATACTCACTGAATCACAAGGATTGTAGCAAATTATTGTACGAAGGCATTTACGCCCGACATGGGTTTCACAAATAATTGTTTGTAATAATTACCACGCTTGGGGGATCAGAGATTGCAGTACCGGATATCTCCCTCGCTAGAATCTACTGACCGTACTAGTCTGTTATTTTTAAATATAAACTTCGGTTGCTTAACGTCATCTTTACAATCTCCCACCGTTTCCGCTGACGGAGAAGAAACATGTTAAGGAAACTCTTTTTTGTGATAATTTTATTTTAATCGTAACCATAAAACAATCTCATAGATAACCGAAGCACGTTCCATGACAAAATATCAAAGAGATTCAATAATAAGTACATAAGTGTACTGCATATATAACTCAAGCAAACCAGCCTCCACAAGCAGCATCTGCTCACAAGTATGTCGCACGTGGCTACACAATATATGCTTTGGAGTCACTTTAAAAAACCGAACACTCATTGCTTGTCTGATAAAGATTATCATTAAGTTATAACTGAAATTACTAAGAACGTCCGTCACAGAGGCTCAAGAGAATGGAATCAAAAGTTTGAATCACTTGTTAGATTCAACCATTTCTTAGATGGCTAACCCAAAGTAAATTAAGTCCCTCATATACACACATACATAGTTATAACGGAGGTGCACGTCGCGAAAGTAACTGAAATTTGTTTTTAGCTCGTCGTATATGTAAAATTCCACCCGCTCTAATAAAATGTTGAGGTACTGATGAGAGTAATATGTATTTGCGGTCTGAAATTAAGTTCCCGCGGTATTGAAACAAGTTTTAAATCTTGACGATAATCAATAATGTTATGGTCATAGTAATTTAATAGTTACTACTACAAGCATGAATATTGCTGATGCTATGAAAATTTAAAAAATATATTAACTAATAAATAGTACTAACACCTAAGAAATATAAATGAATATGAATACTAATGTTTTATTTTAATTTTCATAACGGTACCATTTGATTAAAAATTAGAAATTATTTACTTCCTTTTGAAAGAGATCCTGTGAGTTTTCCGAACATTTTCAATTCTTGTAATCATTCCGTTATTCCCTGCTATTCAGGATTTAGCAAAAAAGTTACGCCGCAACACATTTTCCAGTGCCGGTAAGCAAGAGACTCATCGCAAATAAGCGTCTTCTATTTTTATACGCTTTATATTAGCTTCACGTGTATGTTTGTAACCGACTCCTTAGGGCTCGATTTTCTCTTGCTTTGAACGATCCGATATCGATAATTCAAAATTTGCACACCTGTCAAAGGCCGATGAAATAATTCGACTAAAAAATAATAAATAATAGTTTAAAAAAAATAAAAAACACGCTTTTATAGAAGATCCAACTAAATTACTCAATAGATGGCGCTAATATGTTACCTGTTATAGAGGCCATCGTCTTAAATTAGTTTGTACCAAATTAAATAATAGTTTAAAAAAACTATAAAATCACGCTTTTATAGAAAATCCAACTAAATTACTCAATAGATTGCGCTAATATGTATTATGTATTATAGAGGCCATCGTCTTAAATTAGTTTGTAACAAAATAAATAATAGATTAAAAAAACGCTTTTAAGTAAAAAAAAATAGTTTGAAAAAACTAAAAAATACGCATTATATATAAAACCAAACTAAAAAATAGAAAATAAATTTTAATAAATTTGAATTAAGAATAGTGTAAAAAATTCTAATAAATATAAATGAATAATATACACTATTATTCATTTATATTTATTAGAATTATTAATTAGAAAAAAAGTTTTATTTTAAAAAAAGCGTGGGGTGCATGGTGTCAATAGTTATAAATATTTCATAGACAGATATGAGAAGAAGGATTATCATTTCGATGATATCTTAAAAAGCACCCCACGTATAGACCTCGTTATTTAGCGTTACGCGAGGTTCGTGATGGTTGCTCAATTACTTTACTAGAATTTGTGTATGTTCAATTTCAATTTGTAATAATGTTATTTAGAATTTATCGAGTTTTGCCTTTCAAATAAGCCTGTTCATAGTGTATATTTTACTTAAGAAACATATGTACATAAATAATATATTTCGTGTGCCGTGTGGTAGCGGCCTAAGAGAATCTACCACCCCATGTCATCCCGTGGGTGTCGTAAAAGTCGACAGAGGGAAATTAAAACCAGGAGATGGGCAGCAGCATCTTCCTGGAACATCTAAATAAATAAACTGCGGTTGCCAACCCGCCTGCCAAGCGTGGCAACTATGGCAAAATCCCTTCAATATGAGAGCTACAAACTTTTGTGGCTTTCTATGGGGGAGGCATATGTTCAGCAGTGGACTTGTGATACGCTGAAACGACGACGACGACGATAATGAAGTCGGCCTATGGGGGACGGTCCCCTGAGATATCATTTCTTAAGTCTCATATTCCTAGTAATTACACTAGCTCTCAATGACCTTGAGACCGAAACACAGTAAAGTTTGCAGACTGCTGCTAGACGTACGATAACTGGCCCTGCGATCTGTTATATCTATGTACAGCATGTAATAGTCATTCACCTATGTCGCCATTAGTGCTGAATCAATAATTCTACGCCCTGGTAGATCTCTTGAGTCCCACAATACATCAGTCCGAGTCTAACCTCCTTACACGACGAGCCTGCACCATTTTTCAGGAATAAGTTCAATAAGTTTTCGATTCATATTCAGGAATCCATCTAGGTACTACAACGGATAGCTTAGGCCGAGTAAGTGTCTATATATATGCGTATATATGAAGGTATTCGGAAATTGTCGCCGTAGAGGAAATTCGGCCAGGAGGATATAATAAGACCAAATACTTAAACAGTGTCCCCTATATCGTAATGTTGTAATTTTTTTATTTATACCAGTGTAACTAGCTCCGTTATTGTAAATGTAATAACAAGCGTCATTACAAAACACAAGTGTAATAAGCGAAATTCCTTTAAAATAGTAGAAAAATATTCTTTGAAAAACATTTGAAAGAACTGACGTGACTCGTACTAGTAAAGACCATTCCTTTGAATCAAACTCAAGCGAGTGCTTAATTAAGCGGCACAAGACCGGAGTGCTTAATGAGCTAGAACTTCGTGTAATTCTAAAGAAAGACGGCTACATGAACTGGGATACGGAAGGATGAAAATTCTTTGTAATTTATGCGCAGTCGTCATACAAGTAAGGTTTATTTAACCAAAAATGGGTAATTTTATTGCTATTTCTATAAAACTATTTATCGCTTTAATTTTGCAGAAACAAGTGACAACTTTCCATTAGAAATTTTAATTATCAACATGAATGAAATAAGACATAGATGCAGCTTTATACGAGTAACATAAATCATTATTTGTTGATATTTGTCTATACATGGAAATTAACGTTGAAGAATATCTAAGAGCCAAAGTGGTTTTAGAATACTTTTATTAGCTCGTACAGGGAATTTAAGTTCTACAGAAGGTTAAATTCCTAAAATCCGTGTGGCAATAGTTTTTGTCATTTTTATAGGCTTTTATTTAACTTGTTTTCTTCGTATGTCTTTCTGGTTCAAATCTTCTGAGTCAAGTTTGACCTTCTTTCGAATTACCGTCATGTTTGGGCTCGTTGTATTTGTTTTTAGAAGAATTTAAAGTCAACTTCTAAGCAAAGGTCTCACCAATAAAAGCTTATAACAAAAATATGATTTTTGTTGACAGGATGCAAAGTGGTGGGAAATTAGTTGAAACCACTACTTTAATTGATTGTAAAGTCTAGTTTAAAACTGTGATTGGAGCAGCATCACCTAGCGTGCCTAATTTTTTTGTATGATAAAGTGACGAGACGAGCAAAACAATTACCTGATTGTAAGTGCAACGTCTGCCCATAACAAATGGTGTATCACCCAGAACATTTCTGTGTGTCAACATATTGCGCCCGTCACCCTGAGAAATCAGCTCTTAAGTCTCATATGTTCAGTAATCATAATAACTGGCCCTGCGATGGTAGCTACCTGGTCGGATTTCTGCATAGGAATCCTCCCATCTAAAGGAGGAGTCATCTTTTTACACGCTTTATATTAGCTTCACTTGTACTCGTATGTTTGTATGTTTGTAACTGACTTCTTCTCCCGGCTCGATTTTCTCCCACTTTGAACGATCCGATTTAATTAAAATTTTACACACTTGTCAAAGACCGATGACAATGCAATAATTCGACGAAAAAAAAATTATGGTTAAAAAAACTAAAAAACACGCTTTTATGGAAGATGCAACTAAATTACCAGGGTATGACAGGAATATATTAGCGCCATCTATTGAGTAATTTAGTTGCATCTTCCTTAAAAGCGTGTTTTTTTTTAGTTTTTTTAAACTATTTTTTTTAAAGGTTTTATCAAGTATAATTTAAACTGGTGCCAAACAAACTTTTCCGGCTTCACAACCTACTGGGCCATTTAACGAGTCTTTAAAAGACAATAACGGATGAAGGTCTTTAACGCTATTTAAAATTATTTAGCAAACAGTGAACCGAGCTGACAAAATTTATTACCTTTCTTGATTGACAACACTGGACAAAAATGTTTCGGTGTAGTGTATGCCAATTTTGTAAATTAATAATCGGAATGATTGGCGCAGTGGCTGTGCGCTTGTCCTCTCCGCAGTGGCTGAGCGCTTCAGCGCCACGGGTCGCGGGTTCAATACCCCCACGGAATAAATATTTGAATTTCTTACAAATAGTTGTTCACGGTCTCAAAGTTTCCGCTTGCGAAATTTATGTCTGTGAAATGCACACACGACACAGGAGCTTAGTGTTAGAGAAAAAGAATTCAAAAAAAATCCGCAACACTGGTAAAATGCGGGTTGGCGGACTTTACATGTCCTCGAAATATTTTTTATTTCTCAGAGATGCATGTTTCCTAACGATGTTTATTTACCTTTACCGCTGAGCACGTAGTAAATCGGCACTTAAAATCGCAATTAACAGTTTAAGTCGTTCCGGCTGCGGAAATCGAACCCGGGGACTCTCATGGTATGAAGATGATATGACTTAGCGATTAGCTGCTGAGCTACCATGTCTCTTAGTGTTGTTTTAATTTTATTTTAGATTTCATTCTATATAATACATTACATATTACACAGACTCAAAAGTTTTCAGTTTCTAAAGTATGAAATAAATACTTTGGTTTGGATTTGATCATTATATCTTTAAAATACAGCGTCAATTACTGTTTTTGATCTTGTTATCTAGCTAGATCTATCTAGCTAGGTAGAGAGCAAAATCTATAAAGAAATCGTAGATTTGGACGAATTCAAAAATATAACAGTAATAGGAATCACTGTATACTGTATTCTATCTCATTTCTCGCAGGCTAAATCCTATGGATGTATATGTTTGTCTCTTTTTAGAGTCGCTTTTACGTTTTTTCGGGTTTCAAATCACAAAGATTTTAAAGAAGCGTCATAGCGTGTCTTATTGTCTAATAACAACCCTGCTCCTCACAGTAGCGAAACTCTTGAAAGCCTTCGTCAGAAATATTCAGTCCTTGCCAAATCAAAAAAAAATCACTTATTGTATTGTATTACTGTATTGAACATTTTTGGCCACAATAGTGTGTAGTTGGTCTTGTGGTGGAACACACTGTCATTAAACATCAATAACTTTTATTATTGGAGAAAGTGACGAGACGAGTAAAACGTTCACCCGATAAGTGTGCAACGCCTGACCATAACAAATGCGCCATATTTCTTCTATACACAGAGAGAAAAAATGGCGTTTCCGCTGGAGAAGAAATGGCGCAAGAAACTCCAGCGACGCTTCTAATCATGAGATTACTGGTAGTAAGTGAAAATCGGCCTGAGATGCGGCGGTATCGCGAATAAGTTTGATCGATTCGATCTCGCCGATGGCGGGGGCGTATTAGACAAATCGTGATTGTGCGCTTAGGCCCTAGTTGTCGCGTCGTCCGGGTCCTCGAGGACGGGCCTCGGTCGCCTTTTTTCGCCAGTCGAGTTTCGGTGTAACGCGAGGGGTTTATATATGGCGGCACTTACAATCAGTGGGTTGGGGTCGTGTAGAGGAGAGCGTCCGACGCTGGTTCCTAGTGAAGCGAGCGAGCGAACGAGCAGCAGAATGTGGGTCACGGGACACGACGAGCTCTTGCGAGATGCGCTTAGTCGTCACAAACCAAAAACTCTATGATTACCAGACGGCATTCCGCCTTTCATTAAAAAAGACTGCCCTTCTGTATTTCAGTTACCCCTTTTACATATCATCAACCACTATTTAAAGAAAAGTTAATATCCGGACGTGTGGGAAACCACTCGAGTGATCCCGGTAACAAAGGGATATCGGGTTCCTAGGTAAATGAATATAGACCGATAGCGGTCGGTCGGTGTTTGTATACGAGATTTATTTGTGCTGGGATTTGGAAAGTTGCAAGTACTCTTGTGTATGTACCTAACACAAGAGAACTTGTGACTTTTCGAATCGCAGCATGACTTCGGCCAGGTTGCAGGACGGGGAGTAACCTGCTGTCTTTTGTAAATCATTTGGTGCCAGTCTCCCATTATTTCTCGTGCCCACGGCCAGAACTAACACACTTCAGAGCCCTGTCACGTGCGATACGTTACTTAAATAAATGTTATCTCAGGATATTGATATTTATTGCAGTCAGTCGAAATTTACAGTAGCCGAAATATACAAATGATTAGAAAACGGAGTTTACTTATTATGATTATTTTATGTCTATTTTTTTTCCTTTTATGTTTAAAGCTTCTTTTTTTTCTGTGTTATAGCATCGATTTAGTTTTTAAATTGTAATGGTGCTAAAATTTGTAGTAAGAAATAAAAAAAATAGTAAAGAAAAACTGTTGTGTACCGCAACACGCCGGTACCCCGAGACATCAGTTCCCAAATGTCACATGCCCAGTAATTACACTAGCACTCAGTGCCCTTCAGACCGGAATACAGTAATGTTTGTTTTTTCCTTTTATGTTTAAAGCTTCTTTTTTTTCTGTGTTATAGCATCGATTCAGTTTTTAAATTGTAATGGTGCTAAAATTTGTAGTAAGAAATAAAAAAAATAATAAAGAAAAACTGTTGTGTACCGCAACACGCCGGTACCCCGAGACATCAGTTCCCAAATGTCACATGCCCAGTAATTACACTAGCACTCAGTGCCCTTCAGACCGGAATACAGTAATGTTTGTTTTTTCCTTTTATGTTTAAAGCTTCTTTTTTTTCTGTGTTATAGCATCGATTCAGTTTTTAAATTGTAATGGTGCTAAAATTTGTAGTAAGAAATAAAAAAAATAATAAAGAAAAACTGTTGTGTACCGCAACACGCCGGTACCCCGAGACATCAGTTCCCAAATGTCACATGCCCAGTAATTACACTAGCACTCAGTGCCCTTCAGACCGGAATACAGTAATGTTTGCACACTACCCCTTCCCGGCAGAATAACTGGCCCTATCTAGACGGATTCCTGCATAGAAATTCTAGCACCAGTGAAAGTTTGCTAGCGTTTTGACTCTTTATCCACTTTTATCCACCCTGGGGATGGTAGAATTTATAGGTGGTATAATCTCTTATAGCGCCACCGCTTAACTTTATTTTAATTTATTTTATTATAATTAAAAAGAGGTACTGGAAACACTATTAACATTACTAATATTCCTGTAAACCACTGCAACTAAGCTTAAAAACTTCACGTCAATAGTCGAATGGCGGGCTCGATGTTTCACTGCCCGAACCACATCAATTAGGCTATTGTCAGTTTTGTTACTAAAACTTAAATATTTTGTTTCTATCAGCCTTTTTATGTTATAATATCACAGAGTATACCAGCCGTAAATATGTATTGACAGCCGTACTAATGTGATTTTGATTAGTGGGTACATTTTTTAAGAAATAAATGTACTATGAACGTAAATATATAATAACACATCCAATATAAACGTTGCGTGTAAATGGCTTCATATATCACGCCGAGGGCCCATCTCCTTTACCCAAATAGCAGAAAGTATTTGGGTTAATTGAACACGTCGGAAAAGAGACGATGGATTATCCTACCGCACTATTACATAATTATACTATAACTTTTATACTAAAAACTGATCATGTCGAGTGTAAAAATATATAAACGCATGTATTAAGTTACATTTTTCGAAGAGAAAGAAGATATTCCATATACAAAAAATTCATTTCAATAGTAAAAGAACGTATAGCTGATGTGAAGCGTCGTCGCTATAGGAAGTCTGCATGTTCCGCATAACCCCAACCATTACATCAGATTTGATAAACTACAAATCCTCGCAAAAGAACACCGATTCCTACTAAGGATCATTCGCGAGGCTAAAAGGGAGGAAATTAAAAAACATCCTAATTTCAATAGAGAAGATGGTTGGGTATTACCACCGCCTTGAGATCCTATAATTAATAAAATAAAATCGAAAACCTAGCATACCACTGCAAGACTTCAAGACACAGTTAGCTCTTTATGCGTAGGTCGGACCAAAAATAATAATTAAAAACTGAAGGTACCCCGACTTAACTATGATATCAGGACATCTGTTACCTCACTCCTCCCGTGAAAGGTGCTGTAAAGCGCTCGAAACGTCGGGTTGTAAATAGTTTAAAATAAAACGCAATAATATCCGTTAAAATTAGTTTAATTTAAATGTGTTGGTTTATGTGTATTGTGTATTCGCGTAAATATAAGAAATCATGATATAATTAAATTACTTTAATTGAATACTTAACACACATACCATAATCGATGTTAAGAAACATTGGAAACATTTCATACATATGTTATAAAGTCAAAATATTCTTCTTCCTATTCATCAGCTTGTTAGTACTCCACTGATGGACATAGGCCTCTTCCAAGATTTGTTTTAACGTCAACTACAGTATTCTGACGCGGACGGCCGCCCACAGCAACATCTCCTCGAAATATTTATTCTTCAGATATGGCGGTTTCCTCACGATGTTTTCCTTCACCAGTTGCAATTAACAATTTTAGTATTGCCGGCACCGGGAATCAAACAAAGGACTCTCGCGTACTATGAAACATAAAGCAAACGCCTAGGCCATGAGCTACCACGCTTCTTACCCTTACTGAAATAAAACAAAAGATCATCCGATTTGTCTGGTATTTCCCTAGATTCGACTAGCGATAGTTTAATTTTATTTTATGAATATTTACGTGTTGGGTACTACACGGTGTATTATTAATACACAAAACAGAGAGAGAAAAAACATTGTTTCCTTCTTAAGTTGTTATTAACAAATTATTGTACAAAGTTTTTAGCCCGAAAAAGTACTGGCATTAGGACTTCTCTGCAGGAGTTTGTCTACGGAGGCACCACCACAATGCCAGTTATTATGCCGCCAAGCTGTGTACAATTACTGTGTTGCGGTGTAAAGGGCGCTGTAGCTAGTGAAATTAGTAGGTAAATTAGATCAAATAACTGACATCTCGAAGTGACGAGTTTAGTGCCGTGCCACACGTGACTTTAAAAATAATAAAAAAAACAATTTAACATAACATTCGGGCATAAAGTTACAGTACTTAAAATTGCAGAACAACAAAACCATCACACATCGTTAATCAAAACATAAATTTAATTAAATATTCATAATCATAAGAATGCATAATCGAAGTTATAATACAAGAAAATATTACCATGAATTTAATAACTTTGATTATTTCAATAGTCCGTGTGGTGGCGGCTTAAGAGAATCTACCACCCCATCACATCACGTGGGTGTCGTAAAAGTCGACAGAGGAAAAATTAAAACCAGGAGATGGGCTGCAGAATCTTCCTGGATCATCTGAATAAACAAACTGCGTTTGCCAACTCGCCTGTCAAGTGTGGCAACTATGGCAAATCCCCCAATATGAGAGGCATAAGTTCAGCATTGGATGCAGGTAGTGAAAGCCTGAAAATGATGATAATGATGATTTTAATAATTCAATAAATAAGCAATTCATAATAGTAATAAATAACTGCGTAGGTACTTTATATTTGAAGATAGTTTATTTATTTATTCTTTATGTACACTATGTTAATAACATTAAATTTGATGATAAGTAATCTATCTACAAAGGCGAGCTTAACTCATAAAAAGTAATTTTCTAGCCAACCTTGGAGTGAAGAGGATAGCTAATAAAAATCTACGTAGAACCAACAGACAAAAAAGCGTAATTAAGAATTGATAACATATATACATATTTAGGGTACATACCTAAACAAACACCCTCATACATACATACATACATATTAAATATACATATAAACAAGCTTAACAAGTATACAAACAATACATATTTTAATAGGTATTAAAATATTGGACAAACTAACGCTATGCAGTGATAAAGTGGTTAAAAACACTTTTTTTTAATTCTTATCGAATGACTTGTACGTATTTCACGTAGAAGTGAATTCCACAACTTGGCTGCATACACAGTGAACGAACTACTATAACTTTTTGTGCTTTGTTGAGGAATCTTCAATAGGAGCGAAGTTGTTGATCGACAGGACTTACCTCTGGGAATAAGGAATCCGAACCGTTCACGAAGATAAAAAGGATAGGAAATATTATACAGTATTTTATACAGCATACATAGAACATGCAAATCCCGTTGGCGACGTATTGATTAGCACGAAATTCAGAGACGTGATCAAATTTCCTTAGGCCATATATGAAACGTATGCATAAATTTAGAAGACGCTCCAATTTGTTGCAAAGCTCCTCTAAAGCATTAAGAAAACAAACATCTGCATAATCGAAGTGAAGAATGAGCAAAGTTCGTACTAACAGTAACTTGGCATCAAAGGGCAAAGATTTTTGGAGTCGTTTAAGCGATTGAAACGAGTATAAAATTGTTTTTGCTTACCACGTTTATATGTGGTGACCATGACATTGTGTAATTAAGTGTAGTCCCAAGTTTTAACTGTGTTGGTATATGGTATAGAAACAGTCTCATAGATCACAGGTCACAAGTTGTTAAAATGTAAAAGATTACAAATACATCTTTTACCAATGATTAAAGCTTGCGACTATTTAGGGTTTACCGTTAGGCCGAAAGACTTAGACCGGTCACTTATTTTAGCCAGATTCTCATTAATGTTTCCTAAAGCTATATTGAATTTATCGAGGTTAAAGTATTTATAGATTTGTAAATCGTTTGCGTAGGGATGGTAGTGAGAAGTTGTAACTCGAGTAATAGCGTTAATAAATACTGAAAAAAGAAGAGGAGAGAGAACACCTCCCTAAGGGGCACCCGCTGTAATGTCACACCACTTAGATAAAACCTCATCAGAGCGGACACACTGCGAGCGGTCTCTCGGGTAAGAACTGAACCATTCCGTTGTTGATCGAGATATGTTAAGAAAGGATAGAGTGCCTATGAGAATGTCAAAGTCGACTGAATTGAAAGCACTGTTAAAGTCGTGCAAATATCGTCGTAAATAGTTAGTTAGTAGTCCATTACGTTGAGTAGCTTTTTATCAATAGCATGGCGAAGTTGTTCAGATACCTTTATTAAAGCTGTCACAGTACTGTAACTTCGACGAAAACCAGATAATTGTTTATGGACAATACTTTCGAGAGCTTTAGAGAGGAGTGGTAAAACAGAAATAGGTCGAAATTGCGACACAGTGGATTCTTCGCGGCATCATCACATGGTAATGATAATGATTAAACATAGACGAGTATATCAACAAAGACACTGATAAACTTTACAAAAATATTTTCTTAAACAATTTTTGCGACCACTCTTGTAAAATATGCTGGAGCTTGATTTTTTTTTGTTATGGAAGAAAGTGACTAGACGAGCAGATCGCACACCTGATTGTAAGTGTAACGTCTGCCCATAACAAATGATCGGTCACCCAGAACATTTTTGTGTAATATTTTAGACATTAGCGCTTAAGCCACATATGCCAAGTAATTACACAAGCTATTGATAGCACTTTAGACCGAAACACAAATGTTTGCACACTGTTGTTTCACGGCTGAATAACCGGCCCTGCGTTGGTAAGTACCACCTCAGTGCAAGTTATTAAGAAGCAGTTACAACCATCTCGCCTAGTGCATTTTTGATACATTTTATGAATTACATCAATAGTCAACATATTATTTAAAATGTGATATATTCATTAAGTGAGAACATGTACAAATATGAAATAGCATCGTAACAGTACGTATAATTTTAACAATTCTATATCATTAAAATTATACGCAATATAATACTGCTCATTTTAGCCAATAAACTTAGTGACATCAAAGCATTCGCTTGAATTATTGTTGAAGTTTGTGCATCCGCTCTTAGTAAACTGTTTCGGACTTCACAACCGGATTAGCCTAGAGGCTTTGGACACTTAAAATCTGTGGTTTAAACCGCAGCACAAACGACGTAAAACTTTGAAATATATTACAACGTTTAGTATAAAATCTGAAACATAAATGAGTATGTTTTAAGAATAAATTTGAAGAAATTTCACTTCAAATTACTTTAATAGGGGTACTTTAATTTCCTGTACTCAGTTAATAATGTTTATGATTACATTTAAATGTACACAAGACTATTCCGAAAATAAGCCAACAATCTTTTTAGTAGTTCGACATTACACTTTTGCTATTGATGATATGACTTACGACGTCATATCATCAATAGGAAAGAGCAATTTCGCTGATCGAATTTTCATCTTTCAGTTTCATTACAGTAGTCCCAAATTTCATTAGGTAGGTACAACCCCAGGGCCAGTTATTCTGCTGTAAAGCGATAATGTTCAAATATTACTGTTTCTCTTGAAGGGCAATAAGAGCTGACGTAATTACTCAGACACTTAAGAACTGATGTCTTTCAACAAGCATAGACCTTTCCATAATTCGCTAAGTGAATATTCGCCTTAGATGAACTAATTATTAGTTCTAAGAATTAAATTAACTATGCCGATTGAAACACCACAACCTACGTAAGGTCTACTCAAACTTGCCACGAAAAAAATGAACCCAGGAAGCTTCGTCGTAGGGGAAGGGGAAAAATGCTCGCTTCTTTGTATTTAGTCGGAACTATAACGGGATAGCTACTAAGAAGTGTGCAATCAATTTGCTTTGAGCAACTTGAGCAATATATTAACGGATAGCGGAATTATGTGTAGCGGGTGAAGCGCAGCAGCATCTAACAAGCATAGTATCTATTACGGCAACCTCTAATTCAACATCTAAGTGCGAATACGAAAAATAAAAAAATTGACTTCTAAATTTTTAGCACAGAAGTCCTTATAGACGCCGTGTTCGGCAGAGTATAATAGAACCTACCTCTTTCCTACCGAGGTGTCGCAGGAGACGAGTAAGGTATTGTACCGACAGCTATTATTCAATGTAACATCGTACATGCAACGCTTTCACTATACTGCTCGTGGGTTAAAAATGTTTTGACTCGTACCAAAGCGGCGGCAAATATGTTCGGCAACTGTCACTTTCGTTTCCCTTGGAGGTGAAAAGTGGATTACATACTGTATGTATGCATGTGTAGAAGCCCTTATATACGACGAATTTCGTATTTGTTATGGTATGTTGCAATATCATTGTACTAGCAAATGTTTATCTTTTATTATATTTAATTAACCAAGCAAAGTTTATGTTTAAATTAAGTATAATTCACTTAGGATTACCTCCCTAATTGACATAATAAAATAAACATGAATTCCATTTTACGAATTGATATCTGTTCACTTAGACGAGTCATGGAAGACACTCATGAACAATTAAAAATCCAAAAAAATAATTATTTAATAACACCTTTCAACTAGTGGGGTATTTTCTAAGTAAAATTCAAACAGCCTGCACAGATTTAACTTTTTTTTTTTGTTTAACCATTAAAATTACAGCGCACTTTAGAAAGCCCAACTATATCGTTATCTGTGTATTACTCTATTAATGATGTTAATATCGAACGCTCCTGGTAAGAAATACCTGAATTTTTTAATAAAACTGTATGACAGTGTCCTAAAAATTTATAATTACTTTTATTTAAATGTGTAATATTCGCGTAAATATAAGAAATCATTACCAGAATTTTTATTAAAGTTTATTTTTTAAACCGGGTTTGACCCAAACATATATACCTATATAAACTCCTTAACTTTCCCATCCTAATCAGGACACTTGCGTCTTTCCTATGACAGTATTGTCTAACAGTATAATGATAGATATTGGTATCTACCATACCACAATATGAATACGGCGAGGGAACAGCGCCCCAGAGTTCATATCGTAACCATTATGCATTACACAATATTTCTAGTTTGTGCGTTCTTTCAACTGAAATAACGCACATCGAAGTTAATTGAGCAAACGTTATGAAAATATTAATCGATTTTTTTACATATAATAATAAATATAATGTTAAAATTTAAAGTAACAAATTACATTGTCTACAGAACAATCGTAGTAGTTTAATGTCAGTTTTTCCTTTAAATTGAATTTTTATTTGTAATATATTTATTTTATTTAATAACGAAATTTCAAAGTGCATAGTTTTAATTAGTTATCCGTATGTATTTATGCGTCCATATTTAATACTCATTCCGTCGGAGCTCGGGAAGAGTACGAGTGAAACAACTTGTAGAAGTTATCCGGAAAATGTCGGAATGGATGAAATCGGCAATAAAGAAGAACGCCACTGTCATAAATCTTATTTATTATAGTAATATGCTATTTCATCGCATAGTCCATAAAACATGTTGTAGACGAAGTTTGTATTAAATAAATATTCAATGTGGCGAAACCTCGAAGGTAGACTAGCTCATACATATCTTTTTGAATACAGTGCAGAATGCATTATATTCATGGATTAAATTAAATGAACCAGCACTACACTAGACTACAAGACTAGATATAACGCTGCTCATTTTGTACACCATTGAGAACCCGGGGACCAAGTTATTGATATAAGACTCGCTCTTATATATTAATCAGAACTAAGCCAATAAACAGCATGTGGGTAAACCATTATCGTAACTGCTCGTACAATCGTGAGTCATAAGTAGGAATCGCAGCCAACAAAGATCTGGATATATTGTGATTCTCTCCGTTACTTTGCACTGTGTGTCGCTTGCCGCTAAACCTTACGCACAGGAGTTGTAAAGAATACAGGAAGATGTTGCGGTCGTCAAAATCATAACGAGAATCTACAATATACTAGTATCTGTAAATATGTATTAAGAGTAACAGCAATTTTTTGCTGATGAGGTATTCAGGCAAAATCCGTCTAGGTGAACACCGCAGGTCCAGTTATTCTGCCGTGAAGCAGTAGTGTTCAAACATTACCGTGTTTCGGTCTGAAGTGCACTACGAACTAGTGTAATTACTGGTCATATGAGGCTTAAGAAGTAATATCTCAGAAATGTTCCGTATGACACGGTATTTTTTAAAGGCAGACGTCGCTAGTCTCGTCAACTACTTCTACAAAAAAAAATCCACCTAAAAAGACCCAAAAAGACCCATAATGTGATCATTAATTTGTGTTGTACAAGTATTGACTTTTTGATGGATGATGTTTTTTTTATTTCTAACTTTACGAAACACACACAAATTGAAAATCTAACCCAGGACTTGAGAATCAGGTGCTGCACTTACTTGTTACCCGTCTGCGACTCTCTTACTTTAAACGCAACAATAAAATTGATAATCGAATAATAATGAAACAATTTTATATCACCAGACTTTTACCTAAATTTATTTAGAATTTATAGCAATTATAGCTTTTTTGGTAAAAAAAAAATTACATCCACTCAGTTTCCTTAATTATTTACATTCGCCTTGTATTTTGCGAAAGTAAGACTAAATCAGTAATTTAATTAACATAACTACAAGAAATTGGGATTTTTCGAATAAATCACTATGTTACTGACTTTTTGTTTAAAAATTATATCATTTTTATATAATATTATGTGAAAGCAATTCTTTCCAAGCCATGAAATGACATTCCGAAGGAATCGTCTTTCGTCCACATCTGTTCTTAATTTAAAGATAATATTCAAAGTACGTACCTTGTCACTTCTGTTACTCTTTGTATTCGGGATAGGTTATATGAATGTACAATAGATTATTCTGAATACGGATATTAAGCCTAGGACGTCTTCCTGCAACATAATTTCATGCAAATGAGATTTATTTTACTCATCTTGATTTTATGCCTCCCAATTGAAAAGTAATTTATAAGGAGAATTATAAGGTAAATCTGCATACAGTACTGTTTTTGCATAATTTTAAAATTATGGTTTCGTGCAATGACGCCGATATGTCCAACATGTGAAAAATAATTATTGCGTTCCATATTATATTATTAGAAGTAGATAAATCCTCACTAATATTCCCCGTGGTGTACAACTCCGTTTGTAATATTTAAGACTTCCTTATGATTGACGTGACCTGATGTGGTTCAAGTCAAAGATTTGCAATCAACTGTAGCCGTGACGCAATTATCTAGAGCGTTTCCAGTAGAGAATACAGCTTTAAATTCTGCTGTAACTACTTGGACGCATGTAAACGTCAGCGGATGTCACTACCCATCTACCAAAGCTAGGATCGATCAGGTTGCTCGTTTCCCCGAGGTTGGTCCCAAAAAAAACATATGTGCCGACACTACTCGGTGCATAAGTGAAACCCTCAGAAAACTAAACTTCGAGAGAATGAGACGAATGCAGAATATCAGGAGTAGGATAATTGTAGTATTTATTTCTTACAATACTGTGACAATTAATTAATATTTACATTCTATTCTACATATATTACATTACATATTATACAGATTAGAATTCAAAATACAAATATAGTTCAAAATACAAATATAGTCTATGTTCAGCAGTGGATTTGTGATAGGCTGAAACGACGACGATACAAATATAATAGGAAACACTGTATACTGTATTCCATCTCATTCTCTCGCAGGCTAAATCCTATATACATATGTATAATATGTTTGTATCTTTTTAGTGCCGTGTGGTAGCGGCATAAGAGAATCTACCACCCCATCTCATCCCGTGGGTATCGTAAAAGTCGACAGAGGGAAATGAAAACCAGGAGATGGGCAGCAGCGTCTTCCTGGAACATTAAAATAAACAAACTGTGGTTGCCAACCGCCTGCCAAGCGTGGCAACTATGGCAAATCCCCCCAAAATGAGAGTTGCACCATAACGGCCCCTAGTCTCCGGCGGCCCCGCTAGTCCTGGCTACGGTAGCAGTCATGGTAACGGCGGGGCAGGGGGTGCGAAGAATCACCGGAGGAGGAGATCTTCCTACCACCACCGACGACTGGACCTGGCAACATTCAACGCACGCACGCTGAGTACCGACGAGAAGATCTTGGAGCTGGAAGAGGAGTTTCTGGTAGGGGAACACCGTTGCTGTTAGGAGGGCCGTGACGCGGCCCGCCGTTACCTCGACGGCGTCGTCTCCGAGAGGGATCTGTCCTCTCTCTATCCCACTCGGCAGCCTCCTATTGGACCATCACGGTCTAACAGAAATTGGCTACGGCCCTGCACGCGGTGTCCGATCTTACACAGATAATCACCAAAGCAGCTGTGCCCGGTAATTATCTGTGTGAGTTTGTAGGTGAGTCTCCCTCTTCGTCGCTGGCCTCGAAGACCTGTGCTTATTGCTCCTCGTGTAGCCGAGCACGCCACGTCGCCAATTCGTCGTTCATGCCCTTTGATGGATTTCACATACCTGGCCCACTCTGACTTCAGACCCACCTTCTCGGACGCACGAGTCGGAAGATTCCTTGCTACGCGGCAATTTGTGGAACCATAGCGCCTCAGTCTTGTGAGGCATCTCCAGTCCCAACTCGTGGGTTATGGCGACGACGACTTCCACCCCGAAGCTCGGCGAGCTCCTTGGTCCTCTCGAAGGTGTTCCCGCTGGCGACCACCAGTGTGTCATCTGCATAACAGATGACGTTTACACCAGCGGGAAGATCGACACGCAGGACTGCATCGTAGGCGATGTTCCATAGTAGGGACCCAAGAACGACCCCAGCGGAACACCGCACTGGATCTCCGTCCGGATACCCTTACCGTCTTCATCCACGTACATAATGTACCTGTCGCGCAAGTAGTCCGCGATAACGCCTCGCAGGTAAGGGGGGACTTGATGATGTGCCAGTCCCCCTTTAATCGCGTCCCAAGGAAGGGAATTAAAGCAGTTGACGATGTCTAGACTTATCGCCAACGCCACGCGTCCCCGGGACACAGCCTGCTCCGACAGGGAGCGGACGCGTATGATAGCGTCTACGGTCGAACGCTCCCTGTATGAAGCCAAACTGGCTGACGGCGAGATCGGGACCGACACGCGACAGATGCCGAGACGCATGAGACGAGTGGCAACGATTCTCTAGAAAAGCTCCAACCATCTTTTAACGTCATCGTAAACAACTTCCGGTCTTATGATTCGGTGTAACGGTTTTAATAAAGTGCCATTATAAAAATTTTACTTAATGTTTGTCGGTTCTATCTTAATATCACTAAAATATTGTTAGTAAGTCAGATCACTGATTCATAACACCGTCGAATCGTATCGATTTCAATTAATTTATTTTCAATAGTTACCGGAAAAGTTACCGTCTTATAATCGTTCAGACACAGACAATGCAAGTCTTCTTAATCTAGCCACTTTCTGTGAGACCGTGATGGTCCAGAAAGAGGCTGCCGAGAGGGATCGAGAGAGGACAGATCCCTCTTGGAGAAGACGCCGCCGAGGCTAGCTGGACGCTGTAGAACTAAAATCTACAGCGCCCAGCGCGAGGATGGCTATACGGATCGTACGAGGATACCGCACGATATCCTTCGAGGCGGCGACCGTCCTGGCTCGCTTTCCACCTCTGGACAAACTGGCGGACATGGATGCGAGGGTGTATCACCGGATCCGCAACCTACGCCAGAGCGGTGGTAACGAGTCAGATTAGGCACGACAGAACGCATTCGCGAAGCGACGTGCTCGGCTCAGCCGGGAACGGCTGCTTTGGAGATCTGTGTAAGGTCGGACGCGAGGCGACGGCGAAACGGTTTCACTGCGGTGGAACGGACCAGGACTCTGCATCCCTTACCTTTTCGGTGTGCCCAGCTTGGGAGTCGGAGCGGAGTATCCTGTTCATCCGAATCGGACGGAACCACTCCCTGCCAGCAGAAGTGTCGGCTATGCTGACACCGGCTATGGTACACCGCGTGGAGGGCCGTAGCCAATTTCTGTGAGACAGTGCTGGTCCACAAGGACGCTGCCGAGAGGTATCGAGAGAGGACAGATCCCTCTCGGAGACGTCGCCGCCGAGGCAACGGCGTAACCGCTGATGGAGACCACCGTGGTGTTTTAGTCGGTAAGAGTCCGACTTAGCCCGGCTGCCCCCCTGGCCAGTCGGGTATCCATGCAGGATTTCCCCACGTACAAAAACAAGGTATTTTTGTCTTTTTCTGTCCTCCTCTGCCAACTCAGCATGGTGTAAAGCCGAGCCCCTGACCTTCCCGGTTGAAAGTGTCCCGCACCAGGCACACGCGACGCAAATGACCGGTGCGCTTTCACCCTTGCTACGTAGCTACGAAACCGACAAGCCTCGTAGCTATGGCCAGTCGCTCCACATCCGCGGCAGTAGAAGCTCCGCACGCCATTTGCATTCTTCCTGAGTTTTGCATCCCGCGTCGCCTTGCGGTATCCACACGCCACGCATTCGCCTTGAGGGTTTCGCGGGGATAGCTAGATTAACCAGCAGCTCGTATGCCTCGTCACCCATTACTTCTATTAACGTTGGTAACTTCAAATAATTTTTAACGTTATTAGCTGTGAAATACATTTCAAGTCCATCTACATACGATGACCACACTCCTTTTCAATCGACATTGTTCCACAATTTTTTATACGCAGTGATGATACACCATGATAATACACGCGTAATTATTTTTTTACGAGCAAACGTTGCACTTACCATCAGATGAAAGAAAGGCTCGTCTCGTCACTTTCCTCCCTAAAAAAAAACAATTTAAATATTTTTCGAAGGAGTTTTCCCTCTTTTTAAGAGGCATTCAAGGCCGCCAATATTCCGTAGTTATCATACTGGCGGATTGACCGCGGATTTCTCTATCTCCTCCTTTTATTACCTCTTTTTATTTTCGCAGTTACCACGAAAGTAAATGGGCCCTCACCGCCGCTTACAGATAAGGGTTGACAGATGGGTCGGACGACGTATTATGTTCCAATCTTACCTTACTTTTCCCCCATTCTATTTTCAGGAAAAACCTTTATTATCATCAGTGTACGACAATGATTGAACAAAAATTGCCGATTCGACTTTCATACACTGTAGAACTTATTTCGTACATACCGTACATACCATAGTTTTGTGGTTGAAGTTGAAAACCGTTTTATAATAAAATATTAGATTAGTCAGATTAGCACCATTATTAGACCGCGGTACAAGATATGCCGTCTGTGTTTATAAGTATGAGAAACGAGCAAAACGTTCACCTAATGGTAAGTGCAACGTCCGCCCACAACAAATGTTGTGTCACCCAAATATTTCTGTGTGACACAACAAATGCTGTGTCCCCCAGAATAAGTCTCAAATGCCCAGTGATTACGCTAACCCTTCAAACCGAAACACAGTAATGCTTGCATACTACTACTTCACGGCAGAATAACTGGCACTGGGGTGGTACCTATCTGGACGGATTCCTGCATAGGAATCCTACCACCAGTTTGTATCTCTGTAACATATAACATCATGACTTTTTATTAATCTGTGAAGTTAAACGAGCTTAACGATCACCTAATGGTAAGTGCAACGTTTGCCCATGTTGCTCTGTCACCCATAACTTTTATATGTGGCACCGCACTGCGCTTGTCACTCTGAAACATCAGTTCTTAAGTCTCATATGCCCAGCAATAACACTAGCTCACGATGACCCCTCCAGACCTAAACAAGGTAATGTTTGCACACTACTGCTTCACGGCAGAATAACTGTACCTATTCCTGCATAGGAATCGTAGAGCATCATATTTTTTTATAAAAAAGACACAGTAATATTTGGAATTATAGAATAGTTATCAGCTATTAGGTAGAAATAATAGAAAGATTGTTGCGATCGAAGTCATCCCCTACTAATATAATTTTTTTCTGTATACAATTTAAATTAAATACAGAAATCCTCCTTATATGGGTGAGAAGTACATACATATATACGAGTACATACAGTCACGCCTCTTTCCCATTGGGGTAAGCAGACATCACATCTTTCCACTTGCTACGATCCTGACACACACTGCTTTCATTAGCGTTTTCGTACACGATCGTCGGTTTCGGGTGAGAAGTACGTCCACGAAATGGACTATTTACGAGCGGATGACGATGGTGATACTATGACAATGATGACAAAAAATGTCATTACTTATGCCCTCCTTCATATAAAGACACGCCTTAATTTTTCCCTTCCATAACATTAACTAACACATCCGCTTGATTTTGCCAGCACTCGTTAGAAAACCAGTTCGTGAGGCCTGCCCAGCCACCCTTCTAATGCCCTGCGGGACAGTCGCGTACGAACATACCCGACTATAGTAAAATAGTCACATATATCTTGAAAGCATTTAAAAAAATAAAATCACTCGAAAATGAGAAATTTTAAGGAGCTAAAATACATATTTGACAGATGATATTGCGAAGGAAAAGGGGGGCTAGCTAGCCAGATCGAATGGTCTGATCTGGGAAGGACGTCTCCTCCTAATAGTAATATTTAGATTGTTATATATGTATTCGCATCTCAGAAAACTTTCATAGCACGATTATGGCCGTATGGGAATATTTCTTGAGCTTCTCATGTGGCGACATAGTTGTCGCTACATCACTCCCCCGCTGAGACTGGAAGTCGTAGTTAGCTTGGAGAACTTGAGACGTCAGGCGATGAGGTGCAGTCTGGCGTTGCGGTGAACCTGTGTCTAGGTCTTCAAGTCGTCGAGACGTCTGGACACAGTGTTGATGTCTCAGGAGTCAAGCCTGAGGAGAGGGGCCGCCGTTGATGATCCTCAGTGGCTGAATGTCTAGAAAGCACTCGTTTTGCCGACAGTAGTCTGATGCTTTAATACGATGGCGATGACGTTGTTGCTGTGTGGTTTGGAGAAGCTGGTTGCGATGATTACATCGGGGTCACCATTTTGGCGGATGTTCATATCGGGTTCACCATTTTGGCGAATGATATTGCCAAGGAAAAGGGTAGCTACCCGCCAGATGGTGGTCTGATCAGGGAAGGACTTTTTCCTCCTACTAGCAACATTTAGATAATGTATATATAGTTCGCATCTCAGAAAACTTTCATAGCGCGATTATGGCCGTAAGGAAATATTTCTTGAGCTTCTCATGTGGCGACGTAGATGTCGCTACACATAAATTAAATTAATCTTTTCAAAACGTAAAACTAATACCAGACCACGTTACGATTTCATTTACAAACTTTTTAACTACTTTGAAAATAATACAATGAATGCATATTATCTTGTTCATTATGAGCCAAATATTTAAAAAAAAAACTCATGGAGTTACAAATGATAACCGTTTTCCGGAACGTTCAATACACTAGAGAAAATCGGATTACTCGAAACGGATAGACAGATTCATTTAAAATTGAAGCGGGGCCTCACTGGACATTGATTGATGCTCTTGACTTCAACGGGGTTTTAATTTCAATATAAACAACACAATTTGTTATAGATAATATTACAGCAGTCATATTTTCAAGTGTACTGTTTTAAAACAGGATATAAATTATATGCACACTTTCTTGAGAAATGCTTACATTATACATTCTTTTTCTTATACATTACTATTATATTCATTACACATTTTTATAATACATTTCTTTTATGAAAATATACCACCTTATCTCATCCCGTAGGTGTCGTAAAACTCTACAGAGGGAAAATTAAACCAAAAGTTTGGCAGCAGCATCTTTATGAAACATTTGAATAATAAAACTGCGGTTGCCAACCCGCCTGCAAAGCGTGGCAACTATGGCAAAATCCCACCAATATGAGACCTACAAAAATTTGCGAGAAGTCTATGTTCAGTAGTGGACTAGAGATACGCTGAAATTATGATGATGATGATGATCGATGTTGATATCAATATATTGATTAGTAAAAACCTCGTATAATGGGTAGGTGCCAATGCCTTTCTTGCCAATTTTTGACTACAAAGACAACTTTCGAATTCTGTTGAAAGTATCAACTTCGCAGAAGATATTCCAGTGGCACAAGTGTACGCGGGTGAGTGACTTCGTCGTCGCAGTGTCAGAAACACGGGGGCAATCACAACACAACCAGACTCGAAAACCAACAATATGTTTATCTTTACCCAAACCTCGGCGGGGATTCGAACCTAATACCCACGGCGTAGAAGTTTTGACCACTAGTACACGCATATAGACATATTTTTACACTAAATAAGACTGTCTTTCGAGTAAAAATGTATGCAAAGACTTTAATGACATTCCCTGAATAGCGAATGTATCTCTAATGTTATTTATCTCGGGTTAGTAAATGTTGGTAAAAAGTATTTTGTAACGAAGTTATACCGCGGTTGAGAAGGGATCGATACCCCGAGTGCTACATCAGCCAAATTAAGTTATACGTCCTTCACTTTGACCCTGCGTTTTTTTTGCTTAAGGGCACTTTCCAAGTGAAAATTTCGAACGTAATTGAACAGGATATTACATTATTATAATTTAGATTGGACACAGAAATCAAAATTAACTAACTACTTCTTTCTAGTTTGTCGTTTAAAGATAACCGTACAATTTATTAAGAACAGGGGTACACTCGTGAACACTTGAGCAACTCAGTATAAATCATTATGAAAGAATCGTTATTTATTTGAATTTGAAATGAATAATGAATTTAAATAAAACTAATTTTACGGATTTTATCGAGTTGAATTTTACTATTTATAACCCGACGTTTCGAGTGCTTTACAGCACCCATGGCCACGGGTGGACTGAGATGACAGATGTCCTGATGTCATAGTTAACCCGGAGTAGTTAACTATGTCTTGAAGTCTTGCAGTGGTATTCTTGGTTTTTGATTTAATTTTATTAATTATGGGATCCCAAGCTGGTGGTAATACCCAACCATCTTCTCTATTAAAATTAGGACATGGTCACAGACTGCAGACTTCCTGGAGTTGCTGTTCTGGATCATCATCCCAACCGTTACATCAGATTTGACAAATCCTCGCAAAAGAACACCGATTCCTACCAAGGATGATTCGCGAGGCTATTGAAATTAAAAAACATACTAATTTTAATAGAGAAGATGGTTGGTTATTACCACCAGCTTGGGATCATATAATTAATAAAATAAAATCGAACACCAATCATACCACTGCAACACTTCAAGAAACAGTTAGGCTCTTCCTGCGTAGATCGGACCAAAAATAATAATTAAAAGCTGAAGGTACTCCGGGTTAACTATGACATCAGGTCATCTCAGTCCCCCCGTGACCATGGGTACTGTAAAGCACTTGAAACGTCGTGTTATAAGTAGTAAAATTAAACGCTATAAAATCCATAAAATTAGTTTCATTTTAATGTGTAGTGTTCGCGTAAATATAAGAAATCATTATGAACAATGAACTTCAGGAATCATCACACTTTTAATTAAAGCTTTTAATTATTAATATTATTATTAATTACCTTCAGGTACCCTGGGTTACATCAGGACATCTGTCTTCTCAGTCCTCTTGTGACCATGTGTGCTGTAAAGCGCTCGAAACGCCGGGTTATAAATAGTTCAACATCAAACGCGATGAAATCCGTAAAATATAGTTACAGATGATCTATCATACTACACAGTAGAGGCGAGCGCCCGGTCTCTGAGCTACCACGGCTTGTAATATTTATTGACGATAGGTTAATTTTTGAGTAGAGATATTTAAATGATGTAATGCTGAGAAGATTGTAAACACATATATATATATATATATATATATATATATATATATATATATATATATATAGAGAGAGAGAGAGAGAGAGAGAGACAGAGAGAGAGAGAGAGAGAGTTACTTTTGCTTATCATATTAGTATTAGTATGTATAGTGTTGATTGTATGGATAGCACGGATAGTATGGATTAGTATGGATGGGCACAATCATCTACACGGATTAATCGTTAGTAAATAAAATATAAATCAGTAAGTATTATTATAATTCTATTTTAACCTTAAAGTTGCTATTTATTATGGACATTCTGTAACATTATTCTACTGTTTACTTTTAAATTTAAACAATATTTTAAAACTGCATACAACCAAGTAAAAATGCAAACACTATCGCCCCTGAGGTTCGTACAATGCTGGCATTCTTGGCCTTTCGATGTAACTGGGATATTTCATGCATATATTTTCACTGCAGCATTGTTTTGCGGGAAAGGCAATGGGGAATCTCGAAACCGTAGCAATATAAAATCTTTTGAACATTGGAATTTCAATCGAAACATTACGAGATATATTTGAGCGACGGTAAAGCGGTAATTTTGTGATTGATTTGAAAAACTATCTGTGTGTTAGCTTTATTGCATGTTTATTGCATGTCCTATTCCTAGCGGAATTTCAAATTAACTAATTCTTTTAACTATTTACGACGACTGTGCATTTTCTGATATTACATTACATTCCGTTACGTATTACATTACGTATAATCAAAGAACGTACGTATTTAAAAAGTCTTTAATTTTAAAAATCTAACTTCTTTGGGCGCGATGACAGTAAAATGTCAAAGTCAAATATGAGTACACCATATTTCGTGCGACGTATGCTGATATTCATAATTAATGTTTAGCAAATATTAATTGTTTATTAATATTAATTGGCCGTGTGGTAGCGGCCTAAGAGAATCTACCACCCCATCTCATCCCGTGGGTGTCGTAAAAGTCGACAGAGGGAAAATGAAAACCAGGAGATGGGCAGCAGCATCTTGTTCGAAAATCTAAATAAATAAACTGCGGTTGCCAACCCATCTGCCAAGCGTAGCCACTATGGCAAAATCCTCCCAAAACGAGAGCTACAAACTTTTGTGGCCATCTATGGGGGAGGCCTATGTTCAGCAGTGAACTATTGATAGGCTGAAACGACGAAATATTAATTGTTTATACACTGAGCAGTAATTTTGCAAAAACTAATTACTAATTAATTATTAATTTTGATATAAGGAGCCGTGGTAGCTCAGGGGCTAGGCGCTCGTTTTGAACCTCATAGTAGGCGAGTGACCTGGGTTCGATTCCGGGTGCCGGCACCACTAAAGTTGTTAATTGCAATTTTACGTGCTGATTTACCACGTGCTTGGCGGTGAAGGAGAATATTGTGAGGAAATCTGCATGTCAGAGAAATAAAAAATATTTCGAAGACATGTGCCGTCCGCCAACGTGACGGAACGAGGACGGTTGGAGCAGCGTGACGGATTCTTCCTAGCTCCAAAACGCTCTCAGAAATGAGAGGATGACTGTGCTCAGCAGTGGGACATTAATAGGCTGAAACTTTACTTCACTTCTTTATTGATATAACATTTATTTTTACTTATTTTTATTTTATTCAATTTTTTTTATATATACATGTTTCACTTTCGTCAGGTGTACTGAGCTGTACGCGCTCTTTTTTTTAGACTTGCGAACAGTTTTCGTACTATTAGCTGTTTCCGTTTTTATTTAAAAACTTTGGAATCAATAAATATAATTATGTATTATACAGACATATAATATTTAATAACTCATAATATGTAGCATTGAACTATCGCCGACCATACCATTCCAAATAACCTGGCCATAGCCTCGATACAAGGTTAAAATATAGACAATAAAAAAAAATCTCACTTTATTTGGCAGTAGTCTTAGATTATATATAGATATTAGTTATATTAGATATGGGTTCTGTGTATATGCAATTTATATCTGTAAATTCTCATACAATACAGGAGAAATCTTAGAGTGGAACAACTTTAAAAAATACCATACAAAGTATACTTAACATACACGTGAGCTTCAAAACAAAACTTTTGTTTTACTGGTTACATAACATTTTTTTTTCTACACCGCCATGAAAAAGTACGACGGTATATTATATTCGCTACTTCGTGAGGCAGCCAAGCTTATGAATATCGCCTGTGTATAGAAACTAATAGAAGCGTGGACAAGTTGTAGTAAATGTTTATTTTATAATCGATATATTTTTGTAGGCCATTAGATGGCTGGCAAAGTAGAAGAGCACCTACCTCTTAAAGTGTCGTAAGAGGCAACTAAAGTATTGTACGGACAGCCTTTATTCTTGCGGAATAACACCATAATATGCAATGCTGACACTACACTGCTCGTGGGAACGTACCAAAATAGCGGCGATGTGGTTCACTACCCGTCAGTCGTTTCCCACAGGAGCAAAAAGTAGGCTACGTGTGTGGCCTCTGCCTACACCTTATATGATAAAAGGCGTTAACTGTATGTATGTATATTTTAGTACCATTAAATTTCTTCAGATCGAATAATTCGCATCGAGTATGTACTATCAAAATATTTGCTCGCCTCTGTTTTGATGTTGCAAGTGTACGTCAGTTACACCTAACGATAATTAGCAGTGTAACTGGCAGTAGCCTAAGAGTTCTAATTTGTGGCCGAAATAATGGTCTTTGGAAAGTCAGCGTAGGTGAACTGGAAATATATTTTTCATTTCTCATTTATGCAAATTTCCTCGTAATTAATACATATATCTGTAAACGCACCAAAGTTTGAACTCAAATTGCTCATCGGAGTTCAGTCTTTGGCGTTAAATAAAATTGAAGACATAAACCAACTCTTCACAAACGAAAGAATATTTGATATGATGTATATTTGATAAACTAGAAGTGAAAGTAGTTTATCAAATATCTTTAGATAACAATAAAAGGATCCTATGCAATGATAAACATTGTCGGACACTAATGCCTTATCTCTGTAACAACACATTTGTTTCCATTATCGAAGTCCTTTGTTTTGTTCAATTACTTTTCTTATGACTTTATTGTTGCGGGGAAATGTTTCTTTGTGTTCTTTCTTTGCAGTTACAAAACTATTTTGAATTGATAAACCAGAACTTGTGTTTATTTTCTTCGCGGATGGTTCAACTATATTGAGTTAGGGGACTGTTATAAATCAAATGATTGCGATAATATAAGTTCGAACGTATTAAAATACCAAGGAAATTGGTAACTACGTATTAGACCAGGAAGTCTGATCTAAATTGGATGGCTTCTTCAACCTGTAATAAAAGACTCGTAAAAGGTAGCAGCTAGCATCGATGAAACTTCAATAGTGTGATGGAGGACGTATCAGTTATTTCTTGAGCTTCTTATGTGTTGACATAGTCGCCGCTATATCATTCTATTTATTGATGGAGAGGATTTGAATTATTAACATATTTATTTAATAATATTTTTTATTTAATTTAAGATATATGTTTATAATTAGCACCTGCCTCACATTTTACACTATCAGTCAGGGTTGACTGGCAGAGAACCATAGGGCATTAAGTCCGTACAATCTAAACTTTTTTAAGGTGTCAATAAAGTACAAATAAATAAATAAAATAAAATATTTTAATAACAATAAGCACACCATTTTGTGTACATGAAATTACAACATTAAAAGCTTGCATTTTTTTTTGACATCGTGAATAAATATTTTAACATAAAATTAAGTGGGAAGTGTGTAAAGCTCGTTTGGGGATAAGTTTGCAAATGTGCTTTAGAAAACATATTACGGGTGGCGACGTGGTTCACCACCCGTCACGTTTCATTTCTTAGGGTGGCGAATAGGAGTCCTACTTTTCTAACCTCTGCTTAACCCTTGTATGGGAAAAAGGCGAGACTGTATGTATTAATGTATAAAATTTTCATAATGTGAAGAGACGAAATTAAATAACTAGCAAAGTCTATGGAAAAAGTGATAGCAAGGTTTTTATTTAAAACTACCGAACAATACAAGATACGTAAGAGAAATACTGCCAATTATTTCATTTTAATGGCTAGCTGTAATTTCTAAGATGAACAACAAGATATTTACTCTCTCTGTTTATGCTTCACATGTTAAATGGAGACACGCGGAGATACTTAGTGATGTATGTAGGTCAGATAAGAATCGTTTTCCTATTTATGACTCTTGTTAGCTTTGTCTCCGAAAGGGATGTTTATGTTGTCATGACGTCACATCGGATCGCCTCATTCTAATGGTTTTGGTAACAATAATCTTAACAACTGTCATATTGCGACATTTACTCTCTGAACTAGCAAACTGGAGCTTCAGTGCGTACTTATTTACGATAAATTTAAAAACTATTTTATTAACAATTAATCAAGTTTATTTACAACAAAAATTTTAAAAAAAATCATTACGAACCTTCGCAAATTAATAATTCGGTATGTTTGTTTTTTCTAGTTTTCTTTCGAGGAGTTTAGTTAGAACACATTATTTAATAAAACTAGATTTACGGATCCCGTTACCATGGGTGTTGTAAATCACTTGAAACGTCGGGTTACAAATAGTAGAAAAAAACGCGATAAAATCCGTAACTCAAGTTTTATTAAATGTGTAATAGTTGCTTAAATGTAGCAAATCATTATGTTTTAATTTTTTGAACTAATTATGCCGTGTGGTGACGGTATCGTGGTATGATAATCTGCTACGCCATCTCCTCCTGTAAGAGTCGACTGAAATAAATGTCTGGAAAATCTTATGGCTTCCGTCAGGTGGCAGATTACTCACCACAAACAATACCGTGTAGGTATATGTAGGCTGATAAAGAAAAATTATACTGAGTTTGTATACTTGGGTTCAAAGTTTTCGAAAGACGGAAGGAACGATGGTGATATTGGGCGAAAAATTTTACCATAAAATGAAGTGTATGGGGCCCAGCATATTTTTAAGTGTAGCCGGAACGTGTTTACAAAGGTAACACAACCCTATTACAGTGAATGTTAGGTCTGGCAGAAGAAATATGAAAGTAAGATTAATCGTGGGAATGAAAAGTTTGAGAAGTATAGCTGGAGTAACTTTGATGGACAAAGTGAGGAACAGCGTCAAAAGGAAACGTTGCGGTGCTGTAGAAGATGTAGTGACAAAGATAGAGAAAAAAATGCTTAGTTGGTTTGGACACGTCGAGTTGATGGATGAAATAAGATTGACGTAACAGATTTATGACGTGAGTGTGAATGAGCAAGCCGGCAAGGATCGACGTAGGCTAACTTATCACGATTAGATCGAAGTCGTTTTAAGGAAAGGCCAAATCGAAAGGAACGGACAAGCTCGTATGAGAACGCTAATGAAAGTAGCAAAAGCGAAATATGTGTGTCAGGGTCATAGCAAGTGGAAAGATGTGGTATTTGACTAACACAATAGGAAAGAGGCGTGATTCTATGTATGTAAGAAGAAAAAAGAAAAAGGTCTTATAATTTGAATTTTTATTTGTACATAATATGAAATGCATAAAAATAATAATTGTAATTGAGAGCATATATTTTTAGACCGTGGACACGAAAAAGGTCACGTGACTGACTTTCATTTAATACTTTCGTAAGAGTGCCGCAATGTGGTCAATCTAAACCGCTTCATAAATTTAAAAGTGCAATCGAACTTTCGCTAAAGATCACGGAATTCGAAAGTAGATGTAAATCACTACTGAACTCTCTGCGAGACAGTTTTAAAGTCATCTGAAGAAGACATTCCAATTTGTGCCAGAAAAAGTTAGGTAGTGTGTTGTTTTATTGTCACTTTAAAAAAAATACATATAGCATATACATACATTGTATTTTGATATCAAAACATGAAATACTTTTTGAAAATCTAGAAATGTTTACTAAAACACTAAAATTAAACGTTAATGTTCTCTTTTATTTTCGCGAATATTACACATATAAATAAAACTACTTTTTACGGATTTTATCGCGTTTAATTTAGAACTATTTTTAACCCGACGTTTCGGGCGCTTTACAGCACCCATGGTCACGGGGGGACTGAAGTGACAGTTGTCCCGATGTCATAGTTAACCCGGAGTACCTTCAGCTTTTAATTATTATTCTTGGTCCGATCTACGCAGAAAGAGCTTACTGTGTCTTGAAGCCTTGCAGTGGTATGCTTGGTTTTTGACTTAATTTTATTAATAATAGGATCCCAAGCCGGTGGTAATACCCAACCATCTTCCCTATTGAAATTGGGATGTTTTTTAATTTCAATAGCCTCGCGAATCATCCTTGGTAGGAATCAGTGTTCTTTTGCAAGGATTTGTGGTCTATCAAATCTGATGTAATGGTTGGGATGATCCAGAACATGGTCACAGACTGCAGACTTCCTAGAGCGTCGATGCTTCACATCAGCTATATGTTCTTTAACGCGGGTTTTATTGGATATTTTAGTTTGCCCCATGTAAGAGAGACCACATTCACAATCCAGCTTGTATACTTTTGCATCTTGTAGAGGGATGTTACACTTGACAGATGGTAAAAACTGACTTATCTTCTTCGGCGGCTTGAAAAATGTTCTTATAGAAGCTCGCTTTAAGATATAGCCAATCTTGTCCGTGACTCCTCTGACATATGGTAGGACTGCAAGTACACGCTCGACTGTGCCGAGCTTCACTCGGTCACTGCAAACTCGGTCACTGTAAACGTTAAGTTTATTGTGCAATTTATAATAATTATAACGAATAATATAACAATTATTCGTTGTAGTATTAGATACTAGCAGTGTCCGTGAGTTTGTTCGCGTGGAAAATAAGATTTTTAAGATGTTTGTAATTTTTTTTTTTATAATTTTGGAATAATATTTGATGATGTTTTGCCTATAATACTTATAAGAAGCTAGCATAACGAATGAAATGAAAAAATGGTAAAATCTCACACTAACGATGTGAGAAACAGGAGCTGAAAGCCTGGTCTACTCTAGAGCTGTGTCTTTTTTATTGGATAAAATAACATGAGCAAAACGTTCACCTGATGGTAAGTGCAATGTCTGCCCATAAAAAATACTGTATCACCTAGAAAATTTCTGTGTTCCACCACAATGCACCCGTCACCCTAAGACATCAGTTCTTATGTAATCTCATATGCCAATATACCAAACGGTGTTCGCTGAAGGTCATACAGATATACGCACGTACCTCGGCTCACCCTGATGATGAGGTGGAGGAAATGTATGAGGATATTTCAAGAGCCATACCTTCCTCCAAAACTGAATACACGGTGTTGAAGGAAGACTAACGCAACGTTGAGCATGAAGAAAGAGGATGAGGTGGTAGTGGGGCAATTTAGAATAGGGCTATGGAACTCACAGGGCAGCTAGCCGACTTTATGGAGAGGGAATGACTTTTCATGATAAACTGAAAAGCGGTCCAACAGAAAGTGGACCTGGATGAGCCCGGATGTAATATCCCCGTAACTCTTTACCGCTGCATTGTAAGAAGTCTTCAAGCTACTGGACCGGAAAGGATACGGTATTAACATCAATTGCAAATACGTCACTCTCCTTCGATTTGCCTACGATATAGTCATTATGGCAGAATCGCTAGAGGAGCTTAGCACTATGCTCAATGATCCCAATAGTCTCTCATAAAAGGTACATTTTACGATGAACATGGACATGACGAAGATCATATCTGACGTCCATGTAACCGGTTGTTGTTGCAAACACTACGAACGAACTTGTCGATGAATATGTATACTTAAGGCAGATTGTCCGACTAGGTAGGTCCGACTTCGACCAAGACGTTGATCGATGGATCCAACTCGGCTGGGCAGCGTTCGGGAAATTGCGTCATATCTTCTTGTCGAGCACACCTCAATGTCTTAGAACTAAAGACTTCAACCATGCCCCATGAGGAAGCTCAGAGTTTCTCAGCGACTTATGGAATGGTCTATTCTCGATCTATGTTCTCTGACAATCATTGGGGAAGAAATGTTCTGGAGATGCAACCTCGTACACGGCACTCGTGCACGGTTTTGCAGGAAGTCGATGGATGCAGGAGGCTCAGGACTATGTGTGGACAATCACTATGTACGTTTAACAGTGGATTAAGGTATATATATATATATATATTTGAAAACGTTCTGTATGTACACAAGAACATAAACCAGTTCACTAAAAAAAGTGATGTTCATAATGTGAATACCAGGAACAAGCACAAATTAATTATGCCAGTTACCCGACTTCACAGAGTCAGTAACTCTTTTATGGGGCAATGTATACGTTTTTACAACAAAATCCCAGAAAGTGCTAAAAGTCTTTCAATAAAAAAGTTTAAATTTTATATTAAACAAAGACTTCATAAAAAGGGTTATTATAATATTAAAGAATACATAGATGATGATAACCCCTGGGAATGAGGTGATCGCCGCCAAGCCATTTCTACATCTTTATAATACTGCTGTTATTGTACATTATTTTAAAAATGACCAAAAAAAAAGCCCGCTGGGTTTCTTACTGGTTCTTCCCAGGACAGAGGCACTTTTGCGAACCAGTGTAGTTTAAAAAAAGAAAAAAAAATGACTTTCAATAAGTATTATGTAAATAATCTATATTGAATAAAAATTTATTCTATTCTATTCTAAGGCTAAAATGAAGATGATGATGGGTATATGGATAGAAATCCTAAGGACCAGTAGAATTAAAATATTAATTAATTTCAAAAACAACAGCCAAATCGCAAAATTTAATTAGAGTAAACCATGCTATATAACCGTTAAATATGTAAAATTAATTATCAAAAATTAATCAGCGCTATCTAGCGTGTAATTTGTATATTTTCTTTGCATACATTGATGCGTAAAAAATCGTATTGAATCGAATGCGGAGAAGCTTCAACAAAATCCTGAAGATGATAGGCGAAAGAGTCGACTGTTATGTCATTGGGAGGCTCACTGAGCTGCATTTAGTGAGAGCATCGTGGTGAAGATTCTCGGAGCGACATTTTTTTATTGTTTTAATTTATTTTTTATTAATTATTTACCACTAACAGGATATAATATATTACTAACACAATGTGGGTTGATGTACCTGAAATAAATTATTATTATTCTAGGAGAAATCATTACATTTTAGTAATTTTTAAGTGATTCTTTCAAAATAAATGAGCCTTATTGTATGCGCCTACCTGTCTGTCTACTATGGTAACCACATTTTAATTACCTTGCAAGATACATACGTAGTTTGTTAATGCTACCAAATTGCATACAAATCTGTTCGGTCGTTCTTACGTGATACGTGCACAGGGGGACAGACAGACAAAAAATCAAAAAAGGGTAGTTCTGTCTTATACATATCTGTATATACAAGTCCCCCATATATTTTTTCCAAAATATTTGTAATGTAATGAATTTCCGACACTTTTATTATAGGTAATCATAGATAATAGATATACAGAAAATATAAATAAGGGCACCCCAGGCCAGTTATTCTGTCGTGAAGCAGTAGTGTGCAAGCATTACTGTGTTTCTGTTTGAAGGGCACTGTGAGCTAGCGTAATCACTGGGCATTTGAGACTTAAGAACTGATGTCTCAGTGTGACGGGCGCAGTATGGTGTCACGCAGTAATATTCTGAAAATTCTGAGAAATATAATAATGATTTTGGGACAGCAAAGAGTGCGTAAGTACAATGTACGGATGCATTTTTATATCAGTGTATATACTACGTGAAGCAAAGATGCGTGAATGCAAGAATGAATGAATATCGTAAGATTTTCAACATCAGTTTAAAATAGTTCACACGTCCAAGAACTATATTAAATACTAGATGTGCCTCGCGTTTTCTCCCGCGTAAAGAAAGTCGACCACGTCATACGACTAGCACCAGCTGGTAAGGTACCAACCTTGCAGACCTGACCATTCGCAGATCGGCCAATTTCGGGTAATGTTCGTTATTAACGTGCGGCTCTTTAATGATCATCATAATCATCATCATCATTTCAGCCTATCACTAGTCCACTGCTAAGCATACCCCCCCCCCCCCCCCCCCAGATTGCCACAATAGTTTGTAGCTCTCATTTTGGAATAATTTTGCCAAAGCTGCCTCGCTTGGCAGGTTGGCAACCGCAGTTTATTTATTCAGATATTCCAGGAAGATGCCGCTGCCCATCTCCTGGTTTTAATTTTTCCTTCTGTCGACTCTTACGACACCCACGGGATGAGATCCGGTGGCAGATTCTCTTAAGCCGCCACCACACGGACGGCACACCACACTTTAAGGATGCTTCATACACAATCTGGTTATTGTATTCAAGAAATATTATTCAAATCGGAATAGTATTTCCTGAGATTAGCACGTTCAAGCATACAAAGACTACATAGCAGCTTTTTTATACATAGCAATAACATAATACATGTCAAACAAAACCAAACCCATGTCCATAGCAGCGACTGTGTATGTCCCGGTATCGGCACTATAATTGTTATTTGTAATCTTGAGTGCTGATTTATCACGTATTAGATGTTTTTAAATTTGATGTTCTCCTAGCAGATTTCGACCACGGCGACAACTTCCGAATACTGTCGAGAGCTATCAACTGCGCAGGAGATATTATAGTGCCACAAGTGTACGCGCAAACACAGACGCACTCACTCGTCCCAACCTACCCGCGCCCGATGTAACGCTGATGCGATAAGATCGAAGGTAGGCTAGGATGCAGTGTCAGAAACACGGGGACAATCACAACACAACCAGACCCGAAAACCAACAATTTGTGTTTAAGCACAAATGTTGGCTCCGGCTGGAATTCGAACTCAGGACCACCAGAAGTCACGTACTCTGACCACTAGGCCACGCGGTCGTTCTTAAATTTATATAAAACTTAACTGGTTGCGGTTCCAAGGAATGAAATCCAAGTAGAGCGTGTGCTTATATATATTTCAGAAAGACACATACATAAAACTCTCAAAAGTGAAACCATACTTTTATCGACACTGACAGAATTTTCTAGCTATTTTCAAAGGACAATAAAACGAGAGTGCTTTTTAATTAAAGCATGGCAGTAACAAATGCCATTATCATAATGTCACTCGTGCAGGCAAAGTACTATTCTTATAATGTGCCATCCGGAGTATTTATGAAAGTTGATGTTTATGAAAGTAGATGCTCTTCGCATAGAAACGAAGCACGCGATTCATTATTTATTATTTTTTAAGACGATAATCGAGGCGTCGCGAAATCAGTACCATCCAAAAACAATTACAATTGTCAACTTAGTCATGGATTCGACCCCGCATAGAGTCATACAAATACGTGCATAGATACTGTTGCTGACTATGCACACAGTGTGTGGCCTATGGAGCTATGCCTATGTAAGCAAAATGATAATTAGCTCTGAATAAAATATGTATTAGAATAAGATTCATTGTTAGAGTACATGAGCTTCTGTACGGACATATCCTAGTTTATATTTTAGTTTTTAAAAACGCCTCCACCGCTCCCGTTAACTTGACTACTTAGTCACGAGTATTTAGAATAAATTTATTTTTATCATTTAAATATCATCATCATCATCATCACTTCAGCCTATTACAAGTCCACTGTTGAACATAGGCCTCCCCTATAGATTGTCGCAAAAGTTTGTCGCTCTCATTTTGGGGGGATTTTACCATAGTTGCCACGCTTGGCGGGCGGGTTGGCAACCGTAGTTTATTTATTGAGACGTTCCAGGAGGATGCTGCTGCCCATCTCATGGTTTTCATTTTCCCTCTGTCGACTTTTACGACACCCACGGGATGGGATGGGGTGGTAGATTCTCATAAGCCGCTACCACACGGCATTTAAATAATAATTTTCTGAAATGATTAGCGGCTTCAATGAATTCATTCATAGATAAAAATATACTATATTTTTTCATCACCTAATGGAAATTTGAGCTGATTTGATGAAAATCATATTTTGATGAAAGCTTTAAATACGTTTGTGACTTTCGTATACATTTACAGAGCACTGTGAATCTTTAGTAATTATTTTTTGTGCCTGCCTACTAGTGAGAATTAAATTAAGCATATTGTATGTCTTTTAGATAATCACTGAAACTTCATTGTTGTTTATCATTACACTTAAATTCAGTCGAAGAATACAATCATAATTTCAAAATAGTATATACGTAAGTATCCTTTACGCAGAAATAAATATAACACACAAATAAATAAAATTGGAAGTGTCTGTTTGTAATAAGAAAATAACTTTTTACTCAATGCTTATGAAAGTGTATACGGTACTTATAATAAAAAAACAATTTTTAAACTGTTTGTCTGTCTGTTTGTTCCGGCTATTCTCCGGAACGGCTGGACCGACTTTCACTGACAGAAATCTGATAATATTATAGCGGCTAGCTTAGGCTACTTTACGGGTTCCGTGCAAAAAAATTTAAGCCCCAAAACAGATTCAAATAGGGAAATATATATCATCTATCGGCGTAGGCTTTTTTATGCGAGTGAAACCGCAAGGAACAGCTAGTATGAAAATATAATTGAACACGCTCTTACAGAATACGCTGATATTCTGTAAGAGCGTCGGTCTTCTGGTTCAGTTGACGGTTTTTCGTGCCATTTTTAAGTAGAAACGTGGCTCTAAAATATGAATAGTCCTGGGATATTTTGTTAGTATCAATTTCTCTACGCATGTAGAGAACACATGTATGAAAATAGTCACGCTTTTCTCCCATATAAGGCAAAGGCCCCACGTAGCCCACTTTTCGCCCTCGCAGTATATCTATTTTTATTATTTATTTTAATTAATAAAAGCATACTTTACAGCAGTCAAAAACAACCAGTCTGATTAGTGAACAGATTGGCTCATGATTCGTGAAACAAATTTCATCCGACGTCGTATACTAATTAATCAAATTCACAGTTCTAGAAGGCTATATTCGAAATATATTTGATTCGGGGTGTTAAAAATAAACTTCTCTCTGAAAAATGTATTTAAACCCAATGCATTTTTCAAAAGTTTTTTTTTAAGTAAAGCATGATTTGAAAAAAGAAGTTCCTGTTAGAAGACACTGTTTACACTTCATTGTTCATTGAGCTTAAAAGTGAGGTCTTCAGAAATTCCGCCGTAGTGAATTTGTCGTCAACTGATTTTTTTTATTGGGTAAAGCGACCAAAACGAGCAAAATAGTGAAGTGAATCGTTTGTCCATAACGAATGCTGTGTCAGCCAGACCACTTCTGTGTGACACCACACTCATATGTCCAGTGATTACGCTAGCTCTCAGTGCCCTTCACAACGAAACACAGTAATGTTTGCACACTACTGCTTCACTGCAGAATACTTAGGGGCTATAACATCATCATGTTTCACACTCTTCTGCAAATGGGTCGATTTCGCAGTCTTATTATGCTGTACAAACATTCCAGCAACTCGAAAAAAGCACCCAAGCCGACTTATAGTGTGATATCCGCTTAATTTTATTTTAAATTCATTTTTTAAACTTAATTATGAGATTTATTTTTCTTTGCTGTATAAAAATAGCTACATATATTGCAAACAGTCTTGAATAAATGACTCGATAAAATATTTTTCAACTTGTTCTCGGTTGTTTGACTGCAATAAATTAGAATATTTTTTGGCCATTGTTTATCCAATCCGCTACGCTTGTGACATTCACAGCATTCACCAGCAGTGATGAAGGAATTTGGGGCTATAACATCATCATATTTTAAACTTTTCTGAAAATGGGTCGATTTCATAGTCCTATTATATGCTGTACACATTACATCACCTTGAGAAAGCACTCAAGCTTACTTATAAAATGTGATATACGCTAACAATTTCTTTAATTCATTATTTAAAACTTGTTCGGTTGTTTGACTTTGTAGTACATTAGAATATTTTTTGGACATTGTTTATCCAATCCGCTACGCTTGTGACATTCAAAGCATGAACGTAATATTACGCCTGACTGGTTTCGCATCGCGTACTGAATAAATGCGGTTCGGACACTCGCTGCGCCCCATTATTTTATTCCAAAAATTCCTACAATTGCACACCTTTTCAATTTTGAAATTTATCAAAACGTCTACGTCTTGGCCGTGTGGTGGCTTAATAGAATTTACCCATCTTTTCTCATGGGTGTCGTAAAAGTCGACAGTGGGAAAATAGAAACCAGGAGTTGGGCATTTTCCTGGAACATCTGAATAAATAAACTGCGGTTGGCAATATCCCCCCAAAATGAGAGCCACGCACTTTTGTGACAATCTTTGAGGGAGGCCTATGTTCAGCAGTGTACTAGCGATGGGCCGTGCTCGTTTCTAAAAATATCACTGTGTCTATAACTGAGGTAAAGTTGAAAGACATTGTCGTCCAAAATTTAAATAAATACGTCTTTGTTTTAAATATTTACGAACATAGTAAAAGAAGAAGAAGCGAAAGATATTTGCTGGGATCGTAGCAAGTAGAGAGATGTTCTCTGCTTACCCCAATGGAAACCGGGAAGCAGTAGTGTGCAAGCATTACTGTGTTTCGGTTTGAAGGGCACTGTGAGCTAGCGTAATTACTGGGAATATGAGACTTAAGAACCTATGTCTCAGGGTGATGGGCACAGTGTAGTGTCACAGATTTTCTGGGTGACAGAGCATTTGTTATGGGCAGACGTTGCACTTACCATCAGGTGAACGTTTTGCTCGTTTCATCACTTTATGCAATAAAAAAAAGACATATTTAGCACGTCTCTGGGTGACGGGCGCAGTCTTATGTCACATAGAAGTGTTCTGGGTGACAGAGCATTTATTATGAGCAGACGTTGCACTTACCATCCTGTGGAGGTTTTGCTCGTTTCGTCACTTTACACAATAAAAAAAACATAACACACTAATAGTTATAACAATTACATAGTATATCTTATCATAGTCCGCTGTAATATTTGGCACAGGTGGAATAAGCTAAAAAGCTAGAATCAATCTCTGAGGGAACATTTTCTTTCCAAATGTATATAAATATCAATACTCCAATGTTTACCTTTAATTTTTAGCTTCCTAGCGCCGAGTATTAGGGTCTTATGTTACTGTCGTAGACTTATGCATCTAGTAATGAAAAGCATGTAATAGTTCATGAATTTTTTATATAATACATTATTTCGCGACGAGGAATTTATTTGAGATTTATATACAAAAATATTCCGTAGAAAAATCTATAAGGAGCACATAAACAACACCAAAAAAGTAGTTGTAGTAGTAGTTCAAGAATATTGTCAACAATTTTTCTTCCTGTCTTAAGACAGGCTGGTAGAGAGTTCTACAGAGATTTTGTGGCGTACTCGTACCTGCATTCAGTGCCGCGGGTCCTGGGTTCGAGTCTCACCCGGAGCCTACATTTGTGCAAAAACACTAATTGTTGATTTTCGGTTGTTCCCCGGGTTAACTATGACATCAGGACATCAGTCACATCGGTCCTCCCGTGACCCCCATGGTCAAAACTGTAAAGCGCTCTAAACGTCGGGTTGTAAATAGTGAATTACACGCGATAAAATCCGTAAAAATAGTTTTATTTAAATCTGTACTTTTACTGCAATCGTAGGGCGCAGTAACACACTTTATATTAAGCTACCCCTCAATTTATATATATATCATTTTAAGTGTGTTTTTCGCTATTCTTTATTGTCTAAACTGTAGGAATACTCCCCACTCTCCTTATCCGCGACAATATTATTCTTCACATTACGAAAGTTTAATGTATTCCGCCAGTCTTTGTCTTTACTGCTGAGGATCATAAATCTATGCTGAATTCCTTTTTTTAGTATTAATAAATTGAAATATAAGAATTGAAAATTATGACATGTAATAAAAACTAATTTTCATCTTGTAGCGGAATAAAACCTATGAATTATCGTCTAAATGAACGCGTTCGGTTACCCCATACATTACAAATGTGTTTCTTTTACTCCTGCGTTAAAAGATAAATTGACAAGAAATATTACGTGTCATAGACATTATTCTTTAAAAAAACATGTCAGAATATGCATTTTTTTAAGAGCAAGAAACTTAAATAACTTTCTTACCATAATATTTGGAAAACATACAATTAGAATCATCAGAATATGCATTTTTTTAAGAGCAAGAAACTTAAATAACTTTCTTACCATAATATTTGGAAAACATACAATTAGAATCATATTTGTTTACTGCTCGATAAAATCTCCTTTCAGATAGGTAGCTTGTATGCTTTTTTAAATTATTGGAATCTTCTGTGATTTGCATCTTCTTTCAAGGGCCATTATTTTGAGCAGGATTTTGATCGCTTTTTTAAAAATACGAGGTTGCCTTATGGTCGAAATTCGATATTTTTTTTTAAGTTTTTAAGTTAACGAGGTTTGAGTAATGATTTAAAATACTATTATGTGTTTGAGAGCAGTATGAACATAGATAAACGACAGGCTTGTTTGTGATTGACATTATCAGTATGAACGTAAATAATTATTGTTTTATTTTGTCTAATTAAATGTAAACTATAATATACATTTTAGATTCCTCGCTTCATCTCCATACAAACTTTAACTGTGCCAAATTTCACACTCCTTCATGCGTGCAGTGCCCTTCAAAAGGGGTTTTTTTTTTCATAAAAGTGACGGAACGAGCAAAACGTTCACCTGATGGTAAGTGTAACTTCTGCCCATAACAAATGCAGTGTCACCCAGAAAATTACTGTGTGGCACCACACTGCGCCCGTCACCCTGAGACATCAGTTCTTAAGTCTCAAATGCCCCGTGATTACGCTAGCTCTCAGTGCCCTTCAAACCGAAACACAGTAATGTTTGCACACTACTGCTTCACAGCAGAATTACTGGCCCTGGGGTGGTACCTACCTAGACGGATTCCTGCATAGGAATCCTACCACCAGTAAACCCAAGTTATCTCTTCATGTAATAATATATAGAAAAAGATATCACATTTATTATTCAGATTAGTTGAGCATGCTGATGTAATACAAAAGTAAAAAAAGATAACAGCCTATAAATGTCCCACAGCTGAGCACAGTCCTCCTCTCACTTCTAAGAGGGTTTTGGAGTCGGTAAGAGTCTGCCACGCTGCTCCACTGCAGGTGGCGGACTCTACATGTCCTCGAAATATTTTTAGTTGTCAGACATGAAGATTTCCTCACGATGTTTTCCTTAACCGCTGAGCATTTAAAATTTTGAGTCTGTTTGTTCCGGCTATCCCCGAAACGGCTGAACCGATTTTGACGGGACTTTCACTGACGGATAGCTGATAGTATAGCGAGTAACTTAGTCTACTTTAATTTTCGAAACACTATTAGGGTTCCCCGCAAAAATATGAAAACTCTAAAATCCGATGAAAATAGGGAAGTATATATGTATATCATCGATTGCGTTGGACTTTTTAACACAGGTGGAACCGCGGAGCACAGCTACTATGTACTGAACTGAATGTTTGAAATATGATATTAGATTTACTTTAATGTTGCGTTATGCTAAGTAACTGCATATCGCGTTTACTTTGCTGACTCTGCTCTCGGATATGGCATACCTGTGATGGTTATTTCGACATCTACACATACATCTACTAGTGGTAGGATCCCTATGCAGGAATCCGTCTAGGTAGGTACCACCCCTGGGCCAGTTATTCTGCCGTGAAGCGGTAGTGTGCAAACATTACTGTGTTTCGGTTTGAAGGGCACTGACAGCTAGCGTAATCACTGGGCATATGAGACTTAAGAACTCATGTCTCAGGGTGACGGGCGCAGTGTGGTGTCACACTGTTCTGGGTGACACAGCATTTGTTACTTTTATGAAATAATAATAATAAATATCTTACACAAAACATGTTGTTTTCCCGAAAGTTTCCTTAGTCGGCTTTTGCTATGAGAGGAGTTATCAGATTACCACCACCACAATGCTGTTAGATAGTTACATTACTAGATTACTAATATAAAATAATAGCATTCCTCTGTTTCTATTACTCTATTGTTGTCTGCGTATAAATAATTTAAAGAGCTGGAAAAGCTCAAAAAACACATTATCATTTTCCCTTAATATAATGAGATTAGGAACATTGAAACACACGTTAAACTCAATTTCGTATAATCCAAAATTAATGATGCTACTTGAAGTGGTAATAATCGTATTTTAGAGGGTAAACTGTGGAATAGAACTATTTAGAACTTGTAAAGTAGGAATATTAATTATAATAATCTTATTCTCAGCCTAATGTAAAATTCTTCTAATTTTAACGACGATTTCACGGCACTTCATTTTGAATGGTGGTGTTTATCTAGTAACATATAACATAACATATATCGTTTGCCAGCTCCACTAATAAAAAAGTTATGTTATGATTTTAACTACCGCGTGGCCTATTGGTCAGAGTATCTGACTTCTACGCCCCCGGTCCTTTGTTCGAATCTCAGCCGGAAAAACACAAATTGTTGGTTTTCGGGTCCGGTTGTGTTGTGAATGGGAAATTTATGTCTGTAAAACGTACCCAAGAAGGAAGAAAAAGAAAATGAAACGACGTAAATTTTAGCCTAATTTAAATAATACACTACCCAATCTACCCGACAAATTTCAAGTGTTGTATGACGTAAGGTCGAGAATAAAAGACTATTCTCAGTACTTCAACCGTGAAGCATCTGTCAGTTGCGGCTTTAAAGACTAATTTGCCGAATTACAGAATTAAGGAGTAATTTAACGGACTAGCAATTTTGCACGTCTCATGGCGCGAAGCGGCGTGAGATAGTCCTTTATACCCGACATGTCAAGGTCAAGCGATTCGGTCGGTCGGGCGCTCTTCAAATGCCTCTATCACAATTATATTGCACTTATATGCTAACTTCAATAGACTCATATCAAGAAAACACTTTAATTAATTCATTAGAATTATTTTTTTAATCATCTATAATTGCTACTTTGAAAAAAAAAACAGTTTAAAGAAAATGTGACGTGAACGTCAGGATTTTTTTAGAGATGTGGTCACGATAACTCCCTTAAAAAATTGACGTATCGACCGGGTTTTTTCATCGTGTCCACTATTTATCTACTGGTTTCCTATTTATAAAATATTTTTTTCTTATTGTTTATTGAAATATTTGAACTTCAATACTATTTATTTTTTTCTCAAGAGTTAAACGAGCGCCATGAGACGTGCACTTTTGGATTTTCCAAACTTTTCTTAATATTTTTGCCAATATTCTCAGTCTATGTTGTTGATAAAAAAGGTGTAATAAGGCTACTACAGTTAAATTAAATTTTAGACTTGTACAAAAGGACATTATAATGAGCTCTTCATTTGCAAAAATCTAATTTATTTAATGCAGTATGAGTAAAAGCTGGATAAACGATCCACCTGATGGTAAATCCAATCTTATAACTGCGGATCTTAGTAAATCAACTTTATTTCCTTTATTGTAATACATTTCTGCAAAGTGACACCTGATCAGTAAGTATCCAGACTAATATTATAAATGCAAAAGTAACTCTCTCTGTCCCTCTGTCTGTTTGTTACTTTTTCACTGTTCAACCGTTGAACCGATCTCGAAATTTGAGCGATTGCATCCTGAGAATGGACGTTTTTATCCCGGAAAATCAAATAATTGCGACGGGTTATTTAAAAAACCTATATTCACGCGGATGAAATCGCGGACATCAGCTAGTTAGCTATAAATGTGAAAGAATACCATAACATACATACATACATACATACATAAGATCACGACTGTATTCCATAGGGGGTAGTCAGAGACTGGGCACTCACTGCAAAAGCAGATGACTGCCACAATCCACGTTTCACCAAAACAATATAATGCACTTGGTATGATAGGTGGTGAGCTTATCGCCACCATGCGCTATGAGGTGCACAGTGCAGTTTTATTCCTTACTCGCCTTTTACGAGATCCATTGGATGAGATGGAGTGGGAGTATTCTTTTAACGAACCGCTACCACACGCAACTACTACTACTAGAATATCATAAACTAGAATACCATAAACTTTTACATATACTGTTAGGATTCAGAATGGAAGTACATTGTCACGTATGTAGACTGTAATGGATCCCGTAAACAATGGATCATGTGATATTGTAATCACTATTGGTATTCTTGGAGAGCCTCTATCTGGATATCGGCTAAGAATCTACCACTAGTTTTCCTTTTTTGGGTGTTCGGAAAGGAGAACAGTTGTTAGTGCTTTTCTTTATTAATTTTATTTTATTCTTCATTTGTATTCTTCAACGCCTTAGGCCTTTCTTCACCAACATCTTAAACCTTAAGCTAAGGATTGCCTTGCGGAATTTTCTGCCTGTCAACCCTGAGGTGGACAAAGAAAAAATTCCACTAGAAAATTATAAGGTTGATGCCAACTTTGTGTTTGCGTTAATACTTACAGACAAACGAAAGGGCGATGTCAAGTGAGTGCTTTTGTACACAAACACTGCACTATAATATCCTATGCAAATTGCAAATCCTGGTTGGTAATCAAAAGATGTCACTTTGATCATATCACGCTGTCTGTGAAGACTATGAACCACGCGAAATAATATTAATACAAATCATCTCGATACGTAATACTGATATAATGTTACAAAAATGTTGTTCTTAACAAGGCTGATACAAAAATTATGAAATTAATATGAAATTCTAATTTCATATGGAAATCCATATAAAATTAGAATTTCATATTATTTAATAAGCCTGGACTTAAGTACTAGGAAATGTAAATGTGATGACACCCCAGAACCTTGGGGTCATCGACTCGGGTATATTTAAAGGACAATGCCAGAATCTCTACGTTACTTTGCCCCACACAAATAATCGTTTACACAAATGCCGTATGATGAGTTTTATAGCTGATTTATTACGTATTTCCGACTAATCTTAACTTTGCGTTAAAATAGCGTAAAGATAGACGCTTTATTACTTTTATCGAGGTAAAAGCACCGTAGCCGCTCTACTAATGGCCTAAAGAAGTAAGAAAACGCCAAAGTATCGGTTTGAAGCGAACTTAAAGGCTGTAAGTACTTACCAGTGAAATATACGCGCAGTCCATTTGTAATTTTATTTGAAACAGAAATTAATTCGAATTTGCGAGCTTGGACAGTGTAAATTTAAAATTAAATATATACATTACAAGAAAGTCTTCTATTATAGAAGGGAAAAATAAGTCCTATAAGATATAAGAGCATTATTATGATAGACGTGAGACTTGTAGATGATTAAGATTGAATTGCGGAAGCATCCATACCGAGAAAGGAGTACGCGGTAAACGCAGACTCGAACCGAGACGTCTTATTGAAAGACATACCATCTTAGTGTTGGTGGTGAACGGGTCTGTTGTAGTTATAAAAAAGGATTTTATAATATTTATTTCTGATTTTATGATAAGCGTTATATTTTAAATTTGCATGCTTTTATAAATGGCAGAATTAGGAGACGTTAACTTTATAGCTTTATTTTACATACTAGACAATATTATACAATAAAATATATGAATAAAATAAAGCCCTCGGCAGGGGAGACCAAACAACCGAGAGTTAGGGGAAAAGGGTAAGAAAACGGCGGACGATGCGTTGCTGTATCGAGGAGCACCGCCTTCTTCATTTGAGCACGGATTATTATTAATGTTATTACAACTTCCTCGTGGACATCGTGCATTCCTGCCGTTTGTGGTCGAGGTCTTAGTGTATTTTCCTATGACACATCGGTTATCTTACGGATGAGGAAGAGTATGTATGGCGGTAGTCTGGTGTTACAAGAATACTCATATCTCATGTCTTAGTGCTCCAGGGCTCTGATACATGGATATTATGGCACCAGCGTGTTAGTAGTATGTTATGAAGTATGTTATGAAGTTTTTCTATCAGACACATGCGAACATTTTTCGCCATCGCACATTGCGACACAGCGCAAAATTTCATCGTCACCACCTTGATGGTTGGCATTCCAGCACAGTGCGTTTTTCGCGCAATTTTCTGCCCCGCACAAGCACTTTGTGGAATCTGCTGTGGACCTTCAAGAAAATAGCCTATTTCTTTCTCAAAGGCCGGCAACGCATCTGCTATCCCTTTGGTATTGTAGATGTTCATGGGCGGCGGTGATCACTTACCATCAGGTGAGCCGCTTGCTCGTTTGCCCCCTCTTACATAAAAAAAACATGCTTAATATGACCATAGGAAAAGCTTTGGTTTTTCTTAACGGTGCACCTGTGTTACCTGCAATGTTTTTCTTTCCGCTTTGTTAATACTAATCACAGAACTGACTTTTACAGGGAACTGCAGTCTTTGAAATGTGAAGGGGAAGTTAGTCGGGAATATAAAGATCCGAGGATCAGACGCAGGCACTATACATTTTGGAAATAAAATTATTTATATGTTATTTTACGACCATGGAAATCTTCATATCAAATTTCATCGAATTCTGCTATATACTCAAATACTCGTACTATCCCATGTAACCGTACATTTTTCAGGGATAAAAAGTAAACTGTTTGTTGTTCCAAGTCCGAAAACACCAACTAAATGTCATCAAAACCCATTTTGGCTTGAATAGGTAATTACAGAATTACGCTCTGCTTCTATCCCACAGGCATTTTTTCGGGATAAAAAGAAGCCTATGTCACTCTCCGGCCATTATACTTGCTCTATTCAAAAAAATCATAGCGATCAGTTTCTCCTTTTCTGCGTGGTAGAAGGAAAAGCCAAGCAACACACTTTCGCATTTATAATATCAGCAGCTGGTGGTAGAATGCCTATGCAGGAATCCGTCTAGGTCGGTACCTCCCCAGGGCCAGTTATTCTACCATGAAGCAGTATTGTGCAAACTTTACTGTGTTTCGGTTTGAAGGGTACTGAGATCTAGTGTAATGGGCATATGAGACTAAAGAACTCATGTCTCATGGTGACAGGCGCAGTCCGCAGTGTGCAGTCGCATCATTTGAACGCAGTGGTTGTAAAATATAACATTGGACAAACGTAAGGACCATCTGTTTCCTGTATAACGTGACTTCATGAAATCGTATTAAAAAAAACTATTATAAAAATAATTTGTCACTTCAGTATTGACAGCACATATTATATCGAACTCAATCTGTCTTTTATTTCCTTAGATATTACCCTAAAAAGAAATTGTCCTCCGTCAACGACTGTGCCAAATGCTGAGATAAAATCTGGAGCGGAATTATGGTCTCCGAAATCGTGACGTAAGATATTCAAACCCGATTTTAGATTTCCCAGTAGGCGTATCCCCAATGATCCGACATTATTTCACAATCATGATATGCTATCGCTTAAACTTTTGTTCTTATATTTGAACTAGCAGAGTATTTACTATTTAAACGTTTGATAACAGAGACGATTGGATCCTAAGATCCGAAATACATACATATTACTTTTTGATTTAAACCACTGACATAATATATTTATAATTTTCTCAATAAGACTAATTTAAGCTTTAGAAAGTAATGCCAAAGTTAGGCTCATGAATGCCTATCGTCATCAATGAACGAATTTAAGTTGCATTATAATGATGGCCTCATATTAATCGTTCGTTCAAACCATTTATTTAAAACATGTTTCATGTAAAATACACTTCATAAAAGTTTTTTTTTATCTAATTGTTTTATCAGGTTGGTCACGAACCATTTTAAAGTGGCGGAAGACTTATAAAAACGCCTTATTGTTTGAATCAAAAATGTTTTAAAATCTTTTTAGTGTTCTCCTATTACCTCATTTTAATTAATTATAACAAAAATGTGTCGAGAACCACACTTGAACGTGTTGCAGTTGTATTGCAGGTAAGATATGGTAACATATTCGTGTTAGCTAATGCGTACCACATTAAGATCACAAAATCATTATTTTCCCTTTGTCAATTAGAACGGTTTTTCTCATATATTACACAAAGAATAAAACAGCGTGTTACAGAATTACTATTACAGTCGAGTACAATTCACTCATATTAATCAAAGCCAAAATATGTAGTATGTTGGAACTCCATATTAATGAGTAAGCTTCCGACAGAATTCCTGTGAATTTGTTTAGTGCAGTGATTAATATCCACAGACACATGAAACAACGTAAGCTTAGTTTTCAGTATATTACAAATAAATAACGTAGAATCTTTTGTTTATTTTTTTATTTATGACAGATTTGGAACATTGCATAGGGTATGCCCGCTTTTATCCCAAGACATTTCATTAGTACACTTAACTTACCGTATTACAATTTGAACACAATTGCTGCATTTAAACTTTGAAAAGCGAGGATGGTTTTCTTAACTTGAACACTTGAAACATAACAAGACTTATGGAGTAATAAATGTCGTCGTCGTTTCAGCCTATCACTAGTCCACTGCTGAACATAGGCCTCCACCATAGATTGACAAAAGTTTGTAGCTCTCGTTTTGGGGGGATTTTGCCATAGTTTCCACGCTTGGTAGGCGGAATGGCAATCTCAGTTTCTTTATTCAGATGTTCCAGCAAGATGCTGCTGTAGATGTTTAAAGTTTCATAATAAAATTCCTGAAAGTGTAACACAAAAATCGGACATGGATTTTAAAAAAAAACTTATCAAGATGACATTATTAGATAAAGCGTATTATAAAATAGATCATTGTATAGAGGACAAAGATGTGTGGAAATTACTCATACTCTGCACTAGCAAACCCCCTGACTACTAAATTTATGATGTAATTTTTTTGTAATCTATAAATGACATTATGTAATATGGCATTGAAAAAAGAAAGACCCCAGGGTTTCTTACCAGTTCTTCTCTGAGAAGGTCATTTTTTGAACCGGTGTAGATTTTGACGTTCATAGAGCTTTAAACAAGCCTAAATTGAATAAAGAAATTTTCACTTTGACTTCATGTCAGCAGTAAATTCACCCTGATTTAACACTCGCGTGTAACTAATGATAATGAGGAATTATTACACAAAACTTGCAAAGAAAAATATTATCATGAAAATATTTAACCAAAGATGTTAACAGTGTTTTAGCCGCAATAAATCAAGCAAGTTTCAGTTACAGTGATCACGTGCAGTATTTTTTTATGTTCAGTTACAGTGACCTTAAACATATTTAGTACTGGTGGTAGGATTCCTATGCAGGAGTCCGTCTCGGTAGGTACCACCCCAGGGCCAGTTATTCTACCGTGAAGCAGTAGTGTACAAACATTACTATGTGTCGATTTGAAGGGCACTGTGAGCTAGCGTAATCGCTGGGCACATGAGACTTAAGTCTAAGGTTCTTAAGAACCTATGTCTCAGGGTGATGGGCACAGTGTAGTGTCACACAGAAATTTTCTGGTTGGTACAGCATTTGTTACGGGCAGACGTTGCACTTACAATTAGGTGAACGTTTTGCTCGTTTCGTCACTTTATGCATTAAAAAAAATATCCATGAAACCGAAGTATAATGGCCTGTAACTTCATGCAACTGCGCATTAAGTACAGTGCAAGTCTTTCAAATTTCATTTCAATTTTCATACCACTTAGGAAACCGAGTAATTTTGATAATATTGTTATCACCCTTTTTCGCTTCGATATACCACGTGTTACCACATTAAATATTGCACGAATGAAGATAGTGGAGAAATAATAAAAAATATAGAACAACGCTCTTCGTTTAACTGGCTTTGTTAAAATAATAACTATGCAACTGTACGAGGTTATTAGGGGCATTGTTTTATGGAAAGCTCAGAAAAGAAACGGTAAAAATGAAATAAACTATGACAATGAAAAACCGCGTAGAATGAACGCTGAGACAATAGGAAACGGCAGCGTCCGATGTACGGGGAGTTTGTTGTTACGCATTCTATAACTTATTCAACAGAGCTTTAATTCTGTTTGTTACAAAATTTTAAAATTTGACAACATTATAAAGTTATAATATGATAAAACTGTACCAACTAATTCAAAATGTTACCAGTTATTACGAATATTTAAACATACATACATACATAAGATCACGACTGTATCCCATAAGGGGTAGCAGAGACTGGGCACTCACTGCGAAAACAGATGACTGCCACAATCCACATTTCACCAAAACAATTCAATGCACTTGGTGTGATAGGTGGTGAGCCCATCGCCACCATGCGCTGTTGGGTGCACAGTGCAGTTTAATTCCTTACTCGCCTTTTACGAGATCCATTGGATGAGATGGAGTGGCAGTATTCTTTTAACGAGCCTACACTTAAATTATAAATTTTATTTATTAAATTAAATTTTAATATACCTACATAAAATAATTATAACATGGAGTGGTAGTATTCTTTTAACGAGCCGCCACCACACAACGGATATTTAAACATTTAATCATATTATTAATGAGGGTAAGCATAGTAATTAATATTTAAAAAAAATACGAACCCTAAAAATGTTGTTAACTGTTGACATGCGATACCCTTAAGTAAAGTGGAATTTCTACGAAACTAAAGAACAACTTTGCTTGTTACAATTTTAAGCTGTTTTATAAGCGACCTTATTAAACTTGTATTAAGTGGAAACAGTGGTTTTATTTTACCTTCTATTTATATATCCAAACTTTTGATTTTGAATTCGGTTTAAGGAATTCTTTTAGATAAGAACCTACGTGACCCTGTGCTAATCCTAATTATAACTTGCTAGTCTCATGGGACAGAATTGTGATTGTCTCTGTTTTAGACACTGACACCATAGACTTATTAAATAAAGATCTTGCCTCAATTGTGGAATGGAGTGAATCATATGGTGTTAAGGTAAATCAAGTATTAAGGTATCAACATTCCAACGTTACCTGGAATTGTACTTGACGGGAAATCGGTGCCATATAGTAACACCGATAAAAATCTAGTCGTTAACTTTGACAAATTTCTATCTTGGGCTCCACAAGTAAGTGAAGTGAATAGGAGGGTGTTTGCGTCCGTAGATCAGGAAATTTCCCACCTTCGAACTAAATATAAAACCTTGATGACAAATTTTGGTTTTATCTAAATGATATCGTAATTTAATTTGGCCTGAAAGGCAATAATTATCTGTATCTAGTACTCACAGAGATTTTTTTTTATTTGGGTATTTAATTTATCTGCATACATTTATTTCTTATTGTATCATTAACATTGTATGAATTTACTGCTCTACCGCGCATTCTACCGTTATCTTATTAACAAAACTTACACGGGTTGTTATTCATCATCATCATCATCATTTCAACCTACCACTAGTTCACTGCTGAACATAGGCCTCCCCCACAGATTGCCACAAAAGTTTGTAGCTCTCATTTTGGGGGGATTTTGCCATAGTTGCCACGCTTGACGGGCAGTTTGGCAACCGCAGTTTATTTATTTATTCAGATGTTCCAGGAAGAATCTGCTGCCCATCCCCTGGTTTTTATTTCCCATCTGTCGACTTTTACGACACCCACGGGATGAGATACCCTATCTTAGATTCTATTAGGCCGCTACCACACGGGTGTTATTAGTATACTAAATTGCTACGATATGATACGATGTACAAGTATAGCGTCTTTCTTGTATTCAAAGACGATTAAGTCCCTCCACATTCGCGTAGATTCTTTCAACATTAACACAAACAGCATTACATCATAGACGTAATAATTATGTTGCATATGGCATCTAAAATAACGTATACATGATATATGTGAGTTCAAATTATTCTTAGAATTTTTACAACTATACGTAACGGTTTTGGTTTTATGCTTTTACTCTTCTAACATAATCAAGAAGACATGAAACTAAAAAAGGATGACATCATCTTAGCATTCTATTTGTGCCAGAGTTTTTTTGCGAGTTATTAGATATCAAGAAATAAAATTTCCATAATCCATGATACGATGTAATAACAACGATCCTCATTTGCAACAAATATGGATATAAAATGCCAACGAACCCAGATTAGTATCGTTATTGTTTTACGTTTTCATAGCGATATTTCTTGCAATTATTTCTGTAATTTATTCTGTTATGAATTTGTACATCCATTATTTTACTTATGAATATAAATGAAAGTCCGAATCTTAGTCTCACAAAATAAAACGAGATTTACGCAACCAAGCGTTGATGTTAGATCCCTAATTAATTCATCGTTTATCTAAGACTACATACTCGTATATTGCAGAAAAGCTAAGACAAATAAAGTTTAGGAACAATAATCTCCTTTCCTCGATATTTATCAGTGCATAATATTATTACCGTCGGTATTGCTAATTATATGCGCTAACGGGTGCAGTATTGCTTTGTCATCTGTGGTGTAATGTAAAAAAAATACTACGCTATTTAAAAAGAAGGAATAAAAATGTATTGATTACAATTTTACATTTGCATACAATTTTACAACAATTATAAGTTATCACAAAATTATTTATTATCTGTGGTGTAATGTAAAAAAAATACTGCGCTATTTAAAAAGAAGGAATAAAAATGTTTTGATTACAATTTTACATTTGCATACAATTTTACAACAAGTATAAGTTATCACAAAATTAATGTTTTAATTAAAACTAATATAAAATTATAATCGATTAGCTACGTTTTTTTATAGGAGAATGTGGCAAAACGAGGATAACATTAATCTGTTGGTAAGTGCAACATCTGTCAACATATGCTAAAAAATGCCAGAATATTTGTGTTCGGGTCTTAATTCTTATGCCCAGTGCTGCGGAGGTATCTACGTAGACGGATTACTGCATAGGAATCCTACCATCAGTAAAAGTGTATTTTTAATATAAATGTGGTATTACTTTTTGGCAATACTAATTAAAATTTAATTTGTGAATCTTTCGCCGTTTCGAAACGAAGTTCTTCTAATGTTTGGATTGTCTCACCACTTTACCACCTTCAGTGGCTATTATTTTCTTGGTCGCTCTCATTTTGCCAAACCTTCATTCTTTTCTGAAATAAATTCGCTTTTAGTGACGGACAAAATAGTTTCTACTCTCAATTGCTATTGTATATATATTAATTGTGATGTTCGTATAGTACTCATCAAGATGTTATATCAAACGTTTTTACACAAGTCGTAAGACGTGTAATTAATTAATTTTCTAGTAACGTCGGCCCCTATAGGCATTAACGTCTCATCTCTAATGATACTCTTATAATAATAATTACAGGCTAATTAACTTTATGCTATTGTTTTCGTTTGACACTCGAGTGTGTCGTTTATGATAATTTAGTTATCAAAATTCCATTAAATTTTAGAAGCACAAATCACCCCGTCTGTTCTCACCGCATATCATCCTATTAGCCTCTTCAAGGCAAGATATACAAACTTCTGTTTCTCGCCCGCGTAAGAGACTTCTTGCAGTATCGAGGGATTCCCATCCACGAGCAGTTTGGATTTCGTGCTTAACACTCATATACTCAACAAGTGCACCACATAACGGAGAACATTCAATTCCGTTTCATACACGGGTTTCATACCGGACCGCTCTTCTTCGGAGTGGCGAAAGCATTTGACAAGGTCTGGTACAACGGGCATATACAAGTTATATGAACTCGGTGTGTCAGTTCGCATCGTATTCATCATACGAGATTTTCTACGCAGACGAACCTTCCGCTACCGCTTCGAGGGGTTGCGATCATCCCGGCAGAAAATCACGCCGGCGTATCTCAAGGCTCAGTCCTAGGCCCCGTGCTTTATACCCTCTTTACTAACGATATACCGCACACCAGCGGTGATGAAGTCGTCTTTTTCGCCGACGATACATGTATCGTCATATCATCTATGTCTATGGATATTTAAGCGCCTCCAAACGGCAGTCCGAACCATCAGGAACTGGTTTCGGAAATGGAGGATAGAGATCGACCCCACCAAAAGTGCAGCTACGTAGTTTTTGCGGCGTATAAAGCCACATTTTCCTACCGTAGAGTTATTTGATCGTCCAATCCCCTGGGAAAAAACAGTCAAATACTTTGGCGTCCTATTAGACTCGAGACTCACTTTTGGTCCACACATTAACCGAGCAAGTAATTGAGCGGCGTTCGTCCGTGGCCAATTACACCCGTTATTAAATAAAAATAGTAATATGTCCCTACGTAATGAAATTACAATATTATACAAGGCCTGTATTCGGCCAATTATGACATAAACAAGCCCCGTATTAGCGCAGGCCTCCCCGTGTCATATTCACCGACTTCAGGTATTACAAAATGAATTCATGCGCAAAGCCACGGAAGCACCGTGGTTTCTGGCAGTATAAATCTCCAACGATTTAGGGCTCCCTGCCGTAGCCTAATATCTAAGTAGGACTAAGAGGGAGACTAAACTCTAAGTAGGGATTCTTCGACTCTGCCGTCACGCACCCACTGGTTGTAAGTGCCGTCACATACAACCTCCTCGCGTTACACCTAAACTCAACTCATGGAAAAAGGAGACCGAGGCACGTCCTCGAGGACCCTGACGACGCGACCACTAGAGGCCAAGCGCTCTTCTTAGCACTACTCACACACACAACACAATCACGATTATACCGCCCCCGCCTTAGGCGAGGGCGCATCAGACAAACTTATTCGCAATGACGCCGCATCTCAGGCCGGTTTTCCCCTAGCAATAGTATCATAAACTGAAGCGCCGCTGGAGTTTCTCGCGCCAATTTATCTCCAGCGGAAACGCATTTCGAATTGGTGGTAAATGCAGTTAATTTCGATAATAATAATAGTATTAGTAATGTGGGCAATATATAATAATATCCCGATTGAAGTAGCTGACCGAGCCGATGCCGGCCCCCTTTGGCATCCTCGAGTCAGTTACTCTCGCGCGCTGGATAACACTCCAAGCCGAGGTCCCATTATCCATAAATAAAGGTTTCCGAAACTTCAATCGGGCTAAGCTGTGAAAGCCTTTGGGCTAACAGTGATCATCAGTCATAATACGCGCAAATCATTTTATTTACAAAATTTACGGAGGTTTTCACATTTTTATTTAATTTATTATTTTAAATTGAATTAAAAAAGTATAATTATACAGCGTCGTTCGTAATGTGCTATACATCCCGGCAGGTTGGGCTTAGGGACGGTGTGTATTTGCCCAAAAATATAATGAGCCTCGTAGCGTGATACCTGTAGGAGATATACAGCTGATCGAGGCAATGAACTCATAAATTTAATTGGGTGTTTTTCCATTGAGCTGCTATCAAAAGAACTCACAAGTACTAGGATAACAAAGCTTAAGGAAATCTGTTGCGAAGTAAATCTGTTAGTGGCGCCGTAGTAGGATAACATAAATTAAATGGAGAAGAAAACGTATTTTGAATTTGTCTGGTTCGGGGCAAAAACTTTCTGAGTTAGGGTCCCGTAAAGTGTTACAAAACAAAAATTTTTAAAGTTATGTATGGATATTTTTGGTATTGTATTTTCTCATCAAAGCTTCACTGTTGTGTTTATCAGATCAAAGTAGCATGGGTAGATGCCGGTATGTTATACCAAATGAATAACATTGTATATGGCTTTGGCGCACCTGTTTCTGATGATTGATTGATTCCTCTTTACAAAACAGATAAAATGCGAGCGTAAAGTAGCAGTTTAATATTACTGCATTTTCTATGACGATGTTTTTTTTTAATAATAATCGAAACCCAATTGTTATAACATAATGGTTGCATTAATTGGAATCTATGTCGGAGTCATTAACAAGTACCTCCTAAATAGTTCCGAAGCTAAAGTCCCACAATAATTATTAATTAAGTTGCATGAAATTTTACTCGCTATATTTGTCTTTGTTGTCTCCCTTTGATTTTTTACTTTAATGAAGGAAGGTAAGTTACTTTGCTAAGATCCGCATGCAAAATATAAAAATGGTGTATATTACTTAGTTTTTTGAACGGTTCCTGGTGGCGGTGTTAGTTTGCTTGTGCACGCTACTGCGGGAGGGCGGGCGGCCGTCTGTCGTAGAGTCTATCACGCTTGATAATGCCTCGTTTTGGGGCGAAACACGTGTCGTGTTCTCGACTTCAGTGGTGTATATTATCTAGTGGTAGTATTGTAGTGGTTGGTGGAGGGTACGGTACGGGGACGATTCCTGGTGGCGGTGTTAGTTTGCTTGTGCACGCTACTGAGGGAGGGCGGGCGGTGCTCTTCTAAAAACTAGGTAAGATACACCATTTTTATATTTTGCATGCGGATATTAGCAAAGTAACTTACCTTCCTTCATTATAACGGATTTCCGCAAAGTAACGCCTGATACTATTAAGTATTTTTACTTTAACTTACTAGTCACTTACTGGTCACTGATATAATGACTAAATTCGTTAAAAAGATAAATTTTGTTACCATTGTGGTTAGCAGCTAAACCCAAATACCCGGTCCGTCTTTATATCTCTTATAACAAACGCCTCGGCAGTTGTAATATCTCAGCTATTAGCCAGCGAGAACCTTTTCACGGCAATGCTGCAGCACAAATACATCACGTCAGTATAGTCCTTCTTTTTTATAATACTCTGTTGATGTTGGTATTGTCTTAGTTTTAAGTTAAAAATATTACTAGCTTTTATTTATTGAAATTTTTATTTATTGAGCCGTGGCAGCTCAGCGTGGCGGATTCTTCCTAGCTCCAAAAACCCTCTCAGAAATGAGAGGAGGCCTGTGCTCAGCAATGGGACATTTATAGGCTGAAACTCTACTTTTTTTTATTTATTTTTAAAATTGTATTTTTGTTTTATATTTTTACTATGTTACACTTACCACCAGGTAAACGTTTTGATGGCTTCGTCACTTTCTCCTATAAAAAAAAAGGAAATAGTTTTCAAATTTTTTATAATGATTTCTTTTATTTACGCGAATACTACACATTTAAAAAAAAACTTCAAAAGAACACTGATTTACACCAAGGATGATTCGCGAGGCTATTGAAATTAAAAAACATCCTAATTTCAATAGAGAAGATGGTTGGGTATTACCAACGGCTTGGGATCCAATAATTAATAAAATTAAATCAAAAACCAAGCATACCACTGCAAGGCTTCAAGACACAGTAATGCGTAGATCGGACTAAAAATAATGATTAAAATCTGAAGGTCCCCGGATTAACTATGACATCAGGACATCTGTTACCTCAGTCCTCCTATGACCATGGGTGAAACGTCGGGTTAGAAATAGTTCCCAAATCCGTAAAAAATTGTTAATATTTAAACATTTTTTTAATTAATTTTCGTCAACTACCGCAAAAAAAACCCTTTAGCGTTACATTTTAATTTCAGTTTTCCTTCTTCGCAATGAAAGACAATCTATTTTGCAGCGAGTACTTCATATTACTTCATATTCGTGTGTCGCGAAATCACAGTGTTGTTGTGTTTAAAAGTCTTAAATATTTATAATAACATGAAAGCATATATCTTGAAAAGCTTGAAAGGAAATCTTTGTGTTACATTTTATTACATTTAACTTGTTGCCTTTTCTGTATCCACGGCATCTGTTTGTTTATTTGTATTGTTTTCTGTAATCTGGAATTATTAAATGGATTAAATTAATTCTTCTTCTGATTTTCTTATTCTGAGCTAAAGTCATCATAAGACCTCTTTAACAACACTGCTGATTTTTAGTTCACTAAGTAAATTAGTTAACACTATACTGGTGGTTGAATTTCTATACAGGAATCCATCGAAGTAGGTACCACCACAGTGCCAGTAATTCTGCCGCCAAGCAGTAGTGAGTAAACATTACTTTACTTCGTTCTGAAAGGCACTGATAACTAGTGTAATTACAGAGCATTTGAGACTTAAGAATTGATGTCGCAGGGTGACGGGGGCAGTGTGGTGCCACACAGAAATGTTCTGGGTGACAGCATCTGTTATAGGCAGACGTTGCACTTACCACCAGGTGAACAATTTGCTTATAAAGTCACTTTCTTTCATAATTACTGGTTACTGGTGGTAGGATTCCTATGTAGGAATCCGTATAGGTAGGTACCACCACAGGGCCAGTTATTTTGCCGTGAAGTAGTAGTGTGTAAACATTACTGCGTTTCGATTTGTAGGGCACTGTGAGCTAGGGTAATCACTGGGTATATGAGACTTAAGAACATATGTCTCATGCGTGATGGGCACTGTGTGGTTTCATACAGAAATTTTCTGTGTGACACAGCATTTGTTATAGGCAGACGTTGCACTTACCACCAGGTGAACAATTCGCTTGTATCGTCACTTTCTTTCTTAAAAAAAAAAATTGTTGGGATGTCACTACTGACAGGTATAGGATAGGAATACTATAACAATATCTAAATGTTTTTTATTATAGTTGTATGTTACCGATGCAAAAGTTCAATAGTCATCTAATACCACCAACAATTATCACCTACGTTGAGATTCTTACAGTATTTTAAGACCGCCTACTCAAGCAATAAAGTTAAAACAGGAGCAACTGCGAGAAAGAAGCCGAGGATACAGCTTTGCCCCATTTGGGAAAATTCAACTTTATTTACCGCTTGTAGCTCAAAGCCTGAAAATAAAAGTACTTTAAGTATGAGAGCCTCTTACTAACATTTGAACTGTTTTCTAGAACGTTAAACACCATGTATGTTTTTATTTATTATATATATATTTATTTATTTAATATTCACGTAGCAATTGCAAAGTACACAAAGTCATTAAGATTTCTCGCGATATAAGGAATTACGTTATTAAAGCAAGCAATTTATTCGAGTTGTATTGCATTTAAGACTTAAAGATGTTTACTTTTTTATGTTCATTTTTTCGCCTTTTCATTACTTGCATAAAAGAAATAAACATTCTGTTAATTTTAAAACATTTTTATTTAAGCAATTTAAAGCTGTATCTCAATGCTATTATAAAAAAGTGGCCGGAGTACTAGAATTCTATCCCGCGGGTTCGAAATCCCACTTGAATAGCAGTTGATAACTCTCAAAAGTATTAGGAAGTTGCCAACGTGGTCGCAAAATCGGCCAGGAGGACATGATCATAAGAAATAAATTCTTCCATTTGATAAAGTATTTAAGTCTAATAGGTATTTGGCTGTTAACTGATTTGGTGATGATGATATAAACATATTTTAGCCGGTTAATAGCCCACTGCTGGACATAGAGCGCTCCCAAAAAGGAAAAGATTCTTCATTTAAATAAAACTAATTTTACGGATTTTATCGCGTTTAATTTTTTTACTATTTATAACCCGACGTTTTGAGTGCTTTACAGCACTGCTAGATTGTGAATGTGGTCTCTCTTACATAGGCCAAACAAAAAGATCGATAAAACCCGCGTAAAAGAACACATAGCTGTCGTGAAGCATCGTCGTTCTAGGAAGTCTGCACTCTGTGACCATGTTCTGGATCATCCCAACCGTTACATCAGATTTGATAAACCACAGATCCTTACAAAAGAACACCGATTCCTACCAACGATGATTCGCGAGGCTATTGAAATTAAAAAATATCCTAATTTCAATAGAGAAGATGGTTGGGTATTACCACCAGCTTGGGATCCAATAATAAATAAAATTAAATCAAAAACCAAGCATACCACTGCAAGACTTCAAGACACAGTTAGCTCTTTCTGCGTAGATCGGACCAACAATAATAATTAAAAGCTGAAGGTACCCCAGGTTAACTATGACATCAGGACATATGTCACCTCAGTTCTCCCGTGACCATGGGTGCTGTAAAGCACTCGAAACGTCGGGATATAAATAGTAAAAAAATTAAACGCGATAAAATCCGTAAAATTAGTTTCATTTAAATGTGTAGTGTTCGCGTAAATATAAGAAATCATTAAAAGATTTTTCTTTATCAAATACGAAGATTTCGTAACCTGTCGGAAGTAATAGGCGAGGATAATAGGGCGATACGGTGCCGCATACGATGCCGAAGGAATAAGACGGGTGGAAAATGTTAATACGCGGCTCACCTGTTAGTAAATGCAACGTCTGCCCGTAACAAATGCTGTGTCATCCAGAACATTACCACCAGAAGGGCGACCACTCCCACGTGAGATGAGAGTAGTACTATCAGAACAACAGTTATGGCTCTCTCATTGGTCTGGCATATTTTGAGATGGCTATTTCTACATTTGTCATAGACTAGTGATCTTTTTAGCAGTTCCCTAAGTCGCATTTTATGACACAAGTGGTGGTATCTCTTACGCCTCCATTATATGTCTCACTTTTCGCCTAACCAAGTCACAAAAAATTGCTTTTAAACATTCACTTTAAAATATAAATTTTAATCAAAAAAAAACAACAACACTTAATTATACTAAAAGCGAAAGAACTTTCCACGAAGCAATTCCATGAGCCAAGGGAAAAAATTACGTCAACCACAAAAAGGACTCGCTTTAAATAAACTCGCATTTAATATTAAATATGACTACGGCTTTGCGTCAAAGAGGCATGCATACTACTCGTAAATTTAGAGTCCTTGCTTTGTTTTGTACACAAAAATAATGTTAAAAAATTGGCGATAAGTTTTCGTTCTTTAGCTCATAAATCAGTGTTTTCATCTAATAATTTTCTTTATGGCACAGTCATACACACTGATACCCATAGTTGTAGGCAACTAAACAAAAAAATTAAAATGATCTCTAGATAAAATTATTTTATTATGTAATTACATATTTTTACTTTAAAACAAAGGCCGATAGATGTGCGGCAGGGTAGAATAGCTCCTACCTCTTTCCTACCGTGGTGTTAACACCATAATATCCAATGCCGTCACTATACTCGTACTGCTCGCGGGAACGAAATGCGGAGTAAGATTATTTCGTACCAAAATGGCGGTGACCTGTTTCACCACCCGTTACTTCTTGTTTCCCGTGAGAACGAAGGGAGGGCTACGTGAGTGGCCTCTGCTTAAACCTTATATGGGAAAAATGCGTGACTATGTAAAAAGTGCGTGTCGGACGACGCTCAGTGAAGGGTTATATGTTATATTCCAAAAACTACACGGCATATCTTATTCAAACCCATTTCCATTGAAATTGTTAGAATTTACCAACGCATAGTTAAAAAGTTAGAAGACGGACATACTTTTTTAAACTTAAGAAGCGCATATCTCACCAAGTATGAATAAAACAGTTACTTTCAGGCTCCTTTATAATTTTTCAAAACCAGATAGGCAGAACAATAGCTCATACGCTTATGTGCACTGAATTTTTTTATCGTCCCATGAATGATGTTCCCTTAGTTTTTTTTACAGCAGTTCATAAGAATCACCTTATTTTAAAATTTTATCTACATAGTGCCAATAATCTCATGTAAAATGGCTATGATATAAGAATGTAAAAGGACAGACGGATCGAATGAAATTTTGAAATTTGAAATTTTCCGTATTAAAAACGGAACCCTAAAAACGATGCCCTTCGCTACAATTCTCCGGGTACCATGGGTGAGTTTAACAAATATCGATTTCACATTCACAAACACTCGGACAAAAAACTATCTGTAGGCCATACAAATATTTATTCCACGCAGCAATCTAACGCGTCCCAAAGCCCACTGCGTCGACCGAGTCGAAAAATTGTATCGATAAAGTAATTTCAACAAAATTCTGAAAAGAGCTTAACATAAAGGTGATTTTTCTGCGACGAATAAGTGTTTCTTAAGAACACAAAACGTATTCTTTAACTAATGAAATGACAAGAGAGAAGTAGAACATGTGCAACATAGTACACGTGACAGAAGTTAAACTTAGATATAATCGAATTTTGGTTAAAATAAAAATAAACAAACAAGAATTACCGAAAATATTACTCACTATAATTTTTTTTAAAAGAAAACGATGCTCCACAGTAGGATTTCTCCTGTGTCGTGGGTGCGTTTTACAGACATAAATTCCACATGCACAAACACCCAGACCCGAAACCACTATTTGTTGGCCATACAAATATTTGTCCCGTGTGGAAATCGAACCCGCGACCCGCGGCGCAGAAGCCAAGGGCTTAACCACTGCGCCAACCGAGCCGACTCACTATAAATTAACTGCTTCATTAATGATATAAGAAACGTTGTACGAAAACGTTGCCATAAAACGCTGTACTAAAATTCGATGTAGTGTCGATTCAGTGGTATTCGTTGTAACTTTTACTAAACTGGTTGTTGCACTGGTGGTGGGATTCCTACGCAAGAGTCCGTCTAGGTAGGTACCACCTCAAGCCAGTTATTCTGCCCGGAAGCAGTAGTGTGCAAACATTGCTGTAACAATGCCCATAGCAGATGTGTCACCCAGGAATTTCTCTATGGCACCACAGTGCGCCTGTCCCTCTGCCCCATCAGTTTTTAAGTCTCATATGATTTGTAATTACACTAGCTGTTAGAAAAAAGCTCTGAACTACGCAACTAGACTTCCACACGTTGACAGTTGTTTATAGAGCAACATAAAGCTCTATTATTTCATTATGTATTATGATAGATAATGATAAGGAAATCTTATAAGATAATTACCAAGTGAAGAAATTTGGTGGATGATCGATTATCGACATAGCTTTTCTATTTTTGCAAACTGAAGTGGCATTAGACAGTTAACATTTGTTGAGACAGTAGAGTGTGCTAGTCAAAGAGGAGCGACCACGTTTAGACATATGTTTTGTGGTACCCCTTCTGATTAGATGAAGCGACCTTCTGCTTAATAAAAAAGTCAAAAATGCTTTGAACTTCGTAGTCCACCTATCACAGAATAATAACTAAAGATCTATGAGACAGCCTTCTTTCTACAATACAATCCTTCATTTGCTCAGTATATATGTATGTAGCTCACTCAGTTATAGTTCTCTGTTTCATTAATTTCGAAACAAGTTGGCTTATACTTTGTTTAATTTTCAAAGAACAAAAGGAAGCAACATCAATAATAAGGATTTAAAGGAGCCTCAAAGTAAGATTAAGTTTAATTTGTTTCGGCGGCCTTTAAGACATTAACTGCGATTCGTTGAAACTCTTGTAAATTTATTATTGTCTACGACTCATTTATAATTGTACGCTATTTTGTACGTAATTACCTAAAAGTCGCTATTGACCTTGCTGTATTTAAAATGTTTTTTAAGTTAAAATAATGCGATGCAACAGGCTATTTATAAATATTCTGTAATACTGAGAAGGAAATATTCGTGTTCACTTGAACACGAACATATTGGAAAGTCACTGAATAATTAAACGTTTATTAATTATTTATATTTATTGCCCATGATATTAATTAATTAAAAAAAAATTATACACAGTTTATTATCAAACTTTTCCACTATACTATCAAGAAAACTGAGCGTGCAACGCAATTACAACAAACTTACTGGTGGTAGGATTCCTATGCAGGAATCTGTCTAGGTAGGTATCACCCCAGGGCCAGTTATGCTGCCGTGAAGCAGTAGTGTGCAAGCATTACTGTGTTTCGGTTTGAAGGACACTGAGAGCTAGCGTAATCACTGGGCATTTGAGACTTAAGAACTGATGTCTCAAGGTGACGGGCGCAGTGTGGTGTCACACAGAAATATTCTCAGTGACACAGCATTTGTTGTGGGCGGACGTTGCACTTACCATCAGGTGAACGTGTTGCTCGTTTCGTCACTTTATGCAATAAAAAAAAAACTTATGAAATTTTTTGACTTTTTATGAAACTTATGACACTTTATTCAGAGCAAAAAAAATAGCAGTGACCGTGATTTTTAAAACAATTTGACATAAATTCTAAAATATTGTTTACCTTTTTTTTTTATTGGGGACCTTTCGAAATACTTCAAGGTAGATTTTACGAATTTACCGGATGATACGTCAGAGGTCCTCATTAGGTTGTAATCATAAGTGGGTATTTGAAAAAAAATAGGAAACGTTTAAAAAATTGACTGAATTTTCAGGTTTCTCAGCTGTGAAATCTAACGTCGCTTAATATGTGTTACTAAAATAAACTCTTCACGTTCCACGTCACATTATGAGAATTTCATGATAGCTAATATGGAAAGAAGGTGAGGGACAGATCAGCATATTGATAGTTCAGCCAGATAAGAAACATCCAGGGCTTTTGGCGTCTCGAAAAGTGACCGTAGTCTTTAAATAAATTTTGTTATTTCTGTGTACATTTTGAGTTTTGATGTTTAATATTGATATGAATATATAGCATGTGCTTCTAAAAGTTTACAGTGACTGGAAAATTCAAATTAATACTAGCAGTGTATTTTTCGTTCTGTCTCCATCAGTCCAGCAAATCTTCGTAAAAGTCAACTATCATTTTATTCTTGATCGAAACTTTGAATTATCTAATATCACTTCCGTGACTGACTTGACATTGGCAGAGTTATATTAAAAGAAGAAGAAAAAACTTCCTGGAAATAACTGAAGAATGAAATTTAGTTTGCATTACAAAAGCATACTTACCACGAAAAACACGACATAGTACGTATGCTTTAGTAGGTAATGATAGTCAGAACATAATGTTATTGTATTTTTTGATACGTTTATTCTTTACTGTAAAATTTTGACATGAAAAAATATGAAACAATGCACAAAATAATACAATTTTACATAATTTTTTGTCCCTAAAATGGTAAATGATCTTTACTATAAATTGGATCAAAGATGCTATGATATAACCAAGTTTCGTATTTAAGGACTACGTTAGACGCACTTAATAAGTACTTTTCAAGTTGAGTCATTTTAATTGTTGCTTAAAATTACTATAATGAAGCCCACGATCACTTAATTAATTTCGAAAAGCCATAGAAATGCATCAACAAAAATTATGGCTTTTGAAATCTGTTTGAAGAATTGAAGGCTGTTTTTTTATATTTTTTACAGGTGCCCCCTGCACACGAGCGGATGACTTGATGGTAAGTGATTACCGCCGCCCATGAACATCCGCAATACCAGGGGAATTCCGAATGCGTTGCTGGCCTTTGAGGAAGGAGTAGGCTCTTTTCTTGAAGGTCCCTAAGTCGTATCGGTTCGGAAAAACTGCTGGCGGCAGCCTATTCCAGGTGACCGCTGAACTGAACGACACTCGATATGTCAATGCCAAGGATTCCGATACTAGCTGAGGCAGTTAGGGAAGTGTTATCAAAGCGAGGGTATGCGACAAAAGGGTTTCTTTTTAGCAGTAAACGAGCAAACCTGTGTCTTCTTATGGTTGAATTGGACTAAATTTTGTCGGCCCCATTTTGTAGGAATGTCTTAGTTACATACGTTGTTAAAAAATATAGAGCGATATTTAACTTCGATGCGAAGTACGATTAATATCAAAACGAACGAAAGACAATTTAATGAAAACCAGATATGCCCATGAATTCTTCAATATTAAAATAAACTGATGAAAGACTAAGCTCGTAACAGGGTTACTGTCATTTCACGTTCTAGCTTCAGAAGGTCTAAAATAATATGAATTCGAAAAGAAATTCGTCGGCAGGTCGAACTGCAGGTGCAGGGCTGGTGCAGGCTATTCTACTCCGCCGGATACGTATTACGGATACGGCTTAACCTTTTTATTTATTATTTATATTATTATTTAAAATAACTACTTATATTGAATTAATAGTAGCTAAGTCGACATAATGCATAAATAAAACTATAAGTAGCATGTTTACTCCTAAAATAGTCCAAAATCCAATCCAATCCTAATCCAAATCCAATATACAATATAAAACTCTGTGGCGTACGAAATAAAATGTATATAAGTTTCTTTTGAGAAATTCTCTTTGAAACTCAACACTAGAAGTTGAACAACAACAGTCCAGACTCATTCTATTAGATATGCTTTTACAGTGTTTTAGGCTCCTTTTAAAAGACTAATCTTATTAAATGCACAAACAGTCTTGAAAATATTGTTAGAAAATAATCCTTGTGGTTTTTTAAAGCAGTTAATAAACATTAAATATCTTATAAATGGAAAACGTAAATTGTGTTATCGAAATTTCTTTTATTCTTTTCTAATATCATTTCTCACTTTTTAAAATTAGATTACGTTTCCCATTTGTGAAATAAACATTCTGTTATACTGTTTTCAGTAAGTACTGAACAGTCTGTTTGGTATTCACGAATCAAAAAATAATCATTTGAATGCGTTGACCACCATAGGGGCATTTTATTTGTGTCTCTTGAAAGCTATTATGGAATCATAAATTGATGGAGTGCTCAAATGAATTATGTTGTAAGTTATTTAAAGTAGTGGGAACGCTATGGGGAATAAGAATTTTCTTAACTCGTACCAAAAAGGCGGCGACGTGGTTCGGCACCCGTCACCTTTCGTTTCCCCGCGAGTTCTGCTAGGGCGAAAAGTGGGCTACGTGAGTGGCCTCAGTCTACACCTTACATAGAATAACTCAACATAGTTTTTTTTTATTGCATAAAGTGATGAAACGAGCAAAACGTTCACCTGATGGTAAGTGCAACGTCCGCCCACAACAAATGCCGTGTCACCCAGAAAACCTCTGTGTGACACCACACTGTGCCCATCACCCTGAGACAGGTTCTTAAGTCTCATATGCCCAGTGATAACGCTAGCTCACACTGCCCTTCAAATCGAAACACAGTAATGTTTGCACACTACTGCTTCACGGCAGAATAACTGGCCCTGGGGTGGTACCTACCTAGACGGATTCCTGCATAGGAATCCTACCACCAGTAGTGTTCCAGCAATTTTACCATAATGACTATCTCTATCGCAAATCTATGATCCCTAATATAACCATTGACGTTAATTATGGAAATAAGGTACCATAAAATACGGAAGTGAACAGTTTTGGGGATAGAAAAAGGCCTTGGTTCTTTCTTCAATCGTATCGTTTCATGCAACTAGTAAAAAAATTACATTGCCACGAAATGTGTGTCCTAGTGAACAGAGTGCCTGACTTCTACACTGCAGGTCCTGTGTTCGAATCCCATCCGAAGCCAACATTTGTGCAAAAACCCAAATTGCTGGTGTTCGGGTCTAGTTGTGTTGTGATTGTCTCCGTTTTCCAGACACTGATCCTAGCCTACCTCCGATCTTATTGCATGAGCGTTATATCGGACGCGGGTAAGTTGAAACGATTGACAATGACAGTTATTTATTTTGAAAATCCTAGGGTAATGGAACAATACGCCGAAGTATCCTAAGAAAATACGTTGTTAAATTGAATTTGAATTTAATATATTTGAATTCTATTTAATATACTCGTATAAAACTTGGATACAAACCAAACTTGCCAATTACGAGTACAATGAAAGTTAAAATGACTACTACGGCAACATCATGAATCATGTTCGTCCTGGGAAATCTTTTATCGCCTTTCTCCAGTACCGTAAACCAATGGGAATAGTGCTATATGAAAATAACTGTTTGCTCTCTTTTGTGAAGCTGAGAGACTTCTGTGAACTATACATTATACATAATTTTAACGAATATTACGAAGCCGTAAACAAACGCTACGCTTGTAATTGTTCCACTATTGAACACAGGTCTCCTCTCATTTCTGAGAGAGTATAGAGCCGGAAAAACTACCACTCCATCTCATCCAATGGATCTCGTAAAAGGCGAGTAAGGAGTTAAACTGCACTGTGCACCCAACAGCGCATGGTGGTGATGGGCTTACCACCTATCACACCAAGTGCATTATATTGTTGTGGTGAAACGTGGATTGTGGCAGTCATCTGTTTTTGCAGTGAGTGCCCAGTCTCTGACTACCCCTTATGGGATACAGTCGTGATCTTATGTATGTATGTATGTATGTATAGAGCCGGAAAAACTCCGCCGCGCTACTGTAATGCCGGTTGGCGGACTTCATATATCTTCGAAATTTAAATTTTCCTCAGATATGCTAGTTTTCTCACGGTGTTTTCCTTCACCGCTGAGCATTTGGGAAATTCAGGACTAAAAATTGCAGAACAATGTTAAAGGTACAGGCACGGGGATTGAAGGTGACTCGCGTACTATTTTTGATATAAATATTAATGTGACATCCTGTGATGATTGCATGACATCAGTGACGTGTAATTTACTATATAACGCGTTTATTGTATTTCATTTGAACTTAGGACTGTTATGTAATTTCGTGCATATTCATTGACAAAGTACACACCGTGTAATCCACGATACCATACGAAATATTATTTGTTGTTGCGTCTTGTTCTAGCGCGGTCAGCGTATTTTCTTATCATTTGAGTCACATAATAAAAGACAATAATAAAAGAATTCAATTAAAAGGCTCAAGTCGTACCCTCCCCACCGTAGGTGTTGTAAAAGTCGACAGAGGGAAAATTAAGACCAGAAGATGGGCGGCAGCGTCTTCCTGGAACATCTGAGTGAATAGGCTGCGGTTGCCAACCCGCCTGTCAAGCGTGGCAACTGTGGCAAAATTCCCCTCAAAATGTAACGTTTGTAGCAATCTATAGGGGAGGCCTATGTTCAGCAGTGGACAAGTGATATAGTGATGAGAATAATTATAATGTCACTTAATTTAAATAATCTTTTTTATAATATTTTCGTCTGTAAATATTGTGGGTGAACAATCAATTTTATTTTGTTGGATAGAGCGACGAAACGAGCAAAACGTTCACCTGGTGTAAAGTGCGACGCCTACCCATAACAAACGCTATGCAGAACATTTCTGTGTGACACTACACTGCGCCCGTCAGTGAGTCTGAGACATCAGTTCTGTAATTCCAGTGATTACGGTAGCTCACAGTGCCCTTCAAACCGAAACACACTTCAAAACAACATAACTGGCGCTGGGTTGGTACCTATCAACCGATCTACTTTATGGGCATCATTCAAACTTTTTTAGCGTAATGCCTGTAGTGCAACCAAATAGTTTCAAGACTGACGTCAAATTGTTCTTCAAAATCAGCCGTAGGTGTAAAACCGTTTTCTTTGTACAAACGTCTCATTATTTACCTTGCGTGCTTGGTACTTTAGAACGTCTACCACTTCGCCTGTGATCTTGGAGATTGCTTTCTTCGCCTACTCGTGTAATCCTAATTCGTACGGTGAAACGTAATATATTTAAATACCTCCAAATTTTACTCATTTTATATACCGATCTGTGCAATGAAATTATTTCTGCCCTTTCAGATATGTTTGAATTATGTGTCATTTTAAATTTCAATTAATGTCAATTTATTTTTAAATGGTTTCTCACAAGGTTCTAACATTAAAAGTCCATAGTTCCTAGTGACATTTACATTATATATGCAGAAAAATAACATCTATTTCTTTGGAAGAAAGATTAAAACAAGACGCACTGTTAACCAATGTTTTGATTGGCTTACAGTCAATCAATTGCGTTCATTTAATACGTGAATAAAAGTCTGAGCCTTATTGAAATTTTAAATTGCTGGAAGTTGATGTCAAAATTGGTAAAGCAATTATGTGGTCGACTATACATTATATGAAGTTTGTCGTCTGTATTATCTCTATGCTATGATCAGCTGTTTATTAAAAGTGCGTCATATAGATCATATTAGTACCATAAATTATTTTAAGTATTTGTCCTCATCGGTAATCTCAGCGACGAGGACCTAGTGATCGGTAATACAAGTAAGACTACTTCCGTCACCACCTCCTCACATATTTGATAGACATTGATATACGATTTAGAGATTAGTTATATTTTATTCAACCGTCAATGAAGTTTAAATTGAAAGAAGAAAACATGCATTATTTTATTCATTAATTTTGCAAGTGCAAAAAATAGAAAGAGTACAGAAGGCAAGATCATGGATGTATGTACTTGACTTTTTTATACTTTCACTCTGCAATAGTGCTATGGTTGTGAACTCTGACTTCCATAAAAAAGTGTGATGCATAAAAATTATACTAGAAGAAAGGTTAGACGTGACCACGATGCAGTAGAAATCCTACAGTGAGGCATAGTTTTTATAAAAAGAAAATAAAATACACCGTATTATTATTTTTTTGTTGTAACGGTGTAAGTGATGTAACGTTGTTACTGCCTCACAAAACTAATTTTTATCATAACATTTGAAATATATGGTAACAATGAGAAAACAATGTTTTTCTTTTCAAATATAAATATTGAAAACGTTCCCGCGGTTAATGTGGCCCAGAGCTTCAAAACATACAATTGTGAATTACATACATACATACATACAGTCACGCTTCTTTCCCATAGGGGTAGGCAGAGACCACATCTTTCCACTTGCTACGATCCTGACACACATCTTTAGCTTAGTAAGAATTGTGAATTAAGAGCAATAATATTCTACGTAACAAAACATATACCGTTTATTTGAAAAACCACCAATAATGTTGGAAGGCAAAATTATTTTATCAAATTCAAAGTTTTTGGGCACGAACGTCTCGGTTTATGCGACGGCTTAGCGTTTTTCTTAGAATTTTAAAAATAATTGTTTGTGTGGATTATGTAACATTGCTATTTCCTAACAGGGTCATGTTTGTGTATTTGGTGACGCTAAAGCCACCATGCGGTTAAGTGGACTGATTTTATGCTTAATATTATCGTTGGCTAACATGATATGAGAAGAGCTGCTGCCGAATAGGAACAAATATTACAGCTTAAACAGTGGAATGAAAAGCACAGTACTTTGTGACTTTCGGCGTCTGCTCCTTCACGGTGTCAGCTTCTGCGTATGCGTTGAACTTCTTCCATTCAATATATTCACAAATAAAATAATTCCAAGTTCCTTCCAAACTAAACTCGGAGTGCACATCCCGAGAAATATCCAGCGGTTGCGTTATTTCTAAGAAAAAAATAAGACTAGCTAAAGCGAAAGTGTGCATTGGCGCAACCAGTATTGATAGGGACAGCATAATTACAATACAGTGATTGATGGATTGACTTATTCCGGTTTCGAACGTTTTTTAGTCCGTTTTTTAAGTCCCTATAAATAAAAAGTTTTTAACTCGACTGCTGAGTGGCGTCATCCAATTTGGTAGGATTTTCTGTATTCGAAACAATTGGAAGTTAAATACAGTAGAAATGATGATGTGTATGATCATCTGTTGTGAAGAAATTATGACGTTGTCAGACGAACCTTTTTTATCTTGCTTACAGTTTAGTTTTATTTTTTAATATAAACAATATTAAAAATAAAATAAATATTTTCCAGAATTCTGTTGATCATATCACGGTACAGTTAGGATGTTAATAATGTCGATGAAATGCAAGGTACTCTTTCTCATCTCAGTCATATATTTTCAAGTGACGTAGATATTCTGGTGGTAGGATTCCTGTGCAGGAATCCGGCTAGGTAGGTACCACCCCAGTGCCAGTTATTCTGCCGTGAAGCAGGGGTGTGCAAACATTACTGCGTTTCGGTTTGAAGGGCACTGTGAGCTAGCGTAATCACTCGGCATATGAGACTTAAGAACTTATGTCGCAGGGTGATGGGCACAGTATGGTATCAGACAGAAATTTCTGGGTGACATAGCATTTGTTAAGGGCAGACGTTGCACTTACCATGGTGAACGTTTTGCTCGTTTCATCACTTTATCTAATAAAAAAAAAATATATGTTTGCAACTAGGAGAAACGTACGTGAGAAGATCTTCTCACTGATTCAACTGACTATTAATGAGACTACTCACGTCGAAGTTTTAGTTAGGACGTAGCGCTTCTGATATCGGGACACGATCTTGCAACGTATAAATTTTTTAATTAGATAATTCTTAAGAAAAGTGAACATCATACTTAAGTAGATACCAGATTAAAAAAATAAACAAGGGCATATGAAGATCGATCGCGCCGCGAGATTTATATGTAGTTTGAGTTCAGTAGGTCTTGTAATTAATTCGGTTAACGGTTTTAAGCCTTTAGTCATTGCACAAAAGACGCTCAATGTACGGTATTTGTATGTAAGCCCTCATTTTGTCCGAATTATCCGTTATGGTAAGCGTTGATGTGGTCAGAATATTTTTCTTTTAAAAGCTGCTTTACACATTCTCCTCGTTCGCCAATTTTATGAGGATTCGATGGCCGTAGTTCCACGAATGCTATTTTACAGACCAGTTTCCAGTTCTGCAAACTGGATCTTTAACGACCTAACGAAACGGAATCAAACGGGGATGTTTTATGTTCTTGACTTTATTTTCTATCTATTTTTCGGTGGTCACAAACAATACTCGAGTTTACAGTAAACCCTGTTTTATTTTATGAAAGATCCAAAAAAAAAAATTTAAAATTCAGAAATTGTAATTTCTAGAGTTTCTATAGTAATCGATCTGTAGTTCTACTTGGGGTGCTGGGTTCAATCCCATCTGCCCGGCAAGAACTCTAGTTACAAAAATAAACAATTGCGTTGGTGTTCAGCGTGTTTCTTATTACTAAATGGTGGATATATATTACGAATGAATAGTAGTTACAACATTATATTTTAGCTAAGCAAACGGGCGATGTAGTTTCTAATGTTAATCTTCACATTGTATAAAAAAGGTTAATCCCTAAGTTATGTTATGCCACCATATTCTACTTCAACAATTTACATTTGTTTCAATTTGATAACAATTGATTATTGTTACATTACAAAATTGAAGGGTTTGCACCGACCTCACACCGAAGAACTCTTCAGGAAGAGCAACCCGCAGTAATCCAGTGACATGGGTTTCATTTCTGCAGGTTGTCAATCACAAAGCTATCTCAATCTCAATGACACATAATCACTCAATGTCAAATCCATGTTGCCGCAGACAATGATTCCCAAACTTACATCAAGATCTAAGCTCTGGCATTTTATATCATATTAACATATGATATAGTTGCTTAATAATCTTTATTTGTGGCCATTATTGACTGATAGTAACTATTCATAACTATAATCGATCCATAACAATAACCGACCCACAACTATAATCGACATGTAACTATAGTCGAACCCGTCCAGCGGACAGGCCAGCACTCGGTGAAAGACCAATCTCCCACAAAAACGCAAGTGCAACCTTTTGACAGGCTTTTAAATTCCTAAATGATAATTGACACAGAGTTGCTGGCATAATAATTTATATTTACTATACACACGATATCACTAGTGCGGTCACGCACTACGTTACACTATATGTCTACCAGATTTTTCTAATTAGTAATGCAACAGGCTTCGATGCAAAAATACCTAAGCAACTTGTACAATTACATATGTAGTCATCTTGTGAGAATAAAGAAATGGAAGAAACTTCTGGTTATTTTTTTCTTTTCTAATAATTTCTAGATTATCATTTACAAAAATTTAAGTCATCATCATCACCAGTTCACCTGTCATTAGTCTACTGCTGAACATAGGTATTTCCCACGGATTGCAACAAAACACGTTTCTGTGCCAATCGCATTCGATTCCTCTGGTATTACGGATGAGACGTTTGCTCGACATCCCGTGAAGGTCGTCACAAGAACCTTTCTTTCCCAACGGTTATCGAGCTATATGGTCAGCCCATTGCCACTTCAGATTGCTAATCCTGAGAAGTATATTGCTTACTCTAGTTCTGCTTATATCATTGTTACATATTCAATTCGCAGAACAACACCCAGCATAGATAGCTCCATAGCTCACTGCGCGACTTCGAGCTTCTTCATACGCCCTGCTGTTGCTGTTGGCCCGTGCATTATCATTATCAGGTATTAAATTATCTAAAATTCGATTGTAATATTTATATGTAATGATGGAAAATATTCAGACAGCAATTATATTTTATTGTATAATGAAACAAAAGTAAATTAACAGCATATAAATATCCCACTAATGAGCACAGACCTCATGAAGAGTTCGCCATGCTGCTTTAATCCGGAAAGGCGGACTTCACATATCCCCGAAACACTCAGGTCGGTCATCGTCGCGGACGTCAGGACGATCAGCGTACTCAGGTAACCCGCGTACTATACAAAATAAGGCAAACGCCCGGCCTCTGAGTACCCTGAGTACCACGGCACTTTTGTATATTATATACAATGATAAAAAAAAACAATTTAAAATTCATCATAAATTTGATAATGACTAAACTTATATCTTCACAAAATTGTATAAAATCCAATTGCACATGTCATCTTACTATTATTTTAGATGACATTTGCAATGTTGATTGAAATAACTAACTATAAAAACACGCCAACTCACTGAAGTTTTAGATATTAATGTGGGATAAATAAAAATATTTTGAGAACTTTATTGTTTCCGCAAACGGGGGCCGCGTGGCGGATTATTGCCAGCTCCTCTGTGTTACCCAGAATATTTGTGTGTGGCACCTCACTGCGCAAGTCACCCTAAGACATTCATTCTTAAGTCTCATGTACTGGTGGTAGGATTCCTATGCAGGAATCCGTCTAGGTAGGTAAAACCACGGGGCAGTTATTGTGTGTTTCGGTTTGAAGGGGACTGAGAGCTGGCGTAATCACTGGGCAAATGAGACTTAATAACTGATGTTTCAGGGTGATGAGCGCAGTGTGGTGTCACACAGAAATATTCTGGGTGACACAGCATTTGTTATGGGCAGACGTTGCACTTACCATCAGGTGAACGTTTTGCTCGTTTCGATACATTATCCAATAAAAAATGCACCGTGATTGCACTAGATCTTAGTGCTCTACTCACCGAAACAGAGTAATTTTTGCACACTACTGCGGCACGGCAGAATAACTGGTAAACGGGTGGTAGCTACCTAGACGGACTCCTGCATAGTAATTCTATCAATAGTAAATGCCTCTGTCGATACGAGAATTCGCCATAATCACCACACTTGGTAGGCAGATTGGCGATCAGAAGCCATGAGATCATTCCGACATTGTTCTTATTGAACATTTATGACTCTCACGGGATAAGGTGGCAGATTTTCTTACGCCAACTTACCAAATATTTCTTTTAAATCCCTCACCTCTTGATATATTATTGCTTTATTCACAAACTAGAAATACTTACCACTATTATTAATTATAATATTGCCGATCTGTTCTGGGACCGGAATAAGGTTAGCCTTACCCAAGCCTCCTGGGCTTTGTTGGACAACATCTTCCCTGGCTACTCGTGGGAACGCAATGGGGAACAAGATTTTAATGACTCGTTCCGAAATGGCGGCTACGTGGTTCGCCATCCGTCACGTCTCGTTTCTCGCGGAGGCGGAAAGTGGGCTACGGATGTGGTCTATAGGAAAAAGGCGTGACTGTGTCTATGCATGTATTGATCAGAGATACGTTGGAAGTTTTTATAAGCAGTGTATGTTGAGACTGTGTTGCGTGCAGATTGTATAGACAATACCCATTTTGGGTAGCTAGTGATCATCACCATATCTTCGCATTTCGTGATATTTTTGTTAATGTTATGTAATGTTCTATGTATAAAATTTAAAATATAAGGCATTATTTATATTCTTAATGGCGCTTTTGCTTATACTTGCACTAAATTGTATATAGCACATTCTTTTAAGTGCCTTTGTATTTAATTCGTATATTAAATTAATAAGTATTATGTAAATAATCTATGTTGAATAAAAATTTATTCCATTCTAAAGAATGACGAATCCTATTCTATATGGAATTTCAAATTATACCCTGAATTGAAATATAGTCTGTAAATGTAAAGTGAAAAATGAAAGGATTATTTTGAAATATGCATTTTTCTATTGTTTTCACATTTTATTGTGTTTTTAACGTTTACGTTCATGAATATACTTGATTATATGCTAGAAGTAGTGTTTTGACTCGGCAGAGTTTTAATTTTGACTAGACAATACTGAGCGTTATTGTCCAATAGTTAAAAGAATATTAAATTTTAATTTAAAAATTTCTGCTATAAAATTAGTGAATTAAAATTGTAAAGAAAATACCTTCTAACTTCTGTGTTGAAATAACTTCTGTTCACTTCTTATATACCATGAATAATGTTATTTTTTTTTTTATTTTATTTCATAAAAGTGACGGAACGAGCAAAACGTTCACCTGATGGTAAGTGCAACGTCTGCCCATAACAAATGCTGTGTCACCCAGAAAATTGCTTTGTGACACCACACTGCGCCCGTCACCCTGAGACATCAGTTCTTAAGTCTCATATGCCCAGTGATTACGCTAGCTCTCAGTGCCCTTCAAACCGAAACACAGTAATGTTTGCACACTACTGCTTCACGGCAGAATATCTGGCCCTGGGGTGGTACCTACCTAGACGAATTCCTGCATAGGAATCCTACCACCAGTATTAAAGAAGAGTGATCGCCATTTTGTACGTTTACACATTAAACCAAAATTTAGCAACTATTTTAAATATTATGATGAAAATTAAATCAATTCGAGAGTCATTTATAATCTGGGCAGTTTCCAAGTGAAAAGTCTTAGTAGTATTTAATTTAACTTAACAATTTAAGTCAGGCACACAGACAAACAGGTGTTAATAACTTACAATTTTATTATGTAGGCGGACATAACCAAAACTAACCAAGTAAATAATTGCTTGCTGTTGGTGACGTCCGGTACCGAGTCCGGAAGTTTAAATTTGCTGACATGATGATGACGATAAAACAAGTAGAACGGAAAAATTGTATGATAAAAATATTATTTACTTTATCGTTTATTACCACCCCAAGTCAGTTACTCTGCGATGAATCAGTAGTGTGCAAATGTTACTTTCGGTCTGAAAGGCACTGAGAGCTAGTGTAATCACTGGGCATATTCGACTTTAGAAATGATGTATTAGGATGATGGACGCAGTGCTACACAGAAATGTTTTGGGTGACACAGCACTTGTTATGGGCAGTCGTTGTACTTACCAGACGTCTCGCTCGTCTCTTTTTTTTATCCCATAAAAACAGTTGTCATTTGGTAGGGTTTAGGCTCTTACTTAGTTGACTAAAATGAAGTAATAAATAAATACACGGACATTCTAATTAATGCTGTTTATTTCTGCGATAAACTCATGCCAAAAGGCATGAAAGAATATTTCTAGGTTCTGATTCTGACAAATTTTTCTGAATTCAGTTTATCAAAATAGTTTGTAGGCTTCATATTTTTATTTATTTTAGTTACAAATCGACTTATATACTTAATGGTGGTAAAATAATACCAAAATAAAAGTTTTATTTATAGGAACATAAGCCATGAAAGCTAAATGGCTCAGAGCTTCCCCGTAAACAATATTATGTGTTAGCAAAATAAAACGACCGCTCTCTACCGCTACGCAAACAGAGCCCGCGCACCTCGGTGATGTAATTAATAGAGGAAAATGTACATTATTATAAGTATCATCAATAGTTTTCGCAGCGAACGTCAAATAAAGGCTTTTATTAGTAAATTTTTGATACTTCGAGTTACATTATAGCAATTTTCGTAGGATCTCATCTCAATTTTTTTAAATAGGATACTGCTCATATTAGTCGCTGATAAATGTAGCTGTCTATAGGTGAAGATTTAAGAATTTTAAAATCGGTTTGGTAGTTTTTGAGTTTATTCATTACAAACAAAGGAACGAATATCAAAAAATCAAATCTTTTATCTTTACAATATTAGTTTAGTTAAAACTACTATTCAATTGTTTTCAGTTTACAAAAAATTAAATGTGTCGGAAAATGATTAAAAGACTGTTTACTCACACCGCGGTATTTTTCTTACTTTTAGCATTTTTTTATCCATCGTAACTTCTAAACAATAGGTCCGATTAGAATAATTTAAAGAGGAATTTACATATACAATAATCAACTTTGATTACGAAATTATTTGGTAGGATAAAGTTTAATATCATGATACGAATGTCTTCATCTTTTGATTCTACCCGTGTTTTGATTAACTAATTTGAACTAAAAGCGGTTATTGTGACTTAACTATAATAGTTAGACATATAGCCTCGCGGACTTTTTTGTGAGTACTATGAAAATGTAGTACAATATTTTATTTATCATCAATAGTTTTCGCAGCGCAAGCCAAATAATGACTCTTATTATTAAATTTTTGTTACTTAATAGCGATTTTCGTAGCGATCTCAATTTTTTTTAAATAAAAAGAGCTGTTGTTAGTCGCTGATAATGTAACAGATTTTGAGTTTATCCATTACAACCAAACAAACAGACAAAAAATTAAATCGTTTCCCTTTATAATATGAGCTTAGGTAACATTAAAGGGCAATATTAAATGTCCTCATTTAGATTATAATACTATTTTCTGTACAAGAATGGATGTTCCACGAACGCTCCACTATATATTTTATGCTTCAGTTAACACACGTGTTTCGTTTAAAATGACGTTAAATTTCATAAGAGCTTAAAGACATCTAAATTTCTCAGTAGGTTTTTTATTTTATTTTTAATACATACATACATACATCATACATACATACATAAGATTACGACTGTATCCATAAGGGGTAGTCGGGGACTGGGCACTCACTGCAAAAACAGATAACTGCCACAATCCACGTTTCACCAAAACAATATAATGCACTTGGTGTGATAGGTGGTGAGCCCATCGCCACCATGCGCTGTTGAGTGCACAGTGCAGTTTAATTACTTACTCGCCTTTTACGAGATCCATTGGATAAGATGGAGTGGCAGTATTCTTTTAACATGCCGCCACTTTAATTATAGATTTTATTTATTAAATTAAATTTTAATATACCTACATAAAATAATTATAACATTTAGTTACCATTTTAACGCTTAATGATATCGTGGCATCGAATAGAATCGTGGGCATAACAATTACCACTAAAAATGTTGCCATCCCTATTGAGACTTTATAAGATTTCCGAGAATTTCATTTTTGTTGCGAGCCTCTTTTTAATAAACGGGAGAAAACAATAAAAGCTGCGAATAATTAAATCAGTACACAACACAATAAAAAAAATACTAGGAAAATAAAATTAATTTAAGACTAAAGCATTCCTTTTCAAAGACAGACCCGTGAAGTCTTTGTTTAGTGAAAATTCATAAAAATGTTGTTAAACTTTAATTACTATTAAAAATTCATATTTTTTCTTACATAGAAGCCATGGAAGACGTTATGTTTGTTTTCTGAAATAAACAATGTAGATACTCCTAGCCTAGAGTACCTGACTTCTACGATGCGGGTCCTGGGTTGGAACCCAGCCGGAGCCAATTTTTGTACAGAAATAACAATATGTGAGTCAATATGTGTCTCTGTGTTTCCGATACCACATCTTAGCCTACCTCCGATCTTATCGCTTAAATCGGGCGCAATTAGATGATTGACTCTGCTTACGCGTATACTCTTGTAGCACAGTATTACCTCCTATGCAGTTGACCTTCCCATAGTATATATCTAGTAATTATTGGGTTTTACATGTAACATAATTATAAAGTACAATGATGCAACAACTTGAAGCTGTTATGGCATTAAATTCTCTTGACCTTCCCGTATCTGAGGTAATGTAATATTTTAGGTTGGCGGAATTGTCAGAAGCTCAGGATGATCACAGTACATTTAAGCTGTAAAAACAATAATTTGTAGCAGAGTGATATTAATCTAATACTATTGCATATTATGGTGTTGTTCTACACGAAGAAAGGCTGTCCGTACAATGCAATAGTCGCCTCTTTCGACACCTCGGTAGGATAGAGGTAAATGTAATCCTGCCGGACACCTATCAGCTCAAGGTAACATTTGCATATTTCTACCGTTTATCGATAACCTGCATTGACGCAGCTTGTGCCACTTGCTTGCTCCCGCTACCAAAACTCCCTTCGAACTAAGGGAAGGCGTATGCCCATTTGTTATAACTGGTGGTACGATTCCTAAACAGGAATTCGTCTAGGTAGGTACCACCCTAGGGCCCGTTATTCTGCCGTTAAGCAGTAGTGTGCAAACATTACTGTTTTGGTTTGAAGGGCACTGCGAGCTAGCGTAATCACAGGGCATATGAGACTTAAGAACTGATGTCTCAAGGTGACGGGCGCTGTGTAGTGTTACACAGAGATTCTGGGTGACATAGCATTTGTTATGGATAGACGTTGCACTTTACAACAGGTGAACGTTTCGTCGAACTATCCAATAAAAAAATGATAAGCTGATACTGTATTGCTGTAAGTCGAGGGAAGTTGTTGTTAACTATTAATTGTTCCTTAATAATAAAAAGAACTATTTGACACGACAGAATTCACAAATTTCTTTAAATAGAGTAACTTGAAAAAAAGACTTTCAAAAGCAATTTTAAAGTATATACGTTCATAGCATCGATAGTAAAATTTTAAGAATTCGGATGATAGTAGTATATATTTTACATCTTTTCATTAAGTTTCCTTCTACAAACATTTTGTAAATGATTTGTACTTAATAAGAAATTATTTATAAATATATATCATATATAACTAACTACGAGCTAAAGCAAAGCATCTGAAAATTTTTGTGAGAAGCTAAACCACTATACTGGAGAAGAATTAAATAGACTAAACCTACGTATCTAAAGAGTCGTATTTTCAACATAGAATAATAAATCCAAAGTTTGAAAATTTTTGAAAAAACGATAGTGATTATCTAAATCAGATCAGATTTAAAATGAGGTCTATTCAAATAACCGGAAAAATAAAATAACAGCAAAATCTCTTTAAAAATTTGTAAGCAAATGAAACCAGTGACAAAATGGTTAGAAATAAAAAAAAATAGTTTCGTTTAGCCTCACAGGCAATAAATAACAAAATTTATTCTGATAACATAGTTGTCAAAAAATACAAGAAAAAATAAAATCTTTTGGCATGCGTAAAAAACAGCGGAGTGGAAATCCAATTGCAGAGCATCCCTTTTTATTATTTGTGACGTAAGAAGGAACATGAAAAACGGAACTTTCAAATAAGCATTCATTGGCTATCAAATTACTTCGATTTCTAGATTATGACTCGAATTTGTTTTAGATCGAGAAACGCTTAAAGGGAACAGCTCATCTGTCCCCTTTAAGCTATATCACTATTTCTTTTTGTAAAATATAGGTATCTGTTTTTGATAAGTTGTTTCTTTAAATTAGTAACAAAGGTATTAAAAACCACATTTAACTATTGTCTAACAAATGTATGTAAAATGTATTATGTAGCATTTTACAAAAAGGCTTACACCGCTTACCCCCATGCCACCACTATTACGAGTATATAAAAAGTTATTTTCATTACTTCACCTACTGCCAATAATTTACTCAGAATATACACAATCCAAGGATGATGTAACTTAAAGATAAGACAACTAACTTTATTGCATTTTATTGATTTACTTAAAATGTATTACTTTTTTCAATTACAAAAGTTAATCAAATCCATGTACTCATAGTAACGTAAGATCATTGTGAAAATATCCTAAGGGAAAATCTGTAAACGGGTTTGTCTATTATGTCCTCCCATCTCCCGTTCCAAATACGTTGGGGTAACCGGGTCCTTCAAATTTTATCTTCAAATCAAGAACAGATGTCGAAAGTGCCGATTTCTTTATCAGTCAGTTTCATTTGAAACTGTAATTTTATTATATTATTAGAGTTATTTAGTTTTATGGTAAGAGAAAAATATCTTAAATAATAACAAATTAATGATGTCTTTTTTACTGATTTTCGATCACGGTTACAACTTACGAATACTGTCGGGAGCTATACGCTACGCAGAGGATATTATAGTGCCGCAAGTGTAAGTACAAACACAGAAGTACTAACTCGTCCTAACAAATCTAACGCACTATATGTAACGCTCATGCAATAACTTTGAAGGTAAGCTAGGATTCTGAGTCAAAGTCACGGGGCAATCCCAACACAAACAGACCCGACAACGAACCATTAGTGTTTAAGCACAAGTGTTGGTTTTTTCTGGGTCTAGAACCCCGGACTCGTGGCGTACAAGCCAGGCACATTGATCACTAGTCCGCACGGTCCTCAATATTGTTTATAAAAACCATAAAAAGTAGTAATATCTCTTTTAAAAAAAATCTTCACAAAATTTTATACGAAATTTAATTTACTAAGCTGAAATAGATTATAATTGTGAAACAGGAACAAAGTTAATTTGCTAAAATCAATGTTTACATTGTAAATCGTTAATCAAAAACTAGTTTTTTCTTATTAAATACATGTAAAAATAAAAGTATAAAATGTTCCCCTGTTGCACCTGTTCATCAGCCACAGTCACGTCTAAAAAAAGTTACAGTCTGTAAATGTTCCGCTGCTGATCACAGACCTATAATTTTAAAATACTCTTCAAGGGATCGGAAGTGACTATGCATATGGATATACGGAAGTGACCAAGTTTCTCTGTTAAAAAGAGATTCGTAAACTCTATCGTGTCAACTCGTGTGTTTAATATTACTAAGAAACATGTAATCGTTAACTGCAACGGCAAAACGTAGAAATCAGTATCAGTAAAATTGTGAAACGTAAACAAAAGATGACCGTAATTGAAAGACCTAAAACCAAGTGTTGATTGTTGATTGTGATAACTATAGCCGACGCTTCCGTGGAAGAGCAGTGGGGAAGACTCCAGTCTACATTAACCAAACTGGAAGAAGGTTTCTCCACCAAACGCGATCGTATCATTGACAGGGAAAGTGTAATGTCATTGTTAAGGCTGCGATTCATGAGGAAAATATATTGCTTAAAAGTGGCGATACAACGATGCTGAAGATCGCATAGCTTATAGAGTAGCCAAACATTCCACAAAAAGAGTAGTTTCCAAGGCCGGAAGTAACAAGTTCTCTCCCCTGTATGAAAAGCTTCCAAAACAGGAGGGCGAAAAACTTATTTATGAAATGACGAAAAGTCCATAAAAGGCCACGCAGAGCATTATTAAATGTCTTTGCATGGAAGACTCACATGGTTGTCTGCTCCATAAGGAAATTGAGATTTGAGCGTTAGAAAAGATACTGTGAAGAGCTGATGAACAATCAAGTCCTGAATATTGCTCGGTTGGCGCAGTGGCCCTTGGCTTCTGCGCCGCGGGTCGCGGGTTCTATTCCCGCAAAGGACAAATATTTGTAAGGCCTACAGATAGTTGTTCCGGGTCTGGGTGGTTTGTGAATGTGGAATTTATGTCTGTAAAACGTACCCACGACACTGTCCCCACAGTAGGATTTCCCGTGTCGTTTTTTTTTTTAAATTAAAAATTAATCAAATTAATATAATGATTTCTTATATTTACGCGAACACTACACATTTAAATGAAACTAATTTTACGGATTTTATCGCGTTTTATTTTATTATTTATAACCCGACGTTTCGAGTGCTTTACAGCACCCATGGTCACGGGCGGACTGAGGTGACAGATGTCCCGATGTCATAGTTAACCCGGAGTACCTTCAGCTTTTAATTATTATTCCTTGTCCGATCTACGCAGAAAGAGCTTACTGTGTCTTGAAGTCTTGCAGTGGTATGCTTGGTTTTTGATTTAATTTTATTAATTATAGGATCCCAAGCTGGTGGTAATACCCAACCATCTTCTCTATTAAAATTAGGATGTTTTTTAATTTCAATAGCCTCGCGAATCATCCTTGGTAGGAATCGGTGTTCTTTTGCGAGGATTTGTGGTTTATCAAATCTGATGTAATGGTTGGGATGATCCAGAACATGGTCACAGACTGCAGACTTCCTAGAGCGACGATGCTTCACGTCAGCTATATGTTCTTTTACGCGGGTTTTAACTGATCTTTTTGTTTGCCCTATGTAAGAGAGACCACATTCACAATCCAGCTTGTGTACTCCTGCATCTTGTAGAGGGATGTTACACTTGACAGATGGTAAAAACTGACTTATCTTCTTAGGCGGCTTGAAAAATGTTCTTATGGAAGCCCGCTTCAAGATATAGCCAATCTTGTCCGTGACTCCTCTGACATATGGTAGGACTGCAGGTACACGCTCGACTGTGGCCGGCTTCACTCGGTCACTGCGACGAAGGCGCGGAACCCGAAGCTTGTTGTCTTGCAAAACTTGCTTGACATGCTGAAGCTCGGCGGCCAGGTGTTTACTGTCACAGATCCCTTGTGCTCTCTGAAACAAAGATTTGCCCACGGTAGCTAGCTGTGAAGGATGGTGGTGAGATTCACCGTTTAAGTACCTATTTGTATGGGTCTTTTTCCTATACACAGTGTGACTCAAGGTGTTATTAGGATTTCTAATTATTAAAACATCTAGAAAAGCTAAACAGTTATTTGTCTCTAACTCCATTGTAAATTGTATTTTAGAATTTATGGAGTTAAGGTGGTCTAAAAATGCAGTGACTTTATCAGAAGGTAGTATTGTGAAAGTATCATCTACGTACCGCTTGTAGAACCTTGGATTTACTGGAGAAGTACGGAGGGCTTTCTCCTCAAAGTCTTCCATGAAGATGTCAGCAACAATGGGAGATACTGGGGAGCCCATCGCCACACCATCTACTTGCCGGTAGTATTGCTCCTTCCACAATAGATAGCCAGATGTTAGGCAATGTCTGAGTAATTCTGCATGTTCTACTGGCATGTTGTTCTCTGTTAGCTTCCTAGTTACAATTGAGATGCAGTCTTCAACAGGTAGGCATGTAAATAACGACTGGACATCAAAACTGACCATAGTTTCATTGTCAGTAAGATGTAGGTCTTTTATCTCACTGACAAAATGGTAGGAATCCTTTGTGTGTGCTCTTGTGTCCTCTAAGTGGGGAGAGTATTTTAGCCACATGTTGAGCCAATCTGTAAGTTGGTGAATCGATTTGACTCACTATTGGACGTAGCGGAGCATTGAGTTTGTGTATTTTGGGTAACCCATACAACTTCGGTGGTTTGGCACAAGAAGGTACTATCGAATTTACGTCTAGATTTAATTTCTCGGCGTGTTTCTTTATTAGATCGCTAGTTATTTTAAGCGTGTTAGTCGTTGGGTCTGTCTTGACCTTTTTATAGGTGTTTACGTCCGCCAAAAGTTCTTGCATTTTGAAATTATAATCCGACGTATCCATTACTACCGTAGCGTTACCTTTATCTGCGCGGAGAATCGTGAGTTCGGGTCTGTTTCGTAAGTTATTTAACGCTTTTAATTGGTCTTTGGGAAGATTCAGTTTCGGCACAGAACTTCGACGTAACATAGACGAAATGTCTTGACGTATAGCCTCCAAATCTTCTTTACCGATATTATTTTTAAACAGACAATCCTCAACACTACAAATAATTTCTTCATACGGTATTCTTCGCGGTATTATTGGTATTACCACCAGCTTGGGATCCTATAATTAATAAAATTAAATCAAAAACCAAGCATACCACTGCAAGACTTCAAGACACAGTAAGCTCTTTCTGCGTAGATCGGACAAGGAATAATAATTAAAAGCTGAAGGTACTCCGGGTTAACTATGACATCGGGACATCTGTCACCTCAGTCCGCCCGTGACCATGGGTGCTGTAAAGCACTCGAAACGTCGGGTTATAAATAATAAAATAAAACGCGATAAAATCCGTAAAATTAGTTTCATTTAATCAAATTAATATTTTTTCCAAACCAAGGGCTTATCTGGCCCATTACACCAGAAGAAGTATTCGCATATCTTTGGCGAATGAAAAACGTTGAAAAAAGTTTATCCTGATAACGTTCCGATAGACGTGTTAAAATCATTGGGTTCTCCTATGGTGGTCACACAAAAAGAAAAAAAACTTTTATACATTTTCGCCTTTATATGTATACAGCCTATCATTTGACTATGTTCCTTTTGAGGCTTATTATTATTTGAATGGCGTTGAGGTTCAAAAACGTGCCTGAAACTTTCACTGGATCAATTAGTGACATTTACCTCAATTCCGAATCATTTGTAAGGTCTGCTGTTGACGATACGAAAACCTTTACATTCACTGTCGGTGTTCACCAAGGTTCAGCTCTTAGCCCCTTTTTGTAGCGTTTGATGCGGTCACAGCAGATATAGGGGATTACCCCTAAATCCCATTATTTATGGAGACGACGTCGCACTTGTTGATGAGAACAAGAGGAATGTGGAGCATCGATGGAAGACGACGCTTAAGAACGATGGACTTAACTTAACGTAGCGAAGATAGAGCAAATAACTTCCATGAGAACAGATCTCAAATCTATCAAAGTAGGTTCTTAACACGCTGTAAAAACAGAAAAAATCTGATACCTTGTATCTGTACTGTATGAGTCTGGTGATATAGACGACGATGCCAGAGCCCGTGTTGGTGTTCTCGGGGTATATGGTGGTATGTCATAGAGACAATTTGTAAACGCAAAATCCCTCATAAGCTCAAAGCTAAATGTGTATAAGAGCATTTTCCGACCCGTACTCTTATATGGTAGTGAAACATGGCCGACCTTGGCCCGACTTGTTAATGATCTCCACGCCACGAAAACGAAAATGTTGCGATGGATGTACGACGTTACACTACGCGACCGTATACGCAACGAACATATTCGCAGCAATCTCGGAGTACGTGACGTGGCTAACAAGCTTCAGGATAGGCGTTTTAGGTGATCCAGGCACGTTTTGCGGCAATCGCATAAAGCGATAGTGTCTTGACACAGTACTGGCAGGAACAAAATCGCGCGACAGACCCAAAAAGCGCTTGCTAGATGTTGCTACGTCAGATTCACCACTGAGGATGCCAAAGACCGGGCAGAGTGGAAACGTTTAAGTCGGGAAGCGGACCCTGCACATAGTATATCAGCACTTAAAATTACAGAATAATTTGAGAGATGCCGGCACAGAGGATCGAACTCAGATCACTAGCGTACTATGAAATTTTAGGCAAGCGCCCAGCCCTTTATATACCATAGTTCTTGGCAGCCACGCTAATAATGTAGTTTTGTCTAACATCTACGAATCGTCAGGTTTTAGAGTATACACTAGAAACTATGGACTCAAAAAGTTGTAAAATTCTTAACTTTAAACCTACTTAATAAAAATGTATTTACGAGTTAATGGGTATCATAAAACGAATTACGCTATAAGTAAAGGTAAAATATCATAGTATGTAACAACGCTCCTTTGGCGGTCTTATCCGGTTAAATAAAATCCTGTTCTAAGTGCTCGCGGCGTGATATATGAAGCCATTTACACGCCAACATTGGCTAGCTTATTATATTTGTACATAAAGTAAACTTATTTTATCCCTAGAAATATATAAATGTATTCGTATTTTAATGGAATAAAATATATGTGTTTATTATTTTCATAATTTTTGGGATACGCAATATTATTAAACAACTTATAAATAATTTTAGGATAGAACATTTTCTATTTATTATTTTATGGAAGCGTACCATATAAGGCTTTTCTTATTTTACAGTTATGTGACGACGTAAATCCAATCGGTGACAAATCCGATTCAACCTGTGTCAAGAGAAATGTAACTTTATATTTGAATAGCAGAAATCCGATTACTCGTTTAAGCCTTAGACTGGAACGCACATGTAAACAAATATACGTTTCAGTACACGTAGCATAAATGTCAGTTTTTGCTCCAAATTTAGTTGTAATGTTACCATTCAGAGAATATCTAGTTCTCTGAATGGTAACATTGCCAACGTTTTGGCATAATTGTTCCATTATAAAATATGATAATGTGTTAAAGTTTATCACATTATCAGCGGTCGGCAACTTTTAAGCAAGCAAGAGCCATCTAGTGGCAAAATTAAATAAACATGTGCATAATTACAATTCAAAAAAGTTAATTCATAAGTTCATAATTTTTACTTACTGGTTCCGATGGTATAAAATGCACAATCACAAATGTTTATTTTTAGCTTTTATTAATCATAATTTACAATAAAAAATAAAATAAAAAAGTATAAAATTATCGAGTCGAGTCGAATTAAAATTAATGTAATTTTAGACGCTTTATTTGACTGGCTGTTTGTGTAATATTTGGATATTTATTGTGGGAATTTATAGAATAGCACCCAAATGGCATGTGATACGAGATATTTTTTTCTATAATTGAGAAGTGAAAAATTTTAGACAAGTGCTGCCAAAATTGTAATAAATTGCTAAGGAAATCTTTTCAAATTGTTAAACCTAAATGGCAGACTACCATCAAGATCATGAATTTCATAGAAAGACTTATAAGAAGATCAATCACATTCATTTGTAAATTACTTGGTACTTCCTCGATGTCAAATAAAAAAGGATTTGCGTTTTACCAGAAACGTTCCCAAAATCTGAAAATCAGATTTTGTAGCTGCATTAGAATGCATTTCATTCTATCGTTTTTCCAATGATAATTTTAGCCAACCTCGACAGATTTTTTACTATTCGGAAAATTATCCAGATTTTTCTCTCAACAATATGTTTTAGGATAAGCTTGTTTTTCATTTGGAATGCCTTTACATCTGTGTGCATATCTCTAATTTGTTTTTTCCTTGAAGCCCTATATTCAGCATATTTAACTCATGAGTAAAATCTGGCAATAATCCAAAAGACTTGCCGACCGCAGTGTTAAATGATTATGTGTTTCAAGTTTCATATTAATAACAGGTTTTTAATATTATCGTCTTATGCACTTTACGTACGTCGTCCATATTAAACAAATAAAAAGTATTTGGGGTAATGTCATTGTTACCAGGCTTAGTTAGCAGTTTAGCAACAGCGGTGTAATGCTTTTTTTTTAAATCAGTAAATGTGAAAAACTATCATACAGTTACATACAAACATACCTTTTTCTCATATAAGGGGTCCGCAGAGGCCACTCCCGTAGCCCACTTTTTACCCTCGCAGGAAACGAGACGTGACGGATGGCGAACCACGTCGCCGTCATTTTGGTACGAGTCAAAATTTCTTACTCCGCGCTCCTACGAGTCCGAGTTATAAATTACTCACTGTGTCGCAATTACATACTCGAATTTACCCATAACTAATGAAGAACTAAGAAGATGCATTGTCACCTTTGATGAAATGTATATTTGCTATTTACTTCGGTACTTTCGGTACTGTCAAATTTATAATGCTTATGATTTTGTAAAAGTAGCCAATGGCAAAGTTAAAAATAATCAATTTGTGTCTAAATATTTTTAACCAAATATTGAATAATGATTTCTTATATTTACGCGAACACTACTCATTTGAATGAAACTAATTTTTACGGATTTTATCGCGTTTAATATTTTACTATTTATAACCCGACGTTTCGGGCGCTTTACAGCTCCCATGGTGGTGGTCCCCCCGTGACTATGGGAGCTGTAAAGCGCCCGAAACGTCGGGTTATAAATAGTAAAACATTAAACGCGATAAAATCCGTAAAAATTACTTTCATTCAAATATTGAATAATTTGTTGTAAAGTGTATTAGTAAACATACGCTTTCATGATAACGTAACACATGGCATAATTTAGTATTTACCTCTCGCCACTCGCTTAATTTAGTTTGCAAAATAGGTTATAACGTGTACTTAATTTTGCTTCTAACTGTACCTACTATACTTAGTAACAACAATTTTGGAGTAATGTTTCGCAAAGTTACTAGTTGGTTAATACCAATTTCGTCTTGTGTTGTTGAAACTGTTTACATACAGCTTATAACAATTTTGATGGTTACAAAATTTGTTACCATAAGTACAATGAATTCTTATAACTGTGACTCTTTGGGATCTTTTTCAGGTTATCAGTTCACCTGCTGCGATCATATCTGGTTAAACCTTCATCTTTGGATACTGAGATAATCAACGAGGCAGTGTAAATTTTAAATTTTTGAAAATTTTGTCATTAAAAATAAAATATAATATATTTAACTAAATTTTCATAGCAACCCCATAACGCAGAATGACTTCATTATACCTCATTACAACGTTAGCGGAATTGTGTTCAAAACTATTTCATAGCCTAAACTCTATTCTATATCTAACTGGGTGTAGAATAAAGAAAATGCCAAAAAAAAATGCCCAGTATGGCACTACTGGAATAATAAGTGTGCATCTAAGTGTCTCTGCATCTAAGTGTACAGGGCCAGGTCAGTTGTTAGGGCAGCCTTCACGTTCTTCTGCCGTGAAGCAGTAGTGTCCAAACATTGCTGAGTTTCAGTCTGAAGGGCACTGAGAGCTAGTGTACGCACTGGGCATATAATGCTTAAGAACTGACGTCTCAGGGAACGGGTGCAGTGTGGTACCACACAAAAATATTCTGGGTGACATAGAATTACTATGTGCGGACATTTCACATACGAGTATCATCAGGTGAACGTTTTGCTCGGCTCCTCTTTTTCTCCAATGCATTTAGTTGGATTTTAATAACGCTGCCCCACTTTAAAATTTCTCCTACATCATTTACTCGTTTTACAGATATACGAGTAGCATGCAAACGTGCAAACTCAGTACCGGGACAACTATCTAGAGGCAATACAAATGTTTGTTTCGTGCAGTTATCGAAACCACAACCTGTGGCGCAGTAGTCTATCGCTGAACCACTGAACCGACCGAGCTGTCAATTTTTTTAATTTTTTGTACTTACATTGACATGATACAATGTTACAGCGCAATCATTCTTGCGTATCGAGCATTTTGAATAAAAGGGAATAAGAAAAGCGAACCCTTGATTGTAATTTAATTCCGAATTTACCTTTATTATTATTATTTTTTACCTATTTAAATTGAAACTAACTAGTCTGGCCGTAAATACTGTTACATAAAAACTTTTCTTTTATCAACTTTTTAATTATTTTGAATTTGGAACACGCAATATACGTGTTCCAAATTTTAAAAATTTCTTTCGATTTTGCGCCATTTCACATATTTTTTCGTGTTCATTATTAAATTAAAATATGGAAGGGGGTGTTAAAGAAAATAGGATTGCAGTAATCGCCTTGCACAAAGTGAGTATGAAGCCGTCGGTCATATTCCAGATACTTCAAAAGCTTGGTATCAGCCGTATGTTCGTATATCGTACTATCAACAGATACAACTACTCTTCCTCTGTCGAAGACCAGAAAAGATCGGGGCGGCCGCGTGCTGTTAGAACTACAAAGGCTGTTAATGCTGTTAAAGACAGAATTTGTCGAAACCCCATAAGGAAGCAAGAAATCTTATCGCGACAAATGAAGATTCCCGCTAGGACTCTGTCGCTTATTATAAAACAAGACGTGAAACTCGGTGCTTATCGTTGATATACAGGACAAATTTTTTCTTTAATTGTAAATCAATCTTTACAATTAAAGAGAATGAAAGGCATAGAAATATCCTCTTTACCGATGAAAAAAATTTCACGATTGAAGAACACTACAATAAGCATAGTGATAAAGTGTACGCTCACAGTTCTAAAGAAGCTGCTCAAGTGGTCGGAAAGGTACAACGTGGTCATCATCCTGCGTCAGTGATGGTTTGGCGGGGCGTGTCTAATCAAGTAGTCACAAAACTACATTTTTGTGAAAAAGGAGTGAAAACTCAAGATACAGTCTTGGATCATGTTGTTAAACCTCATCAATACACTTTTTAAAAATATACCGTGGACTTTCCAGCAGGACTCTGCACCTTGTCACAAGGCACGAACTACCCAAGCCTGGCTTGAAACCAAAGTTCCGGACTTTATAAGAGCTGAAGACTGGCCCTCATCTAGCCCAGACCCCAACCCTTCTTGGCCCTCCTTTTGACTTCAAATTATGGTCAGTTTTAGAGGACATGGCCTGCTCTAAACGACACGGTGACATTGAGTCTTTTAAAAAATCTTTGGAGCAAGCAGTGGCGAAGTTTCCCTTGGAAACAGTGCGTAAATCCGTAGAGTCGTGGCCAAACAGATTAAAGGCCTGTATAAAAGCCAAAGGCGGCAATTTCGAATAGAATATTTTTTTTTTATATTTTGCTGAGACTAATAAATATGTAGGTATAAATTTTAACAGTATTACATTACTTCATAAAAAAATGCATTTTCATCTGTAACAGAACTTATGGCTGGACTAGGTATTTACAGTTGACAGTTTAAAGCTGTTTTTGTAAAAATAGAAGTAAAAATGATCTCCAAGTAACATTTAGTAACCTAATATATATATTAGCTCTTACTACTAGTACTACCACTCCTACAATTAACACTAATACTACGACTACTACTGCTGCCACTACTACCACTATCGTTACTACTGCTATTACTATGTACTACCACCATTACCGTTACTACTACTACCATCACTGCCTCCACTACTGCTACCATTACTGCTACTAATACAATTCCGCTATGGGCAACTTCGGCAACGATTTCGAATACAACCGCGCATCGATGCACTTCTTTATTCAGAGAATAGAGCCTTAGTTCTCCATCCATTCTATATGAAGCGCATAGTATAGATTACCCTGTATGGATAAAGAGGGTGGACACCCTCCTTGTACTGCAGTCAGAACGTGCTTTTTTGTAGAGTTCCACTACTTCATATAATCGTACAAAAAATTTCATCTCAATCCTGACAACAGAACACAGGTGCCTGCCACCCGTTCCTCTAATTTGGACGGAAATATATATGTATGAACATAAGAATATTACCCACTTTGATAAAAAAGTGATGTTCATAATGTAAATACCAGGAACAAGCACAAATCATTAATGCCGGTTCCTCTACTTCACAGATTCAGTAACTCTTTCATGGGGCAATATTACATACGTTTTCACAACAAAATCCCAGAAAGTGCAAAGTCTTTTAATCAAAAAGTTCAAACTATTTATTAAACAAAGACTTTAAGAAGGGTAATTATAATATTAAGGAATACATGGATGATGATAATGGGAATGAGGTGATCGACGCCAAACTATTTATTCATCTTTGTAATACTGCTGTAATTGTATATTAATTTTAAAATGACTGAAAAAAAATCCAGCTGGGTTCCTAATGGTTCTTCCCAAGAGGAATTTCTTGGCGAACCAGTGTAGCTTAAAAAAATGACGTTCATTGAGTATTATGTAAATGATCTATATTGAATTAAAAATATACTATGCTATTCTATAGGTTTAAAACTGAGCACAGAAAACAATATTTCTTTAATTTATTTAAATAAACAAATATAATATCATTTTAAAGCATCTTAAAATAATAATAAAACATATTAGTCGTTCCTTTTGGATATCAAATTTATTATTGTGATGAAAGAGAAATTTAAAAATGTGTTTCAAGTTGAATTGAAAAGAAGTTCTTGAGGTTATGTAAAATTAAATGGATAAAAGAACCGTTTGGCTGACATAAAGGATGCTTTTATTGAATGCTCGATCCTTTAGACCTGTTGAAACCAGAGTAGTTACGAAAGTTTAACATTCTATTCTTATTATATGTTTTATGAACATTTCTTTAAATTGTTTTCAATGTAAAAGATCTTTTCATGTATTCCAAAAAAGATCAAGACGACAGGGAAATTATATATGTAGATAATAAGATAATTTCATCATTATCATTTGAGCCTTTATTGGTCCACTGCTGAACATAGGCCTACCCCATAGATTGCTACAAAAGTTTATAGATGAAATTTTGGGGGGTTTTTGGTTGACCAAAATTGACATGCTAGCCAGGCGAGTTGGCAACAGCAGATTATTTATTTAGATGCTCGAAGAATGTGACTCGACTTTTACAACACTCACGGGATGAGATAGGGTGGTAGATTCTCTTAAGCCGCCACCAGCCTGCCCAAGGTAATAAATCGGTAAATAAAGTAAAGAAATCACCTATAAATGTCACACTGATGAGCATAAACCTTCACTTACTACTGAGAGAGATTTCGACCCGAGAATGGTCCGCAACGCTGCTCCAATGCCGGTTCGCGGACTTCAAATTTCCTCGAAATATTTTCTTATTCCTAAGACTTTAGCAGCTTTCCTTACGATGTTTTACTTTGCCGCTGAGCACTTGGTAAATCAGCACTTTAAATCACGATTTAAGAGGTACCTGCACCGAGGACCAAACGAAGTCACTCGTTTACAATAAAATTTAAGGCGAGCGCCCGGGAGAAATTCACTAAAAGCACACAAAAGTCGTACTTTGTATCTAATTTAAAACAAATATTTTAGATTTTTTAGAACTCGGGCTTTTCAACATACATATTTCATTACCTGTTTAATGAGTAAGTGGTGGCGGCATAGGAGAGTCTACCTCCCCATCTCATCCCATGGGGATCTGGGGGGGGGGGGGATCTGGGGGAAGCCTATTGTCCATTGGACGAGTGATTGGCTGAGATATCGATGATGATATGCTTTACCTCTATCTCTTATCTTCTATCTCTTAAACTGCAATGTATACATGTAATATTAACGTTTTGAGAGTGTGCATCAAAAAAAAATTCATCAGTAATCATCATTAACACCTAATGATTTCTTATATTTACGCGAACACTACTCATTTAAATAAAACTAATTTTACAGATTTTATCGCGTTTAATTTTTTTTTTACTATTTATAACCCGACGTTTCGAGTGCTTTACAGCACCCATGGTCACGGGAGGACTGAGGTGACAGATGTCCTGATCCTGCTTTTAATTATTATTTTTGGTCCGATCTACGCAAAAAGAGCTAACTGTGTCTTGAAGTCTTGCAGTGGTATGCTTGATTTTTGATTTAATTTAATTTATTATTGGATCCCAAGCTGGTGGTAATACCCAACCATCTTCTCTATTGAAATTAGGATGTTTTTTGATTTCAATAGCCTCGCGAATCATCCTTGGTAGGAATCGGTGTTCTTTTGGAAGGATCTGTGGTTTATCAAATCTGATGTAATGGTTGGGATGATCCAGAACATGGTCACAGACTGCAGACTTCCTAGAACGACGATGCTTCACGTCAGCTATGTGTTCTTTTACGCGGGTTTTTATCGATTTTTTTTTTAAAGATCAAAATAGATCGGACCAAAAATAATAATTAAAAGCTGAAGATACCCCAGGTTAACTATGACATCAGGACATCAGTCACCTCAGTCCTCCCGTGACCATGGGTGCTGTAAAGCACTCGAAACGTCGGGTTATAAATAGTAAAAAAAAATAAACGCGATAAAATCCGTAAAATTAGTTTCATTTAAAATCATTATCACCTTTAATAATTCATTGCTGGATGTAAATGTAGAAAGTTTTACCGCGTTTGTCCCGCGTTTGTCCCGCGTTTGACCCGCGTGCCAGGTTTGGTTTGACCCAAACATAAATACATAAATATTACTCCTACTAAAACATCTAAATTCGGACCGTTGCGTTTCGCTGCGTGCTTGCGCTACTAATGCGCTAATGACCGTCCGAGGGAGGCTGCGGGCATCCGTTCGGACTGTCGACTTGTGTTTCGGTAACTCTGGGCGGTGATAACCGCTCTGGAACACGGGTGTGTCTGGTGTACGCGGTGTGATTTTCGACAGTTGCGCGCCGCTCTCTATGGCGTTCGTGCGACGTTGTGCATGTTAAATTAAAGCTATTGACTGTGTGTACAGTGTTGCTTGGATCATGACTGACCGTATCGTGGTCAGGGAGTGCTGATACGTCCGTGTCGTCTAGCACGTTTTTTCAAAAAACCGCTGTGATACTTCTCTGAAGTGTTCAGAGAGTATGGGCATTTCACAGTCGCTGTTAAGGTCTACGTTGCGTTGGTACCAGCCGGCTGCTGTGGCACCTCGCAAGAATCTATTTTGTACGCTCTGCAGTATAAAGATACGATTGCCCGTCGCGTGAGCGAACGCGACGCATGCATAGGCCATTACGGGTCTAATGCATGTCTTGTAGAGGCGAAGCTTGCGGCTGAAGAAAGATTTATCTACCGTTATCAAATTAAACTCTTTAGATATTTTCGTCTGACTCTTAGATCTTTTCTTCAATAAGAGGAGAAGACTCGACCAGTTCAAGTACGTTCACTTCTAGAGTCCCTTTACAAACATCTCGTTCATTGAACATTTTTTTCAAATACGTGGACTTTCTTAACTGTAAGTTAAAGTAATTGCTATAAATGCTAGTGCTGTTTCATTTCTTTTTTATGTATCGATGCGACTTTAGAACAAATTAACTACGATGAGTATAATGTTACTAAGAAAAAAAAAATTGTTCTCTTAATTTCATCTCAAAAACATATTATGACTTCGACGTTTTTTTTTACATGGGGAAATACCTAACGCATACTCGCCTTCACGGGGGGAAGGGTGAGTTATGTCGGACTTGCACCGACTAAAACCCCATGGTGTTCCCCCTTCGTCGCATGTTAGCAGGGACACAGGTACGCTGACGAACACATTTGTGACCCTACCGGCGCTGGACGCCTAAAATCGGCGGACAGGACAGCTCCTCTCCACTCTCTTTCCCAGCCAAGAACGCCGGAACACACGACGCGACTTCCAGCACAGCCCCTCTTTGTGCCCTCTTTGTGTGTGAGACCACGGGACCAAGAGACTTGCACTCGAAAGCAACTAAAGTGCCAAAGCACTAGTCTTCCCGGCCCCGGCGACAGATCTGGTCAGTGGCTCCGTCGCCGATCACATTACGGCCGCGGAGGATAGGGAGAGATGCAAAGATACACCAACATCCCCGCCACGACAAGGTGTCAAAAAACAAGTGATGGCTTGGTTGGATGGATGGATTACCTTAAAATGTAAAAACAGTAAAATTTTTAACATAAAACTTACATTATTCGTTATTAGTTTACAACTTGCACCAGTTTTTACAATATGCATATTCATATGCATATGCTTCTCATAAATTTATTTGTTTCCTACTACTGCACTGCGGAAACATTAACAGTATCACTTTGTTGAAAATCTCTTCGTTCTCAGTACATGAAGTACAAATATGGATATTTATGTCAGTGTTTCGGTACAGAAACAAAACAATTCTGTAAATTTAGTTTAAATAATATTATTACCTTCTCCAGTTTGTGATTCACAACTGATAGAAAAAACGTTGTAATACAATAGAATATTGATTAGAATAATCAATATCATTATTATATATTAAGATTATTACATAATACTTAAACGCTAAAAAAGCCTCCGTTCCGGGAAGAACCAGCAAGAAACCCAGCGGTTTTTTCTTCTTCTTAGTAATTTTATAAACAATATACAATTACAGCAGTAATATAAAGATGTAGAAATAGCTTAGCAGCAATCACCATTCCCAGGCGTTATCATCATCCATGAACTCTTTAATATTATACTTTTCATAGTCTTTATTTAATAAAAAAAATTAAGTTTATGCCTGAAATACTTTGTGCACTTTCTGGGTTTTGTTGTAAAAGCGTATACATTGCAGCTTAAAAGAGTTACTGACTCTGTGAAGTCGTTAATAGAATCAGGCGTTACTTTGCGGAAATCCATTATAGTATGATCATCGCATTGTGTTAGATAACGGTCGGTTGCGTAACCGAGACTATAAATAGCAGCTCTTTGACCGGGCCGCTCACTCGGCGGTTGACAGTCGTAGAGTCAATATCACTCGATAATGCCTCGTTTTGAGGTGAAACACTTGTCGTATTCTCAACTTCAGTGGTGTGTATTGCCTAGTGTTGTAGTGGTGGAGGGTATATGGTGGCGGCTCCCGGTGGCGGTATTGGTTTTCTTGTGCACGCTGTTGAGGGAGGGCGGGCGGTGCTCTTCAAAACTAGGTAATATACACCATTTTACATTTTGCATGCGGATCTTAGCAAATTAACTTTCTTTCCTTTACTCTGTGAAGCGAGTTACTGGCATTATAAATTTCGGCTTGTTCCTGGTATTTACATTATCAATAGCACTATTTTTAGTAATCTGTTTTATGTTCTTGTCTACATACAATACATTTTCATAAACATATTGAGAAGCCAATGTTAAAATATTAATTTCTTTAAACTTATCTCTAAGAGACACTTCAGAGCCAAGATTATATATAGCTCACAGCCCTCTTTTTCAAAACAAAAATCACCTCTACGTTAATCGCATTAACCCTTAGCAAAATACGATTATGCAGTATGCTATAGAATTAATAATTTCATAATTTGATAATTCAAAATTATTTCTACTGAGAGAACTGTACCAATTTTAAACACGGAGATATCTTAATTAAATGCACCTAGAAGTTTTCTACTACACACCCCTAATGAATGATTTACAAATAAATTATACTCGTGTAATAAAATAATTTAAAAGGCGACGAAGGAGTTAAAATTACGTTGGTAGAGTGCGCTTTCTCAGCGACACCTCTTAACAAAAGTGGCCAATACAAGGCGGTTATTGTTAACTGTTAAAAGATTTAAAAGACAAAGGAATTCTTATGTGATAAAAATATTTAAATGCTCTCACGGCGACATATATACATTTTAGCTTCTCCTCCATACAAACTTTTACTATGCCAAATCAAAGACTCCTTCGTGCATGTAATATGCTTAAAAATGGACCCCCATTGCAGGACATTTAACATTGTGAAAAAATAGCGATCCCTGTAACAAACCTGTTGTATCTTAAAAACCACATCATGTCATTGAACAAAAAATTGGTTTCGTGTAATCCAGATGGTTATTCCACCATCTATCGCAGGACACGAGGTGAGAAATAATGATCAATTTTTTCACGCTGCGAACATACAAGTTTCTGGAGTAACTCTATAAAATATATACTAGATTAAATAATGAATTCATAAAATATTCGGGATTTTTATTTTATGGAATTGAATGACAAGACGAAGAAATGCATCATTTGATTGTAACTGCAACGTCTGCCCATGACACATGCTGTAACACGCAGAACTCACCTGTATGGGCATTGCAATGGAACGTCATGTCCTTGTTGTGGCTAAAGGCGTGGTTATGCGGTGTGGATATTGGTACATGAAAGATGGTTTGTGATGGAACTGCATAGATTTGTATATTGCTGTGTTGTATTCCGCGTTTCATCAGGGTTGTATTATGCAAAAATATATTCTATTTATATTCTATTTTTGCATTGTTTTTGTTACTCGTATTTCATTATTTTTTATTGTGTTCTAATTTATTCTAAAATTATTTTGATATTAAAAAAAATTGAATAGCTAAGTAAAATTTTCCACTGGTGGTATATTACACATTCTTCCTTTCTGGAAGCTGCAAGTAGGCACTGCCCACTACCCTCAGTACATAATTTATAAGATTTTAAAATATATATGTATATATACACATATATTTTAAAAACTATATATATATATTTAAATAAATATATTAATTGTTGTGTATAGGTATGTATATGTAATACATATGTGCTTGAATTATACTCCTACGTAAAATATAATATTGTATTTAATAACAGGATCTCACACAAAATCAGGGCAGGATAGTATGTTTTGCGCGTATGTGTAAATCTTTTTTGGAACATTGCACCACAAACAGGTGGATTTCAAATTATTAAGCGATTGACTTCTAGCGACCCGAATGACACGTGCTGTACCCATCGGGCCAAAACTTATCGATACCCGAGCTCACGTAGATGCTATTCCACGACGTGGTGACAACAATTAAGCACTGCCGCTAATCACGAGTGGTGGCATCCATCTTCGACTGCAAATCGTGGCGCCAATCGTCGTTGACCAAAGTGCTGGAAGTGCAAGACTTATAGTGCCCAATCTTCTTGGGGTGCCATCTCCTACCGGTGGTCAGCTATCATTATGGCTATTTTTATTTTTGAGACCGCTGCTCGGAAAAGTGATCTTGTACTGAGGTTGAACCGTGTCCGGAGATTCTTAAGCCAAGAAGTACGCCTTCTTCCGGGCGGTCTTTTCCCTTGGATTTTCCCCTGCATGATAAGTTGGAGTAGGTCGTATTTGTCATTGCGCATTATGTGTCCAAAGTACTGTAGTTTGCGTTTCTTTACAGTTTTCAAGACCTCTACTTCTTTGTTCACCATTTGCAACACTCTTGCGTTTGATATTCTATCCCGTCCACAATATCTTCAAAATCCTTCTGTACACCCACATCTCAAGGGCTTCCAGACGGTTACTCATATTTTGGGCTAAGGTCCATGACTCAACGCCGTATAAAAGAACTGAAAACACGTAGCACCGTGCCAAACGCATCCTGGTAGATATCTTTAGAGACCGATTGCAAAGTAGGTGATTGAGCTTGAGAATTGCGTTACGCGCCTGCTCTATCCTGCATTTGATCGCAACGCTATGGTCGCACTGATCATTCACGATGCAGCCTAGGTATTTGTATGAGTGGACACTTTGGACTACTTGATTCCTCAAAACCAAATCGGTCGTTACGGCATGTTGTGGTTTGCCGACGATCATTCCCAATGCATAGTGCCCAATGCAGCTTTGATATTGTCAGCCGGACTTCCAAATACTTGTATAGGTACAGAGCTCGAGTATGCTGCTCGTCCATTTTCTTTACACTATCAACCTATAAACTTTTAGCTACAAACTTTTGTAGTAATCTATGGGGAGGCCTATGTTCAGCAGTAGACTAGTGAAATGATGATGATAACGATCATGAAATAGCTAAGCTTCAAAAGTAATCCTTGTGATGAATTTAGTAGGATAAACCAGAGCATAGAATGTACACATTTTGTTCGAAGTATTCTAAGGAACAGTACAGTTCAATTTTTACAACCAACTTAAATGTTCGCTTTGAATAAAATAAAAATAAACCTTAATATATTACCAAAGTATGTAGCATACAAACGGCACGTTTTCGATTCCATTCCAAGCCCATGAATTCTTGATAAAACGATCCTTTTACTGAGAAGAGATCGTATGCAAGTTTATCAATTTATAAAGTTATTCATTTTACAATATTTTTTCTAATAAAAAACAGCACTTCATTAATATAACGTGTTAAATCTTTGAATATACTATACAACTGAAAGCGCTGTATCATACATATACATTTAACGTAAAAGCGCCTTCAGCTAAAAGCTCTTTTATTATTATTTATTTACCCCAAGCCAAAGTATTAAATAGAAGAGATTTAAGCCAGGGTAAAATATGATAACCCGTGGGCCGATTATACAAGTTAAACATTAAAAAATGGAGGTCGATCTTGTTTGTCATTATAATAAGCTGCGTAGATCAAGCCGAAAATTAATACACCACAACTGTATGCGCCAGCACAGAGTCGTCATTACATATATGATGATGATGATGTTCTCCTAGCCGATTTAAACCACAGCGACAACTGCCGACTACTGTCGAGAGCCATCAACTGCGCAGGTGCCACAAGTGTACGCTCAAACACAAAGACACTCACTCGCCCCTACCTACCCGCGTCCGATGTAACACTGATGCGATAAAATCGGAGGTAGGCTAGGATGCAGTGTCAGAAACACGGGAACAATCGCAACACAACCCCACCCGAAAACTAACAATTTGTGTTTTAGCACAAATGTTGACCCCGGATGGGATTCGAACCCAGAACCTGCGACATAGAAGTCAGGTACTCTGACCACTAGGCTTATCTCTCTGTACAGTGTCAAAGACACAAGAACAATCACAAAAGGAACTTATCAGAAAACCCAAAAATATAAATTTTTGCACAAATGTTACTAGGCCACGCGGTCATCATCTATTAGTGGATTATAAATTACAGTAAATTCTAAGTACATACGTGGCAGAACTGCCTTGTGGTGACGGCCTAAGACAATCTACCGCCCCATTTTATCCCGTGGGTGTCATAAAAATTGACACAGGGACATCAAAAACCAGGAGTTGGGCAGCAGAAGCTTCCTGGCATATCTGAATAAATAAACTATGGCAAGTTCAGCTAAATACTGCTGGTAGCACGTAAACAGGTCGACCGTATTCGTCCATTGTTATTGGTCGTCCTTTACTCATATGAGGTTCGAACAGAAGGGAAGGTGCCAAAAAAATTACGATTAATCACGATGGAGTAACGTGACAATCACGCATATTTTTTCGTGCGACAAATAAATGTTATTCAATGAGGTACGTGTAAAATATTTTTACGAATAATTAATTGAAATGAATTGTGCGACGAAATAAGAATAAATACACGTGGTGCTGGGAGTTGGGAGTAAGGGAAGAGGAGGAGGCATAAAGGTGGCCTAAAAAACCTCACGTGATTAAAATATGGCCCCTATTTTTCGCAGTAAGTGAAGGAAATAGTGGACTCAATTATCGACAACGGGGAATTTCATATTAGTCCTTAGGTGTGAAAATGCACATTCATCAGGAATAGGTGTATAAGCAAAAGTGATCACTTACCCGTGCGCTTGTATAACCCGTATGGTAATAAAAAAGTAGAACGTACGCAGCAGTATTTTACTAGAAATTCATTATGTACCGAAATATAACCGAGCTAAATATTGCCTAGCTTGGCTTTTAAGAAAATTAACCCTTTGAAGCTGTGACTGGACTGAGCTTCTTCATGCAGCTGCAGTAAAAGAGCACGTCTCGGTTCCGTATGTCATATCTCATAGTCAATTATTGTAGACCTGGTCAAATATTGACTCTACAATCGCCTTTTACAGTAATTTTAAACCAACCATAAAATAAGTGTATGGGCTGTTGCTGTTTAACTCGAAAATACGATAACGATTTCACTACAGATAGTACATCTGTAGTGAAATCGTTTTAGTGAACTTTGGGCATTTTATGTAAATCTTTTTTTCTTCTTCGTCTTATGAATATTTTTTATGTTGTAGTTAACAAATTATAATATATATATATATATATATATATATATATCCCAATTAATAACACTTCAATAATTTGTAAATATTGTAAGACTATTTTAACAACAGTAACTTTCCTGTTAATTTGTTAAATAACAAATTGAGAGTCGAATTGTCGGTAATGTCATCTGAGACGCCAGAGGGCGCTAGATAGGCAATTCTTAAGCAGCCTACACGGACCCTTCTGAACCAATTTCTGTAGGCATTCTGGACCAATCCGTGGTGCGGTGCTGACGTGCTGTTGTTAGTTAAGTGCTATTTTAAGTCTTTAATATTTATTAAAAATTAAAGATAATTAATGTGTAACTGTTAACGAAATCTCTATTTATCCTTTATCACTTTGATTTTAAAATGTTTGATTTACTTAAAATAGTAAAATAAATTTAACTCGAATAAAACTGCTTTTTATTGTTCTTTGGTTGGTTTTTAGTTATTTCAATTCATATTATTATAATTTGCTAACAAATGTGAGTGATAGAAGAGAACATGACGTCAGCCATCTTGACGACATGCTTTTTTAAAACAATTTATGAGCCTCTGCTCATATATGGTGAATTTTGACTCAGTGAATACACGTCTACAAATAGAATTTCATTTATATAGCAATACTCAAATCGCATTTAATTGCTTCCATTTAATATTATCTCAGGATTTTGCCTTTTAGCAAAGCCGTTGTTTGTTGTCTTTTAAAGCCTGAGTCAAGTAAGTACATACATCTTTTAATTTTTCATAAGGGTTATAGAACCGGATGAGAATCCGCCTCGCTTAATTCCTGTGTGTTAGCGGACATGACCTCAAAATATGTTTGTTTCTCATAGTTGCAGATTTTATTACCACAGCCAATCAACATTTTATTTTCCCATGAGGTCTCATCGTGTGTTGACATAATTTTCGGCTACTTTATAAACAATAAAACTGTCATGGATTTCTTAAATAACTGCAGACATACTCTCTTAATCCTCCTGTACCTAACGAAGGCGTAATCGTCTTATAAATTTACGCAATAAGATCCTACCACAAAAGGTCTCACAAGAGATTGTCTCTGTACGAATGTTACAGTATAATTAAATTTACAACGACAGCCACATAAACAAGCGGTTTTGTTCAGCTTTTATAAATTTCCAAGTTTTAGCAAGTTCTTCGTGTAACGCTGTTAAACTGCCACACTGTAGTATACATTGAAATCGCTGTGGTTATCTCGTCAAGTTACTTCGTTATAACTGCAAAACTTTGAAGTGAGTTAAGGGTACGAAAGACATGTTAGTTTAAAATTCGACTAATACGTTGGTATTTTAAGTGCATATGACGAATCGAAAGCTTTTCACATAACGAAGTAATTTTGTGCTTAATAACGCTTAATATGCGAATAGTTCCAGTGGCACTATCTAGGGATTACATACGCCTTTTGTGGTGTAATTCCACTTTAGCATTGCTTGTCCTATCTTATGTGCGAGTGTGTATTGACTGTCGTAATTTAACACGTTTGAGGCTTACTGTCATTAGCTTTAATGTATAGTGGATAAATGCTTAAGCAGTTAACCTATTCAACTCAGCATCACAATTCGTTTCAAGTGTACGGTGATGTCTCTATAGGGAAATTTCCTTCTCTAACATTAGAAACCTAACGGGTTTCATGCAATCATGGAATTTTGTTACAAAAATTGTCATCACCACATGACATATTACTGTGCCGAACGTATCATCATCATCATTATCATTGGTCCACTACTGAACATAGGCCTCCTAATAGATGCCACAAAAATTGTAGCTCTCATTTTAGGTGATTTTGCCCATAGTTGCCACGCTTGGCAACCGCAGTTTCTTTATTCAGGTGTTCCAGGAAGTTGCTGCTGCCTATCTCCTGGCTTTCTTTTTCTCTCTGTCGACTTTTACGACACCCACGGGATGTGATGGGGTGGTGGATTCTTCGAAGCCGCTACCACACAACGTATCGCGCAAATACTAACAAATACTGTTATACCCTTAACTTCTAGCATACGCTGGAAAGCCTTTGCAATACATTTCTGTGATGAAATTAAAGCATTAGTAGAGACACTGGAATAAGCAACAAAACATAAAAGTTGTATAAAAAAAAAGTAAAGTTTCAGCCTATGAATTTCCCACTGAGCACAGGCCTCCTCTCATTTCTGATAGGGTTTTGGAGCTAGGAAGAATCCCCCACGCTGCTCTAAAAATATTTTCAGGACATGTGCAGTCCGCCAACCCGCATGGCGGAATGCACATGTCTTGAAAATATTTTTTATTTCTCATACATGCAGGTTTCCTCACGATGTTTTCCCTCACCGCCGAGCACGAGGTAAATTGCAATTAACAATTTAAGTGGTGCCGGCACCAGGAATCGAATCCTTCTTATGCATTATTAATTTCAGAAAATTGATCACAGTTGTCTAGTAGAAGACGTCTTTTGAGAGAAGGGGCATCCCGCGCGAAGGTTTGGTTATCGTTATTGAAATGAAATATCTTAACATTTCTTTAGGATACCAGAGAGGGCATATTTAAATCGCGGTGTAGATTCTGAATAACGAGGTGCGCTGGTTAAGAAACTATATGGAAATGTAAGAAACTTGTCAAGTCGTCGTATGCAAGTAATAATTGAGATATTTTTGTATTGCATTCTTCTAAAACATTACATATATATAGTTGTCATGGTATATATCTAGTTAATTATGTCTTATCCAATTGACGGAGGAGTGCCAAGACTTACGTACGAATACTCGTTATATATTCAAGCTCGTTTGATTGCTAACCACATTCAGCACTCTTAATTAGATGCACGGAGAACTTGTCTGATTAATACTCCAGGACCGAATTTTCAACAATTGATCCTTACTTTAGAAGAATATTACACTCTTGCTAAAACAAGAGAAAATATGTGTGATGCTCACAAAAAATTAGCTGCTATATAAATGACATTTATACCCATCAGTTCAGAACAAACACATTGTTCTATTTCACAGAAGAAAAATATATCCAGAAATCATAAATTTACGTTTTTCCACAGGTTGATCAATGTGAAATTAATGTCTGTAACATGTCTGTAACATTAATTTCACATTTACAACACAACCAGTCCCGAAAAACAAACAATTTGTGCTCAAATGTTGGCTCCTGGCTGGGTTTCGAACCCAGGATCGGCGGCGTAGAAGTCAGGTACGTTAACCTCTAGGCCACGCGGTCGTCAAATATATGAAGATATGTTATAAAGTTGTCCCTTACTAGGATTTCTTCTTACGTGAATTTTCAAATTCAGCGGGGACGCAATTGGGAGTAGTTTTTTGTTTTACTCGTACCAAAATGGCGGTGACATGGTTCGCCACCCATCACGTCTCGTTCCCCGCGAGCGCGTAAAGTGGGCTACATCAGTGGCCTCTGCCTACCCCGTAATGGCAAAAAGGCGTGACTGTATTTTTATTTTTAAATAGCACGTAGATAAACACCATAACCCGGAACAATTGTTTATAGGTTCAACAAATATCTTTTTCCCTGCAGTACTTTTAATATTCTCATGTAAGGAATTTAACACAGGACCCGCTATTAATAAAAATTTCCATATATCTAGGATATTTTGATAGCTTTAATTTTTTATGTAAATGTTATTTTAAGGTACAAAATATGTTTCCGAACATTAGTCCACAATTATATTAACTGGTAATGAGGAATAGATTCCATTTATTTCCATTTATAGATTCCAAAATGGTTAATTCGCTGCTCTCGTAATAATCATCGACTATCTTACTCGTATTTACTTTACCTGTGGCCAATAGTAATTAATTATAATTTCTTCGAACCAATCAAAAATATCAAATCGGTTCGACGTACATCTTAGGATATTAATAAAAATTTCAAGAATCAAGAAAGAGCCGTTGTAAATTTAGCTTTTATATAATATGCTTAATAATAGTCGGGCTCTCCCTTTAAATTATTGGCTTGCAATTTTAGCTGCTGATGTATTTTTCTTTTTTTTTAATATAAGAGGGGGCTAATTTTCTCGACGGTAAAGAATAAATCGTGAGGAAACCTTCATGTGCTTCGTGAAGTTTGCCAGATCGCACACGAGAAGCTTGACTGACCCTGTGTAGCTCCGAAACGCTTTAAAAAAAATATAGGCTGTTACTTTACTTTTTTAGTATCGAAAATAGAGTAGGAGTACAATTATCATGGCCAACAAGCACATTACCTTTACCTTATAAGCGACCAATCTTTAACCACTTCCATTTTTTCAGATAAAATTTGTTTGGATTGAATTCGAAGAAAGTATTATGTGTAAGCTTTAAGTTTCGCTCATTCCTTTTACAGACAAAGCTCTTGTCGCGTCCCCGAGACAGTGGTTAATGAAGCAAGAACATGACCACTCTGCAAAAGCAGAAAGTGCCATCTTAAAGACAGTGCTTTGCTACAATGAACGTATCTTCCAAATTTTATGTTCCATAATTTTTATTTAATTTAGCTAATGTTGTATAATAAATAATGTATTGAATTAAAAGTATTTAGGTATGTGTGTATAAATATTTAGGTATCTGCTTATATGGATATTAAATTAATTATGTAACTACTCGTTTTTTAAAATAGATTGCCACAAAACGGTTTGACGGTTCAACCGCAGGACCCATCTTAACGAAATTTTGCACAGAGATAGGTGGCATCCCAGTGACGGATATGGGATACTATTTATCCCGGGAAATAGAATAGTTCTCACGGGATATTTATTAAATCTATATCTACGCGGATGAAGTCGCGGGTATAAGCTAGTATTATATAACTTATAAATAGATCGCGGCGGAGGTCCCCAATCTATTTACATTTTATTCGTTATTACGTATCACTCTTTCACTTGCTACATTGTCAACAATTTAACAACCCTGCTCGTATACATATCATCATCATTTCAGCCTTTCATAGTCCACTGTTAAACATAGGTTCCTCCACATAGATTGCCTCAAAACACGACCCTGAGCCACCTGCATCCACCGACTACCCGCAAAACCGTGCAGGTCGTCGCTCCATACAGTGGATGGCCACTGCAGAACCTTTCTTCCCCAATGGTTATAAATTCTACTAGCTATATGGCCGACCCATGGCCACTTCAGCTTTCCAATCCCTATGGCTATGTCCGTTACTCTAATTCTTCTACTGATATCATCATTACGGATTTTATCTCGCAGAGAAAGGTCGAGCTTAGCTCTTTCCAAAACTCGCTGAACGACTCTGAGTATCTCATGCGGCATGCAGTGTCGGTCAATCTGTCCTAGATACCTACATACATATTCGTCAACAACTTCGACTTCGCGCAGTGTTCCCATCAAAGAACCGATAGTAGTGACATGGACGTTACACATGATCTTCGTCTTATCCATGTACATCTTAAGACCTACCCGTATGGTAAGGTGGTAAGGTGAGTGATATAACGTATCCTTTCCAGCCCAGTAACTTTTAAAACATCATCCAACGCAGTGGTGAAAAGTTTCGGGGAATCGTCGTCGCCCTGTCATATATCTTTTGCGTTGTCGAAATATCTTCATTTATTCTACACAAATCGCTCGCACAGAGCAGTCTAAGATTTTAAATAGTAAAAGTGTGTATGGAGAAGAAGCGAGGAAATCCAAAAATATATTATATTATGATTTGTGTTACAAATACACTTTAAATCGAATAAAATAAAATATGCATTAGGTTCATACTGACAATCTCAATCACAACATAGTCTGTCGTTTACATTCATAGAGGAAATGTCACACATGTAATAGTATCTAGTCAAACAGGCGCACAAAGTATTTAAAATGTCGACAACAAATAATTACTCAAACCTCAATAACGTTCAAATTACAAAAAAATATGAATTATGATCGAATTTCGACCACTGACAGGAATCTAGCATGTAATAATGTTATAACTTCTCTAGCTTTCCCAACAGCGAGGTTGGGGAAATAGCTAAGTTATTGGTTTTTGTGCCACAGATTCAAATTCGATTCTCGCACGGAATTATATTTGTATGGCAAATAGTTGTTCCGGATCTGAGTAGTTCAAAACGCATTTACGCTAAAAGGAAGAATCCTAGCGCAGGGTAATGTTTTTTTAAAAAAAATATTCCGGTGAAAATTAAGTAGGATAACCATCAGGTAAGATCGTAATCAAGGACTAGCTTACGTATTTAAAAATATATATTTTTATACCACTTTCTACTTACGATAATTTGATTGTATTGTTTAGAATCCTCAAATAACTTATTCTTATAAATATTAACAACTAATGCTTGTTCAATCTTTTTTATTACTTATTTATTAATTCTTTAGTATATTGTTAGTAAATTGGCCTTGTGGTGGCGGCCTAAGAGAATCTACCACACAATCTCATCCCGTGGGAGTCGTAAAAGTCGACAGAGGGAAAATGAAAACCAGGAGATGGGCAGCAGCATCTTTCTCGAACATCTGAATAAATAAACTGCCAACCCGCCTGCCAAGCGTGGCAACTATGGCGAAATCCCCTCAAAATGAGAGCTACTAACTTTTGTGGCCATCTATGTGGAAGACCTATGTTCAGTGGACTTGTGATAGGCTGAAACGACGGTATTGTTTATTTGTATCATTAGCATAATTAAGTGGCTTAATTATTGTGATTTTGTTTCTCAGTAATTTTGCTTCATCGACACTTGGAATATCAGCATAAAATCTGTGGAAAGCTTTTCAAGAATTTTCATTAGATTCAACTGCCATGATCGTTAATATTTTGTAGCCGGATTATACTGGAAGGAAATTGATAAAAATAATTTGTATTAATTATTGTAAACTACGCTTTTTCGCTCCAATCTTTAATTCCTCCTTATTAATATCATCTCATTGTACCGAAGCAAAAAGAAAAATACAAAATCTTTATTAATAACAAATACGTTGATGATCGGGTGCCTCAGTCACCGGTTTGTAGGGTTGAATCCTAGCCAAAGGTAATCTTTGCAACTCATAAATTAAGTAATGCATTAAACCCGAAAATTAAAGATGCTTTCCCTAATTTATTATTTTCCTTCATGTTCATTACTTCAAAAATAAACCATTGGGACTTTCTTCAAAAATGAATGCTTCAATTTACTGTAAGAATTACTGAAGTTAATTGTTTATCACTCGTATATTTAATAGCTTTTTAGTCTCTCTCTGTTTTTTTCCTCCGTCTGTCTATTTATTACGAATCTCTTCTACTCTCTACAACCTTCTACATCTTAGCCTTAAGTGCTAACATGCATATTAGAATTTTTTCTTGCCGTTCTTTCGAGAATTTCCTTATTATTGGTGTAACCTTGCGTACTACCCTAGCGTAATCACTGGGCATATGAGACTTAAGAACTGATGTCTCAGGGTGACGGGCGCCGTGTGGTGTCACAAAGTAATTTTCTGGGTGACACAGCATTTGTTATGGGCAGACGTTGCACTTACCATCAGGTGAACGTTTTGCTCGTTCCGTCACTTTTATGAAATAAAAAAAAAAACCTTTTAGGCCATGTTCGTCGTAATTGTTTTAATTGCGGAAAGTAAATTATAATAGTTAGTTCCAAGTCTACTTATTCAACAACATGAAATAAATGTTATATAGTTTCCTATACATAAAAAACTAGCTTATGCCCGCGATTTCGTCCACGTGGATATAGGTTTTTATATATTCCAAGGGAACTCGTTGATTGTCCGGGATAAAAAGTATCCTATGTACGTCTCCAAGACGAAAGGTACCCTGTGCTAAATTTCGTCCAGAACGATTCAGCGGTTGAACCGTGAAAAGTTTACAAACAGATGTACAGAGAGAGTTACTATCACATTTATAATATTAGTATGGGATCACATTAGTACCACTTATTACACATAACAGGGTTCCTTGTTACGTAGGACCGGTGCTACTACTAACACGTTTTTTTTAGTTTTAAGTTAAATAGTTTTTATTTATTCTGAATTTTGTTCTTTTCATTATTATGTAAATTTTCGATTTACATTATTTTTACTTTTTCTATGTTTTTTTTAATCACTGTGCTGCATGTTGTGTCCGTGATGAAAAAACGATCTTTCTTTCCTTCTTCTTTGAAATTTGAAACAATCAGAGGTTGTAATCACATTATGCGTAAGATATAAAATTAGCCTTCATAGGGTAAACAGACGATAAAACATGGGCAAACAAAGTAGTGAAGCCTCATTTGCCACGTCACGTAATTACAGGCAGACGGGCTATGAAAAATAAAAATTAGGAATTTTCTTAACAGAATATAAGGATGTAAAGGTGAACACTCGTGCTGCTTGTAATTCGTACAATGTTTTAAAATATTAAAATTTAAATTTTAAACATAGTTTTTATGTAACTAAACGTTATACATAATAGTTTAATTTCTTTTATTTATCGTCTGATATTTATTTTTCGTAAAAACAAATTGTAAACTACATATTAGTGTAAAAATAAATCGTAAACTTACGTTAAAATGTACTAAAAATAACATCATGAATTATCGAAAACCTTTCAAACAATAATCGTGTAGTTGAAGAAAATATAATTATAACGTAACTTAAGGCCGGTAATTAATCTATTTTAAAGCTTTTACGCAGACTGCTTAACGAAGTGTTCCTAATGGACCCAGTACCTAAAATTATTATAATTTATGATATTTTGTCTATTATTTGTCTATCCGGTTAAAAGATTTGCGGGATCGTTTTACTACTAGATTAGAATGAGTGAGTACTGTTGTTGTTGTACGCACTATAATATCTCCTGCGCAATTGATAGCATCCAACGTATTTAAAAGTCGTTGCCGTGATCGAAAATGGACCAGGAGTTCATTATTATTATATCCTCGAATTGCAGATTCTATCACGTAATAGAAACTCCAACCGTAGCTCAAAGTTGCTTAGCGAGCTACAATTTCCGTAGCAACTTTGAGCTTCGTCAAACGGCTAACAATGAAGCAACATGCCCAGGTTTTGTGTGTAATTGCTGACATTACGCCCTAGTTATCTTATATCATGAAATGCACTGGACGAGAAAATGTGATTTTTTTTTCTTAATGCTGGCTGCGTTAGAATATTAGAAATTTTAAACCACAATCGGTAAAGGTATAACATGAATGTTAAACATGATCTCAGTTTTGTTCATGATCACCTGTAGACCTTAGCGTTAGTATGGCCTCTAACCATTTTATCGGCAAATCTGAATGTCAATGATGTACGATGACAATAATAAAATTACGAGACGAACCAGACGTTCACCTGATTGTAAATGCAACGTCTGTCGTAAGAAAAGTTCTGGCCCAACAAACAATCCCAGGGCCAAACAGTCTTCGCAAACCTGACAACACATACACCTCCTCACCAGCTCAAACGCAACCAGCTGGAGACTCATTTTCCAGGATGTAGACTGTTTCCAAAACAGAATCAGGTACAGGCTCAGGAAACTTTTTCAGAGGACCTAAATATACAAATATGCACATCACTCGGTGCCCACAACACAGTGTTTCAGGCAGAGTGCACGGACATTATTCACGCAGCATCAGCCATAGCTGAAAGGAAGGTAAAAGACTACTCCTTCAAAATACTCTCCGACAGGATGGCGGTACTACTGGCACTCAAAAGCAATGTCCTAAAATCAGGGCTCATATACGAATGCAGAAATTAAATCAGGTATGTCAATTCAATGAAATAACCCTACAATGGATTAAGGGACAAAGCGGGTCTAGGACAAACGACGCCACGGACAAACTTACTCGGGGAGGCTCTAACCAGTGTGACGTGGGTCCAGAACCTATACTGCCACGTCCCCTTAGGTATGTTCGCTCGCTAATCTGTAAACGCACTAGGACACTCACGCACACCAACACGTACAAATCTGGGCGAATCACCCAGAGTGCAGACAGGCAAAGGCAGCAGTGCCGATCATTTAACAAGCATCTGTTTACTTTAGGTGTTACAGATAGAGGGCTATCTGCAGAGCAGTGCAGAGCGTGTATGGAGACGGACGAAACGGCTGCCATGTCCTGCTGGACTGCCCTACGGTTGCCATATACCGGGTCAAGCATCACGGCTCTCCGAGATCGCCCCCTGAGGTCGTGGGGAACATTAAGGGTCTGCTGCGATTCCTGTAGGAGCTTGGTTGGCTCGAGTAGAACGATATTCATGCCTACACGCAAAATACGCGCTAGACGTAGAGTTGCGGAAACCGGCCCGTAGCAATCTACAATCTACAAGTGCAACGTCTGCCCATAACAAATGCTGTATCAACCAGAACACTTCTGAGTGGCACCACACTGCGCCCGTTACCTCGTGACATCAGTTCTTAAGTCTTATATGCCCAGTGATTGCACTAGCTCTCAGTGCCCTTCTGACTGAAATCACTTTATTTTTGCAGTGTTTTTTGTTAGCGAAAACATCGGACCGTTATGAGTTTTTAAGAAAATTGGACGTCTGGCTGAATGAACATTTTGAGGCTATATTAAATTAACTTAATTCCATTCCATTGCCCGGAGCAATACTGAATGGTAATGCCTTTGTCTGTCAAATGCTAATTGTATTTACAAAGGCTAATGTCATTTCTATTCCCGACAACGCACGCTGCCCTCTTCAAACAACCAGTGCAAATAACACAAATTTGGGTTAATCATTAGATACGCTGAATCTCCCTCATTTATTTTATATTTTTGTGGTAGCATAAATCGGTTTACTGTATTTTATATGTTGGTGTTTTCTTTTCGATAGATGTCTTCACATTGGACATATTAGATTAGATATACATGAACATAAAATAATGTATTATTACAATATAAAAACTCTATGTAATCATTATTTCAGCCTATCAATAATCCACTGCTGAACATCGGCCTCCCTCAAAGATTGCCACAAGTTTGTAGCTCTCGTTTTGGGGGGATTTTGCCATAGTTGCCACACTTGGCAGGCGGGTTGACAACCGCAGTTTATTTATTCAAATGTTCCAGAATGATGCTGCTGCCCGTCTTCTGGTTTTAATTTTCCCTCTGACGACTTTTACGACTCCCACGGGAAGAGATGAGGTGGTAGATTCTCTTAGGCCGCCACCACATGGCCAATATACTAAACAATATACTAAATAATTAATAACTAAATAATAAAAAACATTGAACAGCAATCGTTGTTACTATTTTAAGAATAAGTTATTCGTGGATTCTAAAAATACAATCAAATTAGCGCTAGTAGAAAGTGGTATAAAATTATGTATTTTTCAAATACGTAAACTGTCCTTGTTTACGATCTTACCTGATGATTATCCCACTTAATTCGCACCAGATTTTTTTTTTAAAAACACCCCGCGTTAGGACTCTTCCTTTACCGTAAATGCGTTTTGAACCACCCAGATCCGGAACAACTATTTGCCATACACATATAATTCCGTGCGAGAATGGAATTTGAATCCGTAGCAGAGAAACCAATAACTTAGCTATGTCCCCAACCGAGCAACACCCACGCTATGAGATGGGGTGGTATATTCTCTTACGACGGCCGCTACCAGGCGGCAATTGTTTGTCATCAATCACGCTCAACTGCTCAAGGGATTATTTTGAAATTTGGCACGCAGGTATATTTTGGCTGATACTTTTTATAACATTTATTTATTTCATAAAAAATAAACAATTTTCAAATTTTTATTTACGCCGACCGAAGAACTTTCTTAACTTAATACAAATGTGGATTGGAAATTGACATGCATAAGATATGAGATTATTAATACAAATACAAGCTACTATTGAAACTACAGGCGGAAATATAACTTAAATGTAGCTTTTCTGAAATCATTGATACTTAACCCTATTCCCTAAATATTGTACGTCATTGTAATGAATTGAAAACGTTTACTTATAATTTCCATAAGAATTAAAATATCTAATAAGAGTCCCGTATAAGATAATGGAGATCAAATTTGAAATACGTAAATCCTACAACGTACAAGTATTGATTATGATCAGTGAACACTTGAACAACTCTAGTTAAATATTAATGGTACGTTAATCGTACAAAACTTCGTAATGTATTCAGTATTACATACAGTTACGCATTTTTTCAATGTAAGGGGTATGCAGAGACCACATCTGTTTTCCCACTTCATCTGCCCACTTACGCCTCCGCGGGAAACGAGACCTGACGGGTGGCAAACCACGTCGCCGCCATTTTGGTACGAGTCAAAAATTCTTACTTCCCATTGCGAATGAGCACGGAATTTCATAGAATGGTGTTATTCTGCACGAATAATACCTTAGTCGCCTCTTACGACACCTGGGTAGGAAAGAGGTAGGCGCTGTTGTACACTGCAGGAGACATAGGGGAGTATTAGGCGGGCTTATTAAAACTACTTGATTTATTGCAAAAATATATACAAATTGACTTGATTGAATTAGATTTTTTGATTGATTGAATTAATTGATAAGTATACAAATTGACTCCGTTTGATATGGAGGCTTTTTGGACTTTAACACAGACTAATTAATACAAATAAAATTAAAAGAAAAGTAACAAACTATAAATAACCTACTGCCGAGTACAGGCTTTGGAGGCCCATCTTATTTTTTAGAAGTTTATGGGGCCGAGAGGAGCCTTTCATGCTGCTCCAGTGCGGATTGGCGACCTATTAATGTCGTATACCGTGTGTCAAAACTTTTGACACGCTAAAATTTATAGCCAATAGCACTAAAACCAATAATACGATTTCGTTATAAAGCTCATTATTAAAGTTAGTTTATAAAAATGTCGCTATTTATCAAGAATATAAATATTAAAGAAAAACTGTTCAATCAGTCAAGTTGCCTATTCCATTATTATTAATTCCAATATTTATTCCCATTTCATCACTTTTTACACGCTGCTCAACTTTGCCGACCATAGGATAGGATCCTACCCATAGACTGCCACAAAATACAGTCTTAAGCCAAGTGCTTAACTTGATCTCTCATACCCAAAGTTCTCAAAGCAACTTTCCCTGACCTCTCATAGAAGAAGTCAAAGATATTTGCTATTCTTGCCATGCTTCGCGGAAGGATCCCGGTACTTCTTAACATATTTCCTCTGCCGACTTTTATACACCCAAAGAAAGAAACAGTATATATGAAGCAATTACGTTTTCTTTATTGAATATAGTGTTAGAACATTTTTGTTTTACAAACGCAAATATGCTCTGATCGGTATATTAACCACAATTATTCCAATAAATAGTGTTTTTAAAATTTATACTGTGATGATTAAAAATTAAACAAGTGGGAAATACTTCAACATTATATTCAGAAAATACTATTACAATCAACAACTCTTTATATGGCTACAGAATGTAAAGGTAACCTTCACTAAGTTATCATTTCGACGTGTCTCGCAAGACTGACTCCAAGAGGTAGAACGATCATCAAGAAAGGTCCGTTATCGCCCCTCCTATATCGGGACCGAAACTAGCGTTAGGCGCGCCCACCTCTGTGGAGTCATTTCCTGTTTGCCAATTATGAACTTAAATTTAAAATGCGTCTTATTAGATTAACATCTTAATTATTTATTTATTGAATTAATAACGAATAACAATAAGTATAATTTGGTAGGATTATTATTTGTGGAGATGGCTATCATATAATATCATATCTATAACAAATCTTTCTTCGAACCTCATTTGATGAACTATTTAACGCGTTGCTAACAATCATTTGAGTAAATTATTTAGGTATTAGTAACAATAGCGACGAAACCAGGAAAACATTCACCTGATGGTAAGTTCAACGTCTGCCTATAACAAATGCTGTGTCATCAGAACATTATTGTGGGTAACCACGCTGCGCTTATCACCGATTGCTGTAATCAAACAAGAATCAAAGTTTAACCTGTCAGTGGAGCACACATTCTCCGCATTAGCTAATGGAACTATATAAACCGTTTATTTCAGGAAAACGTATGTATTTGTGTTAGACTGTATCTATCTTACCTCAATGAAAGAATCGATACTTTGTTGTTATTGGATTCCTGGAGCTGTTCACTTACGTGTTTGTTGAATGAAGGCAATTAAACAAACTACAGGAGATTAATAGTTATAAAATGACCTATTTCTTGTTGATCACATCTAACGAAAATAACGAGTGTGCGTAGATTGCAAAGATTTTTAATCCCTCCGTTTACCGCTTCATGTCGGTCTTGCTTTAGAATTTACACGAAGTTCTATCTCATTAAGTACTTCGGTCTTGTGCCAGCTAATTAAGTATTCGCTTCAGTTTCATTCAAATGAATGGTATTTACTAGTACAAGTCACGTTGGCATCATTCGTAATGATATTTTTATAGTAAAGTCTAGTTTTTATTATGCTAATAAAGGTTGTAACGTATTTTTGCTGAGCTTAGAAAACGGTGTTAGTTTTATTTTCTTTCATTATATTTTCCCTGATACCATTAGCATTTCGTATTAATGTCTGATCATCATCATCATCATTTTAGCCTATCTATCAATAGTCCACTATTGAAAAACGATGTCTCCCATAGATTGCCACAAAACACGGTCCTGAGCCACCTGCATCCATCGACTTGCCGAAAATCATATTGTAATATACGAATGCAATAATAGAAATATACTACTGTATATGTCATCACTTTCCTTCTTTAATCATTTTTCTACAAGTGCGTTTTTGAACCTCATAGAATAGGATTTTTGCTATATCGGGAGTCAGTTTTCAGACATACATTTCACATGCACAACACAACCAGACCCGAAAACATTCTATTTGTATTTTTATGCACAAAAGTTGGCCCGGCTGGATTCGCACCCATGACCCACGGCGTAGAAATCAGGCACTCTGTCCACAAGGACACTCGGTATTCATCACATAATCTTTGTTGTAAGAGATTTCAGAAAGCCCTATCCTTTCTGACATTTAAGAAATTTATTGCAATTCAATTTTTAATAGAAAGCTCGTATCTCTTAGATACATTTACGTACAAGGTTACGTTGTGGAATCTAGCTGCATGTATGTATTCCCAAAATTAAAGTAAATGTAGCTTGTAGTATTTTTTTTTATAGAAGAGGGTAAACGAGCCAGCGGCTCACCTGATGTTTTTTTTTTATTGGATTAAGTGATGAAACGAGCAAAACGTTCATCTGATGGTAAGTGCAACGTCTGCCCATAACAAATGCTGTGCCACCCGAAAATTTCTGTGTGACACTACACTGTGCCCATCACCCTGAGACATAGGTTCTTAAGTCTCATTTGCCCAGTGATTACGCTAGCTCACAGTGCCCTTCAAACCGAAACACAGTAATGTTTGCACACTACTGCTTCACGGCAGAATAACTGACCCTGGGGTGGTACCTACCTAGACGGACTCCTGCATAGGAATCCTACCACTACCCATGAACATCCGCAACAGCAGGGGAGTAGCGGGTGCGTTGGCGGTCTTTGAAAAAGGAATAGGCTCTTTTCTTGAAGGGGACCTTAAGTCATATCGGTTCGGAAAAACCGCTGGCGGCAGCAAGTTCCACAAAGTCGTCGTGCGTGGAAGAAAATTCCTCGAAAAGCGCACAGTTGTGGAATGCCAACCATCAAGGTGATGTGGGTGGAATTTAGTACTGTGCCGCGATGTACGATGGTGAAACTCAGCGAATGGAATGATTCCGAACAATTCCTCGGAACACTCCCCATAGTAAATACGATAACAAACGCAAAGAGACGCAAAGTCTCTTCGCAAGTCAAGTCAATCCAGCTTATCGGAAAGAACCTGGTCGTCGACGATTCGAGCCGCTCTTCGCTGGACGCGGTCAAATGGAAGGAGCTGGCACAGTATTCCATGTGTGGCCGAACTTGCGCCTTGTAAAGTTGCAAGCGGTGGGCCGGTATGAAATACTGTCCCGCTCTGCTGAGCACGCCGAGCTTTTTGAATCCAATTTGGCCTTTCCTTCCAGATGACTACGGAACTGAACGTCACGTCAGAGTGCTCTCAAAATGAGGAAACACTACGAAGGGTTTCTTTTTTGCGGTAAACGCGCAAACTTGTGCCTTCTTTGGGATGAAATGGACTAAATTTTAGTCTGCCCCAGTCCGAGATTTTGTCTAACTAAATCTCGGCTTCAGACACAAGTTTGTTCCGGTACTCGACGATGTGTTCCCGAGAAATATTGCCGCGGCCAGTGTACAAGGCATCAGCAGTCCCAGCGAGAAAAAAACCTGCCCCCATGGGTAGGATGCAAAGAAAGACCGCATCCTATCCCAATCTGCCGACCTGTAGTGCCACACACGGCGGAAGCCTGCAGATCGAGACTGCAATGAGCGCGTGATAGGCACTGTACTCCGGATCAGACAGTGGTCCGAAGAGCCCAAGGGGGCATTAACGGAAACCAAGATAGCTGTCCGGCTGAGAGGTCAGCAGAAGGTCCAGAAGGAAGGTGTATGGTCCTCCACGTCTGGAACTCGCGTAGGCGAAGTTACCAGTTGTGTCAGATCATATGCCAAGGAAAAGTCATAAACAGATCTCCCCGCATGATCGGTGGTACGTGATCCTAGCCATTCGGCGTGGTGGGCGTTGAAGTCGCCGAGTATCACGATCTCTGCGGATGGATTCTGCTGTAACACGGAATCTGCAGCCAACTGGATTTGGTCGATGAGTCGGTCAGTTTCGATATTACTGCTGTGGGACCTATAAAGGCACCCATAGACGCGAAGATGGTTGTCGCTGTCTATGCGCAGCCAAAGGATGGACAGGTCCGTAACTTCAAGACTGCCGAGGCGTCGAGAACACATATCCTCTCTGACATATACACAAACCCCCGCCAGGGGCACAAAGGAATGTTCCAATTTGTACCCCGGGCAGGAGAGATAAGAAGTGTCAGCCGGAGAGGACATCTGGGTCTCGGTGAGAAAGAGCATGGCCGGCTTTGCCGTCTCTAGATGGTAGTGGACGGCGTTAAGGTTAGAATGAAGTCCCCTGAACTTTGCCCCCCCCCCCCCCCCCTCAGAGTACGAGCGTGGATGCCCAGGCCGCCCGCTTGAGCATCCATGCTCAAGTTGCGTAAAGTATCCTAAGCGTGGACGCTCAATGAGGGATTCTCCAGAACCGTTGGTGCTGGTACCCTCCTGGGGTAGACTGTTGTTCAGTACCGCTACCATGAAGACTGGGTGAGGGGGGATAGGCCTCCGGTTACCTGCACTCACTAGACGAAACGCAGAAGCTTATTAGACTTCTACTTCACGCCGGTATTCGGAGAGGTCGTGGTACTTCCCCGGGCGAGCCGGCCCATTCATGCAACAACGAACGCTGTCGCGTGGCTCCGCGTTTAACAACTGTTAAAAAAGTGAGAGAGCGAGAATAAAGAGCGATCTAGAGAGTAGCGAATAGCTTTACAAACAATATCTAATTATGGTGTAGTGCAAACGTCACGGGACAGAATAGAATACTTTTGATTTAATATAGATTATACATTATACATAATACTTATAGAATGTAATTTTTTTAAGTACACTGGTTCGCAAAAAAAGCCTCTGTTCTGGGAAAAAACAGGAAGAAACCCAGCGAGCAATTTTTTTCTTCGTAGTAATTTTAAAAATAATGTACAGTTACAGCCGTATTGTAAATATGTAGAAATAGATTGGCAGAGATCACTTTATTCCCAAGGATAATGATCATCCATGTATTCTTAATATTATAATATCCCTTATAGTCATTGTTTAATAAAAAATTAAAACTTTTTGATTAAAACACTGCACTTTCTGGGATTTTGTTGTAAAAGCGTATACATTGCCCCTGACCCTTGACGTGGCTGTTTAATCTATTTATAGACAAGTGCTTAAAATATTTGAAAGAAAGTACGTATGGATAAGGATATGGATAAGGAATGAATGATCTGATTGACAAAGCCTCCTATGCGCCAATGATCAGGTTATATTAGTATCATCGGAGGAGGAGTTGGAGGCGATGGTTAATATTATGCATGGTGCCCTAAAACGCAAAGGGATGAAAGTGAATGTAAATAAGACGAAAGTAATGGTTTTTGAGAGATAAGAAAGTGTGACCGATTGCAGAGTTCTGATTGATGGAGATAGAATGGAACAAGTGAAAGAGTTTTTGTACCTGGTAGTTTACCAGCGACGGAAAGAAGAACGTATCTAAAAAGGCACGACTGGACTGAATATAGGGGGTTCTGGTCCCGACAATAATGTATGGTAGTGAATGCTGTGTCCAGAAAAAGAGGCAAAAAAGTAATATTAATGCTGTAGAAATGAGAAGTTTGAGAAGTATAGCTGGAGCAGCGCGGAAAGGGAACGTTGTGGTATGGTTGAAGATGCCAAGAAGAAGACAGAGATAAAAAAAGGATGCTTAGATGGTTTGAACACGTAGAAACAATGAATGAAAGAAAATTGATGAAACAGATTTATGAGGCGAGTGTGAATGGGAAAGCCGTTAAGGTTCGACCTAGGCGTACGTATCATGATCAGATCGGAGACCTTTTGAGGAAAGGTCACGTTAAAATTACCCGCAACCGACGATGCTTTTTGAAAACGCTAATGAAAATAGAAAAAGCGAAAGATGTGTCAGTATCGTAGCAAGTGGAAAGATGTATGTAGGTATCTGCCTACCCCAATGGGAAAAAGACGTTACTATATTCAGGTATGTATGTGTGTTCCTGGTATTTACATTAAGACATTTATAATTAAACACTTAAGAATAATTAAAGATATCTAAGGAGTGTTTTTTTTTATATATTGGAAAGTACATTCTACCACATTGTACAAGTACTTTAGTACATTTGTATGCAGCCCCTATACTCCAAGAAAATATAGGACCTTTCATATTATTAATATCAGATATTATTTCCAATAACGCCTCCTCCTTAATCCGTAACATACTGAGCGATCTCCGACATTCGTTAGTATTCAGTCTTCATATTTCATACGAACCTAAAAATATGGATACTAACTTGGTTAATTAAGAATCTTTTTTTTAAGAATATATAATCCCGACGGCGACTTAATACATTCAAAGTGCATTCATTTTATGGTAGTACTTCTCTGCCACGTTTACTAAGATAAATAGCTTTTCCTTTCAGCACTATAACTTGCGTAGTAGACTTCATGAACGCAAGACATTGTTGTGTTCGAAATCGGTTAGGAAGATATCACACCAATCATCACAAAGGCTTTGCCATTAAAAGTTAAATCTAAATACTATCTTAGTCTATCCTAGTCTCAAGAAATACTAATCCCATTTTAAAGTTTATTTTTGTTTATTTGCTAAGATCCGCTAGCTAGTATTTGTAGAGCACCGCGCGCGGGAACCGCCACCATCGACCACTACAACACTACCACTAGGCAATACACACCACTGAAGTTGAGACCACGACACGTGTTTCACCTCAGAACGAGGCAATATCAAGCGCTATTGAATCTACAACAACCTCCGTGTAGTGGCGGCTTAAGAGAATCTACCACACATCTCATTCCGTGGGTGTCGTAAAAATCGACAGAGAGAAAATTATGACCAGAAAATGGGCAGCAGCGTCTTCTTGAAACAACTGAATAAATAAACCGCGGTTGCCAAAGTCCTTGGCAAAATTCCCCAAAATGAGAGCTACAAACTGTTATGGATATCCATGGAAAAAACCTCTGTTAAGCAGTAGACTAGTGATAGGCTGCATGATGATGATGATGACTGCATTATAACTTTCTCCAGACTGGTGACACGTAGCAGCGTCTAAGATGAAAAGTGTACTGCGTTTTCGCTAATCTGCTTTGCGAAGCGTAGTGATGGCGTCAAATCCTTCTTAGGCCAACTTCAGAAAGGGCTATGTCCAGCAGTGCATTTCAGGATATTAAAGAAAAAAGAAGAAGACCCAGCAACTAGTTCACTGTATATATATCAGATACCATATAAATTGTAACAATCATCGCGAGAACATACATCACATATACAACATATACAAGGCTTTTGTTACTTGAAATAAAGAAGAAAAAAAAGTGTTTATTAGTACCAGCCAAAAAATATACTGATACTATGAGAGCACGAATTTTTTAGCACAAATTTAACCAAAACTTGATCTAACAAAAAAGAAGATAACAAATATAAATTCTATTAAAAATTGTTTTTTTTTTTAAATATCCCGTAACAACTATTTGATTTTTCGGGATAAAAAGTATCCTACGTCCGTCTCCAGGATGCAAGCTATCTCTGTGCCAAGATTGGTTCACAGATAGTTGAGCCGTGAAAAGGTAACAAACAGACAGAGGGACAGAGAGAGTTACTTTCACATTAATAATATTAGTATGGATTTGTTCCTATAACCAAGTTCTGGGTTTTCTGTTAGAACTAGGTGGTTCGTGTCTGACCTAGCTAGTTTGTCCAAGATCTTGAAGTTTCTCACAGCAGTTAATATTTTACATGCCAAGCCGATGGTAGTACCCAACCATCTTCTCTATTGAAATTAGGATGTGTTTTAATTTCAATAGCCTCGCGAATCATCCTTGGTAGAAATCGGTGTTCTTTTGCAAGGATTTGTGGTTCATCAAATCTGATGTAATGGTTGGGATGATGTTCTGGACATGGTCACAGACTGCAGACTTCCTAGAACGACGATAATTCACATCAGCTATAATATGTTCTTTTACGCGGGTCTTTATCGATCTTTTTGTTTGCTCTATGTAAGAGTGTCCACATTCAGATTCTAGCTTGTATACTCCTGCATCTTGTAAAGGGATGTTACACTTGCCAGATGGTAAAAACTGACTTATCTTCTTCGGCGACTGTTGATTTGAAAATTTTAGCACAACTGACATTCGCACTTCGTTAAACATTCAGTACACCGTTCCAAGTGCTTGTAGAAACTAAATAGGTATAGTTAAAAAAGTTTTTATATACATAATAATTTCTTATGTATACCAACATTGCCTGAACGTGCGATAAAACCTAGTATTGATATTCTCAAGTCTATCCATAATAATACTTTAAATACGAAAGTAACTTTCTGTTGCCCTCTGTCTGTTTCTTACCTTTTCACAGCCTTTAAAAACATAAATCAATGTGAACGAAGTTACGGGCATGAAAATATTATTTTAATTAAGTAATTTTCTAAAACTAGTCAAAAATCACAATTCTGTACACTAATACGTGTCTATCAGTATCTTAAAAATAATAATTATAATTGTTGACGACCGCGTGGGATAGTGGTCAGAGTACCTGACTTATAATCCGCGGGTCCTGGGTACGAATTGCAGCCGGAGCCAAAAATTGTGGTAAAACACAAATTATTGATTTTCGGGTCTGGTTGTATTGTGATTGTCCCCGTGTTTCTGACACTGCATCCTAGCCTACCTCCGATCTTATCGCATCAGCGTTACATCGGTAGGTTGGGATGAGTGAGTGCCTCTGTGTTTGCGCGTATACTTGTGGCACTATATTATTTCCTGCGCAGTTGATAGCTCTTGACGATATTCGAAAGTTGTCGCCGTGGTCGAAATCGACCAGGAGAATATCACCATTTGTTGAATTGTTTTTTTTCTGACTACAGACTTTAAAACTCGTTTAAGCAAGCTGCTTGATTTATGTTACCTGTCAAGAAATAATTCGTACAACTAAGAAAGAATTTTGCAATTTTCTCTTGAATTTCGAGAGAATTTCAAAATCGAACGTGGGATAATATTGAAGACATCGTAAATACGGATTTTCATTTATATATTGTTCGATTTTTTTATGCGAGACAGTGACACATTATTATCAAGTTAAGAATACGGTAAGCTAGATTTAATTTAAGTTATTTTGACTCTATTTGGTAACTAACTTAGGAACCCTGTTTTGTGTTATACGATTGGATAAAAATATAAATAATAGTACAACATCTAGACACGCAGAAGATATTTTCGCTCCTTAATCCTGGTAATGATTTCATTAGTGCATTTGTCGAAATTTCAGAAGACTACCTGAAGAAGACATCCGCTTAGAAAAAAATATTACTCTACTAAATGGCGCTTATACATACTGCACTATAACATGTTTTCACGTTAATTCAGATAATATAATTATGTTCTAAAGAATACTAGCAGTGATAGACGTTCTCCAAAATCACCATCACCCGATCTTACTATCACGGTGAACGATCTGCCTGTCTCGTTGGTTAATACCGTTAAATGACCGTGGTCAAGCAGAAATGCATCTTACTTGTTCTTATTTCGTCGTCATCGTTCATCGATGTTTCAGCCTTTCACAAGTCCACTACTGAACACAGGCCTCCCCCTATCTATAGCCACAAAAGTTAGTAGCTCTCGTTTTGGAGGGATTTTGCCGTAGTTGCCAAGCTTTGCAGGCGGGTTGGCAACCGCAGTTTATGTATTCAGATGTCAGACGTTTTAATGTAATAAAATAGAAATAATTCTTCTAAGCTTTAATATGTCTGTTTAAGGATTACCAGAATGTAAAAGATTATTTTAATGCAATTTATGCGGATACCTCTCTCTGGAATTATCTCGAGCAAAAAGGTTCCCTTTCAAGAATTTACTTAAGCCGCAGATAGAGGTATTGTTATCTTAACAGGTTTAACAGCAGCAACGCCTGAATAGAATAAAATATAAGCAGATAATGAAATATAGCCGTTACTTTAGTTAACATTTTAGAAATTGAATTTATAGGAAAGGTGAGAAACTAAGTTGATTTGCTAAGATCCTATTGCCTAGTTTTTGAAGGTTGATGTTTATTTCTTAGTCAGATTCTCGACCACGGCTACAACTAGAGAATACTGTAGTTATTAGCTGCGAATGAGATATTATAATGCCAAGGGTACGACAAACACAGATGCACTCACTCGTCCTTATCTAAGCTCACGCGAAGATCGGAGGTTGGCTGGGATGCATTGTCAGAACCACGGGGACTATAAGAAAAATAAATAAGACAACCGAAGAACCGAAAACTAACGATTTGTGGTTTTGCACTAATGTTGATTCTGGATAGAATTTAAACCCGGATTCGATCGGACACGAGGTGTAGAAATCAGGTACTTCGACAATTAGGCCATACGTTTTCAAGGTTTTATTATAAGAAGAAGCCGAAAATAATGGAGCGATCTAAAGCAATTTAATATAAAAAACCAGCCTAAGGGCACAGTTGCTGTAACAAAATATTCATAATATAAGAAAATATTTTTAAGTGAGGTGTAAGTAAAAATTGTTCCGTAAAATTCGACAAAAGGTAATTCCATGAAAATTCCGAGCTCCGAGACGATCGGTGGAGGTATGACCACTTATATGATACCTCACCGCAGAGTACCAACCGTCAGACAACTGTAAAAATTGTTAAAATTGTGTTTTGGGTAAATTTTCGTATGTGATTAAACTTATTATTACCTAAAAAATCCATACCCTTGACGACCAGCAAAGAAGAACATAACAATAATAAAGTGTAACATTTCGAATGAAAGTTAAGTGTTAATATTACTAACAAGAAAAAGAAAACTTGATAAGGCATTCAAAATGTTTGGTCTGCCCAGCGTGGTAATTACGATAAACCCTTATAAATTAGGGGAATTTAACGGCCAGCATACGAACCATAAAAAGCCGGCGTACCAAATCTGGTTGTCAAAAAGTTAGGTTACCTTAGGTTAAGGTTAAGTAATATTATTGGTTTCTTTCAAATACAAGCAATAAAATTAATTACTTTGGTTGACACATTGTTGTAAAACAATTAATTTTTTATTTACTTACTGTAATTTATAAAGCTTGAAACTTTATTGCTTAATATAAATTGTTGGTAACTAGTACAATATTTTTTTTTATTTTTTTTTATCTGATTTGACATATTTTTCCAAAGTTTCTTAAAATTGAAACGATTTGATAATGTTATTTCAATCCAATTACAAGAAAGTTGATTCCAGCTGATGCTAACTAAAACATTATAAGAAACATTAGATCAAGCTAATTTATAAATGTCACAAAAAGCATTGGAATTGCTATCGATTCTGTTATTAAACATAACATGCAGACAGTACAGGAAGATCTAAAATCTGGAGATGATTTTCTTCTTGTAGTGCTAATTTTTAGTTTTGTTTAACAATTAATATGTGTATGTAATATAAGAAGACAACTTTTTAGATTATAATACGTAAATTATATACATACATAGAGTCACGCCTCTTTCCCATAGGGGTAGGCAGAGACCACATCTTTCCACTTGCTACGATTCTGACACACATCTTTAGCTTCCTCTACTTTCATTAGTGCTTTCATAAGAGCTCGTCGGTTGCGGGTACTTTTGACGTGGCCTTTCCTCAAAACGATTTCGATCTGATCGTAATACGTTCGCCTACGTTGACCCTTACCGGCTTGCCCATTCACACTCGCCTCATAAATCTGTTTCGTCAATCTTCTTTCATCCATCCTTTCTACGTGTCCAAACCATCTAAGCATCCCTTTCTCTATCTTTGTCACTACATCTTCTACCACACCGTAACGTTCTCTTATCACGTTGTTTCTTAGTTTGTCCATCAAAGTCACTCCAGCTATACTTCTCAAACTTTTCATTTCAACAGCATTAATCTTATTTTCATGCTTCTTCTGCCAGACCCAACATTCACTACCGTACATAAGTGTGGGGACCAGTACTCCTCTATGTACAGCCAGTCGTCCCTTTTTAGAAACATTCTGGCTGCACATAAAGTTATGCAGGGCCCCATATAATTTATTTCCTGCCAACGCTCTTCGTTCAATATCACTGTCGTACTTTCCGTCTCTCGAAAATTTTGAACCCAAATATACAAACTCTTTCACTTGTTCCACTCTTTCTCCTTCAATCAGAACTTTGCAATCCGACATACTTTCTTCTCTTTCAAAAACCATTACTTTCGTCTTATCTACATTAATTTTCATTCCTTTGCTTTGTAGAGCATCATTCATAATATTAACCATCGCCTGCAACTCCTCCTCCGATGATGCTAATTTAACCTGATCATCGGCGTATAGGAGGCATTTGACGGTCAGATCATTCATTCTTAATCCAAATGCACTCTCTTTAAGATCTTTCAAGCAATTGTCTATAAATAGGTTAAACAGCTACGGTGAAGCCACACATCCCTGTCTAACACCTTTTTCGATGTTAAACCAGTCTGTGTACGCCCCGTTTACCCTGACACAAGCACTGGAATCCTTGTACAGTGATTTCAGTGCTTGTATCAAGCTGCCGTTCACCCCATATATAGACAATGTCGACCACAGTTCATTCCTCACCACTCTGTCATAAGCCTTTTCCAAGTCTACAAATGCGCAATAGACCTTTTGACTTTGAGCCAAGAATTTTTCGGCTATACTTCGTAAGGAAAAGACCTGATTCATGCATCCCATTCTTCTCCTGAATCCCGCTTGTACATCCCATATCTTCTCTTCAGTATCATTCATCACTCTCTTAATCAACACCTTTGCATACAGTTTGCCAACAATGCTGAGCAAGTTAATGCCTCGGTAGTTTTTGCAGTCTTGCTGCGACCCTTTTCCTTTGTAAAGTGGTACAATGACGGCCTTGCACCAGTCTCCTGGTACGACGCCGTTCCTCCAGCAAAGGTTAAAAAGGCGGTACAGCTGACTAGCTACCACGCCCTGTCCAGCTTTCAGCATCTCTACTGTAATTCTGTCATATCCTGCAGCCTTGCCTAATTTCATACTATTCAACGCTTCCACGATCTCTTCCATGCTTATATCACTTTCTTTGCAATCTTCATTCATGTCCCCGAATGGGGCCTGTACTTGCATAATTCCTTTCTCAAATAAGTTTTCAAAATATTCCTTCCATCTCTTTAGGATGCATTCCTCTCCTTTCACAATACTTCCATCCTGGTTTCTGATTTTGTCCAATTGCGAGGTTGTATTTTTACCTCTGGTCGTTCTTATGGACTTCCAGAAAAACTTTATGTAGTGTTGAAAGTCATCAGATAACCTCCTATCAAATTCATCTCTATCATTCTCTTTCTTTCTTCTCACGACCTCTTTTGCCACGACCTTTAACCTATTATACTCATTCCTTGCCTTGCTTACATCTTGATTCGTTGCCTTTTTTATTCTCTGATTGGCTCTTGTGGCCAACCAATCCAGCCAAGCCTTTTTTTTATTAGATATTGCCTTTTGCACCTCTGCACACACAGTTCTTAACTTACACCCTCTTCTTCTCCTACTTTCACCACACACTTCAATAGTAACTTCCACGATTCCTTCCTTAAACAGCTTTCATAATTCTTCAACCTCACATGCCTCATCCAACGTGTCAAACTTCTCGATAAGTTTCTTTACAAATTCTTCTCTCACACCTTTCTCTTGCAGACCCTCAACTTTTATGCGTTCTAGAACACTAATAGGTTCATGCACACGGTGCCGCCATCTCTTAAAGACACCTCTTAATCGGCTCAACACCAGAAAGTGGTCTGTGTGAATGCCGACACCGCGGAATGCCCGAGTGTCTAGGACTTTCTTTCTCAATCTTTCATCCACAATTACAAAATCAATCATACTTCTCAGGCTTCCTTCTTCTCTAGTATACAAGTGGATCTTTTTATGGTCAAACATAGTGTTCGTTACCACAAGATTCCACTCCAAAAATACTTCAAGCAGACTTTCTCCATTTTCATTCACTCTGTTATCGCCGAACCTTCCCAGCACACTTTCATATCCATCACGCTTCACTTCCACCCACCCATTAAAATCGCCTAGCATTATGATTCTTTCATTTTCGTTGCATTTATTCAAAATATCTTTCATGCTATCCCAAAACTCCTGTCTCTCACTTTGGGCTTTTGAGGAACGGTTCCAACTCGCATCTTGTGGAGCATAAACCCCTAATATGAAGATGCGAGTAAGGCCAACCTTCAACCTCACCCAGAGGAGTCTAGGGCTCACACAATCAAAGTCAGTCACACATTCATTCATTCGAGCAGAAAGCAGTACACCAACGCCCTGACAGCCTCTACTGGTTTTAGGAACCCCCGACCAATAGGCTGTGTAGGGTCCATGCGAGGTGGTGTCGCACCCTTTCCGCTTGGTTTCATTCACACAAAGAACGTCAATCCGTCTTGCGCTCATCATCTCGCATACTTCGTCAATTTTATCACTCATACCTCCCCTAACATTCAAAGTAGCAAAGTGGCTATCCGTAGCCCACTTTTCGCGCCCACGGGAAACGAGACGTGACGGGTGGCGAACCACGTCGCCCCCATGTTGTATGGAGCTAACAATTTTTTTGCTCATTGCGTTCCCACGAGCATCTATAGGTAGATAATCAAAATAAAAATTATTACAAAAAAAAATGCATACGTTACACTCTGTACAACAAAATAACAATACAATAAGTAAAAAAGTAATACTGCAGTAAAAACACTAAATACATAATACACTCAGCGTCACAAAAATCGCACCTCTCTGAGTTTTCGCGAAAAATGGCTGTAATGGCTAGAAACGAATTATATTTGTATAAATATTGGTATGTTTGAAATGGGTATTTGAATAGCTTTACATTATTGATAAAAAAATCATGAAATCATTAAAACATTTATCATTATAGAGCGTCAAAAATAAACACTGTCAAATGCTCGTTAGTAAGGACGCTAGTTACACCACCTAAAAAGGGTATAAAAGGGTAGATCTGGATGAAATATGGGCCGGTCGTAATTTAGACTTTACAGTGAAAACACGTGAACAAGTAACCCAAGTAAGAACAAGTAAAGATGGACACCAGCTCTGAAGAAGCCGCTCAAGTGATTGCCCTATTGCAGTCGGGGATGCGGCAGTGTGACGTTGCTCGACAGTTGAACCTGTCCCGTTTTTCAGTTCGACGGGTGTTCCAACGTTTTCAGCAGACTGGTGGTTATGTTAGAAAACCGGGATCTGGAAGAAAACGGTGCACATCAGAAAGAGATGTCCGTTTCATCGTTACGACATCTTTACGAAACCGTTTTACAAATGCTGTTGAGTTGCAACAACAGCTTCGATCAACTCGGAGAACATCTGTGAGTGTTTCTACGATAAGAAGAAAGGTTACACGAAAAGAGTTTAACAGCCCATAGACCTGCTAAAGGTCCAAAACTTACTGCACAGAATCGCAGAGATCGCCTAGAGTTTGCTCGCAATCATTGCGAGTGGACTCTAGAACAGTGGCGGACCGTACTCTTCTCTGATGAGACGAGGGTCTGTCTCTTCTGCAATGACAGACGTAGAAGGGTCTACAGAAGACAGGGGGAGAGGTTCACACAACCCTGCTTCGAAGAATCCGTCGAACGGGGGTGGCTCGTGTATGTTTTGGGGCGGCATTTCCGTCGACGGTAAAACGGAACTTGTGTGCGTTTCCCGGACTCGGGGTGGCCGTGGGCAAGGGTCATTAAATGCTGGTCAGTACATTACTGAAATCCTGGAGGAACATGTGGTCCCGTATGCTGGTTATGTCGGTGATGGATTCATGTTAATGCATGATAATGCTCGTTGCCACACCGCGGCTATTGTACGGGATTATTTACAGGAGGTCGATATCCCTGTTATGCATTGGCCAGCACGAAGTCCAGACCTTAACCCAATAGAACATCTCTGGGATGACCTAAAACGGCGCGTGCGAGCTCGAGATCCAGCTCCAGCCACTCTTCAAGAGCTCCAAGATGCGGTACTTGAAGAGTGGGAACAAATACCCCAAGAGGCTGTTGCGATCCTTGTAAGGTCCATGAAAGATCGCATGGAAGCCGTTATTAAGGCAAGGGGGGGGGTAACACTAGGTTTTAAGAACTTTTTTTGTATTTATTAATTTTTTTTTTAAATTATTAATTTGCAAATTTGTACATACCCTGTCTTTTTCTTTAATTTCTCTTTCGTCTCGTTATAAAACTAAAATTCAATTAAAATTCCTGAAAGCTAATGAAATTAGCTTTCGAATGATACCCTCAAACCACAACATTGCCATTGGCCCGTTGTGTTAAAATAGTATTTAAATTATTTTTTCGGATGTGCGATTTTTTTTGACGCCGAGTGTATTAACTGTCAATTACGACACCTCAGTTGGAAAGAGGAATGCCATGTGCAATTCCACTTTGCGAGACACTTGGCTTTTGGCTTAATAGCACTGGTCACAAAATGTGATGTTGTCTTATTATTATAGCAACACAAACATAGTATTTGGTGTACTATCACAATTTATCATCACATCACACCTGTAATGCTAACTCTGAAATGCAGCTTTGTGCTTCGAATAATGCTTCTTGTCCGGCATCCCACTGTGCTGCCTGGTCCCAAACTAAGCGCTGAATGTCATGCTGAACACTGAACAGACGCAAGACGAAACTCACAGCGAGCGGCTGCTGTCTCCATACCTCCTTTTACAAAATGTGCTGAAGACACAAACTTCGCCTCTATAAGACTTGCATAAGACCCGTAATGGACTATGCTTGCGTCGCTTTCGCTCACGCGACGGGCAATCAACTAAAGAAGTTACAGAGCGTACAAAATCGATTCTTGCGAACTGCAACCGGAGCCGGTTGGTATCAACGCAATGTAGATCTTCACAGCGACTGTGAAATGCCCTTAATCTCTGAACACTTCAGAGAATTATCACGGCGGTTTTTCGAAAAAGCCGCGGTTCATTCAAACCCGCTGGTGGTTAAAGCAGCAAATTACCGACCAAACAAAAACGCGACCGAACGCAAACGTCGCCCGCGAAACGTGCCGTAGAGAGCGGCGCGCAATAGTCAATAATCACAACGCGTACACACGATTCACCCGTGTTCCAGGGCGGTTCTCACCGCCCAGAGTTACCGACACACAAGACGACAGTCCGAATGGACGCGCGCAGCCTCCCTCGGACGGTCATTAAACGACTTAAAATATTTAAGATTTTCGAAATCGCGAAAGCACGCAGCGAACGCGACACAGTCCGAACTTCGAGGTTTTTGTAGGAGTTTTTATTTATTTATGTTTGGGTCAAACCAAACCTGGCACGCGGGCCCCTGGCCCGCGAGCACAGTATTCGATGAAGCTGTAAAAGCCAAGAAGGCTAACAGCAATTACATCACCAAAAATATATATATTATTTATTCAAATGTTCCAGGAAGATGCTGCTGCCCGTCTCCTGGTTTAAATTTTCTATCAGATATACAGATATATTCGACATATATTATATATTCTCAACGATAATTAGGTTCAATAATCATTACAAGACCGTTTGCTGTAGATTAGCTTCTTGAGTATTTATTAGACACGTTCTCTGTGCACTTAATCAGGAGTGTGTGCTGAATGTGCGATGTAACCAAATGAGACTGAATATGTAACGAGGGTGTAAATCATAGCTGTCCTTAATCAATGAGATAAGGAAGATTAAGGAATTATGTATCTCGTTAACATTTGATAAGGTGCAGAACACTGTGATAGAATGTAATGTACTTATAATTATAGAACACAGTCAAATTAATCAGTTAGTTTATTTATGACATCAAAAAAACTAATTTTGTAACATTTAATGTAATCAGTATATAACCTAACAATATTATTTATATTGCTTAGCTTTGTGACATAAAAACTCACCTATAGAGTCCTAGTATAGTACTAACATGCGCAGAAAAATTCCATTCCTTGGCTGTACGCACAAGAAATGATGAAGCAAAAAACTTTGTACGCGCTCGGGGTATATTCAAAATGAAGAACAATGCCCACTAAGTGGCACATTGCACGTTATTTGGTAGGATCTAGTGTGGGTTGGATGTTCACGTCCCAAATTATAGAGGTCTTTACATGTTTTATAGAAGAAAGTGACGAGATGAGCAAAACGTTACCCTAATGGTAAGTGCAACGTCTACACATAACAAATACTGTGTCGGCCAGAAAATTTCTGTGTGGCACCACACTGCGCTCGTCCCCTTGCAACATCAGTTCTGAGGTCTCATTTGCCCAGTAATTACATAAGCTTCGCTGTGCCCTTCAGACCGAAACACAGCTATGTTTGCACACTACTATTTCACGGCAGAATAACTAGCCATGCTACCTATCAATCCGGATGCCTGCATAGGAATCCTTCCAACAGTAAAATGTGTAGCAGATGATTTAAATTTTAATCTTATAAAAAGTTCATGGAAATCTTTTTTTATCATTTTGACACATTACAGTATTGAGTTCGCCCAAACAGTAAAAGTGCTGTACCAGCCACACTTGCATTACAGTCGCGCTCAGTTTTCAGTTTTACCTAGAACTTGTCCTTGCACTTTAGAGAAGACTTACGGATCGAGAAACCCGCGGATAACCCGGGTCACTTGAAAATCTCTTTGAAAGTTTCAGTTCCGTTAAGAAAGTCGAAACACAATACCGTGTTGCCAACGATCGGTTTCAATGTTCTGAACATGTTTTGGCTATTTAATAAAGAACAGTAAGAGACTACTACTCGTACTATACCTTTTTTGCGTTATTTACTAGCCTTCATAACTGTATTCTAGGTTTTCCTGTATTCCTACAAATATCATCGCTCTCAACTAATAATACTCGTATTATTGTGATACACATTTTTAAAACTTGTACAGAAAGAAAAATCGTTCATTACCGAAAAAGCTGGCTCAAATGCCAGATGAATTACGAAAATATTTCATTAAAATATGCAATGGAAATGTCCATACGAATATAATAAATGTGAAAGTAACTGTTCCTTTGTACGTTTGTTACATTTTCACGGCTCAACCGCTGAACCGATATTGACGTGGGGACCGACAGAGGATACTTTTTACTACGTTATTTTTGTCACTAAACACTTCGATTGTATTTTTTTTTTCTGTAAGCTGGGCAACTCGTTAAACGTTATTGAACCAAGTCGTTTGCCTAGTTGTTTGATTGAATAGCCGAATGTCATTCTGGCTGCCGGTAAAACGGCGCCGTAGTAAAGTGGCTAGGCTGTTAATTTAAAGGCTATATAAGCTAGTTGGCTGCAACACTTACATACATGCAAAATTATAATTTACAGCTAGTGCGCCGTAGGTCCTGAGTTTCAACTTCAGACGAAGCAAATATTTATGGAAAAACACAACTTGTTGTTTTTCGTGTTTGTCTGTATGGTTATAGACATAGGGACACTGTGTCTACAACACTGCATCCAAGCAACCTCGATTTTATTGATAAGCGTTACTGTAATATATTCTACATAGTTGATACCTTCTGATAGTATTCAGAAGTTGACTCAGTCATAATTATAATACACTCATGTTAATAATAAGTATTATGAGGTTTCATTTATTAATTTTAATTTATTTGCAGAAAAAATGCGATACAAAATATTTACTTAACGTGTTATGGAGAAAGGCGAGAGCATGAAGTGAATAAATAAACTGCTATTAAAGAGTGTTTTAGATGCTACGGTAAAATACCAAACACAAAATAAAAATGAATCGATATCTCTTGCAAAGTGCGGTCGTACCTTTCACTGTTAATGCACGTTGCATCTTTTCCATTAAGGCTTTCCTACTAATAGCAATGCACTTTTGTTCCACTTCCGTTTACTCTTTTTTCCCTCTTTTTTTTGTTTTTCCTTTCCTTTTTCAAAGCAAAATTGACGTTTTCAAGAAATAATAAATTTAAAAATATGTATACTCGTGTTTAAAAGAAAAACTACAGTAATATATATGTCGCCGTGAGAGCACTCTCAACCGACGTGGTCAATTCCTTCATCACCATTTAAATATTTCTATCACATAAGAATTCCTTTGTAATTAAATCATTTAACAGTTTACAATAACCGCCTTGTATTGGCCACTTTTGTTAAGAGGTGTCGCTGAGAAAGCGCACCTTACCAACGTAATCTTAACTACTTCGTCGCCTTTTAAATTATTTTATCACACGAGTATTATTTATTTGTAAATCTTTCATTTTGTAAAAAGTTAAAAGTTTTTGTTAAAAGGGCTTGTATCGGCCACTTGAGGTTTCGCTGTGAAAGCGCCCAGTGAACAACGTAATCTTAATTCCTCCGTCACCTTGTCAAATTATTTTGTCACACCAGCTTTTGGTTATCGAAATTTATGGGGTGCCCTATATCGCTAACTTTTATAAATCTATCGTCAGACACACTTCATTCTATGCGTTACCAGTGAACTGTTGTGAATTATGTTAAGATTGATATTGAGTGGTGGGGAGGATTTTTGGCTGCTTGGCCTGTACAATAGTAATATAAAAAAGGGTGTTAACGACAACCTAGTTAACTTGTGTTTTTAACGCTTGCCGGTGAAGGTTGTGTATTTGGCAAGCGTTTGTTAAGCTACTACGCTAACTACTTTAAATAAATTGTAAAATGTTGTGAGAAATATAAATCTGTAATAAATAAATCATTAGTAAGTGATATATCAAGGCGTTTCTTTGCAATGGATCAAGAGAAGGACAGTACAACTGAACCCTTGTCTAATGGGGACAGTAGTACTGCTCCCCCAAAAATAACCCTGGGTCTTCTGCTTCGACATCAGAAGTGGGATCGCACACGCGATCCCATCCTGCCGGACATCCACAACAACTTGAACCACGTGAGATTATTACATCTTCGGTTGCGGAAAGTGTACCAAAACAGTTCTTTATGGAAATGGTAAGAAAAATCCATTCTATTAGCGAGCGATTTATCACACAGCCTCAAGAAAAGATTAAGATAACCGAATTGTTCCTATCGTCTTATGAATTTTATGAACCCAACAGTAACATGTGTACGTAACGGGTGTACGTGAATGGTGCGACCACATTTTGATTACAGTCGCAAATTATAACTAAGTGACTATGACGCCCAAATTAATTTATTTTAGCTTTAATGAAAATTTTTAGTTTGTCAAAATGTAGAGCTAAAATATGGGACGAATGAGAAATAAATAATGTTAACTACTTTGATCCTGTGCACAGTTATTTTCAAGACGTGCTTTCATGTTTCGTGAGCACATGACTCACCAAGGGATGTATTAGAGTATTTATCAAGGAGCGGATGCTATGGAAACGATTTACTATGCATTGGAAGCGACGATCGGAACAATAATTGATTAGCGCCTTAGAATAAAACTTATGCATGCTAGAGCCACTTCAGTACCAGAACTTTTATCTGTAGTTTTCTTTTCGTCTCTACCGTTTAAATCAATCTACTTCTTATAATGCTAGTCAGCCACCGTTAAAAAGATCACTCGTTTATCGTCCATTCGATTGGACAGTAAAATAACCCCATTTCGTATTTTTGTAAAAAAGCTGGCCACTCCATTAATAATTTTCGTAATAAGGTCAAGGAGAACTATATTCCGAGAGATATCAACAGTTACCGGTTCCTTGTAAGTTTTTCTTAAAGCCAGATATAAGTTCATGTTAGCTATAAACGTTTGAAAACTACTTCTCCTAATACCTCAAATCATCAGATTGCTAAACGTGTTAATAGTACTGCAGATAGGTAATATTCGATGATAGAGCAGAACGTTGCGTTATTCCCGAATGGATCTCTGGACTATTACCGGGGCGTATGTACTACACGTCATGTGTTTTAATTATGTGTCTGTATTCACGTAGAATGACAATTTTATATTAGCTAACAACCGATGTTCTCATTGTCAACAATTTATAAAAAAAGGCCTGTCTGAGCGTCTTAGTAACCACTCGTAGTGCAAAACTTATTTTATAATTGCGAATCATGCATTTACAGGATAAAAGTCTCTTATTCGACAACATCGATCATGATGTTAATAATGAGTCGCAAATCGGAAAACTATTAATTTTGCTTAGACTTGATTATTCGTGGTTGTGCAAATCTTGAATTACTACTGTCAAATTCGAATTCCAATTAAAAACAAAATAAGAATGTCGAGCGTACAGTGAATTATTAATTACACGAATAGTGAATTATTGAACAATAACATAAGTCACGAGAGCCAGTCTCCTTTCTCTAGCAAAATTTTTATTTAAAAAAAAAAAATTGCTTACTACAGGGAACAAATTTCAGGGATGATTTAGTATTTATGTAAATAATCTCAATAGCTTAAAAAAAAACACTTATAAGCTTTCTTTCCGTTAGTATCGACATATGCCTCGCTTTTGTAAAGTGCCCGGCATCTTCTAACGTTAAGCAGTTTAGGCAATTTAACAGTATGGCTGGCTACTTTCTTTGATTAATTCCAAACTTTGCACGTGTCATGATTCGTCTTTACGAACTAGCTAAGACTGGTACTAAGTGGCAATGCACTCGTATACAAGAAGAAGCGCGTAATAAGGACATTCAATAACTGATTTCCTCTCTGATACTAATGATGAACATAGCTATAGAGCTTTTCCAACTGATCAATGGACAACAGCATGTAACGGCTTACTTGAGCACGCGTACGAATGACGCAGATAGCAGATACCTCTCTTACAAAAGCTTCGAAACATACACAAGAGCTTTCACCGAGAGTATAAAAATGGTGGGTGGTCCTTACAAAACTGATTTTGAAATAGAGCTCCGAAAGGGTGACCGCATACAGCACGCAGGCTTTTAGCCACAATGTAGAGACTTGTACAGTAATTATCATGACCGGAGATTTAAAGGGATAGGACAAGGTTGTGTTAGCTCGCTGCGCATAAATTTGGCACTATTAGAAGGATTCCGTTTTGAAGACGAACTTTTGAAGCAAACACGGCAAGCTGCAGTTACAGTTAATCGGTACTTAATAGTTATCGAACTGAAAGCTTTTCAATGGAGTTGACGAATACCTACAATTCAAGCCTTAAACATCCTATTTACAAAAATAACTTGAAAACGGAGACATGTTGGCTTGATAGAATGAATACCATCCATTGCCAGATTGCCGATAACTGTGTTATGTGTTAACAAAAACATTTCGGGTTCTATAAAAGCATAGCGGCGTTCAATAGAAAAAAAAAATCCTTTTATTATAGTTCACTTAACGAGAACAGGAGTATGTGATAGTTGCAATAGATGCTTGCACAAAATACGTTTTATCGCACCAAGCTAACAAAAAAAAAGGAATCGCAGCACCCTTACATCACTGAAATTGCGAATAAGTTAATTTATTGGTACTTTAAAACTTTAGCAGTCCCTACGCCTTAAAGATCCATACTATAGACTCTGGCGTAAGGAGAACCAACAAAGAAGCTTAAAGGGTAATGTGAACTCCCAAAATGCACTAGTAGATTGTAGATTACTAAGAAAACTGCACTTACGTAATAAAGAATTGTTAAACCGTCAACTGGCATACTGCGCTAGGCAAGACTTCGACTCGCATTTGATTGCACAATACATCAAACGACTGATGTCGCTCCACCTACACTACAAAATGCCAACACTGTGTTTTGTGTTTTTGAGGCATTACAAGAATGACCGATGCGCAGGATGATCGAGGCGGTAGTTAAAGATATCAAAGGTTTGAATATTTAAAAAAAAATATATTCCGATTTCATGGAGCTGAATTCATTATAATTTAAAATAATCCTAGAAACCAAACTTTTTAGTTATAGATTCGGTGTACCTCTATAGATTTACAGACTATTCAATAATGATCGTGAAGAGATCGTCTACAACAAGTTATTCAAGACTAGCTGCTAGCACAGCCGCAGAGCATCACAGCTTGGTGAACAGGTAGCCGTGTCGCCGGGAGATATCCGCACCACTGATTCTGCACCGAACGAAGGCGACTGGTGACTCATCCGCCAGGCGACTTGCAGTCCATGGCGACTTGCAGTCCTGGGCGACTTGCAGTCGTGGGCGACTTGCAGTCGTGGGCGACTTGCAGTCATGGGCGACTTGCAGTCTTGCAACCAACGGACTACAGCGACTGCTATTTCGATAGCGGTCCTTGACTTTCAATCACAGCTGATGACTACTTTTAAAAACGGTGAGAAGTATTCAACTTATTCGATCCAGGAAACCTAAAATTTATCCCAAAAATTATTTATAACATTTAAAGGCCGTGGAGGCCCACATTAATACATGAAGTGTTACTACTCGTATGTATCACAACAAACACAACAAGCCGTGGAGGCAATAATCAATACTCTCATGTTATCCTGCTGGGCCACGGCGTACAAGACCGCCCAGAACCCGGTTCCCTATTTCCCGTCAAATTAAGAGACTTCGTGCCTGCCACGGAGCAATGGTCCTAAACTCCTTTTACCTTGTTCTCCCTCAAATCAAAGACTTTGTGTCTACCACAGAGCGGTGTTCTTGATCCCATCCTTGCTATCCCGTCAAATCAAAGCCTTTGTGTCTATCACAGAGCATTACCGTCACGTGAGAATGACACTTAAACATTACAAAAGTACATGTGTATTTACTCCTAATTTACGTACAAACTACAAAATACTAACTCAACTACTAACGAGTCAAAGCTATAACTTTGAAAGTTAATATGGTCGCTAAACGTGGTCAATATCTACAATAAAAACTATAAAAGTCAAAGTTACAATTTTCAACTTAATAAGGTCACTAAACGTGGTCAATATCTACAAAAAAACAAATGTATTTTCTTCAGGCAACGACAATCAAGACAATGAAGAACGGCAGGTGCAGAGCGCGCACCGCCGATCAGAATGGCCGTGTCGCCGTGAGAGCACTCTCAACCGACGTGGTCAATTCCTTCATCACCATTTAAATATTTCTATCACATAAGAATTCCTTTGTAATTAAATCATTTAACAGTTTACAATAACCGCCTTGTATTGGCCACTTTTGTTAAGAGGTGTCGCTGAGAAAGCGCACCTTACCAACGTAATCTTAACTACTTCGTCGCCTTTTAAATTATTTTATCACACGAGTATTATTTATTTGTAAATCTTTCATTTTGTTAAAAGTTAAAAGTTTTTGTTAAAAGGGCTTGTATCGGCCACTTGAGGTTTCGCTGTGAAAGCGCCCAGTGAACAACGTAATCTTAATTCCTCCGTCACCTTGTCAAATTATTTTGTCACACCAGCTTTTGGTTATCGAAATTTATGGGGTGCCCTATATCGCTAACTTTTATAAATCTATCGTCAGACACACTTCATTCTATGCGTTACCAGTGAACTGTTGTGAATTATGTTAAGATTGATATTGAGTGGTGGGGAGGATTTTTGGCTGCTTGGCCTGTACAATAGTAATATAAAAAAGGGTGTTAACGACAACCTAGTTAACTTGTGTTTTTAACGCTTGCCGGTGAAGGTTGTGTATTTGGCAAGCGTTTGTTAAGCTACTACGCTAACTACTTTAAATAAATTGTAAAATGTTGTGAGAAATATAAATCTGTAATAAATAAATCATTAGTAAGTGATATATCAAGGCGTTTCTTTGCAATGGATCAAGAGAAGGACAGTACAACTGAACCCTTGTCTAATGGGGACAGTAGTACTGCTCCCCCAAAAATAACCCTGGGTCTTCTGCTTCGACATATATTTTTTTTAATACTATACAATTATTCTACGGTACATGAAATAAACTTCTGTGTCTGTATATATTTTGATATCGTTTTATAGTTTGTATAACTGATAACCGATGGGGACGAAAGGTTCTAGAGTGGCAGTCTCGTAGTGTAGGACGCCCTTTAACTTGATAAAATTAACAAACTGCACGATTTTGCAACATCGACTACCCGATGGATGCAGGCGATCAGGACCGTGTTTTATGGCAATCTATAGGGGAGGTCTATGTTCAGCAGTAGACTGATGTGAGCTGAAATGTTGATGATGAAAAGCCCATTAGAAAATAACTGCAACAATAACAATTAGTTATTAATGAACTCAAGCAAAACTAATCATCTCGGCATCTTACATGACAGCAAAATTCTGTTTGCCATTCGTTCATTAATTTCAGCCTATCACTAGTCAACTACTGAACATAGCCCCCCCCCCCCCCCCTTATATTACCACAAAAGTTTGTAGCTCTCGTTTTGGGGGGATTTTGCCATAATTGCTACGCTTGGCAAGAAAGAGAAGAGAAGAAAGAGACTGAAGAACTTATATCTTAGGATGAAGTGTTGTGCCACACAAATGTTTTTGGCAGACGTTGCACTTACTATTAGTTGACGATTCGCTCTCCTCGTGACTTTATTCTATAAAGAACCTTGTGGCTTTACCGAAAGGTCAGGAATCCGTCTAGGTACGTACCCCCCAGGGCCAGTTATTCTGCCGTGAAGCAGTAGTGTGCAAACATTACTGTGTTTCGGTTTGAAGGGCACTGTGAGCTAGTGTAATTACTGGGCAAATGAGACTTAAGGCACAGAGTGGTGTCACACAGAATTTTTCTGGGTGACACAGCATTTGTTATGGGCAGACGTTGCACTTACCATCAAGTCAACGTTTTGCTCGTTTCATCACTTTATCCAATAAAAAAAGTATTATTAATGATAATCGGGTCATTTGGCATAATGATAGAAGCGAGCTTCTGCACCACGAGTCGCACGGGATACAGATAGTTGCTTCGGTGTGTATGTGGAATTAATATCTATTAGGTTTCATTTCAACTTTACATAGCACATGATTGCATTCGAATACGAAGTTTCTTCTATTCTAGAAACATTAATTTTATGTGTATTTAAGCCCAGTTATTATTGAGCTCATTTAATGAAACTAGTCACGCTTAATAATAAGAAATTCTTCGTAGTATGTGTAAACGTATTCTACTTCAGCATAGTATTAGTCATTAATATTATATAATTAGTGTTTCGCTGTAGTTAGTAACGAAGTTATGAGTTTAGAACCAAGTTTAATGCGAAAACCTGCACTATTTATTATAATTTGCGTTGCAGTTCCGCAACTTCTCACTTTTGTAGTTAGTACTTTCTTATTTATTCACTAATAAATTATAAATCCTGGGAAACTGAAAACCAACATATGGGCAGCAGCATCTTTCTGGAACATCTCAATAAAAAACTGCCGCTGCCAACCCGATTGCAAAGCGTCATTATAGCAAAATCTCTTGCTCAGCGGTGGACTAGGCTGGAATGATGATGAAAAATATTCTCAAACTTGAATAATAAATTCACACTTTGGACATAGTTACCTTAATCTACTAATAAAATACCTGCATTTTAAAAACCTCTGTGGTTAACTTTGTAAATAATATAATTTTTGAAGTAAAACTTTTTTGGGCGCGAAGATAGTAAAATTTCTAGGTAGAATTTGAGTGCAGCGTTTTTGTGCAACGTTTTTGTTATTCTTTATTAACATTTATCGATTAATTTAAATATGTTTATATACTTAACAATTATTTTACAATGACAAATATTTTTGTAAATTTTAAATTCAATGAAATCTATATATATAAAACAAAGTCGTGTTGGTTACACGATTTATAACTCAAGAACGCCTGGATTGATTGTTATGATGTTGGGTTTGTCTCCGTCCCGAATAGCAGAATAACTATCAAAACATCGAAAAAGAAATAACGAAATCAAAATTATGAAGAAAATTCAATTTTCATTCAGTTTTCGACCGTTATTGCATTTGTTAGTCAAATGGTACGTCGCCTTCGAAGATGTTTACATTGTGAAATTAACAAAATTGTAATTGACAATTGCTTTATTGTGTAATTTTGAATTGTGTGACCAATTTTCCAGTGTTACTTGCAATGCCGCGTGCCAGAAGATCTAATATTTTACATCGAAGCGGTAAAGCAATTACACTTCGCAATATTCAGAATCAATCCACTGCAGATGTAAAATTACAACACTCCACGTTGCAATACGGATTGAATGTTTCGGAAAAGAAGTCGCGAATACGGAATAATTCAAATGCCGTCGGCCACATAATCGTTTCCTTTCACTTTCGTTGTGATAGTTCTACCGTTATCACGGTGCATGGTCGACGGTAAGTGTTCAAAGCGTTATCTACGAAATTAGAGACTCTGCCGTGTCAAATTTCATGGATCAACTGTGGTCAAACTGGTAACGATGGTTATCCAATATATCGTCGTCGATATTACTGTAGAGAATCGTTAACCGCTAGCACATCATTAATATAATTCTAAAATTAAATGGAAAATAAAAAAAGAAAATAACAAAATCCGACTCGAAAGGTGGCGCTGTGATCGTGTGGCTGTTAAGTTTCATACCTAAATGTAATTCAGAAATCAAACTCATTATGTCACATACTGGAACGAGCAGGACAATGTCTGGCGGGCCAACTAGTTTGTAATGTATTTAAGTCTCACTTCTGTCACGTGTACTGAGATGCACGCGTTCTTTTTTTTTTTCAAAATCTCGAATTCCACAACATTTTTTTAAAATAGATTCTATATCAAAATTATATAAAGCTTGTTCTAAATGTATCTGCTTGGTCCTCTTACTTCTGAGGATGTAAAGTAGATATGTCTTTATTATTCTTTCGTTTTTTTTTACAAAACAAAATTTTTACAGTATTATTATCACCACAACAAAGTCACCTTTTACCATTTAAAATCATTATTATCCATTGCTGAATAGAGGCTTCTCGCATACATATACTCACGTTTATTAACTAGTTACCACGCTTGATAGACGGTTTGACAAATACAGTATGATAGCATACACAAAACGACGCCGCTCCATATCTGACTAATTTATTCCATTATTCGACTTTGAAGTACACGGCGTTTTAGTTATACGGTTTCTAGCAAAATACATTTAAAGTGACGTTACGCACGCAACAATTAATTTTGAAATAATGGAATTAGTACGTATTTATTATTAATAATTAAATATACACACGCCTTCTCCGTCTTGTTTACAGAAATGAGACGGGTGTTTGTTATTGCTTTTTAACAAAACATAATATTTACTTCATTTTATATATTGTTCATGCCTATACTTTACGGAATTTGGACGACCGCGTGACCTACATGTCAGAGCACCTGAATTCTGCGCCTCGGGTCCTGGTCTAGCCAGACCCAACATTTGAGTAAAAATACAAATTGTTTGTTTGCGAATCTGAAGGTCTATTTTATAACTCTGGAAGGTTTCGTGATCGGTTTTATTTTGGCGTATCATTCGTAAATGCGATCAAATGAAACCGATCCCGAAACCAACCAGAGTTACACAGTAGACCCAGGGGTCTGGTTGTGTTGTGCATGTAAAATATATGTCCGTAAAACGTACCAACGATACAGGAGATCCTATTGTGAGCGGTCGTTAAAAAAATACTCACTCTCTGCAGCTTGCAATTGCCGTTTTAGCTTTGATTAGACGACCGCGTGGACTAGTTGTTAACGTACCTGACTTCTATGTCGCGGGTCCTGTGTTCGAACCCCAGTCGGAGCCAACGTTTGTGCAAAACATAAATTTTCGTTTTTTGGGTCTGGTTGTGTTGTGCATGTAAAACGCTGTGACTGTTTTATTATTGTCAATTTGTAATTCTAGGTGACTTAAATCTTAAAAGTGCGTCCGTAAATATTAATCATTATTATTGTTATTTTTTGTCTTTTTGTAGTTTGTGTGAGAAGAATGTAGTGATTAATTCGCATGGAGGTATGTTAGATGTGGTTTTGGTCCAGGATAGCGACAGCATATCTCAGGTCAAGGTCGCAGCCTCGATGGGGTTAGTCCCTCCAGACTCATATCACCCACCTTTGGATATTGAGGTAAGAATTGACACGGCGCGTTACTCTGATATTATCGAACCAAGTAATATTGATTCAGTAAAAGACTGGAATTTTAAGAAATGTGACTATCAACTTATGAATCACTTACTCTCAGAACTGTCATGGGACGATGTTTTCGAAGCCCAAAATGTATATTGCGCTAGTCAACGTTTCTATAACTCTATTTATAATATTTTTAATTTATGTATGCCAAAGAAACGACGGAAATCCACTGCAAGCAGAAGATACCCCGTCTGGTTTACAAGTGAAATTATCCAGGATACGAAACGTAAGAGAAAATTACATGCTGCCTTCAAACGTACTAACTCTAAAGAAGCTCATCGCCAATTTTCAGATCTCAGAGCCGACCTTAAATCTCGCATTAACTTAGCCTATAGTAAGTACATGGAACAAATAGAGACTGACATAAAAGTAAATCCATGTAAATTTTGGCAACACATTTCTAGTTTGCGGTCAAAAGGTGGTTTTAAGTCCAATATTGTCTACCAAAATACAACGTTCTCCGGCTCAGGAGCAGCAGAGGCGTTTGCGAACTATTTCTCCAGCGTTTTCCTACCTGACGCTCCTGAATTAAACGTAGCTGAAGTAAATGTAAACATCCTGGATCATGACAAGAACAGTAATATCGTCAATTTGATGGAGATTACTCCTGCAAACGTTATTACTGCAATAAAAAAGTTGAAGCCGAATAGTGCTATTGGCCCTGATAACTTACCACCTTACATAATTAGAAGTGCTAAGAAGATATTGTGTGGTCCTCTGTGTCATATATTCAACTTGGCATTAAAAGTTGAAGTTTATCCTCCACAATGGAAGCTCTCGAGGGTAACACCAATACCAAAATGCCCAAACGCAGTGGCAGTTGAAGAATATCGGCCTGTAGCAATTTTATCATCACCGGCAAAAGTTTTTGAAAACATTTTGCATAGATATTTGTACGCGCAAGTGGACAAATATTTATGCAACGAGCAACACGGTTTCAGACAAAAAAGGTCTGTGGATACTAATCTTTTATCTCTTGTAGAGTACATTTCCGCACGCCTTGACAAAGGGTACCAGGTCGATGTACTTTATTTCGATTTTCGGAGGGCGTTTGATAGGGTTAATAACGATATGCTTCTTGCTAAACTCGCAGCCATTGGCATCGCCCCAGGTCTTCTTAGGCTACTCGCAGACTACCTTCGTGATCGCCAGCAGTATGTTAGGCTCGGTTTATACGAGTCGCGACCCGGTCCGTGGAGTATTGTGAATAAAATGGAGTTTAACCTGGAAAAGTGTTATACAATGTCCTTCGGTCGAATGTTTCACCCCATCGGTTACAATTACAAAATCAATAATCACGTCATGACTCGTACTAACACCATAAAGGACCTTGGGGTAACATTTGACCAAAGACTTACATTTCATATTCACATAAGCGCGTTGGCTAAGGAATCATTCAGGCGCTTAGGATTTGTTCTTAGGAATTCTGGGGACTTTCGCAATGATACCGTAATTCGCTTAATATTTAATGCACTGGTACGTTCGAAACTTGAAGCTAGTTCTTGTGTATGGAATCCATATGAACGTACATACAAGCTCCTTTTGGAAAAGGTACAAAAAGTTTTCTTAAGATACCTTTACAAGCGCATTCATGGATATTATCCATATTTATATCCCACCAAATTTCTCCTTGGCTCCCTCAGTTACAATTCATTGGAAACTCGGCGAGCATATCAGCAAATCATAATGGCGTGTAAAATAATTCGTGGGAGGATTGACGCTCCAGATCTGAGTGCCGCGCTATGTCAATTATTCGTGCCAAATAATTACGCTCGTAGTCGCAAACACAAACTGTTTGCCGTGCCGCGGGCGCGCACCGTCGCGCGTGCTAACTCACCCGTTCCTCGCGTCCTCACCGCACTCAACGCTCTCCTGGACACAAGACCGGAGTGTGACCTGTTTGCGGATGAATGGCCAATAATATTGTCAGAATGTATGAAGTTCTGTGAGCGAGAAGAATGAATAGGTTGTCTTTAATTAATGTAATTGGTTCCAACCGTGTTAATTAAAGTAAAATAAATAAATAAAAAAAAAAAAATATTAAAAAAATGTGTTGATTGAACACCGATACTAGTTCCGCTCTCTTGCTCCGCAAGAAGAAAAGAAAGAGAAAAAGGAGTATAAAATGTAAAGTTTCAAATCTTTGTATTTAAGTGTCTCTGTCTTAACACGTTCTGCTGCACCATGGTTGTTAATACATTTTAGTATTGATTTGGTTTCTTTGTTTTTCTGCGTCAGTTATTTTGATGTTGCGCGACTATTCGATGTGTTGCTAAGCTATTGGAAATATTTATAATACTCAGACATGCATGTTTCCTCACGTTGTTTCCCTTTACCGCTGAGCATCAATCAATCAATATACTCTTTATTGTACACCAATACAAAAATAAAGACTAAGTACTATATTTAAGTTAAGGTACAAAAGGCAGTCTTGTCACTGAAAGCGATTTCTTCCATGCGGTAAATAAGCATTTTAAATTGCAGAAAAATTTGGATGTCTCGGCACCGGAGATGGAACTCAACACATCACTCGCGTACTATGAAATTTGAGGAAAGCGGCCTTTGTGCTACCACGGCTCTATACAAGCATACTTATATTATATTAAATTTTTTAATTTCAATTTGGGCCGGCCTTAAAGCTCGAAGAACAGAAAACCGTTGAGGAAGAAAGGTATGCGAGTAACTTTCACGGTTTAAATATCTTTTAATTATCAATATAAATTAATATTATAATTCTGCCTACTGCAGTAATATTATGTTGCCATCGGCGCTCCCTGTTTTTAGTCACATGTATTTACATACCAGAAAAATTACTTCAGTCGTATTCTCGTATGCTGTGAACCGTTTCCTTGGTCTGGAAGTCTGGAAAGTTTTATCTCGCTCTCTATTGTATTCGTCGTTAAATTTATAAGTGAATAGATATACATACAGTCACGCCCTTTTCCCATATAAGGGGAAAACACAGACCAAACATATAGTCCACTTTTATATTGTATGTTAAATATATTTTCTTTAATAAGATTCCATATAAACGTTAGCAAGTTTTATCATTCACTTTACGTACAACTATACTTGCAAAATATAATATTTAATTTATATATCCTCTAGGTATCGTAAAATTCAATTAAGCGCCTCGTACTGTTTTTTATAGCAAAAAGTGATAAGACTTTTTCGACTTTGATTAAGAATTGTTGATCTGATGACAAGTGCAACGTCTTCCCGTAACAAATGCTGTGTAATCCAGAACATTGATCCAGTTCTTAAGTCTCATGTGTCCAGTAATTAGCTATCATTGCCACTCAGACCGAAACACAGTATTTTTACACAGTAATGCTTCACGGCGGAATAAATGGCCCTGTGGTGGTACCTACCTAGATGGATTCCTGAATAGGTGTCCTACCAACAGTAAAAGTTGTCCACCTGCCGAGCATGGTAATTTCTGAACTCCATTCTTGTGACCAGTACCAAACATTGGCTTGTAATTCGTAAATAATTTTGTATTTTTAAAGTAATACTAATATAGTGAACGTCATAAACGCAAATATCACATTCACAGGCATAATTAAACTCCGTGCCTTCGGCTAGAAAGTGTGAATTTCTGTATTTAGGTTATGGTTATACGATTATTAAAACAGTACCGAAATTTAAATAAACATTCCTTAGAATTTATAAACGTCAAAAATTATATTCTAACAAAATCGATAAAACTTTAATCCTGCGGATTAAACGCTGTCTGTTAACTTAAAAGTGCAGTCAAGGTTTCAATTACAGAGATATCTATAAAGTTCAGCTACGGAAGATTTTCACAATGAATGAGTGCAATCTAGAACTTACTTTAGAAGTTATATAAAGGCAATGAATCGACTTCATTTTCTGCAGTCTCAAAAATAAACCAAAATGTAAGTGGAAGCAAAGAAATTAACTTTACGAGTATATAAATGTTTGAGTAAACACAAAAACAAAACATATTTGTTGTTAAAACGATATGAAGATAAATAAAATTATATACTTCCTATCTGCTTGATCCGAAGGACTACTTGCAGATAATGCCTTGTAATATGCATTAAGCCCGATTTTTTATACTTATATTTTGTTTGTATTCAAGTAAAGATTAAATAAATAAAATATAGCTACGATTATCATTTGGTTATACTTTGTGGTCATGATATTTGGCGTTCCAAAATTTCTATTTATAGCTGTTGCTTAAATATTTTATTTTTAATGGCTATCAAAAGAAATTAATACTTGTAATAGAACTCTTATCCAAGAATCTGTCTAGGTAGGTTTTTTTCTTATGGGAGAAAATGACGAGGCGGGCAAAACATTCACAGGTGGTAAATTCAAAGTCTGCATAACAAATTGTCAGTCAGAACATTCTTCCGCCGCCCCACAATAAGTTCTTAAGCCTCATATGCCCAGTAATTACACTAGCTCTGAATGCGATGGTACACTGGTGGCAGGAATCCTATACAGAAATACGTCTAGGTAAGTACCACCGCAGGGCCAGTTATTCTACCGTGAGGCAGTAGTGTGCAAACAATACAGTGTTTGAAATGCACTCTTAGCTAGTGTAATTACAGCGTCTTATGTATGATGATCGCAATGCGTCAGAACTTTACTATTAATTTTCTGAGTAGCGCCACAACTTATGGGCAGATGCTCTTACCATTATGAGAATTTGCTCGTCTCGTGACTTATTTCCGTTAAAAAATAGAAGAAAACTTACTGCTATTCCTCTTGTATTGTAGGTGTTCATGGGCGGCGGTGATCACTTACCATCACGTGAGCCACCTGCTCGTTTGCCCCCTATCCTTTAAAAAAAACATTAAAGAAAACCAAATTTTAAAGATTTTAAATTCGAGTTCATTGATATACAAAAACCCAAGATACACAATTCCATAAATCATTTCATAAAAATAAAGACAATGGTCACAAATTCCGATTAAATAAATACAAATTTAATCTTATATAAGCATAAATGGCTTCCTATCCGACAAAGGCGTTGCTCCAGAATCTTGCTTCTCTTGTATTCTATCTTAACTGATCCTAAATCTCCTTCATATTTGAAAAATAACTTTGCCCCTTTTTATTCTACTCGTGATCGAGTACCTCGTTCCTTAAACCAATTTAAGATCTCGATCCCGCAGAATACTTCTGCATTCTTTAGCTCTTCTTTTGTTGTGCAGTCTATACTGCTCTGGAACGCCCTTCCCGATGATATCAAAAAAGCTCCCAATAAGAACATTATTAAAATATTAGTTCGGGAATATTATCTTGAGAAGGATCACATTTGACAGATTTGATTTTTTCACTTTTATCTATATTGTGTATGTTATTTATTTAATTTATATTAATCATAATTTTACATTATATGTATATATATATGTTATATATATGTAAATATATATTCCTTACTTTGGTATGTATCAATTATATATAAATAATTAAAAATATATTTTTAATTATTTATATATTGATTATATTTACTTATTATCTTAGGTTACTTTAAAATATCACATTTTAAATAGATAGCACCTGCCATTTTTTTCTTTTTTTCACCATCAACCAGGGTTTACTGGTAGAGAATGCCACAAGGCATTAAGTACGCCCATTGTAGCCTTTAGCTTAAGGTGTAATCAATGAAGAATAAATAAATAAAAATAAAATAAATATATCCAACGACATAAAGTAGTTTTTTTTACTGATTTTGTCGCGTTTAATTTTGAACTATTTATAGCCCGACGTTACCAATGGACCAATGGTTACCGATTCTAGGAACTAGGTACCTTGGCTTGGCTTTAGGGCTTTAAATAAAAACGAGACCCTACAGAAGGATTTCTCCTACATCGTGAATGCGTTTTAGACATAAATTACAGCACAGTACATCCAGACTCGAAAACCAACAATTTGTGTTTTTTTTTATAAATGTGGTCTCCGGCTGGGATTCGAATCCAAGAGCCGCGGCGCAAAAAAAGCGACTACACAGTAGGTGGCCCATGGCCACTTCAGTAAAATAATTCTTAAGGCTCCGTTGTACGGATTTAGGGTTCCAAGGTTTGCCGTATCACGGTAGTGAAAAAATAGATTCGTAAATTAGAGCGCACCTTATCCTCTTATCAGTATTGACATGAATAAAAGACTGTAAGTATTTTTATGTGTTGTGTAAGCTGCTAAAGCTGCAAAAAACTTCGCTTTATTTGTATGTTACATCTTATGTTTTACATAACGCAATTTTGTCTACCAAGTAGACGAGCGCGTAAAGAAAAAAATGCTCTCAATAAAATGAATAAAGAAGAAAAGAACGCGTGCAACTCAGTACACGTGATAGAAGTGAAACTACAAATATCTATTACAAATATGACTAAAATAAACTTTAATAAATATGATATACCAACTAAAATATTAATATCTGTAAAATAAACTGTTCATTATAAGTCGATAAATATGAATTAAAAATAACAGAAGTTCCATGAAAATCCTGCACTCAAATTCGAGCTTAAAATTTTACACTCATCGCGTCCAAAGAAGATTTTTACTTCAAAAATTATTTGGTCATTTCCGATTAATAAATTTAATCACGAGTATGTACTACGAGTATGTATATAGAGCACTCGCCTCTTGTAATCTGATATCATATTTGGTATGCCGCCAATGTCGTCCACCCGACAGAAGATGTAGATTGAATTATTAATACGGAATAGCGCTTCTGATTGAGTTTCATCCTAAATACATAATATCTAATTTCATAAATATTCTCTTAAATGAGATGTAGTATATAATCCAGATGTAAATGAAAAGTTATTAGAAACTGTACATATTAAGGTAGTTGACTGAACCAGGAGTTACTTTGCGGAAATACATTATAGTAAAGGACAGAAACAAAATTAATTTGCTAAGATCTCGCTAAGATACGGGGCCTAAATAGGTCAAACTACTCACGAATCCTCAAACATCTGTGTCTGAGACACTGAGACACTTATCCGTATTGTATCTTACTTGCAGTATAGTGACAGCATTGCATAATTTGCTGTGGTTATATATGCTCGTGGGAACGCAAAGGGGAGTAAGAATTTTTTACTCGTACCAAAATGGCGGCGACGTGGTTCGTCACCGTTTACGTCTCGTTTCCCGCGTGGGCGAAAAGTGGGCTACGTGAGTAGTCTCTGCCTGAACCTTATATGGGAGAAAAGCGTGACTGTAGGTATGCATCTTACCTGTATTTGAAATAAAAGCATCCTCTTATGCATAATATATGTTCCATTCATAACAAACAATTTCTTGAGGGGTACTTTTTAACATTAAAGCTGGCCGATTTTCGACCACGGTGACAACTATCGAATACTGGCTGAACTTATCAACTGTTGACTCTGACTGAAATTTGGCCTGGTGCTCGCCTTTAATTTCATAGTACGCGAGTAACCTGGGTTCGATCCCCAGTGCCAGCACCTCTAAAACTGTTCTACAATTTTAAGTGCTGATTTACCTCGTGCTTAGCGGTAAAGGAAAACATCGTGAGGAAACATGCATCTCCGAGGAAAAGAAATATTTCGAGGATATGTGAAGACCGCGAAGAACTGAGAGGAGGCCTCTGCTCAGCAGTGGGACATTTGTAGGCTGTTACTTTACTTTTTTTTACCCGCGGCGTGGTACCCATGTGCCATTTTTAAACATTAAAGACAAAATTGTTGGTCACCAAAAAGCTCGCAAAGCGCGTTTATAAGCTTATGTATTATATATTAAGAGTTGTAGTGAATTTACGTGGGTATAACTGGTTGCTATTTCGGTACTCGATATAAGAAGAATTCAGTCGCGTACAGAAATTGCAACGTCGATAGATCATACTTCACGAAACATCTCTTGGAAACTGGCATTGCTTAACCAACGACAATTCATTTCAAGTTTTACCACCATTTCCATTCCATTTTTAACCCGACTTTTCGGGCGCTTTTTCTTTTCGGACCCATGGTCACGGGGGGACTGAGTTGACAGTTGTCCTGATGTCATAGTTAACCCGGAGTACCTTCAGCTTTTTAATAGTTCTAAATTAAACGCGATAAAATCCGTAAAAAGTTGTTTTATTTAAATACAATTTTTTATTTTTTTATTTGATTTTTTTAATTGATATTCATAATTTCGTGGGGATTTTGCGGGAAGTCGATGGATGCAGGTGGCTCAGGACCGTGCTTTGCGGCAATCTATGGGAGAGGCCTATGTTCAACAGTGGACTAAGATAGGCTGAAATGATGATGATGATGATGATTCATAATTTCAGTCAGTTATAGAAAAAAAATCTTTGATTCAATTGCCACTCTTGGCAGGCGGATTAGCGATGCGGCATCTTTGTGCCAATATTATGTACGATATGTGCACAGTCGCTATTGAAAAAATAGTTAAAAAACACGCTTGAACAGCTGATAATCCTGGTGAAAATTATTGTATAGTCACTTATTTTTAAAACGTGTATTAAATTTCAAATAAATCGAATGTCTGGAAGTAGGTGAATATTTAATTGGAAGATTCTATTACATCCACACAGGTAACAGACACACACCCATAAAAGAGTGTTAGAAAAATTAGCTTTTCAGTACGATATCACGCCCATTCGAAACAACAGTCTTGTTATGACAGTTAACATACCAGGGAACGAAGAAGAAGAAAAATACTTGAAAATTTATCAGCTGATTTAAACGTATATATATCTAATACCTATTATTGCTAAAAGCTGCACAATATTAGATAATTAGTTTGAATGGTGAAACGGTCATAATTGTTTTATTTATCTAAGCATAGATAGTGTAAAAATTAACGAATTATCTAATTAATTGAACAGAAAGATCCCGGCTATTCAATTTGCATAACCACTACTAATGAACTCAACAAGGTCTTCAGTTTGCTCAACTAATTCAGTTTGTGTTCTTTGCTTTGCATTCGCCTTGTTTATTTTGTAAGATTTATTCCAAAAGCTTTTGTTGCTTTTTCTTGATGTTTTGTAGTAAATCATAACTATAAGAAAGATTATTAAGATAAAGAATCGATACTAATAAACAATAAAGTTTTTCTCTGGAGTATCCAATCGTTCGTTTAACATATTAGAATTGTATATCTTTTCTCTAGATATCTCTTATGGGAATGAAATGCCATGCTGGGGATTGGCAAAAAAAATAAAATAGATTATCTGTATCGCAGACAGTAACTACAATGCAATCACAGTAAGCTAATTTCACATTAAGGGTTAATTGCGATTTATTCGTTTATTGCTTCAGCAGAAACTTAATTACCGACCAGTCCTTTAGTTGATTGTTATACTCGATGTCGGCATCATGAATATCTCTGCATTTTTGCGATGTTAGAGAGGGGCTCGCAGCGATCCGAGAGCCCATCTTAAGGAGGTTCAAAATCTCGGCATGAATCACCGTCGATAAGGATGTAATAGTGGTGAACTCGATACGTTTGTTTTTGTTAATTCAGCATCTGTCAGGATAACAATTTTTTTATTATTTCTAATTGTTTCAGCACTCAGAGCCTTCCTTTGTCAACCTAAATCAATGGTAAGGAAATGGTGGTAAAACTTGAAATGAATTGTCGTTGGTTAAGCAATGCCAGTTTCCAAGAGATGTTTCGTGAAGTATGATCTATCGACGTTGCAATTTCTGTACGCGACTGAATTCTTCTTATATCGAGTACCGAAATAGCAACCAGTTATACCCACGTAAATTCACTACAACTCTTAATATATAATACATAAGCTTATAAACGCGCTTTGCGAGCTTTTTGGTGACCAACAATTTTGTCTTTAATGTTTAAAAATGGTACATGGGTACCACGCCGCGGGTAAAAAAAAAGTAAAGTAACAGCCTACAAATTTCCCACTGCTGAGCAGAGGCCTCCTCTCAGTTCTTCGCGGTCTTCACATATCCTCGAAATATTTCTTTTCCTCGGAGATACATGTTTCCTCACGATGTTTTCCTTTACCGCTAAGCACGAGGTAAATCAACACTTAAAATTGTAGAACAGTTTTAAAGGTGCTGGCACTGGGGATCGAACCCAGGTTACTCGCGTACTATGAAATTAAAGGCGAGCACCAGGCCAAATTTCAGTCAGAGTCAACAGTTGATAAGTTCAGCCAGTATTCGATAGTTGTCACCGTGGTCGAAAATCGGCCAGCTTTAATGTTAAAAAGTACCCCTCAAGAAATTGTTTGTTATGAATGGAACATATATTATGCATAAGAGGATGCTTTTATTTCAAATACAGGTAAGATGCATACCTACAGTCACGCTTTTCTCCCATATAAGGTTCAGGCAGAGACTACTCACGTAGCCCACTTTTCGCCCACGCGGGAAAACGAGACGTAAACGGTGACGAACCACGTCGCCGCCATTTTGGTACGAGTAAAAAATTCTTACTCCCCTTTGCGTTCCCACGAGCATATATAGCCACAGCAAATTATGCAATGCTGTCACTATACTGCAAGTAAGATACAATACGGATAAGTGTCTCAGTGTCTCAGACACAGATGTTTGAGGATTCGTGAGTAGTTTGACCTATTTAGGTCCCGTATTATAGCGAGATCTTAGCAAATTAATTTTGTTTCTGTCCTTTACTATAATGTATTTCCGCAAAGTAACTCCTGGTTCAGTCAACTACCTTAATATGTACAGTTTATTTACATCTCATTTAAGAGAATATTTATGAAATTAGATATTATGTATTGAGGATGAAACTCAATCAGAAGCGCTATTCCGTATTAATAATTCAATCTACATCTTCTGTCGGGTGGACGACATTGGCGGCATACCAAATATGATATCAGATTACAAGAGGCGAGTGCTCTATATACATACTCGTAGTACATACTCGTGATTAAATTTATTAATCGGAAATGACCAAATAATTTTTGAAGTAAAAATCTTCTTTGGACGCGATGAGTGTAAAATTTTAAGCTCGAATTTGAGTGCAGGATTTTCATGGAACTTCTGTTATTTTTAATTCATATTCATAATTTCAGTCAGTTATAGAAAAAAAATCTTTGATTCAATTGCCACTCTTGGCAGGCGGATTAGCGATGCGGCATCTTTGTGCCAATATTATGTCATAGTCGCTATTGAAAAATAGTTAAAAAACACGCTTGAACAGCTGATAACCCTGGTGAAAATTATTGTATTGTCACTGATTTTTAAAACGTGTATTAAATTTCAAATGTGTAATATTCGAGTAAATAAAAGAAAACATTATAAAAAAATGTAATTAAACTTTACGTATGGTATATGTGATAACCAAATAAGTCTATTCATGAATGAGTTAGGCCAACTTGTTTGAATGTGTGCGAATCTAAACAATTCAAAAAATTGTATAGATTCGCGCGCGATTCCTGTAAAAGTAAAAGTAAAAAGTAAAGTTCAGCCTATGTCTATGTCTAAATGTCCCACTGCTGAACACAGGCCTCCTCTCATTTCTGAGAGGGTTTTGGAGCTAGGAAGAATCCGCCACGCTGCTCCAATACGGGTTGGCGGACTTCATGTCTTCGAAATATTTTTTATTTCTCAGACATGCAGGTTTCCTCACGATGTTTTCCTTCACAGCCGAGCACGTGGTAAATCAGCGATTAAAATTGCAATTAACAATTTTAGTGGTGCCGGCACCAGGAATCGAACACAGGTCACTCGCGTACTATGAAATTTAAAGCGAGCGCCTAGCCCCTGACCTACCACGGCGATTCCTGTATGAAATCCAAATATAATTTTTCCAGTACAGGAGAAATGGCGTTGTTAGCACCGTAGTTTTCGTTGGCGCTGCTGTTAAAAAAAGTAATTATACTCGTTGGTGCCGTGAGAAATGATCGTGGTGATATCTGTGTTATTTATGCAGGAGTTGGCAAATAAGCCGTTCATTGCCTGTGTGTTGAACAATTGAAAACTTTGATTTAGATAACTGATCAAGTGTCATAACTTTATGTTAAAACGTTTAAGTCAGTTTTTATGCACGTTCTGCGATATTATCAAGTTCTGCTGATGGGATCCGCAATAATGTACATGATTTTGGAGTATAACTGCATTACTATTTCAATAATGGTTTGGGCCCTCGTAGTTTTTCTTGCACTTTTTAATTTTCTATTTTATTATTCAAATTTGTCAAAATGTAAAAAGTGTATTCTTTGTAAGTATGTTAAAGTAGTGTGCCAAATTTTTGACGACCTTTTTTCGGTAATATAGTAATGTTAATAGTAAAATTAAAAATATGAGACACAGATATATTTAAAATATGATGAAATAGAATGGACATTCCATTTCAATTATTTGAAAGATGTTTACATTAAAACAAAATAAGTGGAATTGCATAAAAAATTGGTTTGTTTATATGGTCCCAGTAATTTTATTGGACTCGCTGGCAGAATCCTCAGTATTGAATCTTCAATATCTTCAAAAATACCTGACCTAGCTTTACGAAATTAATATTTTTTTTAAATAAATGTAAAATAAATAAAAATGCATAGTTTTTCCAGTATTTTCGTAAATGTAGATTGGTTAAAGATGTGCCGTTTTCACGCATTTTAATACTTTGTGTTGCCTCCGCGAACTTGCAATACATGCTGTTATGCGATTTGGCATACTTTCTACTAGTTTTTGAGGCGATGCTGCGGAATATTCTGCCAGTCCTCTATTAGACCTTTATTCATTTCACGTAGCGTGATTGGCGGCGGATTCCGCTGACGTACACGTCGTCCCAGTTCGTCGCATGCATGCTCAATGGGGTTTAAGTCTGGGATGCATGGTGGCCACTCCATGCGTGTGATACCGACTTCTTGAAAATAGGCAAACACTATCTGAGAAGTATGCGGGCGGGCATCGTCTTGTATAAAAACGGACATTCTCGCCCATGTCCACTAAAAATGGAATAGATCATTCAAAATTTCAGTGACACATCTTTCGGCAGTTAAAATTCGATTTTCTACCACCACTAGCTCAGTGCGGCTTTCGGAAGAAATCCCAGCCCACACGTGAACAGAGACTCCGCCGTATGATACTTTTTCTTCTATACAGGCTTGGTTATAGCGCTCCGCCGGTCATCTGTACTCTCTTTTCCTCCCGTCGTGCTTGTATAAACAGAATCTAGACTCGTTTAAAAACATAACTCTTGACCAGTCATTCAGAGTCCAATTCTCGTGTTCTCTACCATAACTTAGACTTGTGTTTCTGTGGTGTCTTTCTAGTTTTGGGCCATTTGCAGGTCTTAATATCTTTAAATTTGCTTCAGCCAGACGCCGTCTTACTGTATCTGTACTAAGATTGTTTCCTCCAGCTCGTAAATGATGATTCTGTACTTCGACAGCCGTAAGAAAGCGATTTCTCAAAATTGTTGACACCATGTAGCGATCCTCCCGTGCCGTCATGCACCCTGTTCCTGATCTACGAAGATTGGATCCAGTTTCATGGAAACGCTGGAGTACTCGCTCAACTGTAGAAAGATTCACACCAACAGTTCTCGCTGTATTTCGCTGACTGTGCCCATCTTTAAGCATCCTGGTACATTCTTCAGGGGTTAACGACATGATGATTCCAGAATTATAAAATTTATAAGTCAGAGACACCATATTTATAACTTTTTATTGCAAACCTAACAAACGCAAAACAATAGATATGAATTTTTGGTACTACATTCAAGAACGACCATTATTTTACATTTTCAGTTTTTAATACAATTATCAAAAATAAATAAAAATGTTTTTATATTATTTTATGTGGCATTAAATATTCTTTAATTTAGTCTTTATAAAATCAGTCAATCGATGTTTATAAAGTTAGGTACTTTTGAAGATATTGAATATTTTCTAACCGACCCTTTTTTCTTTGCGGTCCAGCGTCTCTGAAATAGTCTTTCTTTATTAAAATAATAAAACAAAACTGTCCGATAAAGAAATCGTCTTCAATTGGCATCTGTTTACGATTTTAGGATAATATTCGAAATATAATGGTTACCCCTCGTGTTTACGAAGAGAGATGGGAGCGTATAATAGAGAAACCTTATTACAGATTTTCCCTAAAGACATTTTCTAAGTGAACTTACTTAATGCATTGATGAGATTTTCAAATGAAATTTATTTCAGTTAACAAACTTTTTATAAGTAGAAATAAAAATATTAGTAAAGTTTAATAGTTAATAACATTTTTTTTAATCTTCATCTATATTATTCATCTATATTATTAGACGAAAGTAAAATTTGATGGTCGAATTTGAGTGCAATGTTTTCTATGTAACATTTAAAAATGAAACGTATATAACTTCTATACTTTTAAATAAAAATAATTTTCACAGATTTTATCGCGTTTAATTTTGAACTATTTCTAACCCGACATTCCGAGTGCTTTACTGCATCGATGGTCACGGGAGGACTGAGGTGACAGATGTCCTGATCAGATCACATCAATTAAACATCAGTTCTTAAGTCTCGTATGCCCATTAATTACACTAGCTCTCAGTGCCAGTCAGACCGAAAGACTGTAATGGGAAAGACTGTAACATAATACTGCTTAACGGAAGAATAACTGGCCCTGCGATGGTTCCTACCGGTGGTATACTAGAAACATTGCATAGAAATCCTACCACCAGTAAAATCGTACTTCGCTCTAAGAACTTTCGATTCAGCAGACAGGAACGTGACACCTGAGCCTTTCATTGTCATTACATAGCAACTAATATGAATGAAAAAGTCACCGTCCGGAATCCATTTTGTAAAATTTCTAGAGAGAAAAAATAAGTTGAGTCGATGGCTGACATCGGACAGGGGACCCGTAATCATCACGCTTGGCAGGTGGATTACTGATTGCAGTAGCAGGTCAGTAGCCCCTTAGATGTTTCTGCCCGTACCCGGTCTGCGCATTTTCGAACTGGTTATTCCGACCTGTTGGAAGCTTTTCTTTCACTGTCACCGCAGGTCTACTTATTTAATTCATCATCATCATCATTTCAGCCGGTACAAGTCCCCTGCTGAACGTAGGACAACTTATTTATTTTATTACCGTTTTTTAGTAACTTAATTGTCGGTGTTTATAAAGTATTTTAAGAATCCGTCCAAGTAGGTACCACCGCAGGACAAGTTATTCTCCCGTTAAGAAGTAGTGTGCAAACATTACACTGTTTCGGTCTTAAGAGCACAGAGAGCTAGTGTAATTTCTGGACATATGACACTAAAGACATCAGTTCTTGAGTCTCATATTTACGAGCGCGATATAAATATGCATTGCATAATTATTAAGGAGTAATTTATCAGTACAAGCTGCTAAAATACCATTTTAGTTGTAATTTTAATAATACTGCTTACCCTTACCATCATAATCATAGTTTCCGCCTATCACAAGTCCACTCCTGAAGAGATGCCTCTCCCATAGATTTACACAAAACACGGTCTGTGCCACATGCGTGTATAGACTACACGCAAAATCGTACAGGTCGTCGCTTCATCTGGTGGAGGGTCGTCTGCATATACCAGGTTGCCACTCGTGAACCTTTCTTCCCCAACGGTAATCGGTCCTATGAGCTATATGCCCAGCCTATTGCCACTTCAGCTTGCTAGTCCTTCAGGCTATGTCGCCCCAGTTCTGCTGCAGATTTAATAAGTAAAAAATACACTTACAACAAATACTCCTAAGAAAAGAAGGCTCAATTAAGTGGTGCAGACTCTTTCTCTAACGTGGCTTACACTTATAAAGGTAGTGAAAAAAATTCGTTACCTTTACGTCGTTAAAGCAACGCCGGCATAGCATATATTTCATTCAGTTCCCATAAAATATTGTAAATTGATCGCTTTATAACACACAGTCAATTTTAAAGCAATTGGAAAGAAAATTAAAATGATCTACGTTCACCATCGATCGTAAAACTTTGGGAACACGCCAGTATGTTACATAATGGAACTTTCAGTGATAGTGTATATGCTTTAATAGCTATTTCTCTTAACCGATTTTGGTTTTTTATTGGATTAAGTGACGAAACGAGCAAAACGTTCACGTGATCGTAAGTGCAACGTTCGCCCACAACAAACGCTGTGTCACTCAAAACATTTCTGTGTGTGACACCACACTGGGCCCGACATATTGAGACATCAGTTCTAAAGTATCATTTGAAAAAAGTCCAAAGTAAATGTCAATGATTACGCTAGCTCTCAGTGCCTTTTAAGCCGAAACACAGTAATACATTTTCACACTACTGCTTCACAGCAGAATAACTGACCTTTGGGTGGTACCTACCTAGACGGTTTCCTGGGTAGGAATCCTGCCACCAGTAATTAAGAACATGTAGCAACCCTACTCAGGACCTTATTTTGTAACAATCTAGGGGTGCAGAAATGATAACTGTGATTATGCTTAACAAACTAAGAAACTTAAATTATTCAATTCTATGGGTATTTATCATATTCTATATATTATTTAGGATTTAAATGAAGTATCCTCTACATATGGCACGGTTTATAGATATGCGGAGTAATCTATGTGATAGAGCCCTTCTATTGAAAATAGCAATTCTTAGCCCAATTTAGTGACACACGTTAACTTAATTGGCTGTTTCCTGAATAGTAGTATTTGAAAATTAAGATGATTATGAGAAAATATTCACAAAATGATTTCTTATATTTACGCGAATATTACACATTTAATAAACTACTTTTACGGATTTTATCGCGTGTAATTTTTAAACTATTTATAACCCAACGTTTCAAGTACTTTACAGCACCCATGGTCACGGGGGGACGGGGGGACCATGAGTTCTGTAAAATACTCGAAACGTCGGGTTATAAATAGTTTAAAAATTAAACGCGATAAAATCCGTAAAAGTAGTTTTATTAAATATTCACATTTTTAATTTCGTTATGAAATGATTATCAATTAAAACACAGATTTTACAATCAATTAAATACGCTTTAATAATCTTAATGCGTTAAATTACTTTTTTATCTTATTACGTATTAACGCAAAAGGGAAATAATAATTTTTGAAAACTTGTAAATTTTATCTTTTTTTTCATAATTCTAATTATTACATAATACCATTGATATACAAAAAACTCATTAATTGTCAAAAGCAACATTATTATTTGTGCTAAGCGATGCTAAAAAAATAAAATAATTCAATTAATTCTAAATTCAAAAGGGTATAAAATATTTAAACATTTATCGCTTAATTACCGAATTGTGAGCAAAAATCATGTTACGTCGTTCACCTTTCATATTCGAAGTTCCGCTTACTATGCTATTTAACACCGAGTTTTTTTCCATGCCCTTGTAAGTTACGTGCTCTGGTTAAGAATGTATATACTCTTAACGGGGGCTAAAATCAAAATTACTAGCCATATGGGCTTTCTTTTTATCCTATTCGTTAAATGCTATGGCTTACAATTCAATTTGTTTATATGATTTTTTCATTTGTTTATGATAATTAAATATAAAATGGTTATCTTCATTTATACGTGAAGGCCGTATGGTTGCGGCTTCAGAATCTACCACCCCATATCGTCCCGTGGGAGTAGACAAAGGGAAAATGAAAACCTGGAGTTGAGCAGCAGCATCTTCCTGGAACATCTGAATAAATAAACTGCAGTTGACTACCCCCCAAGTGTGACAATAATGGCAATATCCCCCAAAAAGAGAGCTACAAACGTTTGTGGCAATCTATGGGGGATGGCTACGTTCAGCAGTGGACTGGTGATAGGTTTAAATGATGATGATGATGATATGTAACATAAGATGAATATTTATTTTTGAAGTGAAACTTCTCTGGGCGCGATGAGAGTAAAATTTTAAGGGCGAATTTGAGTGCAGCGTTGTCATGTTAAGTTTCTATTATTCTTAAATAATATTTACTGACCAATTAATAACAGTTTATATACTGAGCAGTTATTTTATATATACAGTACAGTTATATATATTTGTTTTAATCACATTTCTATTATATTATATATAAGTTTCACTCCTGTCACGTGTACTAAGTTGTGCGTGCCCTTTCTTTATTTGCGTCTAGTTTTATTTTCAGAAGAGCAAGGAATTAAAATGAATCTTTTCTTCATCTATTTAAGATGTTTTGTGCTTAAAAAAATTGCATTGTTGATGAATAAAATAATAAATTGAAAAATAACAATAAGTTCTATCTACTTATATACCCTACTTATAGCTCAAAATCAATATTGGCTGTATTACTTGTGGTGGTATATCTGCGCTAGGAGTCGCAGCTTCGATTCCTACATACCGAATTTTTTACGACCTACAGAAAGTTGTTCCGAGTGTTTATGCCTGTGCAATCTATGTCTATAAAACGCACGTACGATACAGGAGAAATCCCAGTGTGGGGCAACGGTACTAAATAATGAATGTGAAGTATTTTGCTAGCTAGTGAAATAACTAGGCAAATAAAGCTTGACAATATATAAATATAATATAATTGAATAAATAAATGAATACTCGAATTGTAGATACTTATAAGAAGAAGTATAACATTTGTTAGTATGGAGTCGGTAAATGAAATGTACCAAGTTATTTTTATCTATGTCACCACTAATCTAAAGCTGATGGAGAAAAATAATTGCGAATAAACGAGCGGAGCTAACGAAACGTAACACGGAGCACTCAACTTTTACTGCCAGGATGCGTCATTTTAATATAATGTGAAATAATAATCTTCACGTTTTTATGAATACACTCAAAAGCGCCTACAAGCTCATCTAATAACACTGTTTTTTAACAGACTTCAAAAAAAGGAGGAGGTTCTCAGTTCGTCTGTATATAGTACCTTATGTTTTTTTTATATATGTACGGACATAACCTCTTTGTTTATGAACCAATTGAAATGATTCTGTTTTCGTTAGAAAGACCCCTCTTTATATAATAATTATTTCATCAGAAAACTGACTTCCGCAGTAGATCCAAACACACTTAAGCGAATTTAAGAGTTTCATGATGGCTCAAGGATCCTATTTAGAACTTAACCAAAATTTAACGGCGTCCCCTTTCAAACAAAAAAGACTTTTTAAAATTGGACAATTGACAAAAATATCCGTGAACATTCAACAATACTATCAGACGAACATACAACTGCCTCCTTTTTTAAAGTCGGTTATAAAGTAAGAAATAGACATGCAAACGTTCACCTGATGTTCCGTTCCACGCCTACTCATAACAGTGCGGGGTCACCCACTTTCCAACGCACTGAGCTCAACACCTTGAAACGTGGGTTCATAAGTCTCACATGTCCCGTTACACACTAACTTCTGTACCTTTCGTACTGAAACACAGTGGCAATTGCACTGCAGAGTAACTGGTACTGCGGTGGTGCTTACCTAGGCGGATTCCTACCACCAGCAAAACAGTGACTATTAAAGTAACTGTTTCTGGCTGAGGCTTTTATTTCAGTCAAGATATTATTTTTTATTATTTTCTCTTATGTTGGTAGGTCACCTATGTCTGAGTCCGTCGCATATGAGACTTAAGAACTAATGTCTCAGGGTAATTGGCGCAGTGTGGTGTCATACAAAAATGTTCTGGGTAACACAGCATTTGTTATGGGCGGACGTGATTACGTCACTTATCATCGGGTGAACGTTTTGCCCGTTTCGTCACTTTAATCAATTAAAATAAAATGTTTATTGTTTATATTACATCGGAAGTCCTATTATATTATAATATTTCATCGGGGTTAAATAAAAAAAGCTAAAGTAACAGCAATAAATGTCCCACTGCTGAGCACAGGCCTCCTCTCATTTCTGAGAGGGTTTTGGAGCTAGTAAGAATCCGCCAAGCTGCTCCAATGCGGGTCTGCACCTGTCTTTGAAATATATTATATTTCTCAGACATGCAGGTTTCCTCACAAAGTTTTCCTTCACCGCCGAGTACGAGGTAAATCAGCACTTAAAATTGCAATTAACAATTTTAGTGGTGCCGGCACCGGGAATCGAACCCAGGTTACACTTCCACGGCTCTCCGATTAAATAAGCTAAACATTCATTATTCGGAACTGCTGCAAATTTACTTAACATAGATTTACTTTTATACTGCCACAGTCCACGGCATTCATGTTGGAGAATACAGCATTTTTAAAGTGTTTGGTTAGCGTAATTTGGCCAGTGTCAGGAATTACTGAAATTTTTCTGAATATTTAAGTGCTGGTTCGCCACGTGCTCAGTTAAAAGCGCGGTAAAAGAAAACATCGCGGGGGAACTTAATGGGTGATGAATCAAAATATTTCTAGGAATTGAGTGAGGCCCGCCAACTTACATTGGAGCATCGAAGCGGGCAGGCCCCGGCTCCAAAACCTTATCAAAAATAGAAGGAGGTCTTTGCTCAGTAGAGGGAAATTTATAGCTTAGTACTTTTAGACAGTGGTCCGTGGTAGCTCAGAGGCTAAGCGCTCGCTTTAAATTTCATAGTACGCGAGTGACCTGGGTTCGATTCCCGGTGCCGGCACCACTAAAATTGTTAATTGCAATTTTAAGTGCTGATTTACCACGTGCTGGGCGGTGAAGGAAAACATCGTGAGGAAACCTGCATGTCTGAGAAATAAAAAATATTTCGAAGACATGTGCAGTCCGCCAACCCGAATTGGAGCATATGCAAAGACCTACATGTATAAAAGAAATCCATTACAAACAATGTTTCTCTGTGCAGCATTTTAAACTTAAGTTTTATGAATCCGAATTTCCAATTTTCCGGACAATACCCGCAGGAAACGTTCTCGCTCAATCCATTTCTTTTCCCTTGACAAAAAAAGCATTACATCCTCCACACAACATTACTTGACGCCAACTTGTGAAATTGCTTTCTTTAGTAAAATTAACGCAATAAGGTTTAATTGTTTATATAATCTGAACTGTGAACAATGCACTAACAATAGAGTAACAATAGAGTCTAAAGAGCCTTGGTAGCTGAGGTGCCGAGTGCTCGCCTTAAATTTCAAAGGCAAGTGACCTGAATTCGATCTCCGCTACCTTGAACACATAAATTGTTCCGCAATTTTAAGTGTCGATTTACCAGCGCCAAATTAACTTAATTTGCTTTATTATAATAGATTTTTGTAAATTAGTGCTGATTATATTAACTATAAAAATTTTAGAAGAAATTTCTAAAATTACTTCAAAAAATTTAATAATTACCGTTTCTTGTAACACAGTCTCTCGGTTTTTAAGCTTGTAATTCTCTTTCTGAGACCCTGTGCTCTGAATATACGCATTAAGGATTAAGATTAGATCGAAAACGATTTAAGAAAACAACATTACAACAGTACCCGCAAACTGACGAGCTTGTATTAAAACGCTAAAAAAAGTAGAAGAAGCGAAAGATGTCACGATCGTAGCAAGTACAAAAATGTGATCTCTGCCCACCCCAATGGGAAAGAGGCGTGGCTATTTGAATGTATAAACTTTTTTATCTGATTTTTATATATGAAAATTCACAAACTACGTTTTACAGGACTCTTGCAAACTCCACCAAATTTGAGAGAGTTTCATGAATCTGGAATTTCTATTTTCCAGACAATGTTAGTCTGGAATGTTCGTGTCATTTCACTTTATTCTTTTTCCTTCGAGAGAAACATAACGATCTCTACACAACATTACTTGGCGCTTGGCGATAAAACTTCTTTGTTTTGTCTTTGTTTGAAAATGAAATTACAAAATTCCGTAGCAATCGAAATTCCAATTCTTTTCGAATATAAAAAGTGAAATTTACGTAAGGAACAATCAATGAATTTTGTTTTAACGACTAACGGTTTCATGAATAGTAAACATTCCTATACTATAAGTAATGTTACCAAATAATTAGATATTAAAATATATAGATACTCATGATATTCATGGAAAATATGTATGTCTAGCGTCTAGCGACATCTATGCCGCCACATGAGAAGCTCAAGAAATATCTCGTACATTCCTTAATCTAAAAGTTTCTGAGATGCGATCTGCCAAATATGCATAATTTTTGTTGTAAATAATACCCCATAGACATTTCACTTAGGGTCCGGTCCACACCTGTTATAATTTTTGAGAGGGTTTAAAAGCTTGAAATACAATGCTAAGCTTTTCAAAGGCATGTTGCCTGGCTTTACATGAGATAAAAGTATCTTTTTTTTTTAGTTATTTATCTTATCCCAGTAATTGTTCTGAATTTGTATGCTTGTTTAATATAATATTGCTTTTCATGAATCATGACATATGATAAATAAAGTTACGGAAGATATCAGACAAGGTATAGAAAACAAGAAAGTTACTGTAATGATGCTTGTTGACTTTTCTAATGCTTTCAACACAGTCGACCATAAAGTTTCAGCCTATAAATGTCCCAATGCTGAGCACAGGCCTCTCATTTCTAAGAGGGATTTGGTGCTAAGTAAATCAGCACTTAAAATTGCAATTAACTATTTTAGTGGTGTCGGGAATCGGACCCAGGTCACTCGCGTACTATGAATTTAAAAGCGACAATGAAATTCTTTTATCCATTCTTTCACATTTAAAATTTGCACCTTCAGTCTCGGAGTAGTTCACCTCATATCTTCGCGGGCGCAGCAGAAGGGAGCAGAGGCGGGTGTACATAAATTAATATAAAGCACAGGATGAAGGAATTCGTAGATAAAAGCAAATGGACTAAAGTTCAGGAATAGAAATTAGGAAAAAAGAAAGAAAAAATGGAAGCATAAAATCAAAGTTCTAAAAAATGAGCTTTTACACGTTTTTTAAAGGAAGAAAGGGACTTAGCTTGTCGAATGTGTAGGGGTAATGAATTCCACAATCGCACAGCTGTGACCGTAAAAGATTTCTTGAAGAAAGAGGAGGAATGCATAGGAATTTGGAGGGAGATATTAACATAAGAACGAAGGAACCGTTCATGAGAGAGGGAAATATACTGAAAGCGGTCTTTCAAGTATTTAGGAGTGCAGGGATTGAACAGCACGCAGTACTAAGCAGAAATAATATAAGTATTCCTGCGAAGTCGGATTGGCTCCCTCTCAAACTTGAGCTATTTACGAAAATCGGAAACATGATCATGTTTGCGAAGCCCAAATATGAATCGTAGGCACGAATTTTTAAGAATCCGCTCAAGTTCATTAAGCTGCACTTCTGTAATGTCAAGATAGCAAATATCAGCTTATAATTAAAGGAAAGAAAGTTAATTAGCTAAGATCCGTAGCTAAATTTTAAATGGTGTGTATTACCTAGTTTCTGAAGAGCACCGCCCACCCTCCTTCAATAGCGTGCACAAGAAAACCATTACCGCCACCAGGAGCCGCGACCAGATACCCTCCATCACTACGAAACTACCACTAGGCAATACACACCACTGAAGTGAAGAGAACACGACACGTGTTTCACCTCAAAACGAGGCATTATCAAGTGATATTGACTCTACGACAACAGCCTTCGAGTGAGTGGCTCGGTATTTTTTTTTTATTAATAACCGGTGGTCACTGTTATTTCAAAGGCTTTCACAGCTTCGCGGGATTGAAAAAATACAAAGAGCTATTTATAGTTTCGGTGACGTAACCGGCCCTTATCTAAGATAATGCGATGACGACATCACGATAACAGCCGATTCGTCACACAATCGGCCACCCGAGTCACGTAGATAGCCGTTTGCGATATTGATGACAAACGACTACTTTAAGACGATTTAAAATTTAAGTACTATATTTAAAGATATTTAACAGTGGTGAATTCGATACGTTTATTTGCTTATCAGTGTCATGTTATTAATTTTATTTTTTATTATTTCTAGTTATTCCAGCACACACAGTCGAAGCAACTTGTCACAGATATGTAAAACTTTAAATGTATGATGGCGGGTCAGATTTTGTCCAGTTTCCAAAGGTGTTTAGCGAAATGCGATCTATCGGGATTGAAAGAATATTTTCTTTATGATTTATATATTAAATTTATTATCTACAAGTAGTTATGTTTGTCCACAGGAAACTTATATACATGTAGTATATAAGTTTCCTGTGGATATGTGTATATATATACATAGTTTCAAATTATTATTTCTGTATTCTTTAATATACTATAATATACATATTCTGGCAGGAGTAAACACCACATTGCGGGTTGACAGGCAGAGAATGCCGATATTTATTAAGCCTCTTTGTTACCCTAAAATCTAAGGGTGTAACAATAAAGAGTAAATAAATAAATAAATGATAATAATGATAAGATAATAATGATAATGATAATAACGATGACTATGTTCTTATGACCGCATTAAGTCATGACGACCCATATCTATCCCGACCATAAGCGGAATACATTGTTTAGTAAACAGCAGATCACTAGTGCTTATACATATGATGGAAGGAAGAATTGGATGACGTTTCAGAAACACAGGGATAGTAACAAAAAATATTATCAAAAAATCTCTAATCTGTTTGTTAGACATATGCTCCATTGACTGGGATTCGAAACAATGACCCATTACTGAGCTGTCAGATATTCCGGCGGTAATAATTAAATCAATTTAAAAAAAAAACGCCGTGTGGTAGCGGCTTAAAGGAATCTACCATCCCATCTCATCCCGTGGGTGTCGTAAAAGTCGACAGAGGGAAAATTAAAAGCGGAAGATGAGCAGCAGCATCTTCCTGGAACATCAGAATAAATAAACTCCGGTTGCCAACCAGCCTGCCAAGCGTGGGAACTATAGCAAAATTCCCCCCAAAATTAGAGCAACAAGCTTTGTAGCAATTTATGGGGGATGCCTATGTTTAGCAGTGGACTAGTAAGAGGCTGAAATGATGATGATATTGATGAAAAAAACGCTGACCTTAGGATTTCTGCTGTATCGTGAGTGCGTTTTAGATAAATTTCACATGTACAACGCAACCAGACCCGAAAACCAACTTTTGTGTTTTGCTCAAATAGTAGCTCCAGTTGGGATTCGAACACAGGAGCCGTGGCGTAGAATTCAGGTACTCTGGCCACTAGGGTACGTCGTAATTTTTTTATAAACGAAAAGCAAACCAGCAAGTGGCTCACCTAAAAGTAAGTGATCACCAATACCCATGAATATTCGCAATTACATAGGAACTGCGGGTTCGTTGCCAGCCTTTGAGAGAGAAGTGTGACCTTTTCTTGAAAGTCGGTATCATTAAATATTTTGAATATATTTCCATTGCAATTACAATTACAATAATGACATTGAATAAAAATGAATACGACGATAAGAAATCATTCATAATATACATGCAATAAGGATTTTCCGATACGTCACACCCACAAGTAAATTGGATTGCCTAAAATGAATAGTCAGATTCGTGTCGAGGATTTCACTTGACACTGATTGATTAACTTGAACAGAGTTTTATTTTATTTTGTAAGACATAGCACTATCATGTTGCTACGAGTATATCAAAATTTGCCTTATGTCGGCTCGGTTGGCGCAGTGGCTAAGCCCTTGGCTTCTGCGCCGCGGGTCGCGGGTTCGATTCCCGCACGGGACAAATATTTGTATGGCCTACAGATAGTTGTTCCGGGTCTGGGTGGTTTGTGCATGTTGTAATTTATGTCTGTAAAACGTACCCACGACCCAGGAGAAATCCTACTGTGGGGCATCGTTTTTTATAAAGAGTAGAGAGAGTAGAGTGACTTATGCTTTATTAAAAAAAAAGAAAATATAGAACCGTAATATGCGATCAATTTTTTTTTTGATTGACGAAAGTAACGAGACGAGCAAATCACGAGCATTTTTTTTCTTTACGACCTTCTGGTGGTAGGATTCCTATGCAGGAATCCGTCTAGGTAGGTACCACCTCAGGGCCAGTTATTGTGCCGTGAAGCAGTAGTGTGTAAACATTACTGTGTTTCGGTTTGAAGGGCACTGTGAGCTAGCGTAATCACTGGGCATATGAGATTAAAGAATTTATGTCTCAGGGTGATTGGCGCAGTGTGATGTCACACAGAAATTTTCTGGGTGACACAGCATTTGTTATGCGCAAGCGTTGCACTTTCCATCAGGTGAACGATCCGCTCGTTTCATTACTTTATCCAATAAAAAAAACATTGTGGCTTAAGTTCCAAGTCTCATATGCCCAGTAATTACACTAGCTTCACGGCTGAATGACTGGCCCTGCGGTGGTATTTACTTAGACTAATTCCAGCAAAGGAATCCTACCACCAATATAAAACATTAGAGATAATTTTCACTGTATAAGGAATTGTATGGGTTTTACAGAAAATATATAAGTAGGTTTAAAAAACTATACGTTTTACGTCTTCCCTTGTCAATGTATTGGTTACATATTATATTACAATCCGAAAACGTACTCTAATGAAATTGGTGTTAATTTACAGTTATCGAGTTTATTTATTTTAGCAGATAGATGTCCGGTAGAATAGACTAGCGCCCGCCACTTTCCTACCGAGGGGTCTTGCGTTGTTTCTTTAAAAAATTACCTCATATTTTATATTTTTTGTTATATTATGTTTATATTTGGTATATTATTGGGCCGATGGGTGTCCGGCAGAGTAGAATAGCATTTACCTCTTTCCTACCGAGGTGCCGTAAGAAGCGACTAAGGTATTGTACGGACATCCTTTATTCATGCATAGTATGCAATTCTGTCACTGTACTGTTCGTAGGAACGAAACGGGGAGTAAGAATTTTTGGACTCGTACCAAATCAGCAGCGATGTGATTCGCCACCTATCACGTCTCGTTTCCCCCGAGGGCGAAAAATGGGCTACATAAGTGGCCTCTGTCTACCCCTTTTATAGGAAAAAGGCGTGACTGATGTATTATATTTATATGAAACATATACTATAAAACAAACAAAAGAAGCTATTAAAAGTCAATAGTTCAAATAACTTTAAATTTCTTGTAGAATGACGAATGTAATCGATAATCTTATACGTCTCAAGTAAGTAAATATTACTCACTCGACACGTAAGAAGACGGTACGAAGTATTTTGTAACGAAGTTATATCGTAGTTGAAGGAAACGATATTTTAAGTGTTTTATCAACCAAATTAAGTTACATGTTCTCCACTTTGACCCTGTTGTTTTTGTTTAAGAGCCCTTCAAACGAAATTGAGAACACAATTGAATGTGATAATGCTAAAGTATGTTGTCATATTCATGAAAATCTTTTATTTGAAAATTATTCTGTGAGAAATAAAACGTTTTTATTGACTACGCTAACAGTACTTCTCAGCTGAACAATGATAATATTCGCCAGTTGTTGCCATATTTTGAAGAATAATATTTAAAAGTGCAAACAAATTTTTATAGTGACTTGCAGAATGAACGCCGCGATGATTACATTAAAATTCGGAGCATGTCAATTTAACCAATAATAAAAAAATATGGTTAACTTGTGGCATCATAATTTGTACATTATGTAAAAGAGATGATAAATAATAGAAGATATTACTTATCTAGTCTTTATAAATCCGACATACCAGGAATATGCCTTTCCAAAAAAAAACCGTCAAGATAATCTGACATGGTTTATTCAGTTATACTTATTATGGTTATGTGATCAGTAACCAGCATAATAAGTCATCTTCATCATAATTTCAGCCCATCACTAGTCAACTGCTGAATATAGGCCTACCCCACAGATTGCTACAAAAGCTCGTAGCTCTCATTTTAGGGGGATTTTGTCCATAGTTGTCCACGCTTGGCGGGCGTTTGTATAATAGAATTAATGTATTATAAGATGATTATGTATTTTATATGATTATGATTGTGAATGATTCATGATGAGTGAAATGAAATATCCAACTCTAGGAGCGAAAGGAAACATAAGATTATGTGTTACGTCGGTCATCTTATGGAATGTAATTAATTTTCGGTTTCTTCATAAGTGAAGGTTTTGAGGTAGTTAGCGACTGTTTGTTTACATTTATGAGTATTGGGCGAATATATGCTAAACTTCCTATTTAATATAAACAAAAGAATTTATGGAAAGGTATGTATTTAATATTTTTGTGGGACATATGTTTCCGAATCTTCGCGTATCCTTTATAAATTTTGGATCATGTGTTAACTGAAGAGTGTTTTATGGAGTACGATGTAAAGAACGAAAGTTTGGAGAATCGTTAGCAATTCCCAGTTCCTATAGAGCTCGGTAGTCGGATAACGAAAAGGGAGACCTGGACCAGCTTTGAGGATAGCATGTTGGGCTCTTTCAACTTAAATCAGGTGGGACTTTGCGGCATACCCCATATACTCGTAGAAATACATTAGTCTATGAGCGACTGACATAGGGCATAGTAGACCATCTTTATTACTCTTTGATCCGCTATGTGACGCAGGCTTCTAAACATGTAAATGAGCTTAGGAAACCTCGTCACGAGTAGTTCCACGTGCTGCTTAAAATTTAATGTTTGATCAATTATGACTCCGAGATATTTAATAATGTTTGTCCATGTAAGTTAGGCAGTAAGTCGGTAAGATGGAGATAGGTCTGTAGTTATTCACCCATTCTCTGTCGGCACTCTTGTGAATTGGTTTAATAAGAGCGATTTCATAAGCCATGGGAAATATTCCTGTAGACAAAGCCACGTTACAAATGTGTGTGATAGATGAAATAAGAAGGTGTTAATATCTCTTTATCATTTTAGCAGAGATCTCATCCACACCCACTGCACAGTTCTCCTTCAAAAACTTATGACGTAATAAGATTTCGTCTTCGTCAGTTAGTTATAACGAATTTGTAGCGGTGAATAAAGTTTCTTTACATTTGGGATCATGGTTTTGGGACAGACAATGACCAAAATACGATTTGCAAGGTATTCATAGCCCACATTCGCGAAGAAACTATTAACGTCTGTTCTTGCTTGACTAACTTTCCAGAACCAGTAATTCTTTTAATATTCTCCCACAACTTTTTCTTATTGCTTTTTGCATTTTAAACTCCCTGTCTCTCATAGTTTGTTTTTGCCGTTTTGCAGTTGCAAAAATCTCGGTAGCGTCTATAGGTGAGGTTTAAATCTTCATGTCCAGGGCTGCGTTTTAGATTTTTATATATGATAATTATTTTGTGATATATATATATCGGCACAAGCCTGATCACCATGTTTAAAAATAATAAATTAAGAGTTGTAAACTTTATTACTGTGTATTGTAATAATCATTTCATAGTTAATAAGATTTATGTAAGCAATAATTAATTTATAATAACACTTGGATAACTATTTATTGTTTAAGTGAACTTGTATTGACTAAAATAAGAATTGTTGTAACTTGTAACCAATAATAGTTTAAGATTACCTTAATTATAACACTTCAATAATTTGAAAATATTGTAAGACTAATTTATGAACAGTCACTTTCATGTTAATTAGTTAAATAAGAAACTAAGAACCGACTTTTCGGTAATTTCATCTAAGACGCCAGAGGGCGCTAGGTTGGCAATTCTTAAGCCGCCAGCACAGAACCACGACAGACATTCTGGACCAATCCGTGGTGCGGTGCTGACGTGCTGTTATTAAGTTAAGTGCTATTTTAAGTCTTCATTGTTAATTAAAAATTAAAGATAACTAATTTCTAATTGTTAACGAAATCTCTATTTATCCTTTATCACTTTGATCTTAAATTGTTTGATTTACTTAAAATAGTAAAATAAATTTAACTCTAATAAAACTGCTTTTATTGTTCTTTGGTTGGTTTTTCGTTATTCCAATTCATATTCGTATCATTTGCTGAGCGATGTGGAGAACATGACGTCAGCCACATTGACGTCATGCTTTTTAAAAACAATTTAGGAGCCTATGCTCCGTCATATATATAAGGTTGTATATACCATAGGTTTGAACAATGATAGGTATATATAATTTTTACGTAATTATGTAGTCAAGGAGATGGTTTGGAATACGTTGTTAAGGGAAATGGTAAAGTTGCTCTGCTCTGATGAGGAGTTCTTCTCCCAGTAGTAGTCCTTTTTTTTTAGCATTGAAGAAACAAAGAAAGTTTGATAGGATTTTGTGATCCACGGCGTGCTTATGCGTTTTCTGTTGGGTGTTCTTAGTAATTTAGTTTTATTTTTAATGGTTGAAGAGAGGGACTTTACCAGTAAGTCTGTTGCTTAGTTAGTGTCATAAGAGTCAATTTTCTGTTGAAAGTTTATAATTTGTATTACTAGCTCTAACAACGTTCATTATCAACGCGATGAACTGCATCTATACAAGTAGTCTGCGCCTGTATTTTAATCAATATTAACGGCTACACTCTCGTGGTCAGTGATTGATTATTCAAATATGAGGCATGTAGCTTCTAACAAACAAAAAGATGTGTACAAAGTTATGAACACAAAGCGAGTATGTAATCTCCATGTATAGGATACTCTACTTTTCATTTACCTATGCATTCATAGATTTTAAAATTATATAACCTTTTTTTTAAATCTGTAACAATTTAACGATCGTAAAGTTAAAAAGTATAATGCACTAATATAAAAATAAGTAGTAAACTCTTTTTCCCGTATTTTATACGCATTACCTTTATCAGGCACAGTACGTTCCATGAACCACATATATATATCATTATTCCAAGTATGTGGCTAATTCATATAAGATATGGGTAATTTTTCTATTAGATCTACAATTTTATTTATAACTAGCACTATATTTATTTATGTAATATGTATGTTGACTTAAAATGTTATAAAAACATAAGAGAATCTATAATACAATACAATACAAATAGTAGTGTCACACAGAAATTTTCTGGGTGGCACAGCATTTGTTATGGGCAGACGTACTTACTATCAGGTGAACGTTTTGCTCGTTTCATCACTTTATGCAATAAAAAAACCTAACTAAATATAAAGGAGTTGATATATTAATAACAAAATGTCCCAATTACATTTAAGACATGAAAATGTGACTCATAATAAGAAAAGAACTTGTAGGCAACCATATAAATAAGATAAATAACCTACATTATTTAGATATTAAAGGCAATTTATTACATCCGATACTTCGATACTAAAGGAAATGCATTGAGCATAAATCAAAGTGCCCGAGCCGAATTTTACTTGCAAATCTTATTCATGGACTGATGTCAAACTAAATGTATTTTATACTAAAGGAAAGAAACTTAATTTGCTAAGCTCCGCATGTAAAACTTAAAATGGTGTGTATTACCTAGTTTTTGAAGAGCACCGCAGGCCCTCCCTTAATAGCGTGCACAAGCAAACTAATACCGAAACCCAAGATACCCTCCACCACTACCACTAGGCAATATACACCACTGAAGTCAAGAAAACGACACGTGTTTCATCTCAAAGCGGGGTATTATCATATGATATTGACTCTACGACAGTCAGCCGCCAAGTCCGCGGCTCGGTCAAAAAGCTGCCTATTTATAGTAGCGGTGACGTCTCATCATCTCATTTCCAAAATTAAAGATATATATTTATCCCACAAGTCCATTCTCTTAACTTTGGACGTTGAGAGTCTTTTTACAATTTTTCCATCCTAAGACTGTTTGCGTAAACATTATTTCAATAAACGTCGTCTACATCCCGGGGAAACTAATGCTATTTAAAATTTGACTTCTCTTTGTATGAAACAGAATTATTTTCGGTTTGATAACCAATTTTATTTACAAAAGACGGGTTAATTATGGAGTCTCCATTATGATCTCTTATGGCGGATGTGTATAAAGATTAAACATAGTAGTCAATAAAACTAGTTCCATTATCAACGCATGATTAGCGGTATTTACTTCCAATATTAATTAGTAACAATGTTTCTTAGCTTTAATGTTCCATAGTATAATACGCTAACTGTGAGTTAGCGTAATGTAAACTAATTAAAAAAAAATGTTTTCGTCATAAGTAATAACAATTAATGAAATCAAATTATGTCTAATTTTTAATTGTTAAGCAACGGTAAAAAAGTACTAATATGTGATGATGATATAAATTTTGAATGAAAATTCAAGATTGAAATCAGTTTCAAATATCTTTTGCTCCTGGATACTACAGATATAACGTAAAGGCAAAAAAAAAGAAGACGAAGTACCGGAATTCGAATAACCAGTGACTATAAAGCGTAATATATATTATTGTATAAACGAATAAAATTGTTGTCTACATTGGAGCCGAAGACGCATTCATCTAATTAAACGAATAGTATGTTTTGAATAGTCATTGTTAATTATAAAATATTTCTCTTTAATTTTCATTAATGATAGGAAAAACTTTAGCTGTTCTCTGATTTTCCAATACGAAAGTTCATAAATTAAATTATTCTCCCCTTACTGAATAGTGTCTAACTTTCGGTTAGTTTAAAATTTATACGAAAAATATGTTGGAATATGAACAACGCTGGTACTCCCAGAGTGAGTTGTAAATTTGTTATATTTATTAAAACTTAAAAGTTATTTAATTAACTCTGAAAGTTGAAACCCCCCATAGGTTTGAACAATTATAGGTATATATAATTTTTGAGTAGTTATGTAGTCAAGAAGATGGTTTGGAATACGTTGTTAAGGGAAATGGTAAAGTTGCTCTGCTCGGGTAAGGAGTTCGTCTCCCACTAGTTGACCTAGTATATTTTTAGCATTGAAGAAAAGAAGAAAGTTTGATCGTGCGATGCAAGATATATGACCTATTCTTGAGATATCCACGTGATTACGTAGATGTTGCCACAAATGTGTGGGAAATATTCTTTGTAATTTTAATTATGTATGTAATATAGCGCGTATGGCGATCATGAAATCCGAATCCGGTAATTCAAATGACTCTTTAGACTTTGTACTTTAAATTAGTTTGTTGTGTTTGTTTAAATTAGTTGATAAAATCGAATACTTAGCTATTGGATAATTCTGTAAAATAAAAATCAATTGCCAAATGTATGAAAGATCATCACTTGAGAACGGCTCGACCTTATGTGTTCGTAATTGTCAGGACAAGGTATGTGTGAAAGTATATTGTGTTTTTGGAACACTCACCAGAAAAGTCAGAAATTTGGATGTTATTTTGTTTTTAAATTTTTAATAAAAAGTGACGTTCAGTTCGACAGTTCTGCTGACACATGATTTCATAATAACATAAAAGAGATAGAGGCATGTTATAAAATAAATATACTTACTATTTTTTTGCTAAAGGGCACTTCTCATTTCCTTTATTAGCAAATTGCACCCGTGCGAAGCCGGGGCTGGTCGCTAGTTTTAAATAAGCAAAAATTTATAAATAAATAAATAAAACTTTTAATCTGTACGTAAATAATTTCTAACTGATAACACGCCAAAATTAATACATCTAAAAAAACTAGTGCTTTATGACCTTTCCTCTCTGAAATAGGTTCAAAAAGTATATTATATGTGATATTGTGATCTCAAGTATTATCTCTTTCTTTGCAAACATAATATTTAACTGACGTTATACATTGGTTACCGACACATGGTCACGGGAGAACTGAGGTGATAGATGTCCTGATTAACCCGGAGTACCTTCAGCTTTTAATTATTATTTTTGGTCCGATTGACGCCGAAAGAGCTAACTGTATCTTAAAGTATTGCACGGTTGGTTTTTTATTTTATTTTATTTATTATAGGATCCCAAGCTGGTGGTAGTACCCAACCGTCTTCTATATTAAAATTAGGATGTTTTTTTTCTTTTCAATAGCCTCGCAAATCATCCTTGGTAGGAACCGGTGTTCTTTAGCGAGGATTTGTGGTTTATCAAATCTGATGTAATGGTTGCGATGATCTAGAACATGGTCACAGACTGCAGACTTCCTGGAGCGACATCAGGACATCTGTCACCTCAGTCCTCCCATGACCATGGGTGCTGTAAAGCACTCGAAACGTCGGGTTATAAATAGTAAAAAATAAACGCGATGAAATCCGTAAAGTTAGTTTTTTTTCAACGTATAATCCTTTTAAAAAAAACTACAAACTGACGTTGTCCTGAATCTAATAAAATCAATTAAGTTCACGCGATTATAGGTCCGTAAAATAATCGAAAAACTAAAAATTTGTTTTTATGAGTTTATTTAAGTATTGAGTCAAACCAAACCTGGCTCGCGGGCCCCTGGCTCGTGAGCACAGTATCCGATGAAGCTGTAAACGCCAAAAAGGCTAACAGCAATTACATCACCGAAATTATATATAATTATACGTGGTTTTTTTTTGGAAAATTCGTGCAACGTCCTATAACAAATTCAGTATCAGTGTCACCTACCATAATTTTGTGTAGCACCACACTGTCACGTCTCATATGTCCAATAATTAAACTTGTTCTCAGTGCCTTTCAGACCGAAACACAGTAATATTTGCACACTGCTTTATGGCAGAATAACTGACCCTGTGGTGTTGCATACTTAAATGGATGCCTGCATAGGAATCCTAACACCAGTTTGTTTATTCACCGTATATAAACCGTTTTGTTTTCTATTAATTAATGAAATACCTCTTGTCATGAAGTTGAAATGATTTATCGCATTTATTATAGCTCGATAAATGAGATTGTAAGTACAAAACGAGTATTCCGGCTGTGAAAGATTCCTCTTGCGTTTCTAAACAATGCTAATATTAACATTGTTCTATTCTTTCTCTGAGATTAGAAATTGGAGCCAGTAGAAAAATGATGATTACTAATAAAGTTGTGCTGCCTGATAGCTGTGACAGTCGATGTATTTGTACGTAAAAATTAAGGTAACGAAAAAGGTTTTTTATGGAAGACAAATCGTTAATCTGATGGTAAGTGCAACGTAACATAACAAAAGCTACGTCACACAGAAAAAATATGTGTGGCACTACACTGTTCTCGTCATCCTGAGACATTAGTTCTAAGTCTAATATGCCCAGTAATTACACTAGCTATCAGTGCCCTTCAAAGTGAAACACAGTAATGTTTGCACACGACTGCTTCACCATAGAATAACTGACACTGCGGTGGTACCTAGAAAGATTCCTAATCTAGTTCAAAACCATGAACACAACAATAGTTACAGTAGTAGACCCACCATCACAGTGTTATAACATTAAGAGTAACACACAATTTACTCTAGAATAGACAATTGTGTTTAAAATCAATTAGATATTATAATTATTGAAAGCTACGGTAGACCAAGACCAGGTCCTCGTCTTAAATTTAATAAAACGCAGTTGACGTTAGTTCGCCGGAGAGAAAAATGGTTAATATCAATAACCTTTTGAAGTAAACATCTTACATACGTACTAGCACATAACAAGAGCACACAATTGCACACACATTCACACACACAAACAATTAAATCATATAAAATCATACTAACACTACCTCATAAACAATTTTAAGCCGGAGTAAAAGCACACAATATAGATTACAAATAAGGCCGGAGACCTGGTGTCCTAAAATTCAAGCCCAAAGCCAAAGTTTAGGCACCAATCTCTCACAGTCTTCAAGTGTGTAATCTTCTTCTTCTATATATCTTACATATATAAAAAAACATTTAACAAATTTGAATAACCGGGCTTGTAAATTTGGCATTATAGTTAATCCACGTAAATGTCAAACTATAATAATTGGAAGTGTTCGGCAATTATCCAAACTACATGTAACGAATGTTTCACCTGTCTCGTTTGCGGATTCTATCATACCCTATTCTGATTATGTTTAGAATCTGGGTGTATACCTTGACTTGAACTTGAGTTGGGTCCCCACAAATTTAAAAATCAGTGGTTAAATTAAATTATGTAACATTTTTGTACATTATGATTAAAAATATTTTTATGATGTGTAATAAAGCTCTAAAGATAGCTCGTTTGGATGGAAGTGAAATAGTTTTGGATGGCACGTTTCAACGTACACATGGGTGATCCAATTCATGAAATGACCAACTCCATTTTTTACGGTTTTGAAGCTAGCAACACTGGCTTGTTAATTTTTTTATTCTCTTTCGAATGGTCTGTTCAAGGTTCTTGGGAAAAGTCTCTAAGTGCCATTTCCGAAAGTATAAAAAAAGTAAAAAGACGGATCTTCAATTTATAAAAACCCTATGTCCAAGAAATCATGAAGTCGTGTTGTGTGTTTGTTTGTGTTGTGCTATATATGTTTTTTTGGAATAAATCGCTAAGTCCATTTTGATTTTTGTTAATTCCAAACGGCAACATGCCATTACTTCGAATTATATGACAGATTTTTTCTTAAGGTAGTTATTTTGTTTAAAATCTTATGTGTACGTGTGTAGTTCAGTTAAAATGGATCCTGATGACAAACTGAAAAGTATAGTGCTATGTTTTCTAAATGGTATGTTTTTCTTTTGTTCTTATTTATTAGGTTTATTACATTATTACCGAGTAATGCAACAATGCGGTCTTTTTTACTCTGGAGAAAGTACCACCAGTGATATTGGTGATTAACACTCCCCGTCCCCCATCTCTTCGCAAAGCCAGGGGATCAAGCCGATCAGGTAGGACATGGTCGTCGACGATTCGAGCCGATAACATAACATATTCGAGTGTTCGAATATGTTACTAATTTACCAAAGAAGTACATCAACGTTTGCTAAAAAGCATTTCTGGCTTTACATGGGATTAAACGAGAAAGGTTAGTTTGTAAAGTGCAACATCAATAAAAAGATATTTCTGATGATAGAGGGCGCCAAAGCAATCCAAAGATTGATGTAGAATCCATAAATAAAGATCATAAATTCATTGGGAGTTTACCAGCTCGACAATCACATTACTCTCGCGCTTCTAGTAAGAATCGAAAATTCAGTCTTGAATATCCCGAATGTGTCTGCATTATGAAAAATTTCGATGCATTTTTAACCAAGATTTTATTATATCTTTTGGACAACAACTAGGAAAGATATATGTAAATACACTGTCGAAAGTCAAAAAAGAAAAACCATCAAACGGTTTATCACTATGCTTTGATACTCTCCCTGTAACTAGTATCACAGACGAATACTATTTAAGACAGCTATGGCTGCATAATTTTGGAGTGCATAATTTGTGTCAGAATACTGTAGCAATGTTTCTCTTTACTGAGAATTACGCACACAAAGGGCCTAATGAGGTAATAACTGCACTCGAAAATTATATTACCAAAGAAAAAACTCCAAGTCAACACCAGTTAGATCTTTACTGTGACAACTGCTATCGTCAAAATAAGAAAAGATATCTATTTACATTTTTGGATCAACAGTGCGCAAAAGGAGTTTTTGAGAAAATAACAGTCTCATACCCGATACCAGGACATTCAATGATGCCCATCGATCGTGATTTTGCTCTTATAGAAAGAAAAAGGAAGAATTGTGACAAAATACATACACCAGAATATTATGTTCAGCTCATTAAAATAGTAAGAATACAAAAAAAATTTGAAATTGTTTCTTAGAGAAAAATTTGATGAAGGAAAGTAGTAGCCCTCACGAGTACTGAAATAAAAAGACTATAAAAAACTGTACGATGAAAGAATAAAAGCGAGTCTGCCTGGTATATCCAAATGCCGTAGAGTTATTTTCAAAAGAAGAGGTAAACCAGTTTGCTGAGTCTATGAAAGGTGAAGATTTTATGCCTTTTTCATTATATAAGACCGGTTACAGCAGATTAGCCAATGAAAGGCCCGATGACTGCTACGACGCACCCGTAACTATTAAGGCTGATAAGTCCATCATTTATCGCTCCAATATCACTAAGTCCCGGAATTATGAGTCTACATTTTTTGATATTTATAAGACACTCTTGTAAATACATCATACATTAATCGATTTGATTCTTCACAATAAATTAAACTTCTTAGTTTGCGCTATAATATGTTTTTAATTTGTTTTTTTTTTTAACCAACGCATGTTATTTCAGTTGACATTTAAAACATAAAACTATAGCTATCTCAAGAGTCACTTTTAGGATTAAGTGATTTCATGAATTGGGCCACCCATAATATGTAGACACGTATTTAATATTTTATATTCCTGAAGTTCCATTCGAGATCCAATTTTTGTTTGTTGTTCCACTTGGTGACACGTCCGACTGTTAGCACTGTAAGGCAAAAACCCGAATATAGTTTACAGGTTGATTAATTTATTTTGGTTGAGCTTTTTTTTTATAGGAGAGGGTGCAAACGAGCAAGTGGCTCACCTGATGGTAAGTGATCCCCACCGCCCATGAACAACCGCAACACCAGAGGAATCGCGAATTGAGTATTAGTCTGGTTTAGTTTAATAAATATAGATTCTTCTTTCATAGTATTTATTTAAAATGGTTGTGGAAATTTTGATAATTGAGGGGCAGAATGTTCCACAGACTATTTTTCCCATTGAAGAAGATGAAGCCTGCTTATTTAAGGCCTTTAACTTTTTATAATAATGGATCCCAGGAAATGTATAATGATACGCGTGGGCGTATCGGAAGTTTCATTCCTCGGATTAGAGTATCTCTTAGTCAAGCTGAGCTTCCATTCCCTAGCAGAACGCGCCACTCTTAGGAAATACTTACTAGGTTCAAAAAATCTTTTACAAGACGACACTAGAGGACTGAGGTTATCATTAGTCTAGAAATTCGTATTTTTTTTTATAAAAAGTGTAATATTCGCGTTAATAAAACAAATCTGTACTGGTGGTAGGATTCCTATGCAGGAATCCGTCTAGGTAGGTACCACTCCAGGGTCAGTTATTCTGCCGTGAAGCAGTAGTGTGCAAGCATTACTGTGTTTCGGTTAGAATGGCACTGTGAGCTAGCGTAATCACTGGGCATTTGAGACGTAAGAACTGATGTCTCAGGGTGACGGGCGCAGTGTAGTGTCACACAGGAATATTCTGGGTGACACAGCGTTTGTTGTGGGCGAACGTTGCACTTACCATCAGGTGAACGTTTTGCTCGTTTCGTCACTTTATTCAATAAAAAAAAATCATCCGGCCTTAAAAGGCGACACGCTGAAAACAGATAATTACCGAGAAAATCCGAACTGTGACGAACATGCGCTTCATGTACAGCGCAATCCTGTGATCGGCTTATTTTGCTTGATTAAAACCTTAGGGCACAACTAGTACTTTTTTTAAAAAACGTTTATTGTTATGACATAGGTCATTGTGGGAAGATATAAATAAGTTAGTATTATTACGTTTTAATTGATACCGTAACATTTTGTTTGAAGAAGAAACTGTAACATTTTTCAATAATAAAATTCAAATAATATAGCTTGAAGTAGTAGTTACAAAGTATTTAATTAACAGACACAGTATTTGTAAAACGTATTGTACTTGTAAATGGAACGAGGAAGGCTGCAGTTCAAGAATCAGTTGGAAGTAATCCAAAGGTTTATTTAGTAAATGGCTAAAACGTAGGAACGCGACAGTTGCGTTCGTTGCTTTGTATTTACATTCAATGCAATAATTCGCAATCCTTCTATAGTAACTTAAAAATGTGTGTGTGAAAACACTATATTCGTTATATTTTTAATAGCTTTCGGATTTTATATTATTTATATTATTACATACATACATAAAATCACGACTGTATCCCATAAGGGGGAGTCAGAGACTGGGCACTCACTGCAAAAACAGATGACTGCCACAATCCACGTTTCACCAAAACAATATAATGCACTTGGTGTGATAGGTGGTGAGCCCATCGCCACCATGCGCTATTGGGTGCACAGTGCAGTTTAATTCCTTACTCCCCTTTTACAATATCCATTGGATAAGATGGAGTGGTAGTATTCTTTTAACGAGCCGATTAAAGCTTTGATTTAAACATGTTCGAATATATGTAATATATGTACTCGTATTACATTCTTTTTCGTTTCTTACCGAAGGATAAAATTATAATTAAATTTTGTTATCGAGTGAGAGAATTACGCAGCTAGACTGCTTGTTACAGAGACTAGTTGTTACTAGTGACAGTGTGGGTACACTGGACGCTTTCGAATTTCGGATTAAATTCAGTAAGAACTTAGTACAAATATACAGTATACGTCAGCGGATTTTTCGCTCCCGCGGGAAACGAGTCAAAAAATTCTTACTCCCTTTTGCGTTCCCACGAGCAGTATAGTGACAGCATTGCATACTATTGTGTTATTGTGGACGAATAAAGGCTGTCCCTACAATACCTAAGTCGACACCTCGGTAGGAAAGAGGTAGCTGCTGTTCTATTCTCGTCGGAAACCCATCGGCAATATTGCTGCAAATAATTCATATTATTACAATATTGCTGCAAATAATAATAGTATTATACCGCGCAACATTTTCCCGGCTTCTAGCCGATGGAGTTTATAAGCCTTAGTCGCTTATTTGCATTTGACCAATAATGGCAGTAACAAAATACGCCCCTGTATTTGTAACATTACAGTAAAATAAAATATTTTCTGGAAATTTTGCGTATCTTGTTACAGTTTATAAGCTCCAGTCGCTTATGAAATGGCCATTAATGGCGGTAACAAAATACGCCCCTGTATCTTTAAAATTCTTGAAATGCACTTCTAATACAATTTTATCAAATACAGTATCTTATTGGGTTACTGTAATTATGAAGTTATTTGCAGACTGACGGCACTATTTGCATTCATAGTGTATCGTGGATGCCTATCGTCGAATAAAGCACTACCAGCATATAACAGACAACGATATACCTATACGTGTACTATTTAAAGTTACCCTAGATATACTAGTATCACTTTGATCAATGGACCGGCTAACTTGAAAGAGATTTCCGAATATTATTTCTCATAGGAATCCTGTAATATTATAGATAATGAATAAAATAAGTATTTTCTACAAAATTAAAGAAATGAACAACTACATCTCTACAATGACTTTTGCCAATTCGAAAAGGGCAGTAGTGCTTTTAATGAATTGCGAGTTTTTATGTTTAATATTGATAATTTATTACAGAATAAACACTAATAACATTTTTATAATTACTTTGATATTGAAAAATTATTAACCTATACAATTAAAGGTTAAATGGTTTTATCAAAAAAGAAAACTTTTCTTTTAACTGTATTAATTAATCATATTTGGAATATATCTGTATGTCTGTTGCGACCACAATAGATTCAGTCAAAATTTTAAGTGGTTATAAGATTCTTTAAGCGATGCTAGATTGAAAGTATTTGTACATACACTTCTCTTCTCTCATCTTCAATTTCGTCTACATACAAAATTTATTTATGATTCACTCTACGAGACTTACATGAGTGGCACTAACTTCCATAAAGCGGCAAGTTTGAATACTGTCGGAAGCTATCATCTGCGCAGGAGATATTATAGAAAATATACGCAAGTGTACGCACAAACACAGAGGCACTAATTCGTCCTGACCTATCCGCGCCCGATGTTGCGCTACGTTGCAGTGACAATCTCAACACAACAAGGGTCAAAACATAACATTTACTGGTGGTAGGATTCCTATGCACAAATCAGTCTAGGTAGGTACCACCCCAGAGTCAGTTATTCTGTCCTGAAGCAAGCAGTAGTATGCATTAGTATGGTTTGAAGGAAACTGTGAGCTATTGTAATCACCGGGCATATTAGACTTAAGAACTTCAACGGAGTGACCGATAGACCTGAATTTTGGTATGCAGACAGTTTAATGTAAATACAATGTACCTTAGCTAGTATAGTATGAAAACGAAAAACATCGTGAGGAAGCCAGCACGTGTGAGAAATAACATATATTTCAATGACGTATGAAGTACGCCATCAGCGGCATCTCACTGGGGCAGAGTGGCGAATTCTTCCCGGTTGCAAAAATCATCTCAAAAATAAAAGTAGGCCTGGGCAGGTGGGGCTACTTTACACAAGGCACAAAGTCAGTAATATACAACACTACAACCAAAAGGTCACATGACAACCAGGCCAACTCTAAAGTAAACTACTCATTTTCTAGATAAAGCCTATTGAAATTAAATCTGTATTATAAATTATTTGCGAATAACTTAAAAAAGAAAACTCTTATAATTATTTTTATTTCGAGTGCACACTTCAAATTGAGCGAGTAAAAAATTAATGAATTCTTAGTAAAAAAATAAATATAATTCTTGTTAAAAATAACTTTCAATACAGCTTTCAAAGCAATGAACTATTTGATTTTAAGGTTATTGTACTCAGGTATCGTGTGGTGGCGGCTTAAGAGAATCTACCACCCCATCTCCTCCCGTGGGTGTCATAAAAGTCAACAAAGGAAAAATTAAAACCAGAAGATGGGCAGCAGTATCTTTCTGGAACATCTGAATAAATAAACTGCGGTTGCCAACCCGCCTGCCAGGCATGGCAACTATGGCAATATCCCCCCAAAATGAGAGCTACAAACTTTTGTGGCAATCTATGGGGAAGGCGTATTTTCAGCATTGGACTAGTGATAAGTATAGATGATGATGATTGGGAGGTTCTCAATTCGTCGGGATCTGTATGTTTCGGCGATAATTGATTACCATATTGACCGATTTCAATGATTCTTTATTTATTAGAACAGGCTTATCTTAGGGGCCAAGTTCTGATGATGGGATCCGTGCGAAAATCATCGAACTCTTTAATTCGCATAAACAAGTTTGGAGCAGCTGCGTGAAACTCGTTTTTTTTTTACTTAAATAATTATCAATACTATAATTCACTAGTACGCAGATCTCAATGAGATATTATTACATGTTCTTGCATATGATTGCGTACATGCGTTGCGTTGTCACTGTGTGATGAAACTCATACATCTGAATCTTTTTGTGATGTACAGAACATCTCTACTAAATTCATTTGACATCATGTAGTTTTCACATTCTCAATTTTATCAAAACGGTAGTCGCTTATACACTAAATATTTTACTTTTTTAAGACATGAAGCAGAGTAAAAATACCACACGTTTCAGGTTAAATGAAATTTGTAGCGCATTACATACTTTAGTAACTTTATAACTTTCCCATTAGGTTGAATGAACTAAACAGTTACTTCTTCACTATTCCCAATGGTTACGATAATGGTGGAATGTCATAAAAGATTTCCCAGGGTAGCCATGTGTCATAATGTTCCCACCGTAGCTTTTAACTATTGCACTCAAAAGTAAGTATTGTTAGTTTTACTGCCCTTCATGCTTTTATACCGTTATCAAAAGTAGAAAGTTAGTTTTACAATAGTGTTCCCAAAGGGGATGAAAGGTTGGAATTTCATGCAGTATAATACAAAATTATCGTTACAGCCCTGTAAATTAACAAGACATAGCGTGTTTTTAATAAACATAAAAGAAAATTGGTAAATTTGTATCGTAATGAAAATGGCAAACTACGAGTATATTTAAAATAAAATTCTAATCCGTCGCACGTAAATCATTAAATACTTTTTTTAATGATCATTGAGATGTAAGTTATAATTAACCGCCTTGCCTAGTCAGTAGTTTTTAATGATCATTCAGATTTATGTAATAATTAACCGCGTAGCCTAGTCAGAGCAACAGCGTAGCCTGGTCGGAGTAACTGACTTCAATGTCGAGTATCCTGCGTTCGAATCCCATCCCGAGCAAACATTTGTGCGAAAAACACAAATTCCGTGTTTTCGGGTCTGGTTGTGTTGTGCATGTGAAGTGTATATTTGAAAAATGCTCACGATACAGGAGATAAGTTAGTGTGAGGCATCATTTTTTTATTTAAAAAAAATTAATCGCAGATTGTGAAGCCGCTATAGTGCCGAAATCTGTATGAAAAACGTATCTGTATCTGTATGAGGCGTTAATAAAATCATGATACAGATTTTATTTCAATACGTTTCACCCAGAAACCAAGTTTAGTTTAGTAGTTGCCCGGTTGTCTTGTGACCTTTTGTTTGTAGTGTTTTATGGAAAGCGTGATTTACATTTCGAAACTTCGTTCTTGTATATTGAAATTAATTTCATATAGCTAATTTCGATACGCAATCTGTAGTGTCGCTGATATCATGGCCTCATCAACATAAAAACTTCATATTGTAATGTACCTTTTTGTCGTACATAAGCTAAAGTAAAAAATAAAATAGTATGTCTCGTAAAAAAATAATCCATAATAGCGCTGGTTTGCCACTTTCAAAGCGTAAAGATCTACACGGTGACGAAAAACATGTCCAGACTCTTTCACGACAATAGTTTCATGTCGCGTTTATACGATGAAATTAGTTGCATGAAATTAGTTGTACCGAAATATCGCACAGAGCACGAAACTAGTTTCATGAAACCAACGCATGCGTTATGTTACGATGTTTACACGTGAAATTGTTGATGACATTAATTTCGTAATGTAAATCCCGCTTTACTGACGACTTAGTGACTGTTCTCGATAGAACAATAAAAAGATGAAATTGAAGAAAATTAAATTTTATTACATTATATTCTTTATAAATTATTAGGTATGTGCAGTAGGCAGTTCGATTTGCGAGTGTGTTTTGTGTAAGTAAGCGAGTCGGCGGCAAGCTTTCTTATTATTAGTAAGTTTGCTGGGTTTCGATTGGCTGGTATGTTCTATGTGTAGCGATGTATGGAAGTGGATACTAATTGCAATGTGGAGTGTTGGGCTTTATATAAACAATTATAATATGTAGTTAATAGAATCAGGCGTTACTTTGCGGAAATCCATTATAATGAAGGAAGTTAAGTTACTTTGCTAAGATCCGCATGTAAAATATAAAAATGGTGTATATTAGCGTCATAGACTCTACGACAGACGGCCGTCGAGTCACTCACTTCACTCGGCTTGATAATGCCTCGTTTTGGGGCGAAACACGTGTCGTGTTGTCGACTTCAGTGGTATATATTATCTAGTGGTGGTATTGTAGTGGTTGATGGAGGTTACCTGGTGGCGGTTCCTGGTGGCGGTGTTAGTTTGCTTGTGCACGCTACTGAGGGAGGGCGGGCGGTGCTCTTCAAAAAACTAGGTAATATACACCATTTTTATATTTTACATGCGGATCTTAGCAAAGTAACTTACCTTCCTTCATTATAATATGAGTTAAATAAGCGTTAAGAATGGCGTAGACAGTGACTAAGAAGTTAGTTGCGTAAAGTATAGTCTACAATTGATGTTACGAAATACGAAATTAATATCATTCCACCAATTTCGTAATTTAAGAAGAATAGAAGACAAATAGAAGACGAATTGAAGATGAATAGAAGACGAATAGAATACGAATAGGAGGAGAATAGAAGACGAATAGAAGAGAGGGAAAATGTGCAAGCTCACCATGGCAAGTGATCACCGCCGCCCATGGACATCAGCAATACCAAAGCTGTTTCTGATATTTGCAAGGTAATGTGGATGAAATTTTGAGTAATACAGCAATGTGCGATGGCGATGGAACAATTCCTCACAACACTCCCCGTGAGAAATGGGATAAAAATGCAATAATGCAATGTCTCTTCGCAAGGCGAGTGGATCAAGCCGAACGGAAATAACAACCTACTATGAGAAATACTTTGTAAGTTGTACACAATATTTCTTCTTTCTTTAGTCAACGTTTAGTTAAAATTCTGCTTATTATGTTCTTTTATTTTATTTTATTTTATTGCTATGATTTGCTCAGTAATTTACGTTGAATTTTAAAACATTGAGTTGAAATATAATTTTGAAATACAAACTGCTTACTAATATTTACTGATGTTAATATTTTACTGGTGGTAGGATTCCTATGCAAGAATCCGTCTAGGTAGGTACCACCCCAGGGCCAGTTATTCTGCCGTGAAGCAGTAGTGTGCAAGCATTACTGTGTTTCGGTTTAAAGGGCACTGTGAGCTAGCGTAATCACTGGGCATTTGAGACTTAAGAACTGATGTCTCAAGGTGTCGAGCGCAGTGTGGTGGCACACAGAAATATTCTGGGTGACACAGCATTTGTTGTGGGCGGACGTTGCACTTACCATCAGGTGAACGTGTTCTCGTTTCGTCACTTTATACAATAAAAAAATAAAAATTAAAAAACCGACTTCCACGCAGCAGCTCCAAACAAGCTTACGTGAATTTAAAATTTTGATGACTTTCTCTTGAATCCCATCATCAAAACTTGACCAAATTTATATGGGGCCATTGAAATCAATACCATCATCGAAATCTGTCCACGTGTCTGAGAATTTTCGCTGAACATACTTAAATAAATATATATATAGAGCAGGGGCTTGGCGCTCGCTTTAAATTTCATTAAGCGAGTGATCAGGGTTCGATTCCCGGTGACGACACCATTAAAATTGTTGATTGCAATTTTAAGTGCTGATTTACCACGTGCTCGGCGGTGTAGGAATACATCGTGAGAAAACCTGCATGTCTGAGACATAAACAGCATTGGAGCAGCGTGACGGATTGTTCCTAGCTCCAAAAACTCTCTCGAAAATGAGAGCAGGCCTGTGCTCAGCAATGAGACATTTATAGACTGTTACTTATATACGAATTAAACCCTACACCTTTTTTGGCGTCGGTTAAAGCTGCAAACACTTTTACCTTTGACACAAAGTCATATTCGTGTAATGCACTCATTCATGGCTACACGTTAAATTCGATATGACTGGAATATGCATAAATTTTACGAATTTCGAAAAATTTTCTATGCAATAGACAATAGCGAATCTTGAAATCGGCTTAATTTAAAATCTTTTCAGCATTGGAATTGCAATAGAAACATTAGTAAAACATGTTTTACAACTTTTATTCATCAGCCTCTTATATCCAGCAGTGGACTATCCACTGCTGGATATAACTTTATTTCACAATAAAAGCAAATCCTTACTAAAATTAATTTATAGGTACCACCGCAAGGCCAGTTATTCTGCCGTGAAGCAGTAGTGTGCACACATGACTGTGTTTCGGTCAGCTGAAAACTAAGAGCTAGTGTAATTACTGGGCATATGAGACTTTTGCCAGGAGTTGGGCACTACCATCTTCCTGGAACATCTGAACAAAAAAAAATTGTTGTCAATCCGCCTGCCAAGCGTGGCAACTATGGCAAAATCTCCCAAATGGAGAGCTACAAAGTTTTGTGGCAATCTATTGTTGTGAGCTGCAATGATGATGATGATGAGACTTAAGAACTGTAGTCCCAGGGGACGAACGCAGTTCGGTGCCACACAGAAGTGTTTTAGCTGACACTGCATTTCTTATGAGCAGACGTTGAACAACCATCGTTTCACTCGTTTCGCTATTTTATCCTATAAAAAAATACCCACAACATTTTTTGGACATTTCGTTACATTCTTAAGAAAAAAGAAACTGTGGATATTCAGAATTTGCGTCAATAAATGTCATTGAGCATTACAGTAGCCTATTTAAATCTTAATTTTATATAAACAAAACCGTAGAACAAACCGAGAGACATAATTCGTTACATCCAAGGTTTTTTTTTTGTTATAAACTGCCTGCTGCATCCTCAGTATACTTGTTACGCGTTTATGCAGCGAACAGTTTACTTTATTGGCGTGCTATTTTAAAAATATTTGTGCATCTGAATAATAAAGTTTTTTTTGATACCAAAATTCAATGCTGCATATTCACATGAACAAAATACTACTGATAATGACGTAGTATCTTCCGTTGTATTAGTTATTGCTATAAAAACAAGTGCGTGTCGTGCCACGCACAGTGTAGGGTTCCGTAGTTGCCCGTAACATTATGCGGACTCAGACGGGGACTTTTTTTTTATAACTCGAACTTATTAATAAAATTGAATTCACGGTTTATCGTCTAATAACGTACCCACATAGGACGACGGTAACTGAAGAAGGAGTTATAAAAACAACATCACAGGGGATGTTAAAAAAAATATTATCTATTTGAGTACCACCGCATGTAGAGGAAAGCGGTTGTAATAAAGATCGATTACCAGCGTCACGTATTAATTTCAATACTGTAGTATTGTCGTTACTGAGATAGTATTCGTTAAGATCGCATTTGCACGATCTATACAACACTACTATTTTTTCGAAATCGATTTTTTTTCTATTCTGTGACTGCTATCACATTGTTTACTTCGACAGACACTGCTTCATAGTGCTCACCTCCAGCGATGACACCGTAAGATCGCGAGTTGAAATATTCAATGTTAAGTTTTGCCCATGCACATCACCAAAACCGGGGTTAGAGGAAGACTGTTTAGGGCCATTAGTTCTGATTCACTTCAGCCTATCACTAATCCACTGCTGAACATAGGTTTCCCCGATAAATTGACACAAATTTGAAGCCCAAATTTTGGGGGGATTTTGCCATAGTTAGTCAGTTTTTTATTTACTCAGATTTTCCAGGAAAATGCTGCTGCCTATCTTCTGATTGCCGCTAGTGGCAGCAGTCAAAGAATCTGCCACCCCATTTCATCCCGTGGGGTCGTAAAAGTCGACAAAGGGTAAATTAAAACCAGATAGTTCTGATTATCTATTGAAAATTGATTATGTCGAAGGAATCTCGAAGGCAGCTTCTACTGCTAAGTAAATATAGGGGACTTACGTTATCAGAGAATCGCTTACTGTATCCTAAGTGTTTACGAAGTGATTGTATGTTATGGAACATAATTTGAAATGAACTGAAGCTTAATATTTTGCTAACGGATCACTGAATCGGAACTGAATTTCACATACCCGCAATATTTTTTAAAGACCAATCCAACGAAACCAAACCATGAGATAAACAAAATAAATTGTCCCACATTACGTGTTGGGAAGCTACCCAAACAAAATTATTTGGCCTCTTCCCATTTTGAGGCTTATGGGCTGGGAAGAGTCCGCGACACTGCTCCAATGGGGGTTGGAGGACTTCACATATCTTCGATATATTTATTATTTCTTAAACATGCCGGTATCTTCACGATAGCCTAGCCCCTGAGCTACCACGACTCTAATTTATTATTATATAATCACATAATCTTGAAATGGGTTAATTCGTATCAAGAACCGTAAAGATGTAAAGACCGCGGCTGTCTGTCGTTGGGTCTGTGCCATTTTATAATGCCTCGTTTTGGGGCGAAGCGCGTGTCGTGGTCACGACTTCGGTGGTGTATGTTGTCTAGTAGTGCTCTTCGGAAACTGGGTAATATACACCATTTTATACTTTGCATGCGGATCTTAACAAATTAGCATCCTTTCGTTCATAATAATAGATTTCCGCAAAGTAACGTCTGATTCTATAAACTACATTTTATAGGAATTGTTCATGAAATAAATTTAGTGATTTTATATGATCTAAGAAACCATTGACCATTTTGAGCCTATTGGTAAACCCTATAGATTTGACAACCGTTTCAAAACTTAAATTATTGGTATGGAGAGTAATAAATATGATTCCCTCTTCACTTAATTATTTTTCACGGCTGTGCCTGATAGTAGCGGCTTAAGAGAATCTTCCATCCCATCTCTTCCCATGGGTGTCGTAAAAGTCGACTTTTCACACAGCAGGTTTTGTTTTGTTTGCTTTGGTTCCCCCAATATTTGGTATAGAGTAGAAGAAACTACAATTTTTTTAAGAATTTTTGGTCTGTTTGTCCCTCTGTTTGCGCAGAACAACGTTAAAACGGCTGGGCCTATTTCAATTATTATTGGATGTATAGTCTAGTTTTATTTTAATCGGTTGTGTACATCGTACGTTTAGCTACAGCTCTTTGTGTTATGCTTTCTCGTATAAAGCGGTGGTCATACAATACTCATTTGAGTGAAACCGTGGGTTGCCTCAAGGTCTAAACTTAAAATATTATACAAAAAATATTTCAAGTCAATTCATAAATTTCTAAGTAAAATTCATATCACGCGAGCAAAGTCTTGAGAATTCGCAAGTAGTTAATAAAACTTCGAGCTATAACTAACACGTCTTCCGTTACTTCGAAATTTTGTTATAATGAAAAACATGTTCGTTTACGAAACGTTCGTCTAGCACTGAGCTAAGTTTTAATTTAGGCAGAATTTCGTACACACAACGAATGTTCCAGCATATACGAGTACATTTAAAGACATTCTTCGTCATAACCTACGTGCGCACATTAACGACAGCGCTCATGAGATAAGATCGGATCGGAAGATACAATCACAACTCAACTAGACCCGAAAACCAACAATTTGTGTTTTTGCACAAATGTTGGCTTCGGCTGGAATTCGAACCCAGATCTAGGAAGTTAAGAGTACCGTCTTGTTCCAATTCAATCTTAAATTTTATTTTGTTTAATTTATTACAGAAATCGTCCAGATGTATTATGTTACCTGTCCAGCAAATAATAATGCCGTCTATATATCTGTGGTAGTAAAGGATATTTTTTTGATTACTATGTTTAGTTTTCATAGTTATCTATGAATAAATTCGCCATAAGAGGACTTAAGGGGTCCCCCATTGCTAGACTTTCTCTTTGTAAATAGAATTGGTTGTCAAACCGAAAATAGTTCTGTTTCATACAAAGAGAAGTCAAATTTAAAAGATCATTTGTTTCCCCGGGTGAAGACGACGTTTATTGAAATGATTTGCGAGTATACGCGACACGAGTTGTTAAATATATATCCGTTAAATGCATTCACGATACAAGAACTATCCTATTTAAAAAAAAATAAGAATATTATATTGCCTTTTAGCATTCGGTTCGATTCTCAGTCAAAGCAAAGTGATAATGCAACTGAAAAAAGATTTGACTTTAAATTTGGATGCATTGCAAACTGCTCTAATACTGCGTTCGATCTTTCCACCGATTATATTGCGTAGGCGTTACCTTTGGCGTGGAAATTATTAACTTGCTTTTTTTTTATTGTAGAAAGTGACGAAACGGGCAAAACGTTCACCTGATGGTAATAAATGCCACCGCCCACAACAAATGCTGTGTCATCCAGAATACTTCTGTGTGACATCACAATGCACCCGTCACCCTGAGACATCAGTTCTTAAGTCCGAAATGCCCAGTGATTACGCTAGCTCACAGTGCCCTTCAAACCGAAACACAGCAATGCTTGCACACTACTGCTTCACGGCAGAATAACTGGCCCTGGGGTAGTACCTACCTACACTCAAACCTAACGTTATTTACCGTTTAACCTTATTGCAACGGCTAATAACAAAACCTCTTTTATTATCATCAGCCTTTTTTATGAAAGAGGGGTAATCACCGCCTCTAATGAACATCCGCAACACCAGAGGAATTAAGTTTGCGTTGCAATTCTTTATAGATTGCCATAAAACTCGACTTGACTGACTGACTTGACTTAAAAAGCGACTTGCAGCCACCATCGTCCCTTACTCTTTACTTTACTTCCGCTGCGGATGTCTTAACTATATATAACCATTTGGAGAATACAAGTTGGCCAAAAAAAATCCCTGACTCCCATTTTTTTTAAGTTTTTTTTTTTGTAAAAATCGTACCTATTTGCCGCCATAACATTTGTAAAATCTGTTTTAGACCGGATGTTTTTACTTGAATTTGGTCTCTAATACACCTTCAGGCCACGCAAAGCAAAATTAGATACAAATCAGAGCTAACTATCTGATTTAGAGCTCATAGAGTGAAAAAATCAAATAAATTTTACTTCAAAGTTCAACTTTCATAGTGATCTAAAAAAATACACTAGCAATTCTGGAGGTAATATTAATTTAAAAACTTCTCTATTTATCACTTATTACAATGACATACTAAGTTGGTACAAAACTTACCACCTTGTTGAATAAATGAGGCAGAAGGGAGGCTCTCACTTAGCCCGCTTTACATCCCCGTGGGAAACGAGACGTTACGGGTGGCGAACCACGTCGCCGACATTTTGGTAAAAGTCAAAAAATATTTCTTAATCCCCGTTGCGTTCCCACGAGCAGTATAGTGACAGCATTGCATAGTATGGTGTCTGCACGAATAATGGCTGTCCGTACAATACCTAAGTCGCCTCTTACGATACCTCGGTAGGAAAGAAGTAGGTGCTATTCTACTCTGTCGGACACGTTTCTCACAAATAAACACCGACATTTACCGTCTGATATACCGTCTTGTGAGAATTTACGATGCTCATGTGTATTTTTGATGTTCAATTTCAACTCACATTCTTTTTGCAATTTCGAAGCTATTAGCCCAGAAAATTGGAAAGCATCTTTCGTAATAGGAATGAATACTATTTTAGCCCGAAAATCGATCACGAAAACAAGTTTAATGAATAATGATGTGTACTACATTGTTTGAGTTTTAAAAAATGTAGTGTATTTATTTGGAGGAGAAATTCGAGTGTAGGCAGCAACGTTCAATAAAACAAACTTTAAATAAAATATTACGGGAATAGTGTATTCAGAAAATGTCACAGGCTTAATGATATATGTCAAGCTTCATGAAATGTAATTAAAGCTCTAATATAGCGAAGCGCAAGCGGGACCGATGTAACTTGGCTTTATTTTTTTAACAAAACCGACAGGATTACTTCTATACCGTAGGTGTGTTGCCACCTCAATGCTCTTTTATCTTAAATAATTAGTATTTTATAAGATGATTTGATTTTATAACACAAAGTCTTTTATTACTTTGTTAATAAATTTATAAAATCACAACTAATTATCGCACACGTTTCGAACTTCACACAATGAACTAGTCTGAACTGAACTAAATAATAATGTTTTCTTTTATTTACGCGAATATTACACATTTAAATAAAACTACTTTTTTACGGATTTTATCGCGTTTAATTTCCGTCAAGACATTTCATCTATGTTACATCTATGTTACGTCGAAGTTCAGTGCCCAAACTAAATCTTCCCAAAGACGAATTTAAAGCGTTGAACAACTTACGGAACAGACCGGAACTCACTATCCTCCGCGCGGATAAAGGAAACGCTACGGTAGTAATGGATACGTCAGATTATAATTTTAAAATTGAACAACTTTTGTCGGATGAAAATATTTATAAAAAGGTTAAATCAGACCCAACCGCGAACACGCTGAAAACAACTAGCGAGCTAGCAAAGAAGTACTCCGAAAAATTGAATCTGGACGTAAATTCGGTAATACCGTCATGTGCCAAACCACCGAAGTTGTATGGGTTACCTAAAATACACAAACCAAATGCTCCACTACGTCCAATAGTGAGCCAGATCGATTCACCAACTTATAGATTGGCTCAGCATGTAGCGAAAATACTCTCACCGCTCAGAGGACACACAAGAGCACACACAAAGGATTCATACCATTTTGTCAGTGAGATTAAAGACCTACATCTTACTGACAATGAAACTATGGTCAGTTTTGATGTCCAGTCGCTATTCACATGCCTACCTGTAGAAGACTGCATCTCAATTGTATCCAGGAAGCTAGCGGAGAACAACATGCCAGCAGAATATGCAGAACTACTTAGACATTGCCTTACATCTGGCTATCTATTGTGGAAGGAACAGTACTACAAGCAAGTAGATGGTGTGGCGATGGGCTCTCCAGTATCTCCCATTGTCGCCGACATTTTCATGGAAGACTTTGAGGAGAAAGCCCTCCGTACTTCTCCTGTAAATCCAAGATTCTACAAGCGGTATGTAGATGATACTTTCACAATTTTACCATCGCATAAAGTAACTGCATTTCTAGACCACCTTAACTCCCTAAACTCTAAAATTCAATTTACAATGGAGTTAGAGGCAAATAACTCTTTAGCTTTTCTGGATGTGTTAGTAATTCGGAATCCTAATAACACCTTGTGTCACACTGTGTATAGAAAAAAGACCCATACAAATAGGTATTTAAATGGTGAATCTCACCACCATCCTTCACAGTTAGCTACCGTGGGTAAATCTTTGTTTCAGAGAGCACAAGGGATCTGTGACAGTAAACACCTGGCCGCCGAGCTTCAGCATGTCAAGCAAGTTTTGCAAGACAACAAGCTTCGGGTTCCGCGCCTTCGTCGCAGTGACCGAGTGAAGCCGGCCACAGTCGAGCGTGTACCTGCTGTTCTTCCATATGTCAGAGGAGTCACGGACAAGATTGGCTATATCTTGAAGCGAGCTTCTATAAGAACATTTTTCAAGCCGCCGAAGAAGATAAGTCAGTTTTTACCATCTGTCAAGTGTAACATCCCTCTACAAGATGCAGGAGTATACAAGCTGGATTGTGAATGTGGTCTCTCTTACATAGGGCAAACTAAAAGATCCATTAAAACCCGCGTTAAAGAACACATAGCTGATGTGAAGCATCGACGCTCTAGGAAGTCTGCAGTCTGTGACCATGTTCTGGATCATCCCAACCATTACATCAGATTTGATAGACCACAAATCCTTGCAAAAGAACACCGATTCCTACCAAGGATGATTCGCGAGGCTATTGAAATTAAAAAACATCCTAATTTCAATAGGGAAGATGGTTGGGTATTACCACCGGCTTGGGATCCTATTATTAATAAAATTAAATCAAAAACCAAGCATACCACTGCAAGGCTTCAAGACACAGTAAGCTCTTTCTGCGTAGATCGGACTAAAAATAATAATTAAAAGCTGAAGGTACTCCGGGTTAACTATGACATCGGGACAACTGTCACCTCAGTCCCCCCGTGACCATGGGTGCTGTAAAGCGTCCGAAACGTCGGGTAAAAATAGTTCAAAATTAAACGCGATAAAATCCGTAAAAAAAGTAGTTTTATTTAAATGTGTAATATTCGCGTAAATAAAAGAAAACATTATGTGAACCAGTACGGACTGGAAATCGCAAATAAAATACGCCGGTTAGAAGATCTCAAGACCAAGCGCGCAAGATTCATAACATCTTTGAATTTCTTGAAGAGATGCAGAGACCATGATCTCATTCCTACGTGTGTCAAAATATCAGCTAAAAAGGACATTCGAGGAAGCGCGAAGATCCTAAGCCAGGCAAGTAAAAAGTTGCTAAGGACGGTGATTCAGCAAAAACGTACCGATCTACACACCATAAATACGGCCATAGACAATTCATCCAGTGAATTAAAATCTATCTTAACGACATTTGATTTTAACAATTGCATTGAAACTTTAAATAAGCGCGAAACAGCTAAATATAATGAATGCAAAAATAAACATATAGATAAATACCAAAAATTAACGAACAAATTAAATGTCAAATACAAATCTCAACGTATGAACGGAAAGTTACCGTTGACAACAGACAAAGATCATAGACTACGCGCGGTCTATAATCTGTCAAAACAAACACTGGATGAACCAACATTAAACGTATTATCGAGAGGAATGAATTTCGCAATAACACCGCGAAAAATCCCGTACGAAGAAATTATCTGTAGTGTCGAGGATTGTCTGTATAAAAATAATATCGGTAAGGAAGATTTGGAGGCCATGCGTCAAGACATTTCATCTATGTTACGTCGAAGTTCAGTGCCCAAACTAAATCTTCCCAAAGACGAATTTAAAGCGTTGAACAACTTACGGAACAGACCGGAACTCACTATCCTCCGCGCGGATAAAGGAAACGCTACGGTAGTAATGGATACGTCAGATTATAATTTTAAAATTGAACAACTTTTGTCGGATGAAAATATTTATAAAAAGGTTAAATCAGACCCAACCGCGAACACGCTGAAAACAACTAGCGAGCTAGCAAAGAAGTACTCCGAAAAATTGAATCTGGACGTAAATTCGGTAATACCGTCATGTGCCAAACCACCGAAGTTGTATGGGTTACCTAAAATACACAAACCAAATGCTCCACTACGTCCAATAGTGAGCCAGATCGATTCACCAACTTATAGATTGGCTCAGCATGTAGCGAAAATACTCTCACCGCTCAGAGGACACACAAGAGCACACACAAAGGATTCATACCATTTTGTCAGTGAGATTAAAGACCTACATCTTACTGACAATGAAACTATGGTCAGTTTTGATGTCCAGTCGCTATTCACATGCCTACCTGTAGAAGACTGCATCTCAATTGTATCCAGGAAGCTAGCGGAGAACAACATGCCAGCAGAATATGCAGAACTACTTAGACATTGCCTTACATCTGGCTATCTATTGTGGAAGGAACAGTACTACAAGCAAGTAGATGGTGTGGCGATGGGCTCTCCAGTATCTCCCATTGTCGCCGACATTTTCATGGAAGACTTTGAGGAGAAAGCCCTCCGTACTTCTCCTGTAAATCCAAGATTCTACAAGCGGTATGTAGATGATACTTTCACAATTTTACCATCGCATAAAGTAACTGCATTTCTAGACCACCTTAACTCCCTAAACTCTAAAATTCAATTTACAATGGAGTTAGAGGCAAATAACTCTTTAGCTTTTCTGGATGTGTTAGTAATTCGGAATCCTAATAACACCTTGTGTCACACTGTGTATAGAAAAAAGACCCATACAAATAGGTATTTAAATGGTGAATCTCACCACCATCCTTCACAGTTAGCTACCGTGGGTAAATCTTTGTTTCAGAGAGCACAAGGGATCTGTGACAGTAAACACCTGGCCGCCGAGCTTCAGCATGTCAAGCAAGTTTTGCAAGACAACAAGCTTCGGGTTCCGCGCCTTCGTCGCAGTGACCGAGTGAAGCCGGCCACAGTCGAGCGTGTACCTGCTGTTCTTCCATATGTCAGAGGAGTCACGGACAAGATTGGCTATATCTTGAAGCGAGCTTCTATAAGAACATTTTTCAAGCCGCCGAAGAAGATAAGTCAGTTTTTACCATCTGTCAAGTGTAACATCCCTCTACAAGATGCAGGAGTATACAAGCTGGATTGTGAATGTGGTCTCTCTTACATAGGGCAAACTAAAAGATCCATTAAAACCCGCGTTAAAGAACACATAGCTGATGTGAAGCATCGACGCTCTAGGAAGTCTGCAGTCTGTGACCATGTTCTGGATCATCCCAACCATTACATCAGATTTGATAGACCACAAATCCTTGCAAAAGAACACCGATTCCTACCAAGGATGATTCGCGAGGCTATTGAAATTAAAAAACATCCTAATTTCAATAGGGAAGATGGTTGGGTATTACCACCGGCTTGGGATCCTATTATTAATAAAATTAAATCAAAAACCAAGCATACCACTGCAAGGCTTCAAGACACAGTAAGCTCTTTCTGCGTAGATCGGACTAAAAATAATAATTAAAAGCTGAAGGTACTCCGGGTTAACTATGACATCGGGACAACTGTCACCTCAGTCCCCCCGTGACCATGGGTGCTGTAAAGCGTCCGAAACGTCGGGTAAAAATAGTTCAAAATTAAACGCGATAAAATCCGTAAAAAAAGTAGTTTTATTTAAATGTGTAATATTCGCGTAAATAAAAGAAAACATTATGTGAACCAGTACGGACTGGAAATCGCAAATAAAATACGCCGGTTAGAAGATCTCAAGACCAAGCGCGCAAGATTCATAACATCTTTGAATTTCTTGAAGAGATGCAGAGACCATGATCTCATTCCTACGTGTGTCAAAATATCAGCTAAAAAGGACATTCGAGGAAGCGCGAAGATCCTAAGCCAGGCAAGTAAAAAGTTGCTAAGGACGGTGATTCAGCAAAAACGTACCGATCTACACACCATAAATACGGCCATAGACAATTCATCCAGTGAATTAAAATCTATCTTAACGACATTTGATTTTAACAATTGCATTGAAACTTTAAATAAGCGCGAAACAGCTAAATATAATGAATGCAAAAATAAACATATAGATAAATACCAAAAATTAACGAACAAATTAAATGTCAAATACAAATCTCAACGTATGAACGGAAAGTTACCGTTGACAACAGACAAAGATCATAGACTACGCGCGGTCTATAATCTGTCAAAACAAACACTGGATGAACCAACATTAAACGTATTATCGAAAGGAATGAATTTCGCAATAACACCGCGAAAAATCCCGTACGAAGAAATTATCTGTAGTGTCGAGGATTGTCTGTATAAAAATAATATCGGTAAGGAAGATTTGGAGGCCATGCGTCAAGACATTTCATCTATGTTACGTCGAAGTTCAGTGCCCAAACTAAATCTTCCCAAAGACGAATTTAAAGCGTTGAACAACTTACGGAACAGACCGGAACTCACTATCCTCCGCGCGGATAAAGGAAACGCTACGGTAGTAATGGATACGTCAGATTATAATTTTAAAATTGAACAACTTTTGTCGGATGAAAATATTTATAAAAAGGTTAAATCAGACCCAACCGCGAACACGCTGAAAACAACTAGCGAGCTAGCAAAGAAGTACTCCGAAAAATTGAATCTGGACGTAAATTCGGTAATACCGTCATGTGCCAAACCACCGAAGTTGTATGGGTTACCTAAAATACACAAACCAAATGCTCCACTACGTCCAATAGTGAGCCAGATCGATTCACCAACTTATAGATTGGCTCAGCATGTAGCGAAAATACTCTCACCGCTCAGAGGACACACAAGAGCACACACAAAGGATTCATACCATTTTGTCAGTGAGATTAAAGACCTACATCTTACTGACAATGAAACTATGGTCAGTTTTGATGTCCAGTCGCTATTCACATGCCTACCTGTAGAAGACTGCATCTCAATTGTATCCAGGAAGCTAGCGGAGAACAACATGCCAGCAGAATATGCAGAACTACTTAGACATTGCCTTACATCTGGCTATCTATTGTGGAAGGAACAGTACTACAAGCAAGTAGATGGTGTGGCGATGGGCTCTCCAGTATCTCCCATTGTCGCCGACATTTTCATGGAAGACTTTGAGGAGAAAGCCCTCCGTACTTCTCCTGTAAATCCAAGATTCTACAAGCGGTATGTAGATGATACTTTCACAATTTTACCATCGCATAAAGTAACTGCATTTCTAGACCACCTTAACTCCCTAAACTCTAAAATTCAATTTACAATGGAGTTAGAGGCAAATAACTCTTTAGCTTTTCTGGATGTGTTAGTAATTCGGAATCCTAATAACACCTTGTGTCACACTGTGTATAGAAAAAAGACCCATACAAATAGGTATTTAAATGGTGAATCTCACCACCATCCTTCACAGTTAGCTACCGTGGGTAAATCTTTGTTTCAGAGAGCACAAGGGATCTGTGACAGTAAACACCTGGCCGCCGAGCTTCAGCATGTCAAGCAAGTTTTGCAAGACAACAAGCTTCGGGTTCCGCGCCTTCGTCGCAGTGACCGAGTGAAGCCGGCCACAGTCGAGCGTGTACCTGCTGTTCTTCCATATGTCAGAGGAGTCACGGACAAGATTGGCTATATCTTGAAGCGAGCTTCTATAAGAACATTTTTCAAGCCGCCGAAGAAGATAAGTCAGTTTTTACCATCTGTCAAGTGTAACATCCCTCTACAAGATGCAGGAGTATACAAGCTGGATTGTGAATGTGGTCTCTCTTACATAGGGCAAACTAAAAGATCCATTAAAACCCGCGTTAAAGAACACATAGCTGATGTGAAGCATCGACGCTCTAGGAAGTCTGCAGTCTGTGACCATGTTCTGGATCATCCCAACCATTACATCAGATTTGATAGACCACAAATCCTTGCAAAAGAACACCGATTCCTACCAAGGATGATTCGCGAGGCTATTGAAATTAAAAAACATCCTAATTTCAATAGGGAAGATGGTTGGGTATTACCACCGGCTTGGGATCCTATTATTAATAAAATTAAATCAAAAACCAAGCATACCACTGCAAGGCTTCAAGACACAGTAAGCTCTTTCTGCGTAGATCGGACTAAAAATAATAATTAAAAGCTGAAGGTACTCCGGGTTAACTATGACATCGGGACAACTGTCACCTCAGTCCCCCCGTGACCATGGGTGCTGTAAAGCGTCCGAAACGTCGGGTAAAAATAGTTCAAAATTAAACGCGATAAAATCCGTAAAAAAGTAGTTTTATTTAAATTACACTATCTGGACTAAAATATATCTAATCATTAATAATTATATTTCAAATCATATCACCCATCCATATATACATAGATATACGCTTAAATATACATACACATAAAACCGATATATACGTATATACATACATATTACAAAATGACCGATGATAGCAATGTTGATATCAACTTACAAAGATGATTTTAAAATAGTCCTCGAATCATTTAAGCGTCAGCTTATTAGAAACCTTCCTAATGTTTTGGGTAAGGAGTTCCAGAGGGTGTAACCTGTATTACAAAACAGTTACCAAAGAAATCGGTGAAGTGTTGTGGAATACTAATCTTAAGGTTAGATGAGGAACGCAGAGCCCTATCATGAGTTAAAGAAAGGTACTGAAATTTATTTTTAAGATACGAGATAGTAGGATCATTTAAAATAGAGAAGAGAACAAGTAAAATTCTAGAATTACGCCTCTTTCTGATAGTGAGCCAGTTACGGCGAGATCAATAATAAGAGCTATGGTCATACTTTCGAAGACCAAAAACGTATCTGATGCAGTTGTTGAGAAGGCGCTCTAGCTTGTTAAAAAGGTCATTGTTCAAGTCTATGTAGCACATGTCTGAATAATCAAAAATCTGTAAAATAATCGTTTGCATAAGCATGAGCTTGGTCATAAAAGGAAGGATTTTTTTTAAACGGTAGAGTAATCGCAACTTGGCTGAAACTTCACGGCTGATTTCGGTAACCTGTCTACCCCAGTTCATATTGTTATTAATATTGAGCCCAAGATTCTTTACTGAGCTAGTAAACGGTATCACATTATTATTATAATAGACGAAAGGCAAAGCGTCGAAGTCAATTTTACCTAACATTCTTGAGCTACCAACAAGCATTGCTTGGCATTTAGTAGGATTGACAGACGCCAAAGCGCGACGACCATTTATATTATTAGAATAAATAAGCGGTTATAAATTGCTTTATGTAGATAATTTCCGAAGAGAAAAAAAAACTGGTTTTCATGTAAATTTCCAGTTGGAAATAAGGAAGTTTCTTCCCAAGAATAAAGTTTCATTACTTCGTACGCCATACATTTTCGAAATAAATGCCAGAAATCAAATTCACATGTGCAGATAGATCAGTTTTTTTTTGTTAATTTTCCGATGAATGAAGTAAAAAAACGAAAACTTACATAAAGTGATGAAACGAGCAAAACGTTCACGTTCGTGATGGTAAGTGCAACGTCTGCCCATAACAAATGCTGTGTAACCCCGAAAATTTGTGAGAGACACCACACTGTGCCCATCACCCTGAGACATAGGTTCTTAAGTCTCATATGCCCAGTGATTACGCTAGCTCACAGAGCCCTTCGAACCGAAACACAGTAATGTTTGCACACTACTGCTTCAGGGTAGAATAATTGGCCCTGGGGTGGTACCTACCTAGACGGACTCCTGCATATTCACAATCAAAATACATCAATTGGATAGCTACCTATAATAATTTGCCTGAAATGAACAATTCTTGCTTTTTCTGCATACGGTTTGGCTGTTTACTACATATCGACCGGACTTAACACTAGATGTTCAGACCGTGTACTCATCATTTTAAAAAAATATTAAATTTGCAGACAATATGATTTTGACAGTACGAGAAAAGCTGAAATATATCGATGTATGAAAAATGAGAACCAGGAGATGGGCAGCAGCATCTTATTGGAATATCTAAATAAAACTGCGGTTGTAAACCCGCTAGCCAGGCGTAGCATCTACAGCATCCCCCAAAAATGGGAACTGCTAACTTAGCTGTTTTGTGGGAATCTATGGCGGAGGTCTACGGTCTAGGTTACACACACAAATTTCAAGCAACACAACGAGACTCGAAAACTAACGATTTGTGTTTTTCCATAAACGTAGGATCCGACTGAGATTGAACGGCTTAGATTTCAGGTACTCTAACTAGTAAACCTCGCAGACATCAACATTGTACTTTCACCATGCTTTTATCGTTCATTTAAATTGATTAAATGAGGCCTAAGGGAATCTTTCACCCCATCTCAACCCGTGGGTGTCGTGCAAGTCGACAGACAGAGGAGAATGAAAACCAAGAGTTGGGCAGCAGCATCTTCCTAGAACATCTGAATAAATAAACTACGGTTGCCAACCTGCCTGTCAAGCGTGGCAATTATGGCAAACTCCCCAAAATGAGAGCTACAAACCTTTGTGGCAATCTGTGCGAGGATCTGTGGGAGGCCTATGTTCAGCAGTGGACTAGTGATAGGCTGAAATGATGATGATGATGATGACATGCGTTATTATCCGTGGAAAAATATGTCATTTTTTAAAGCTTTAGCAAATCGAACAAATCAAATAAACTGTATATAAACAGAAGAAATTAAAATAGTTTTTGTTTTAGTGCTATTCATACTAATATAAAAAAATGCGAAAGTACGAGTAACAAGTCTCTGTCTGTCTTTTTTATTTTTAAAAAACGACGCCTCACAGTAGGATTTTCTGCCGTGGGTGCGTTTTACAGACATAAAGTTCACATGCACAGCACAACCAGATCCGAAAAGCAACAATTGTGTTTTTGCACGCATGTTGGCTCCGGCTGGTAATCGAACCCGCAACCGCGGCGCAGAATTCAGGTAACCACTACGCAACGAGGTCTGTTTGCTTGTTACTTTTTACTGATCCGATCTTGAAATTCGCCACTGAGATAGTTTGCATTCTGAAGACGGACATAGGATACTTTTTATTCCGGAAAATCAAGGAGTTCCCGTTGCATTTGAAAAAAAACCTAAATCCTCGCGGATCTAGTCGCCGGCTTCAGCTAGTTCACTACATTCGAAATCAAAGATTTACTAACTAAAAGCGTGGTCATCTTCTCAGTCATAAGATTCCTATGCAGGAATCCGTCTAGGTAGGTACCACACTAGGTCCAGTTATTCTGCCGTAAAGCAGTAGTGTGCAAGCATTACTGTGTTTCGGTTTGAAGGGCACTGTGAGCTAGCGTTATAACTCGGCATAAGAACTGATGTCTCAGGGTGACGGGCGCAGTGTGGTGTCACACAGAAATATTCTGGATGACACAGCAATTATTGTGGGCGGACGTTGCACTTACCATCAGGTGAACAGTTAGCTCGTTTCGTCACTTTATACAATTAAAAGAACGCACAAAGTTAATAGAAACAATCGTGATCACTGCAGTTAATATTTCATTGCAGTCTAAACTAATCACCCGTTAAGCAAAGTAAGCAAGCAACAGACGGTCGTTAAGCGGATGTGGAGACGTTAGAGACTTGTGCTTATCCGGACGGTAAACATCTGCGAGGCAGTTAGCCTTGAATAAGTACCGCTTACGTACGTTCTGAGATACTTAGACTTGATTTAGCACAGAATTGGAAACAGCGGCTTATACTGGGTTGTCTACAGAACTCCCTAAGGAATTAAGTGAATGTCAATCTTAGGACGTGAGTATCACATACTACGATTGTGATACTTATGTGGTTTAACAATGTATAAATTTGAGTTTTTCTTTATTGAAGCCTTTAGTAGAATTTCACTGGTATTAGGATTCTCATGCAGAAATCCGTCTAGGTAGGTACAACCGCTGGGCCAGTAGTTCTGTCGTGAAGCGGTAATGTGCAAATATTACTGCTTTGGTCTGAAGGGCACTGATAAACTACCATAATTACAGGGCACAGGTGGCGATGGGCTCACCACCTATCACACCAAGTGCATTATATGTTTTGTGTGAAACGTGGATTGTGGCAGTCATCTTTTTGCAGTGAGTGCTCAGTCTTTGACTACCCCTTATGGGATACAGTCGTGATCTTATGTATGTATGTATGTAATTACAGGGCATAAAAGGACTGATGTCCTCCGTGTGTCGGGTGCAGTGTGGTGCCACCCTGAAATGTTCTGGGTGAGACAGCTTTTGTTATCGGCAGACGTTGCACTTACCATCAGTAAAGCTGATCTTATCACTTTCTCCTACATAAACGAACTAGCTGATGCCCGCAAATTCGGCCGAATGGTTTAAGGTTTTTTAAAATATCCGGTGGGAACTATATGGTTTTTCGAGATAAAAAGTATCCTATGTCCGTCTCCAGAATGCAAGCTATCTCTGTGCCTAAGTTCGTCAATATCAGTTTAGCGGTTGAACCTAGAAAAGGGTAACAAACAGACAGAGGGCAGAGAGAGTTACTTTCGTATTAATAACATTAATATGGATAACAGGAACCGTTAATGTCGAACAATTCACAAAAGTGTTCACATGTTTGCGATTTTCTTTTTCTATTTCATATAGTGATGAAACGAGCAAAACGTTCACCTGATGGTAAGTGCAACGTCTGCCCATAACAAATGCTGTGCCACCCAGAAAATATCTGTGTGACACTACACTGTGCCCATCACCCTGAGACATAGGTTCTTAAGTCTCATATGCCCAGTGATTACGCTAGCTCACAGTGCCCTTCAAACCGAAACACAGTAATGTTTGCACACTACTGCTTGACGGTAGAATAACTGGCCCTGAGGTGGTACCCACCTAGACGGACTCCTGCATAGGAATCCTACCACCAAAACGCAAAGAACAGTAACTAAACCACCATTAAGATCACCGAACCTCGTGTTTGATACAACTGTAATATCAAATAAAATCTGCTTGATAAAATACGAGCGAAACTACTTGAAACAGCTGCTGGTGGTTGGTGCAGTAAGAGATGTTTCACATGAAAATGGGAGAATTTATTTTGAAAATTAACAGCATATTTCAAAACTTAGGCGCGAAAATAAACTATAGGATTTGCAATACAAAATGGCGCGCGACCGTGATGCCGTTGAAAACAGACAGCCGTACAAAAAACTCAGCCAACATTACTCCCTTGCCCAGCAACTGACCAATATACCTAGATTCATAATTTACTAATTATATATATAGAATATTGGTGTCTTTGTCCTCTAAAATTAAAATTAAAAATTAAAATTAATTATAATTTTAGCGCGCCGCTAACACTAGTGATCAAGTTAAAACAACAGTAAGCAGAAACTGACACGGTAACGTTTAAAGCATTTACGAACGGAAATGGTGCATTTAACACATCGTTCGCTTTCTACAGGTATTTGCAATTTGCAGTTAATCTGTTTTCGATCAACAGCCATCGATGATGTTATTGGCAATTTCGGTATAATTTCATTCAAGTTGAAAAATACATATTCATTTACTTACGGTTACTTCAAGCATAACGTACAAAACGCGAGTGTCCATGGGCCCCATACATGTTCGAGAGTGCGTGTATACTATCTACTGGTGGTAGGATTTCTATGCAGGAATCCGTCTAGGTAGGTACCCCCCGAGTGCCAGTTATTCTGCCGCGAAGCTGTGGTGTGCAAACATTGCTGTGTTTCGGTTTGAAGGGCACTGTGAGCTAGCGCAACCACTGGGCATATGAGACATAAGAATTAACTTAACTTATGTCTCAAGGTGATGGGCGCAGTGTGGTGTCACACACAGAAATTTCTGGGTGACACAGCATTTGTTATGGGCGGACGTTGCACTTACCATCAGGTGAACGTTTTGCTCGTTTCATCACTTTATCCAATTAAATAAACATGAATACACTATCTACTTCTTGTTAATCAAGATACTTTTTGATGTGAGACATCTATTGGCGCCTTGAAGGTAAGATACGTGTTACGCACTATAACGTGCATAGCACTACGTATTACGCACTGTGGTGCGTTACGCCACTATGATGTGTTAGGCACTACGATGTGTTACTCACTATTATGCGTTACGCACTGTGATTTGTATAATAACTCCATGAACTTTACTCCATATTTATTTATTGGTGTTCTGTAATTATAAATTCTTTTAATAACACCTAATTTTGTATGTCTCATGGCGCGAAGCGGCGTGAGATAGTCTTTTGACCCGATAAGCTTTATACCGACATGTCAAGGTCAAGCATTTCGGCAGTCTTCAAATACCTCAATCGCAATTATATTGCACTTATATGCTAATTTAAATGGACTCATATCAAAAAAACACTTTAATAAATTCATTAAAACTATTTTGAAAAATCATCTAAAATTGTTACTTCGAAATAAAACAGTTTAAAAAAAATTGACGTGGACGTCCGGATTTTTTTTGGAATATGGTCACGATAACTTGCGAAAAATTGTTAGTTTTTTTTTTCGTCTGTCCAGAATTTTATTTACTAGTTTCCTATTTCATATCAAAAGTTCACGCACTTGTAGTTATTATGAAAAAAAAATTTTCTTATTTTTTTCATCTGAACTGTAAATTACTGGAAATATTTTAACGTCAATACGATTTTATATAAATGAGCGTCACGAGAAGTGCACTTTTGATTTTTGATGGTTTATATCTGATTTACGTCTCGTGACGGCCACATTATATGTTTAGGGAAGGCACTGGTGTCTGTCACACATCTTATAGTAGCACAGTATATTGCGTGAATATATTTTAATTAGTTTCCGACAATGTTACTTCTATATATTATAATGTAATTAAGCTAAACAGTTTCAAGCAAACCAAATAAACATGTATATATTTTAAAATAAATCGTGTTTTAGTTATGGCCAAGACGCATCTGTATACGTGGTAAAGTGTGAAGTGTGCGCTAGGTAGTGTAACAACGATAATGACGCTTCTAAAGATAGTAAGAGTTTAAATTACAATCGACAATATTCGTTTGTTGATGATATTTCTTATGCTTACCGTAATCAAGCTTATATTAACGCATAGAGATACGTCTTTACCTTATCTAAATGCCACGCGAGTTAATTGCAAGAATTTTTATTTAATTTATTTATTTGTTTTAATTATTTAAACTTTAATGCACTAGTGGTACATACATACATACATAGAGTCACGACTCTTTCCCATAGGGGTAGGCAGAGACCACATCTTTCCACATGCTACGACCCTGACACACATCTTTAGATTCCTCTTTTTTACTTTCATTAGTGTTTCCATACAAGCTCGTCAGTGTTGCGGGTACTTATGACGTGGCCTTTCCTTAAAAGGATTTCGATCTGATCGTAATACTTTCGCCTACGTTGACCCTAACCGGCTTGCCCATTCACACTCGCGTCATAAACGTGTTCCGTCAATCATTTTCATCAATCGTCTCTACGTGTCCAAACCATCTAAGCATCCCCTTCTCTATCTTTGTCACTACATCTTCTACCACACCGCAACGTTCCCTCATCACGCTGTTTCTCACTTTGTCCATCAAAGTTAAGTAAAATCCTATAAATGTCCCACTGCCTGAATGCTTCCCAGAAAATTCTCAAAATGAATGCTTAGATGGTTTGGACACGTAGAGCGTGTCCAAACCATCTAAGCATTCCTTTCTCTATCTTTGTCACTACATGTTCTACATATGGCGGACTTAATGCATAAAGGCATTCTCTCTCAGTCAACCATGAGGCAAAGCAGATAATAAACAACAATAAGAACAATAAGAGAATAAAATAAAATAATATGATATATTGGATAAATGTGATGAAACGAGCAAAACGTTCACCTGATGGTAAGTGCAACGTCTGCCCATAACAAATGCTGTGTCAACCAGAAAATTTCTGTGTACACTCACTGTGCCCATCACTCTGAGACATAAGTTTTTAAATCTCATATGCCCAGTGATTACGCTAGCTCTCAGTGCCCTTCAGACCGATACACAGTAATGTTAGCACACTACTGCTTCACGGCAGAATAACTGGCACTGGGGTGGTACCTACCTAGACGGATTCCTGCATAGGAATCCTACTACCAGTCTACCTATCCAAGAACATACGGAAATTGTATATAAATTGCAGAACGTAACCTTTGCCATAAAACGATTGAACAATGCCCCGGTTTGTCGAATAAACTTTATAATATTTACAATGAAATAGTTATTCTGTCATGAAGCTGTAGTAAAAGTAAAGTAAAGTTTCAGCCTATAAATGTCCCTCTACTGAGCACAGCCCTCCTCTCATTTCTGAGAGGGTTTTGGAGCTAGGAAGAATCCGCCACGCTGCTCCAATGCGGGTTGGCGGACTTCACATGTCCTCGAAATATTTTTTATTTCTCAGACATGCAGGTAAGACAAACAGATGAGCACGCGGTAAATCAGCACTTTAAATTGCAATTAACAATTTTAGTGGTGCCGGCACCGGGAATCGAGCGCAGGTCACTCGCGTGCTCCTAGCCCCTGAGCTAGCTACCAGGCTCAAGCAGTAGTGTGCAAATATTACTGTTTCGGTCTGACACTGTGAGGTAGTGTAATCACTGGGCGTATGAGACTTAGGAACTGATGTCTCAGGGTGACGGGCGCAGTGTGGTGTCACACAGCATTTGCTATTGGCAGACGTTGAACTTACCATTAGGTGAACGTTTTGCTCGTATCGTCACTTTATTAAATCAAAAATAATATGAGTAGTGCGCTTTTATGTTTGATAATATTAACAAATAGATTTTATTTTAATATGAGGAAAAAGCAATGAGATATCTCTTCAGACAAAAAGTTAAAATAATACAGATTTGCCAACGAACAATATGAATAGGTCTGTACATAAAAGCAATATAAATTGCACTGGATACAAATTTTATTATAACAATATATTTATAGGAGAGAAATATGATTCGCTTAAACCGAAACTCTCATAAAGAACTCGGAAGACGTTCAAAGAAATCAGTGAACCGATACAAACACGTTGTATAAACGTATGCTTAGATTTCCGAACAGTGGAAATATGATTGTGAAAATAGACTAAACATACTTTTGAAAAATCTGCATGTTCCATTTTTTTTTATTGTATAAAGTGACGAAACGAGCAAAACGTTCACCTGATGGTAAGTTTAACGTCCGCCCACAACAAATGCTGTGTCACCCGGAACATACCACCCCAGGGCCAGTTATTCTGCCGTGAAGCAGTGCGCAAACATTACTGTGTTTCGGTTTGAAGGGCACTGTGAGCTAGCGTATTCACTGGGCATTTGAGACTTAAGAACTGACGTCTCAGAGTGACGAGCGCAGTGTGGTGTCACACAGAAATATTCTGGGTGACCCAGCATTTGTGGTGGGCGGACGTTGCACTTACCATCAGGTGAACGTTTTTCTCGTTTCGTCACTTTCTACAATAATAAAAAAAAATAACACTGACTGACTGACAGACTACGCACAGCCTACACCAGTGGGTCTAGAAGCACGAAATTTTGCACAAGAGTTTCTAATGTAACGATAGTGAGGACTAAGGAAGTAAAGTAAAAAAAAGTAACAGTCTATAAATGTCCCACTGCTGAGCACAGGCCTCCTCTCATTTCTGACAGAGTTTTGGAGGGGGAAATGTCCGTCACGCTGCTCCAATGCGGGTCGGACTTCCCATGTCCTCGAAATATTTCGAGATATGCAGGTTTCCTCACGATGTTTTCCTTCATCGCTGAGCACGTGGTAAATCAGCTCTTAAAATTTTAGAACAATTTTAGAGGTGATGGAACACGGGGTGGAACCCAGGTTACTCGCGTACTTTGAAATTAAAGGCGAGCACCCGGCCCCTGAGCTACCACGGCTACTAAGGAATGATTTATGAAAATTCTTCCCCTAATGGGTTTAAATAGGGTATGAAAGCTTGTATCACAATATGTTTTGAGAACAGCACAGATTACAACCGCTTAATGCAGCTAAAACATTTTTCGTATTAGATACTTTTGATTTCTAACTTTGAAAGTTACTGACCTAGACGAATTCCTATGCAGGAATCCATCTAGGACTCCCCCATAGATAACCACAAAGTTTTTTGTTGGGTTTGGGAATTTGCGTAGTTGCCACGCTTAGCGGGCCGGTTGGCAACTGCAGTTTATTTATGCAGATATTTCAGGAACATGCTGCTGCCCATGTCCTAGATTTTATTTTCCTCTGTCGACTTTTACGACACCCACGAGACGAGGTGGGGTCGTAAATTCTTTTAAGCCATTACCACACGCCGCTCAAATAAAACTTTAATTATTTTTCCTTTACAAGAAAAAAGAAAAAATTCGTGAACACATCTAAATTCTCGTTAGGGACTATTGTCCGCTGATGTACCATCGCCATTGTTGTATTCGTCTCGAGGGCTTTCGTCCGTCGCAAGGTCCGTGTTACAGCGCTTAATATTAGATGGAACCCCTTTTCGTCCCAACACCTCCAATGAGAGTCGTAACTCACGTTTATTTTGCAACTTTCTTTCGCGCGGGCCAATTTGTGAAAAATGCGATTCGGCGAGAGAATTATATTGAAATCAAATAGCTCCTCGAGGAATAGTAATATCCTCTGTATTTGGGAGTACTTTGAATTTATTTGTTAATAACAAGGAATCAAATCGAATAATACATTACAGTATGACATGTAATTAAGTACGTAATTTGTTGTGACCAAAAAGTTATAAAATCTTCGTTCCTGAAATTGGTACGATTGAACGTTTGTGATCGTATTTCGTTCAGAATTAAATTAATATTACAATTAAGAATCACTTTGCGGAAATCCATTATAATGAAGGAAAGTAAGTTAATTTGCTAAGATCCGCACGCAAAATATAAAAATGGTGTATATTACCCAGTTTTTTTGAAGAGCACCGCCCGCCCTATTCAGTAGCGTGCACAAGCACACTAACACCGCCACCAGGGACATTCCACCAACCACTACAATACTACTACTAGATAATATTTACCACTGAAGTCGAGAACACGACACGTGTTTCGCACCAAATTCTTGCCTATTCCCCATATAAGGGGCAGGCAGAGGCCACTGACGTAACCCACTTTTCGCCGTCACGGGAAAGGAGACGCGACAGGTGGCGAACCACGTCGCCGCCATTTTGGTACTAGTAAAAAAATATTACTACTCATTGCGTTCCCACTAGCAGCATAGTGACAGCATTGCATACTGTGGTGATATTCTGCACGAACAAAGGCTGTCCGTATAATACCTTAGTCTCCTGTTAAGGCACATCGGTAAAAAAAAAACGATAGGCAAGAAGTAGGTGCTATTCTACTCTGCTGGATACCTAGCGATACCAAGTTCAAAGTTTTGTATAGAAGGTAGTTGATAAACATTCTTAAAAAAAGAAAGAAAGAAAGTTTATTAAGCAAAGACCGCTGACGTACAAAACATACATTTACAAAACAACATTGACATAAAAGTAACCAGAAGAAGTAGAACCTTACCACTAATCTTATATCTAAGTTGTAAATTTGGCCATTTGTATGTACGTCATGGTCATGCCAAAAGGGTCATCACTCAGCATATGTTACGCTAACAAGCGCAACGCTGATTTTCAGTGATGACCGCTACATAATACCCTGGAGGATACAGTCCCAAGACCGGTTAAATGATGAATCAAAATATCAGTCATTTACCACTCGGAACTGTATTCATCAACGACTGCGCGGACGTCAACACGCACAAGCTGTCCCTATACCTAATTAACAAAAACAATACGAAACCCATACAATAAAAAAATAGTGGATTCTACAACCAAGCTAGATGATTAGTAGCAAATCGCAGTAGCCGTTTCTTTGGATGGTTCAGTGTATGAGTGTGCATAAGGTGTTTTATTTACATAGACCGGACAGTACATATTTTCAATACTGACATACCTACTACAGGTAACGTACTGGCCTGCCGACTAGACTGCTCAGATACGATCCAGCACTGAGTTTATTTTTATTTTATATTTTGTTAATTAAATTTTGAAACGAATTATGCAGGAATCCGTCTAGGTAGGTACCACCCCAGGGCACTGTGAGCTAGCGTAATCACAGGGCATATGAGACTTAAGAACTGATGTCTCAGGTGAGGGCACAGTGATGTGTCACACAGAAATGTTCTGAGTGACACAGCATTTGTTAAGGGCAGACGTTGCACTTACCATCAGGTGAACGTTTAGCTCGTTTCATCACTTTATACAATAAAAAAAATACAAAATAAAATAAAATTATTGTTTTTTACTTCCATTAATGGTTTTTTTAATACACATAATACGTGTTTCTTATCCACTAGAACTTCGAAGAACATAAAATTTTAAAGAAAAATCTTTGATCGCATTTAGAAAAATTTGTGGCGCAAATTGAATATAAGTTGTTGAAATTGTAAATTCTCATTGCAATTTCTCATCTAGGTTGCATTTGGCGTGCTCAAGTATCGCAGCAATCTCGAACACAGATAATGTACGGAATTGAGAAATTGCTGTGTCACCCAGAACATTTCTTTGTGGCACTAAACTGCGCCCATCACCCAGAGACATCAGCTCTTAAGTCTCATATGCCCAGTGATTACACTAGCTCTCAGAGCCCTTCAGACTGACAAACAGTAATATTTGCACACTACTGCTTCACGGCAGAATAACTGGCCTGGGGCCTATCCTAACGGGTCATGGCATAGGAATTCTACCACCAGTAAAAATACAATGGAATGATACTACAGTTATTGTACGTTATATTAAATGACGAAAAAGAAAAAGAAAATGCGCTGAGTTACTTTGATGATCCTTCTCAGGACA